>OW052057.1:3750000-5000000 GCA_932526445.1 Phragmatobia fuliginosa | reverse complement strand
TAAATAGACACAACGATAAATATTTGATAAGTATTTCAAAAACAGTCGCTCGTTAGTCGAAAATGTCAATTTTAACATCCTTAGAAAGGCTGAAAAAGTGACAAAGCACTAGGGACTAGTGCGGATATCCGTGGGTAGGGGTAGTTGTTTAACATCAAGCGACTCGTTATTCGCTTAAGTCATTTTTAGGGTTCCGTAGCCAAATGGCAAAAAACGGAACCCTTATAGATTCGTCAAGTCTGTCTGTCTGTCTGTCTGTCTGTCCGTCCGTATGTCACAGCCAATTATTTCCGAAACCATAAGAGCTATACTGTTGAAATTTGGTCAGTCGATGTATTCTGTGAACCGAATTAAGATTTTTACATCAAAATAGAAAAAAAAACAATACATTTTGGGGGTCCCCATACTTGGAACTGAAACTCAAAAATTTTTTTTTCATCAAACCTATACGTGCGGAGTATCTATGGATAGGTGTTCAAAAATGATGTTGAGGTTTCAAATATCATTTTTTTCTTAAATGAATAGTTTGCGCGAGAGACACTGCCAAAGTGGAAAAATGTGTGTCCCCCCCCCTCTAACTTCTAAAATAAGGGAGTGATAAAACTAAAAAAAATATATGTTGTACATTACCATGCAAACTACCAACGAAAATTGGTTTGAACGAGATCTAGTGAGTAGTTTTTTTTTAATACGTCCTAAATCGTAACACGCAATTTACCTTTCATCCAATCAAAACACTATTATTAATACATCGATGAAAGTTACAACGAACTACAAGAACTGTTATATGATGTTACTTGCTGATACGGAACCCTTCATTGGCGAGTCCGACTCGCACTTGGCCGCATCATTTTTGAACACCTATCCATGGATACCCCACGCGTATAGGTTTGATGAAAAAAAAAAATTGAGTTTCAGTTCCAAGTATGGGGACCCCCAAAAATGTATTGTTTTTTTTATATTTTTATGTAAAAATCTTAATGCGGTTCACAGAATAATTGGCTGTGACATACGGACGGACAGACAGACAGACAGACAGACAGACAGACTTGACGAATCTATAAGGGTTTCGTTTTTTGCCATTGGCTACGGAACCCTAAAAAAACAATGTTTCTTCTTTATGTTTGACAGTTGGTCTTAGAGCCCTGTTAAATGTAAAGTTGTTTGCAACTTTTTTCTTTATTAATTGCAACAAGCACGAGATGTGTTATTTTTTCTAAGACAACTCTCTCACTTGGATTTTTCCAATGTCACTAGGGACTTTATAAGCGTAAATTAAACAGACACACAGACAGAGAACAATAATTTACGACTCAAAAAAAGTGTGTCCGATGTGGCGTTTAACCCACAGCACTCATAGTCTAGTCGACAAATTGAAAATGGTACTAAATAGAATACTGCTCTTAAAATTATGTGCGATAGCTCATTGGATCCGGAGTTGGACGCCTAGAAAAATGTGCTAAAAGCGTGTATTAGCACATAAAAAATTACAAAATTTATAAACAATTAAAGATGAAAAAAAAATGGCATTTCGTTTTTTGCCAATATTTCATAAACGATTAATATTAAAAAAATATAAAAAAAGATTCTGAAAGAGGAGGAAATTTCTAATACAAAACGCTTAACTCTCAAAACTCTATTTTGGCAGTATCTCTATTTTTTACCATTTTCAACTTGTCGACTAGACTATCAGCGTTAACCTGGTGTTTATTGTGCCTGTTTCATGTATGTTTGTAACTAAAGTCCTGTGCGACACAGGACTTATATTCCTATAACCTGTGTTTTTTTCATTTCTAGTAACACTAGTAATATTCATTATACATTGCTGTATCATAAACTACACGTAATTAGTTATTCACCTCTGAACATACGCCGTGTACTATACTATATAATAATATAATGATCACCACAACCTATTGTTACGTGTGAATTGGGATTATGCCTCATTGTAACGGTGGTCTAACAACTGAGTCAGTGATAAATCATTTCAGTTTTGCCACTTAATAATATGGAAAATAAAGCTATGGAAAATAATTTTATTTCATGTCATTCTTAATGAAAGGAACGGAAAAATATTTTGTTTTCATATCATTTTATAAGAAAAAAATATGTTGATGGAAAACGTTTCTACTAAAATATTTCAAGGCTTCGCAATAACTATTGAATGTCGACATTTCACATAGGGTCATGAGACAAAAAATAGCAGGTTTTTTAACCGACTTCAAAAAAAAGTAGGAGGTTCTCAATTCGTCGGAATCTTTTCGTCGTCTATGAATCGATTTGAAAAATTATTTTTGCATTGGAATGTGCATAGCTTACAGGTGGTCCCATCGTCACCATATCGAGATCTGATGATGGGATCCCAAGGAAAACGAGGGAACTCCTCAAATATCTTAGGCAAAATTGTCGCGATTTGTGTAGAATAGTTTTTCTTATAAGTCGGTCCCTTTTTGTTAAAATTATTAAATATTGACTTAAATATTGATTGAATATTCGTGCTGTTGTTGTTTCTTTGGTGAATACAAGACCGGAGGTCTAATGATGCAGAAGGATAATAGCAAGCCGTCATAGTATGGTCACAGTGCTATATTGTCTGCGTTGGCAATGTGCATGGTGACAACTACCCCTAGATTCTGCTCATGTTTTCAATCGGGGAGAGTATCGTCGTTTTGGCAGGCTCATATGTAAAAAATAAAACATAGAATAAGACTTCTACTTTTATATCATCATCATCATCATCGACAGCCTTTAACAGTCCACTGCTGGATGCATAGGCCTCTCCTTTGAAAGGAGGTTTTGGCCTACTATACCACGCTGGCCAGCGGGTTGGTAAAGGGTTTGTTTCAAGTTTTCCTTTTCTTGGCAGTGATGTTAGCTGCTTATTTTGTTCCTTTAGTCGTCTCTTACGACACCCGTGGTATGAATAGGGGTGGTGACACTTTGTATTCTTAATCCGTCACCACACGGACCACTTTTATATAAATAAACTATTTTAAATTAAAACATAATTTCCTTAGAGCTCATAGCGAAGTGGTCCTGGGTGATTGGAAACAGTCATCGAAGGTAAGTAACAACGGAGCGGTCAACTACCTGGGTGACCGTTTGTGACATAATATTATGCTATGACTGTTTCCGTAATTCCGAGGTTACTTTTAGCAGTCGGTCTCGGTTGTGATCACATTATGATATCCCTAGATAATTTATTAAGATAACAGTCGCGAAGCTTAGTTGAAAACCTTCAGGATGCTTAAAAAAAACAACGGCAAAATTACGTAGCGACAACTGCACTCGGCCAAGTCAGTTCCCACCTGCACTCGGCCTACGTGGGGACATAATGGCCTTAACCCTATTCTGAGAGGAATCCCGAGCTCAGCAATGGGGCATTATGGGTTGTTGATGAATTTACTTCTTAGTTCTAAGAATATCAATTGAATTTTTAAAATAGATCTCTGAAATCAAATGTCAAACAACTTTAAAAAATTGTAAATGAAAAATAATAAATAAATAAATATTTTCCAATATTTAACCTGGGTGATGAAAAAACCGTAAATAATTTTAATAATAATCATATACTAATACACATTACCATTAATATCTACTTCAATAAAAATGACAAATACACGACAACACTAAATTCAAAGTTTATTTAAAAAAAAAAACAAGCTGTGTTGTCATCATTTTGTTTATACTCTGCACTATATATAAGAGCTAGGCCGAAAACATTTCATTAAAAAAAAACGACATTCGAACGTCATCACGACAATCGAGTTGGATATTTGGCTCGATATCAAGTTCAATTGCGGCGATGACCGTGTGTATCATCAGTTTATAAGATTATGAAGTCCAAATATAGGTCGTATGGTAAGTAAATAAACACAAGCGAGTGTTGTGGCATGCATAAAATACCTAATTAGTTTCTAACTAGGCATCATTCAATTGCATTGTTATTGAAATGAGGATACTTTGTATCTACATTATCTATAAACGGATTATCATAATATCAAACTATTCAATGACTTACTTTAATATAAGTATAGATATCATTATGTATGAATAAAAAGTATCATGGTATTATTATGTGTGTTGTAAATACATCGATATAAAAAAAAAACACTTCGGTTCGTCATTAAAATATTGAAGTATTATTCGCTATGGTGATACTATCAGCATATAAATTATTTATTTATGAGAAAATTGAATTTTCTATTCAGCAACACTGAATTGACAGTTGTGACGTAACATCGTCCTTTCTGGAATGAGAGAGGGAAATGTTTTTGACTTTATAGTAGGTCTTAGGTTGGTCGATTCATTCGCTGTTTCGCAGTGAAGAAGCGCAGTTGTGCTAACAGTGATTGTAATCATGTACCTGCCTTAAAGTATAGACGACGGCCGTTTTTTAGTAAAGGTGGTGAAAGTATATAAAATAACACGATTGTCATAAATGAAAACAGTGATGAAGTATTTTATTATGGTGCAAACTTTAAAATTTAATTTGTGTTTATTGATTTAGCTGCTTTCAAGAGACTGGTAAAAGAATATTACTTGGGTGACTTTAAGGACATAATTATGACTGTTTACTTCTCAAAATCCACTTGTTTATTCATAGAATATCTGTTTACTTATTCTTATTTCCATTTTAATTCTATACACTCTTACCTGATATTAACCTGTATATACACTGACTTAAATAGTATGTAATCAGTCATATTCTAAATTTCTCCATACACCAGAAACTACCATATACATACTATCCATGTCCTTCATTCCATCTCATGGTTATCTGTAAGAGATTGCCTTCGAGCGATAAGGCCGCCACATGTACCTCCTTTTTTTTTTTTTTTTTTAACGTGTGGAAATCCCCGCGGACCGTCACCCCGTCGGGGGTTACGGCGGGGTGGTGTGTCGGACTCGAACCGACTAAAACCACACGGTGTGACCCTCTCTGCGCCTTTGTATTGGAAGGAGTCCAGGGAGGGGATTTCCTTCTGGACTCCAACCAGCGCCTGCCCGCACTGTTGCGGGCACCAACTCTTCTCTCGACTCTCTAATTGGGCAACGTCCGGTCACACGCGGACGTCGCCCCCTCGCGGTTGGCCTCTACTGCGGACGGATGGGAAACCCGTCCCGCCCATCCGCCACATGTACCTCCTAGATTAAGCTACCGTTATATGTTTCTATTCTGGTGTACCATAAAGAGATAATTATATTATTATTTTAAATAACTGCCATGATTTAGCCGTAAAAACAAAACAGGTGAACGGAGTTACTTTTGAATATAACATTAGTTTTCGTACAGTATTGCAACCGAAAACACTTGAAGATCAATTATTGGTCTTATTACGCTGTTCAACTGGCTTTGCATAAAATATCAAGGTATATAAGTATTTTAATATATACTTAGAGACAGTAGTTTATAGTCATTTTGTAGTTTAAATCTCATAACATGAGTGTTTCTACTGCTATATAATGTCAAAGATTCGTGATGACACGCGAATGAAACATTAATAAAAACAAGTTGAGTACCTACAAAGTATTAAAAACTAATGGAGATTCAAAATATACCGAAAAGTTTTAAAAATAAACTGAGGAGTGGACTAGTTCAAATTAATGTAAAGTTTATGAAGATTTAATCAAGTCTGAAATACTGAGGTTCAAGCAGGGGGGTGTCACTCCGCAGTTTAGGTATAGTCGGCCGGCTGCCTGCCGGGCCAGACACGCCGGTCGAACAGACATCGTCAGAACAGTTAAGAGTTACACGAGAGAAAGAGACGCAATTGTAGGTAAATATAATCGTAGTGATTCAGCGCCGTGCGATCTGAATTGAACTTAATCTTTTGACACCGAGGGTATCTATAACTTTAATTTACTTTTCGGAGTGAGTCTTCTGTACTGGTACTATTATGTATTCTGTGGTTCAAGTTGATATGTCTTCCTGAAGAAGGGTGGATAAGGCGGCTTAATTTTCTTCCTATATCTTTGCAGATGCAGAGCTATGACTGCCTTGTTGGTCTAGTAGTTAACGTATGCGGCTGCCGATCAAGAGGTCTCGGGTTCGATTCCCGGGTCAGATCGGTGTTTTTCTATGTATAATATTTATGTATGTACAAAAGAAAAGTATGTTTATGCATTTATATCAGTTGTTTAGTACCCCTAACACAAGCTCTGCTGAGTTTGGACTAGATGACGTTGTGTGTAAGATGTCTGAAATGTTTATTATTTATTTATTTATAGTTTGCTCTGTTAGTGAACTTTTTCAATATATAGTTTAAATAAGGGTGATGTCGCTTTATATTAATAATCTTTTACTACACGGAGTATAAATAAAAAAAAAAACCATATAAGTGAGTTTTTGAATTAAAACAACAACCACATAAAACCCGCTCTAACTATCTAACTTGAAAATAATATAGTCTGTTAGTATCATTACCCCATTATCTCAAACGAATTTACCATAGAACAATTTGCTCAATTATCTTAATGGCCGCTCAAAATAAGTCAATAGAGGAAAATCCATACCAATTTTATTAAAGGTTAAAGTTTACTCATCATAATCACATAGAAGAATGCCACTATCAGGTAATTTGTTTGACTATTAATTATTATGATTTGTTCAACAGTTATCCGACAAATAAGAATGAAATTTTTTTGCAATCACTACTGCTCTAAGGATTTTATTTTCAGTTTCATCTTTATGTAGAAGTTTATTGGGAAATATAATAGAATATTGTTTTTAGAACGGTTAGTTTTAAGGCCTCATAGCCCAGTTGGACATTTGGACATTTTTTGGACATCTGGCACACAACATCATCTAGTCCCAAGCTAAGCAGAGCTTGTGTTATGGGTACTAGACAACTGATATAAATACATAAACATACTTTTTTTTTGTAAAAACATACATATTATACATAGAAAACACCCAGACTCCGAAACAAATATTTGTGAATCACACAAATAATATTTGGTCCGACTCGGGAATCGAACCCGAGACCTCTTGATCAGCAGCCGCATACGCTAACCACTAGACCAACGAGGCAGTCAAAGTTGCGTGATTGATCTCACAGCTATTTTTAAATTGTAAATATTTACCTCCAAACCTTGTCTTATACTATCTTTCACCCGCGGCTCCACCCGCATCTATATCGCATATGTCCTTGCTCAGGCTTTAGACTATCTGGGTACAAAATTCCATTCGGTTTTTAAGGTTTTTAAATTTATCGCGAACAAATAGACAAATGACGGCGGATGACTTTATTTTATAGTAGTATGTAGTGATAGTTAGCTTCATCGTTCTAGCAGTTAGCGTATGCAAACTACTGATCGAGTGGTCTCCGTTTCTATTTTCGGGTCGAGCCAGAATAAAATTATGTTTAGATTTTCCTAACAAATAATTCTTGTTAGCAGCCCGGATCCTCGGAGAGCATAATAATATTAACCCATCGGGCTTAGTTATCATGAACGTCTATGGCAATCGTTATTGGGAAGTACCTTCAGATATACTGACAACTAGTTCAATCTTTGATTGCGCTTAGTGTTGCGGAGGTCCGATTATTCAGGTAGAATAATTAATTCTCGGAAAGTGGCTTACATTATTTAAAAAAAAACACTTTGAAGATAATATGACAAAGTGTAAAAATAGATTTCACAAGGGGAGTTTCCTCCAGCAGAACTCCTTACTGGATACCAAATAAATGTACAAGCTATCGAGACAAAACTGATGAAAACTAGTAGGTGAGTTCTCAGATACTTCCTTTGTAGGTTTATTAATGTATATACCTACCTACCTATATTTTACATACATTTCCTACCTACCTTTTATAAATGTAATATCTTAAATATTAATCATACAAACTCAAGCAATAACCCTTCACATTCAAGAAATACCTATAAAGAAAAACAAAACATGTATACAACTCTCTTATCGCAACCCTCTCAATTTACATGTCTCTTGATTAAAACCCCGTCTTCAGTAACAAGATCGCTAAATGATATAACATATCAAATACCGCAGTAAAAACCCTTCAAGCTTCAAGATTATCTTGCAAAGTAACGTACATAATATTATAACGGTAAGTCGTCATGGAGGCAGAAGCGTAAAAACCAATTTTTCTCCATATATTACTGACATTTCACTTCGTGATTCTGTGATAGGTACATTTTTATTCGGTCTGGGTACGCCGAGTTCTTTAATAATCCGCTATAGGGTGTGGTTGTACTGTCAGCGGGAATAAGAATGTAATAATCATTTGATTATTTTCCTGATTGGTTTTTGTATGTTTATTTCTTGTGAATACTGTCAACTCTATTCAATAATTTATTTAACAAAGAGCACAATCACACAAGAAGGTTTAAATTCATACTATATTTGTGCATTCGAAAGGAACTCTATCGTTCTGTCCATTTGACGGTCTGTTACGCTTTCACGGCTAAATCGATAGAAAATTGGTATAGGTACCTATTTATGGAGGCAAGAGTTTCCAGTAGTTAAATATCAAATCGACGTTTCCCCGTCACTGTGGTCTACAGTTCGTATTTAACTTTAACACGCTGTTTAATTGAAGTAGATCGAACTCCACTACGTAGTTGCTTGAACTATACAGAGTTTTGAAATTGACTGAATTCAGTAAATTTCAAAACTCTGTACATTAATTGAACATCAATTGATGATATATACCTGAATTTGTGAGACATAATTGAATGTCATCAAAGAAGTAGAGAAACTGAACTGTATTTATTATGTTGTTAAACTTAAGGAGAAGAAAATTCATGCAGGCTCATGAGGTATGAGACCCTTGTCATCTGCATATGCTTTCAGCCAATTGTATACTAAGCGATCGTAAATCTTACCTAATTCTATAAGCAGACTGATCGGGCGATAACTAGACGGCTCGGATTTCGGTTTGCCGGGTTTGGGTATCCCAATAACCACGGCTTCGTTCCATTGCTGGGGAAAGATATTGTTTGCGTGTCTCCTGTCAGAAGAGGTTTAAGACCATATATGTTTAAGTTAGTTATTCTTTAATAGCATTTATTGCGTCTTAACGATGGCCTAATGAATCAAAGTATCTGCGGGAGGGCCCTGGTTACCCGTAATATGGGTTGTGTTTAAGCATAAATAAACATAAACCAGTCCCTTACAATATTACAAGTGCTTCCACAAACATCTTAAATCGTCCGCTTACACACAGACCACACAACATTAGCTTATGTATTTGAGGAATCCGACATCCGCCTATCAATAGGCGAAATAGAGAGAAATATGCGAATGAAAGCATCCCCATGAATATGCCTTCAATATGCTAGGCTGCTTTATCGTTTAATTAAAGTCTTTCTGTATTAATGTTTTAATATTAGAATATTCTAATCTAAGAAATATATATAGTAAACTTCGAACATTAAATCTGCCTTCAATATGAAATAGGTCAGTATTTTTATCTCCTAGAAAAGATTTTGGTTTTCCTTATCGTTTATTTATAGTGGAGTACAATTGAAGATACATTACTTTAAGAAATGTTGTCCACAATAAGTATTGTGGGAAAAAATATGGTAAGTTCCAGGGCGACCTACTTATTTTCGACTTTATTTAAAAAAAAAGATATAACTGTTCTGCGCTTCGTAATAAGAAATAGAAACTAAAATTTCCTAGTTACTTTAAAAAAAAAATACAATTAACATTATTGTTGAAAGTTTGTATTTTCTCCTTGTGAAGACGCATTTAACATACAAATATAACTACACCTATAGATCCTATAGGTATTGTAAGAGGAGACCATAAAAGGAAACTACGTAGGTTAAAGAGTAGAAATACTTGAAACTAACCCTATACTATATAACCGTATTTATTTCTTCTGATATTCTGATATATATATATATAAATCATAAACACAATGAACCATCAATTAAATTCATGATTGTGACGTCCACATCAAAACGCAGTGAAGCATGTATTTAATTTAGAAGTTAGCGCATAGTTGCGGTCCCGTAATAGAGATGCTCAATACGCCTTGAAATTAATTAATATCAACAGAATATTGGATCCATTTAATATTAACAATGCACTGTTATAAGCTGTACATATAAACTGTCATAAGTTGACAGGCTATTTATAATTAGACACTTGACAAGGTTTTCTGTTATCGATTTTAAAATCGATATGCACCTGCAATCGAAAATAAGAAATTAACAAGCAAGGTAGCACAAAAGAGCAACACGGTGTCGCTCGGTCACGGTCACAGCATAAGGCCAAACGAACTTATTACGCATTACACTGTTTTGACACAATGTGTTTGTGTGTGAACTCATAGTGACAGACATGAGGGTAAATTTGAAATTTAATCAGTATGTACTTCTAATTTCGATACTATACAAGTAACACATGTGGAGGAACGGGTGTCGTGTTCCTCCATCACAAAGGGAGGATCCTCCGACCAGGCGAGGTGATCATGCCTGGTGGGCCACTGCCCAACAGTTGATGTTGGGATGTTGTATATGTGCTAATCGGCGCGAGAATGTTACTTTCGCTATTCAGGATTAGTAGTTACTCAGTATAGATAATTATTCCGTGTTGTCTTAGTAGTTCAGTGTTTCATCGGTAGATGGCGCTGTTGTATGTTTTTCGCTTGGTATGTGGAAGTCGCCACATCACTCCCCTCCAAGACCGGAGGTCGATATGATGAGACAGACAGACAGTCTGTGCTCTGTTGCGGAGCTTGCCAGTGCCAGGAGTGAGCAGTTCCAGTGAGTCGGAACTGAGTGCCGCTAGTTCCAGTGAGTCGGAACTGTATGCCGCTAGTCCCAGTGAGTCGGGGCTGAAGTCCGCTGATCCCAGTGACTCGGAATCGCTTGCGGTGCGCGGTGATGCGGTGAAGTCCCCAGTGAGTTGGGGTGATCGCTGCGTAGTGGCTGGCTGCTGCGTAGACGGGAGAGAGATGCTCTTCTTACGTGGACCGTAGTTGCAGTGTGCTGTGCCTAGACGCTGTTGAGGCCGTAGGGGCTACCAGGCTGGAGCGGTCGCGTCCTGCGTGTGGTGTCCCTGTTGAGGCCGAGGTTGCTGGCTGGCTGAGACATCGCTGTGGGAGTGAACAAGATGGCGCTGCTGATCTGCTAATTTTGAAGGCTGCTTCCAATCACGTCGGGGTCACCACTGTAGAGGAACGGGAATCGTGTTCCTCCAACACAAAGGGAGGATCCTCCGACCAGGCGAGGTGATCATGCCTGGTGGGCCACTGCCCCACAGTTGATGTTGGGATGTTGTATATATGCTAATCGGCATGTTACTTTCGCGATTCAGGATTAGTAGTTACTCAGTATAGATAATTATTCCGTGTTGTCTTAGTAGTTCAGTGTTTCATCGGTAGATGGCGCTGTTGTATGTTTATCGCTTGGTATGTGGAAGTCGCCACAACACATACAAACATATAATTAACACAGACACACATACGACACCCTAATAAAATTAGATCATAGACAATATAAATGGTGTATTGAGCTTTTCATTAATATCTTTTCTAAATTTGAATTCAAATATTTTACTCGCTCTCAAAAACCGCTTTGGTTATTATCATCAAACCACTACTGATTAGTTTTTCTTATATTAGAAACAGATAAGTTGCAGTTAAAATGATGAATTTCTTACCAAGGCTGTTTTCTTACCAAGATTACGTTCTAGAATATAATTCTAGTTATAATAGTGCAAAGATCCTTTAAAAATTACAAAGGTACTTGCAATTTTATTAAAAAGCGGACATTTATTATGGTTCAGTAGGATTTTAAGTCTCCAACTATAATTGAATATCCAGAAGAATTCTCAGCATTTTTGCTAAAAGACCTTTAACCGTTCACGGTGCTTCTTACTTCTAATTGGTTCCTGTGGTTCTAAACGGAATTTGTATTGAGCGATAAGATCTAAAGGATTCAGGGGTTGAGTGTAACCTAAATATTGTATCAGAATGTTTTTTTAGAAAATGACACATAATTATGTACGTAGTAAAAAATATAAAGCCACTGCATAAAAACACATTTTTTAAGTATTTTAATTGCAGTATTTCATAAGTTATTGGCTCCATAGATCAGTTGAAGCTAACGGGATGTCTAAGTATTGTAACCAGTAATAGTGTTTTTCTCTTGTTTTATTAGAGAATTTGCAACGTCAGATATCAGGATATTTATCCTTCTATTCCGTAAAGTAGAGAGGATGAATATTTATCAAAATTTTCAACTGTCAATTTCATTCATCATAATAATAATAATAAATAATAATAAAAAAATTATTAGTCAAGAAACACATAATTACTTACATATCACCAAGGTTCTGATAGAAACTTAAACACTTTGCTTTTGAGTTGATATGGTAAACGTTGTCAGCCGTACTAGTATAAACTGTGTGACGGCTTTCAGCGCCTTCCTTACATTATATATTATTATAGATTGTACTGTTTTAAAAGAAATGTATAGCTCAAATTACAAATGAAGTGATTGTAAGATCCATTACAAGGAAATAATAATAAAAAATAAAAAAAAACTACTATTTAAAAAAAACAAGATTAAAATTAAACCAACATGTATGGATGTGTGCATGTGTGTGTGTATGTGTGTGTGTGTGTGTGTGTGTGTGTGTGTTGTGTGTGTGTGTGTGTGTGTGTATGTATGTATGTAGGGGGTTGGATAGGTGTGAGGTAAGGGGAATGTATGTAAATGTGTGTGCGCGAGTGTGTTTACATTTGCGTGTGGACGAGATTGGTCAGTTTTACGCTTTAATGAGGTTTTCAGTTGACGAGTATGATTGATCTCGAAGCCACTGTTTCACTTTATTTTTCGTCTGTTCATAGTTTAAATTCAAAATATTTATATGATCGTTGACTCTATTATAAATTCGCTTAGTAATGACAAAATACTGGCGTGCTGCCAGTGCCGTTTTATGAGGTTCAGTGAGGCAAATGCGCGGCTTTCTGCGACGGTTAGAGGGTGGATTGCATGACACAGAAATATGTCTTCGGAGTACCACTCTCAAAATGAACAATTGCCTCACTGTCAACACTGAGCACTCCTTGTACAGATCAGCGGTGCTATACCGTCGAAGCTTATTAAACATTACCTTTAGAATTGCTCTCTGCACACGCTCCAGTCTCAGCATGTGAGTTGATCCAGATGCCCCCCAAGCAACAATGCAGTAGGACATAACTGATTGTACAAGAGCATAGTAAATAGTCACCAGAGTATCATAATCAGCACTATACCTCATTTTTTTAAATATTGGCATAAGTTTTCTTGTTCGGGCAATAGTGTTGCTGATATGTGTATGCCAACTCAACGCAGTATCAAGCACCACACCCAAATACTTAATTTCCTCCGCTTGGTTAATTCTTTTACACATGCATGTGGGAGATTGTGAATCACAAGTGTGTGCCGTTAAATGGAAGGAGTTGAGAGACGGAAGAGTGCTCCGGCGCAGACAGAAAAGTATATACTTAGTCTTGTCTACGTTGATAGTGAGTAAGTTGGAGTTTAAGTAAACCACAACTTCTCTCAGTGCCGCTTCAGCATTGGAACGAGCCTCATCCCAGTTCACTCCACTGACAAGCATTGCCGTGTCGTCTGCGTATGATATTATTTTACAGTTTGGCAATGATTTAGTGCACAGGTCATTGACATATATAAGGAAAAGCGTAGGGCCAAGTACGCTACCTTGAGGGACTCCAAAACTGGGACAAGCAGGATCACTTAGATGATTGTCAATTTTAACGTATTGGGTTCTGTTAGATAAATAACTTCTAAAAATATCCAGCACCACTCCCCTCACACCCAAACGCTCCATCTTGGAGAGTAGTATAGGGACAGAGACAGTGTCAAATGCCTTGGTGAGATCCAGAAATATTCCAATAACCCTGGACCCGCTGTCAAGTTTCTTTACCAATGACTCAGTAAGATCAACCACAGCATCTTCAGTAGACTTACCCCTTCTGAATCCAAATTGATTTTTTGCAAGAATATCGTTTGACTCTAGGTAGTTGACAAGTCTTCCATTCAAAATCTTCTCTAAAATCTTAGAAATTGTGGTGAGAACTGAAATAGGCCTGTAGTTAGTGACACTATCCCTATCCCCGCCCTTGTAGATTGGACTTATTAACGCTCTCTTAAGGACCCCAGGAAAGGTACCGGTTCTCAGGCAGAGATTACAGACATGTGTTATGTGAGGAGTGAGTAAGTGCCTTGCAATTTTTATTGCTGCTGACGGAATTTTATCGATACCTGCAGCTGCATCACTACGTAAACCAACAATCAAACCATTAACCTCAGACTCATTTGTCTCGATAAGTCCCATTGAAGTGCCTGAAGAGTTACGTTCTGGGTTAGTGTGCATCACAAGTGAGTGATTGTTTTGAATTTTTTGAGCCAGATTAGCACCAATGTTAGAAAAATACTCATTCACCAAATTAAGGGACTTTTGCGGGCTTTGGGTTGTGTTTAGTAATTCATGTGGGGCCTGAATAGAATTTTTCATATTTGTGATTTTTTTAATTGTTTGCCACATTTTCTTAGGATTATTCTTGTTTTTCTGTAACTCGTTTCTTTCATAAGCTGTTTTAACTTTCTTTAACAAATTATTACAGAAGTTACGGTATCTGCAATAGGTTAACTGTAAGATTGCATTATTCGGGGACTTTCTTGCATTAATATATCATAAAATAAAGTTTTGTCTGCAGTAAATAGTTTACCTTGGGTTTCTTATGGAGATCCAATTGGCAATAGTATTTTATTGAGTGAGTTTCTCGAAACGTTCTTCAATCAAACTCAAAAGTAACTGATTAAAGTTTGATTTAGTTAAAAACCAGTTTTATTTGGTGCTGTTTTTGAATCTACCTCAAGTATTTTTAAAATAGATTTATGTTCAAAATGTTTTTGAAATGTTTTCCGATGATAACTGTGTAGTAGATAACTGGGCAGTTGCCCACCAGACACATGAACCTATTCACATATACATATATCCGCGAGACCGCCCCGAAAATTGTCTGAATATACAAATACGTTTGCTCGCTGAAATAAGCAGAAAAACAAAGGCCAGAGCTATGCCGGCGAACGACATTGTTCTCTGCCGCAATTAAACTTATGAAGTGGTCTGTGCTTATGGAAATCACTAGCAATTAACTAAATTATGATTTTGTTGGAATTACTGGCTGTTTAAAATGTTTCCTGCACGGCCTTGGCGAGGAGTGACCTAAGACGGCATTGCACTTGCAGATGGCCATGCTTTTCTTTCTAGACCAGTATACAGTGAGGTGGTTATTGAATTTTTGGACCGGCTTCTTAAATCTAGAGTCTGCCAAAGTGGTTCTACTCTGTGTGATGGCTGAATTATGAGTAGATTCAAAGAGTGGTGAGTGGTACTGATATTACTGCACACACCATGACCTAGTGGAATTAAAGCCCCATTTAAAGGACCTGTAATCATAGTTCCAGGTTCTAACTGATTGCTACAGGAAAAACGAAATTTGGCCTATTTGCGCTCTCGGACTAAATTTGCTATTTAATATGATACGAGTTTCGTATTTAATATGTACAAATTGTCAAGATTCATATCTAAGATTTAAGTAATGTCAGTATTTGATACCTTGAACTCTGGTGTAGGAATTATTCTTCGTACACCATAACTGATGCAGTATGTAGCACATATAAAATTAATATAACATTTTCACTAAATGTAAAACTTCTTAAAAATCTTATGTTGCTCATACTATTCTATTAGTTAGTTACTGATAGAACTTCTAGAGCTAGCAGAACAATAACTAACCCATATTATTTATTACCTATGCTGCATTTAAATCGATCGCCACTACACGGCCTTCAAATGCCATGAACTTAATTTACCAGCGACAAAGCGACTACTTCAAGTGGATTTCATATAAATAAATTAATCGTTAAGACCTTCAATTTTACTTTATACTAATAATAATTTGAATAAAGTACTTATGAGTCTTTTATCGGGGGGTAACAAGGTGCGAGCCTACAATGGGTCATGCCGGTTCTGATGTATTCCTTTGGTATACTTAGATGGACACAGACCGAATTAGATGCCCTTTATAGGAGAGTCCGTATATTGCTGACTACATTCCGAATGTATTACCCTCGTTCATCGGTTATAAGTTGTATGTCCCTATAAAGTTTGGGGGTCGTGGAACGTTAAATACCCACACAATCGCGAGATATTCAATCTTAGATAATATTTTCTACATACTGATATGGGGGTGCATCGCAATGTAGTTGCAGTGTATACTGGATTATGGCTACTTTTTATCCCAACAATTGTTTCAGTATTAATATACATACGACATGTATTAAAATATGTTTATATGAACACGTATAATAACCTCATTGGTAAAGTTTTATTGGGAACGTAACATTGGGTCTTACCTATCTTAAACTCTGATTGAAACATCGTCTTATTTACTTTCACTCCTACGTACTCGATTATATCGATGTCACAAAATATACAGACATACAATCCTTAAACTATAAAAGAAAATTAACAGAGTTTGATCACAACAAAGATCTAACGGAAGCCCAGCTGTAAATAACGTTCAACTAAATTGAGTTTGAAGACATCTAATTTAGAAGCAAATTAACTTAATTTAAACAGTTACAAGATTTCGGTACATATATAGGGTGTCTTATTGACTGTTAAGGGGGATGAGAGACGAATGGGGGTGTCGGCTTGTTTGTGTAACTAATGAGGTTTATGAGAAAGTATCGGATCGTCGGTGTTTGATGGTAAATAACATAAATATGGTAAGTACCCTAGAATTCTATTTGAGATACATTCCAAACCCTATTAATGCCAAAGTGGAAAATCAATGTGTTTGTTCTGTGAAACTGGATATTTACTTGAATTACATCGAAAATGATTGCATATTTTTTATATAGCCTGGACTGGGAAACTAAGGAATTTGTTTAAATAGCAAATGTTTTATTAAATTGGCTCGGTATGTCATGACAGGTAGGACGCACTGATTAAAAACTTTCGTTTTTAGGCACTGTGGGATCGATGACGAGAAGACTCGACGTAACTTTCCAAATGCTGCCCAACCCAGCTGAATTCTTCTATTCACCTCGTCCTCGAGGTTATTCCTACCCAACTGCAAAGTCTGCCCAAGGTAGACATATTTTTGAACAACCTCGAGAGCGGTAACGTGTATTGCAATCGGTATATTAAATCGAATATATTGACATTTCATTAATTAAAATCGGTCCAGAGATTTAGAAAAATAGGTGAGCATAGAAACATACATACACAGATTGCCAAAACTGTTGCCCTTCCTTTTCACTTTGCCGTCGGTTAAAAATATGTGCGTTAGACTAGTAATCATAACATTTGATGCTTACAATAAATTTATTAGTTTATGTAGGTACCATGTGACAGGTTAACATTTATTATTTTTTATTCTGAATATTACCCACGGGACTAGCGTGTTATTATAGCTCAAACGACCAACTAAATCGGACTACGGGGGCGCGTTTATTAAGGAAATTGTTCATCACACGTTAATTACGTGATATTATGATAAATTTAGTTCTATTTAGTTTTGGTGGACTATGTTTTTGCGGCACAGGAAGCAAAGTGTCGACTCAGAAATGGATCGTTGATATTGTTAAAAAAGACATTCATGACTGATTTATGTAACCTTTTCGTGGGTTTTATAATAATTTATCCAGTTAAAGGGCTAGTAATAAATTTGAATAAAAAATAAGAGTTTTAACAAACCCGAACTCTGAATATAATGTAAATAAAAAATAATATAATATAATACTCAGCGCAGTCTACTTCTACGGGGCAATCGCTTAAACGATGATATTCTGTTTCCATGCAAATATCTAATAATTCAGAACATTATCATCTCTTAATCATCTAATAAATTAAATTATTAACAACTGCTTACAACTAGAAGAAACATGATATAGGGCTGGATTCATTGACTTGCATTGTCGTCGGTAGCCAATCAACTGTGAATATTAATAATACTATAAAAAGTTTTATTTACTAAATTTAATACCTTTGCCGGTTCATATTACTAAATCAACTGAAGGTTGATTAGAACGGAATTCCTCAAGGCGTCAAGTCCGCTTTTCCGAAGAAACTGATCAACCCACCAAACAACGCGGCGGCCTACCTCGGCAGTTGGGAGGAACAAACACTCTCAGCTCTCAGTGAAAATTTCATCAAAATCGGTTAGCCGGAGCAAACAGGCAGACAGACTTCTTCTTTCTTTTTTTTTAGATTTTTTTAAGATGTAAGTAACGTATATACTTTTATAACCATTTTATATACATACACCTTAATTTTATTTATTAGATAAGAAGTATATTAATATTAAATTCAGCCATTAAACTTCATATAATTTCTTAAAGTATCATAATACAGGTTATTAACTGACATGGTACTTATGTAAGGTAATATATTGTAATTAAGCTTACACAAAGATCATCATTTTGTCTTGCCTTCTATTTTCTTTCCTAATTATAACACAAACCTCATAAATTCTACCGAACTTCTGGCGTTGGGGTGTCAGAATTTACAACACCTGTGCTACACTGTTATTAACGAAATAAATTCTTATTATGTAATATACCTTTTTGTTTATATACGTTATTACGTCCTGAGTTATATTTTGAAGGCAATGTGTGATTGCTTTGCCATGCTATTCTCGGGGTAGACCGGGAGCGGGACAGGAGTTTGTTGTTGATGTTTTTATATGTATTTAGTTTGACGAAGTGTGTGTATTCAGTGTCTGGTATTATTGCAAGTTTCTCTCTCTCTCTCTTTTAAAAATACAACTCCCGCATTAGGCATATGAATTCCTGTGTCGCGGGGGACTTTACAAACATACATGAAACGGACACAAAGAACACCCACGCTCATAACAACAATTTGTGAATCACACAAAGTGTTTTCCCACGTTGGATTCTAACCCACGACACTTGGCGCAGTAGAGAGCGAAGTGGTGACCGCTTACACCACTAGACCAACCGTGCATTATTGCAAGTTATCATTATTATGCGAATAATTGTTGAGAAAAGATGGAAACTGTACGATAAATTTGCTTTTGTTTTTAAAAACGTAGTTCTTTGGATGAAGTGGCTTGCCAAATAGTGTTTTAAAATTTGTTATATAATTAGCTGCCAAAAAAAAGAGATTTTTATTAGGATTTATTGAAATAATGTTGTTAACTAGCCAACTCCACATTTTTTATTTTAATTTTCTAACTTACAAATATTGCCCTTTCTTGAGTACGGAAATCTCTTTGAAAATCATCAATTAAGTCGAACTCAACCCGACCAAATCAAGCGCCTTAAAATTTTTTTTATTCCAAATGCTTACAAAAAGCTACGGTAATTCAATCGTTCTTAACTTACGCGCTTGTTAACGAATAAGATTTACGGGTTAACCCTTTAAATCTCGTTCATTATGTATTTATTTACTTAGAAGGAATATAAAGTTAAACGCAAAAAAACGTTTAACTTTTTTGAGGTTGTTTGTTCGGCTAATAACATAACAAAATACGCAGTAATAGAATCAGAGGTTAATATAAGTCATAATAAAGTACTCATACGACGATAAACTGTAATGCAGGCACCACACTTCGTTATGCGCTATTCGTTATGTGTCTACGCCGTATTCGCCCAAATATTAGTTATGCGCAAACAACAAACATGCCATCCACACTTCGAACTGATATGCCAATTAAGCATCAAATAAGGCAAATATGTGTGTTGTAGAGATGTGTCATTGTCATTTTATGGTGAACGAAACGAATATACTCTCCACACTTTGTATGCGCGCGAATAACCCGCATAACGAATAGCGCATAGCGAAGTGTGGTGCCTGCTTAATAATGTTCATGTGTCATGTTACTAGCTTTCGCCCGCGTCTTCACCCTCGTGTATGTTTAAATTGGTTCAGTAGCTTAGCGACAGATAGACATACAGAGTTAATTTCGTATTTATATTATTAGTAAAGCTGAGGATAATTTTATGTACTTTATTTATCATGAAATATTTCTAAGTCTTTTTGTACTTTGTGTAACACTAACTTTATAAGTAAGTTTGCAAAGTTATGACGTCACGGCCTATCAGTTTAAGCGGTCACCACTTACTACTGCGTTAAGTATTGTGGGTTCAGATCCTACAGATAACTTTGTGTGATTCACAAATTGTTGTTCTCACTCTGGATATTCTTTGTATCAGTTTCATGTATACATTCAAAATGTTTTAGCAAACTCTGAAGTAAAATAAATATAACACAATTCTTGTAATCATTCAATTTGGTAGTCATCTAGCACACCATTCATTTAGTAGAATCATCATCATCATCAGCCTATCACTGATCCACTGCTGGACATAGGCCTCTCCCATTGCACACACCTCTGATCGATTTTAAGCTTCTCGTATCCAGCTCCTGCCAGCCATGTTACGCATCGTCATTAGCAGAATATCATTGGGTAATATTAAAACTTAATATTTTGGGTTGGGTCGCCTTTAAGTGTAATACGATACAACTGAAGTAATTTTTTTTTACGTAGAGCCACTACTATTACCTCTACAATTCAAGTGCTGTCTTTACATATGTAATCTTCTGTTCGTGTGTTTGTAATTGAACCCCTTCTAAACGGGTAGACCGAATTTGATAAAAAAATTGTGTGTGTTTAAGTGGATTCAAGAATTGTTTAGATTCGGACTAATTCAATTGGACTCAGTACTATTAAAATCGGGGTCTGACGGCAAATAATGCTCTCACGGAGGGATCATAATATGTTAAGGATTGTTACCCATTATAGACCGACCTGCCCCTATAGGCAAGTTGTAAATCTTTTTCGTTTTCAATTTTATTCTCGTGTTTCATTGGCTAATATTTTATTTTGATCGCATGTCTGAGTTTTATTAGCCAATGAAACAAGAGAATGGTCAAGAAACAAGAATATGAGAGAATAGAAAACGAAAAAAGTTTCTAACTAGGTTGGGGTAGCTGCGGGAGGTAGGATGGTGGCCTGGTAACAAAATGTGATCAGGCCCCAAAACTATATAATGATTCTCCAATAAGCAGGAGGAAGCCTCTGTGGCTTCTTCTAGGATAGAGCTTTGATAGGCGCGCCGATCTAGAGGAGGACCTGAAATAACATTGTCCAGGTCCTCCTCAGGGCACCTGAGACCGGCCGTCGGGGTGCTTTTTTAGTGGAATCACCACATACTCCTGGTTCCTTAGTCCCCGAGGAGCCGAAAATCCAAAGGGATTTTTACATCCCGTCAACAAAAAAAAAAGGTTGGGGTGGCTAGTCAATTGCAATGTGTCAACTACCCATTTTTACCACTTAGCGACTAACTTTTCTTAATTTCTTGTAAACAAATCTATTTAAAAGTATTTTGAAAAGATATAAAAGATGACGTTTCCTACTCTATGGTTGAACATGTTGGCGCCACTTGGCACTGTAGACAAAACATCCGGTTGTAGTGAGTATTTCACGCACCAGAAAATAATTAACCATTCTTGCTATTAGAACTGTTCTAAATGAAAATTAGAGTGTTTGCGTCACCATGATATTTACAAAGCTAATTTTAAAAATACTAAATGTTTACTTAAAATTTACAATAGAACCAATTGATGTAAAGATGACGACTTGACAGCGCAATCATCAACAGGCTTGAACAGTCCACTGATGGACATGGGCCTCTCCTTAGAATGGAGGTTTTGGCCTACTATACCACGCTGGCCAGACGGGTTGGTACCTATAGGGTTGGTTTCAAGTTTTCTTTCTCTTTGCATTGATGTTGTCTTACGTAGTTTATCCCTTAGTCGCCTTTTACGACAATTGCGGGATGAAAAGGAACACTGAGTCTTCTTAATCCGTCACCATACGGCATGACAGCGTAGTAAAATTTTTAATATTATTTTAAACACGACAACATATAACCTTAACCAAATACGCGCTAACGAAGAAATGTTGTCGTTTTATTAGACACAAAAAGCTGTTTGTATTGGGTTGCTATTATATTAGGAAGACTTGGGGGAAATGACACGCAATCGGGTTTGCGTGTGGTTTGATGAATGCGATCAAATGAGATTACAAAACAATAAATATATTTGTATATTTCTATATTTTTTGTCATTACTTCCTAACGTAAATCGACAGGAAAGTAATTAATGACCAATAAATAATATAAATTTCTGCTCATCCTTTATTGTACTCAAGTTCATTTGGGGTCGACTAGTAGTTCAACAGGTTTGACCTGAATATCAGTATTTCCACGGAGCAACTGTCAGACCTGAGGGCAAACTGAACTCAAAGGTTGATGGATGATCGGCATGAAAAGCAACAACATGAATGCTGTCATTCTTACCGCTCCAGAAGAACTGGCTCATTCGTGCTAAATGGTTAAAGTTTCGCCAAATAACACTGACTATCAAAGTGGCCCATAAATTTAAAGTAGCTCAGCGTGCAATGGAGCGTGCGATGCTGGGTGTCTCTCTGTCCGATAAAATACGTAACGAGATTATTCGACAGAGAACTAGAGTTCGACATCGCATGGAAAATCAGCACGCTGAAGTGGAATTGGGCCGGAAATGTCTCCAGACGGACTGATGGACGCTGGAGCCGAAAGGTGCTAGAGTGGAGACCGCGATTAGGCAAACGTTGTGTAGGACGCCCTGCAGCACGATGGACCGACGATTTGAGGAAGGTGGCTGGCGGCGTATGGATGCCGACTACCCAAGACCGGGATAGTTGGCGTTCCTTGGGGGAGACCTTCGTCCAGCGGTGGACGGCGATACGTTGACACTACTTCGCAAAATTAGTATATATGAAACAATAACTTTAGCATAATGGCCTATAAAAATGTACGCAAACGTTTATAGTACTTTGCTATTTGTTTAAGTTTTGGTTAACTATTAGACTGTGTAGATTAAAGAACAATTGTACATAATATCATCCATACTCCAACATCAATAGTGTCGATTGTAGATCCCACAATTGCATCAAGTAGAATGTATGTCACAAGAGATTCCATCGCTCAAATATAGGACACGTCTGTTACCAAGAATAGGAGTAAAATATACAAGTGGTTTACTTGATCTGAACGATTTCACATTTTCTCAAGAGAATAATAATATATGAAATTCTTCTGAAGGATAATAATCTTAAGGAAGGTTTTTATAGAGACTGAGTTGAAGAGTTGAAATTATTAGGAAAAAAGTGAAAACAACAAATTTATATACCCATGCAAACCATAGAGTTTTTTTATTATTAATAGGCAACTCGCGCATTTAGAATGAACACAATGAACACCAAGACTCAGAGCAACAATTTGTGCATCACACAAAGTGTTGTTACATGTGGAATTTAAACCCACGACAACAACAACAAAGATACAACACACACCGTCTGTAACACTGTGGGGCGCAGCTAGCTTTTTATAGTTTTGGTTTTTAGGTGTAAACTAACTTCATTTGCCTGTCATTAACGTGTTTGATTTTGTTTTATAAACCTGTTTATATTTTACGAAACAATTTAAAAATTATTTTCCCGCAACAGACAAATTATCATCTTGATGAAATAACTTTGGCATTAAAAATATGAAAAATCAAAATAATGAAAATATTTTATAAAAAAAATAGATTTATGTTATCGAATTTACAACATACGTTCCTAATGAAATGAAATTTACACTTTATTTCTATCAATAGAAATTTAATTTTGTGTAAACGTAACACAAATAACCTTACGTAAAACGCGTGTTTGCCAAAACATTATTCATAATATATCGATAATTTTTGAAATGTTTTTTTGTGTGTATTGAAAGCTCGCAAAGCAATTTGTTTTAAAGACATCGATGTCGAAACTCAATAACTTTATGACCGCTAAAACAAAAAGCTATTTACATTATGTCACCTTTTAGCAGTGTATTGGCAGGCTTTTAAGCTTCCAAAAACATTTTCTGAGAGGATTATTTTAAATTTGTGCGTGTTGTGTAAAAAGGGGATTTTGTTTCAATTTTTTTGTACTTAACGTTCATGAAAAGCCAAGACTGTTTTTATGAGTGAATGCGATGAAAAACATAATGAATAAAAAGGTTTCGTTGTAAATTAGGGGTTCCGTGAGAAAACATGATTAATACATGGCTATACAAATTTAGTATGAAATATTTATTCATTTGAAATGTACAACTTTGGAGTATGTTCTAAAACATTCACAAAACCTTAATTGAATTTTATTTTGAAACAATTAATTGTTAGCAACATTTTTAAAAGGAACTTAAATACATACCTACGTTAGAATTAAATGAAATTTTCGTATCTTTGTAGCTTATAATTTGAGTCGATAGAGATTATACAACGAAGTAGGTTGGAACACTATTATATTAGTTTTGGTTATGTTTCCAATACTGTCTTGGATCAAATACCTAATATAGTGGAAACTGACATGGAACAGTGTAACTCTACAAATTCAATTATTCTCATTTCTCTATTCAATAGTCGGAAATGCTACACTTAACTTACAATTCATAATCTGAATTTTAAAGTAAAGAAATGGGATCCTAGTGTTCTAACTTATGTAGAATGGAGTTGTATTTAAGTAGCAAATGGAAATTTATCTTCCTATTATTATTATTTATAGACTTTATCTCATATGAACAGTCAATGTGGAACTTTTTCAGGTAGTTTATGTATCGAAAGTTATAACGAGGTTAGTGATTAGTCGATCAGTCGTGACAAAAGGTGCGCGTCCATTGGTCCGCGCCGGACGCACGGCACGCAACGGATTAAACGGGTTTGCCGATGGCATGCGTCCACTGTATCCGGATTTCTTTATTTAGTCTCGAGTGTCTGCTTGTCGTGACTTGATGTATTCGTTCATGGAGATTGATGAAGATATCATTGTTATTAGTTGCTTATTGGAAGATGATTATGAGTTGATCATGCAGTCATTTAACTAGGTTCTCGACTGTTTGCAGCTGGACAAGCTTATGTAGCACTTAGTCGTGGAAGATCTTTGGACAGATTTAGAATTGAAGAACTTGATCGCTCAAAGCTAACAGTTCAAACTTCATGTAACAGAGAAGCATTAGATGAAATGATTCGATTACGAAATAACACGTAGTAAGACTTGTCAATATCACTTGTTCGGCAATGAACACACCGTTAAGTCTCACTGTATACATTGACGACTGAAATTAATTACAGTTACTTATAGTTATCACGGAATTAATATTAGATTAAAACAAACAATAGTTTAAATTAAAAACACAAGATATTATAAATAAACCAAACTAAAAACTATAAAATAAATAATAGTTTTGAAAAAACTAAAAAACACGCTTTTTATAGAAAACCAAACTAAAAAATAGAAAATAAATTAAAACGAAATTAAATTAAAAATTGTGTTAAAAATTTCAATAAATATAAATTACTAAGTGTAAATAAAGAAAAATGTATTTTATTTAAAAAAAGCGTGGGGTGCTTTATAAGATATTATCAAAATGATAATCACTACTCTTATCCTTTAATAAAAAATTAATAACTATTGACACCATGCACCCCACGCTTTTTTTAAATAAAATACATTTTTCTTTATTTACACTTAGTAATTTATATTTATTGAAATTTTTAACACAATTTTTAATTTAATTTCGTTTTAATTTATTTTCTATTTTTTAGTTTGGTTTTCTATAAAAAGCGTGTTTTTTAGTTTTTTCAAAACTATTATTTATTATTCTTACGTTCTATAAACAAAAGAGACATAAATGACATTTCTCCGATTACTGCGACAGTAATAAGACCCATACCTAAGATCTTGATGCCATTTTTGGGTCTCGCTAGTCACAAAGCACCGTTTATTCAAACAAATGGAAATTTTATACTAAATTTAAACAATCTTGCAAAACATTATCGTCCAAAATAAGCTATTTTTATTTAGATAAGCATCCCATATTACCATTTCGGGCTAAAGTTTTAACTTAAATTGTACCTAAAGTTGCTTTAAGCTAGAATGCTTTGTTACAGTCTTTGAAATATGAGAAATCTGTTTATTTAGATGAACCTTTAAAGTACAAAAGTTCAAGAAGTTTAGGATTTACTTAAAATTCTTTGTCATTTTGTTAGATTTCAGATATTCTCTTTAAATTCATAGAAAGTTTATAGCACTAAAACAAGACTATCTTTTTTAGGGTTCCGTAGCCAAATGGCAAAAAACGGAACCCTTATAGATTCGTCAAGTCTGTCTGTCTGTCTGTCTGTCTGTCCGTCCGTATGTCACAGCCAATTATTTCCGAAACTATAAGAGCTATACTGTTGAAATTCGGTCAGTCGATGTATTCTGTGAACCGCATTAAGATTTCTACATAAAAATAGAAAATAACCAATACATTTTGGGGGTCCCCATACTTAGAACTGAAACTCAAAAATGTTTTTCTATGGATAGGTGTTCAAAAATGATGTTAAGGTTCCTGATATCATTTTTTTCTAAACTGAATAGTTTGCGCGAGAGACACTTCCAAAGCGGAAAAATGTGTGTCCCCCCCCCTCTAACTTCTCTAAAATAAGAGAGTGATAAAACTAAAACAAATATATGTTGTACATTACCATGCAAACTACCAACGAAAATTGGTTTGAACGAGATCTAGTGAGTACTTTTTTTTTAATACGTTATAAATCGTAACACGCAATTTACATTTCATCCAATCAATACACTAGTATAAAAACATCGATGAAAGTTACAACAAACTACAAGAACTTTTATATGATGTTACTTGCTGATACGGAACCCTTCATGGGCGAGTCCGACTCGCACTTGGCCGATTTTTTTTTGATAAAACTCATAAAGCCTATGTCACCCGCGTCCCGAATGATGCGGAGCTTGAAATTATTTTATAATGGTTTTTTTAATATGCCTCTATTTATTTCTCAGGAATGTAAATATGGATACACCCAGTCAATTTTAGCGTTTGAGCAAAAAATACTTAAAGATTGAACTAAAAATGTTTTTATGACAACAAAAACTATTGTTTACGTCTATTCTTATCTACATGAAAAACAGCGATTAAATCGTTTTATAGTTTGTGAGGCACGACCGCTAATGTTGAATTTCCGAGTTCATTATTACGTTGTTTCGCAAACATTAGCAGAACACTTTAACGTTTCAAATTATCATATCCTGTGGCACAGAGCTTCAGATTCTTTCATTTCTAGTATTTTCATGCTTTACTGTACCGACTATACTGTATTTTATATTTTGTGGCGAATGTATTGAAGAAATAAAATTGAGTTTTTTTGTGATTTTGATTTTATTTTCTGATAGATTAAAATCTGATATTATAAAATTGTAGTTTCACATTAGGCTAAAATCCAATTACTAATTTAATTTGTAAGTTTGATAAGTAACAAAATCTTTTAGGAGAAACATGTAATTGAAATGTTAAATACTTAAATATCAACGACGCAATTGATATTTATAAAGCAATCAGTAACACCAATTAACATGTTATACTTTGCATAGAGTATTAATAACTGCCTAAGATTTTGAATATTACGTTCTTACTCAATTTAACTTCGTGTTAGAGATTTATTTATAAATTTCCAATCGCTTACTTTATGTTTTACATTGAGAACAACTTTAAAGTAGTTATTAATTGCAAGTCGCATTCAATATTTTGTTCTGACCTAACACGTCATCTGCTATATATTGCAGACAGAAACAAGAAAGGGACGAATAATAAATATTAACCTAAACTTACTTTCAAAACAAGAGCCACTATTTTGAATAAATATATAACAATATGACTGACACGACTGACATGACAAGACACAACTTGCAGATGTGCCGTGCGATACAGAGTACCCCAGGGATCTCAATTCAGAAACATCTACAGCCAACCACAAGTCAAAAGTAAAGGACTGAAAGCCACTGACCTCAACCCCTTCATTTGACTGTGTCTCATTTCTCATTTACTTCCTTTCATAGCTTAAATTAAATGCCTACCCAAAAATAGTTGCAATATCAGAAACAGATCATTTACTGACATGTTCAATGATTCGAAACAGATTCAATAGACGCCATACAAAACCATCTGTTACCACGTGTTATCTCTGCGTTTGTCAGTTACCCTTCATTTATAACAGTAGTTGTATTGATATCTCCTTTATTAAAGTTAAATGAATGGACATGATACGGTAGAATAGATGTCGAATATTACATTGACGATAAAATGATTTCATAAATGTAAGAGACTATTTATTTTTTTGTTATTACAATTTTAAGTGTGAATCTGACTCAGTCAATAATTAAATATTCGATTCTTACATGCATTTGATTTATTTAACTTGTACTAAAATTATCTAGGATACAACTTGGGCTATACATAAAATATTTTACAATGATTACTCGTATAGAGAATTTCAGCAGTCATCGTTTGAGTTGTAAATCTTAAGTGTACTGAGATAAAATAAATACTTGTAACATTACTTTGATCAATGGGTGCTACTATGAATAAATTTGTACTACGTGCATAATATTATAATATATTGTACCTCTATTTGTTCATCATTAACACGTGACCGCAGCGCTAAATGTCGTGGTCAATATTTACGTCTAGTAAGTAGATATAGTGTTGATTAATTATTATTATTACTAACTAAACGCCTAAATTTCCTTTATAGTCATTGAAAAAAACCCTAGAGTTCAAATATGAAATTCGTTTGTGCGTCAGGACTTTTCTAGGTAGTAGAAGCACGTGTAGGGTTCCGTTGGTAAGTGCGAGACCTTAGGCCCAGTGATGCACAGGCATTGCAATAGGCTGCTATGGTGTCGGTCACCATGCTGTTTTTTCTGCATTCACAATGAGGATGGTGATTGTGACTCATGTTTTCAGAAGTCACTTTGAGCAGCTCAATATATAAAACAAACTATATAGGTGCTTATAAATATGGTTCAGTTTCTTTCACTGTGTGTAATAATAATATAATATATTTTAAAATATTTAATGTATTTAGATTCTTTAACAATATCAGTCATCATCATCAATCATCTTCAACAGCCTTTAACAGTCCACTGCTGGACATAGACAAAAGGAGGTTTTGGCCTACTATACCACGCTTGCCAGACGTTAGCTAGCTATAGTTCATTACACTACTACCATAATGAATGTTTTCAAATTTTTCGAGCCGGCCGATCAGTTTTTAGTTGGGAGGGTGGGGACCTGACCTACAGTCAGAACTATTTTACTACTATTAAAAAAAATGCCCTACATCGTTGGATTACTCGTCTCAAAAAAATCGTCTTAGCAACCTATCAATGATTTTAAAATATCTATCTAATGATTTGCTCATCTAGTTTCTTACTCCGTCAATTATAGTAGACTCCATCAGACTCTATCAATTATAATGATTTGTGTTTTCTCTTTAAATGTTTGTATTTAAATTACAATTAATTGCTGGATACCTATATCAGTTCACTGATGGACAAATGCTTCTCCTTAGAAAGAAAGTTTTGGACGACTATACCACGCTGACCAGACAAGCTGGGGTTGTGATATAATAAATAAATAAATATTTCGAACATTTTACACACAACGCCATCTAATCCCAAATTAAGCAGAGCTTGTATTATGGGTACTAGACAACTGATATAAATACATAAACATACTTTTTTTTGTAAATAGATACATATTATACATAGAAAAACACCCAAACTCTGAAAGAAATATTTGCGGATCACACAAACATTTGGTTCGACCCGGGAATCGAACCCGAGACCTCTTGATCAGCAGCCGCATACGCTGACCACTAGACCAACAAGGCAGATATATTTTTACGATTTCGTTATTAATGGAAGACTAGCTCAGTCCCGCGGTGTTACACGCGGCTATTGTTGTCAAACTCGAGTAACGCCGTGGAGTGAAGCTAGTTTAAAAAAAAATTGCCTAAGTTACTCCATAAGTAATCAAGCAGTGAAACTCCCGATAAAATCGGTCCAGCTGTTCTAGAGAATACCCGGAACAAACAGACAGACAGACAAAAAATTTAAAATCAATTTTGGATGTCAGTACCTACCGTAAATACTTTGATATGCATTTAGTAAAAAACTGGTTATTTGTTATTACCAGAGATCGGAATTGGGTGTGTGTAAATACCTAAAGTTTGCAGTGGGACATAATATGGAGCTGTTACAACCACTTAAGTTAAACCGGGTTTGAATTTTACCGGTTTAGTTTTGTTTAAAACATTTATTTCAATTGCAAGAACAGTGGTTGTAACAGCTCCATATTATTATTGCAAACTTTAGGTATTTTCACACACCCAATTCCGATCTCTGGTTATTACAAACAGACACTCCAATTTTATTGATTTGCATAGATACATTAGATACTCATCTCTGTCAAGCGAATGTCGGCACATTTTTCAATGAATGTGTACTCGTTACAATATAACAATAGTACATTACTATGCACGTGTCAAACGTTAATAATAACTATGGAGGTCATGTAACCGTAAATATGACTTTGAATTAGTTAATTAATGAAATCATTTATCATGATTTAAGTAGTTGCTATTAGATCGACCCCTTATTATTTAAATTGTTCTTATAAAACTTGTCAAATAGTTTACCCACAGTGGCACGATGTTCGTGTATTAAACGAGTGATCGGACCAAATGTTTATATGGTCTGCAATTTTTTTTTGATTTGGGTGTTTTATATTCACAAACTTCACAAAAATAATGAAACCATTTAAATTTTCCTACATGTTTAGATAGCGATTGATTGCTTATTAAAACAATTTATGAGTGAACGGAAGTTGCATTACAATTGCAAATTTTATAACAATAACGTGCTCAGAATCCAACCTTGCATTAAGAACTTAATAGTATTGTTCAGTGATTTTTCAATTCATTAATCTCGTGGTTAATCTTTATCTATCTCTCAGTGTTGTGACAAGTTTAGAATTCCAAGATTCACTAAATTTGTTCATCTCGTAGATTTTATAAGAACCGATTAAGGGTGCCAACCACTCTGGAAAACAAAACTTGAAAGAGCAGGAAAACATGAAATAATGTTATTAAATAGCTTTCTTGCCAAAAATGGATACAAATAGTTTATAATTCAAACACACAAAATGTTACATAATGGTATGTATTCAGTAAAGCGACATGCCGACCCCAAACTGAGAAAACTCGTATTTTAGGAATCGGTAGCTCACCGCTTCAAATGTCTTACAGCACATTATTAATTATCCCACAAAAGTGGACACACATTTATTATTCGGGTTATTTACCTTAAATAAACCCGACACCAACTTACCTGGCCAGCGTGGTCAAAATTTATTTCATAAAGAGATGTCTATATCCAGCAATGAACCGTAAGAGGCTTTTATTGATGGTGATGAATCATCTATGTCTTTATATTGGGGAGGATACCTTAGAATCTGTATTTAAGTCTATTTCTATCTCAAATCTTGTAACACCTTACTACTTTCAGATACAGAACGACAATATGGATTAAGTTTACTCAAAATACGCGTAATACAGTGCATTTATTTGTGCAAACAGTGGAGAGAGGGGGTGTCCGTGCCGAATCCGTTTGTGGCACCGGCTGAGAGCCTGCCGCCTGGACATAAACTACCGTGGCCAATCTGGAGGTCTTTAAATAGACTTCGGACCCAAGTTGGCCGAAGAAAAGAGGACCTGCTTAGGTGAGGATTTTCGGCCGGTGATGAACTCAGCTGTTTGTGCGGTGCAATCGAAACAATGTCCCATCTTCCATCTTGCCCTGCGTGCCCAGACACCTGCACGCAGGAAGACCTAATGGCTGCCACCGATAACGCTATCAAAGTGGCCGCGTTCTGGGCTGAAAAAGTATAATTTTTCCGACACTTTACGTTTGTGATCGAAACGTTAAGGAGAAGAAGAAGAAGTGCATTTATTAGTAAAAAATGTCTGTGATTTACATTAATACATAATGCAAAATTTTATCAAGTACTCCCAGTGTAAAGCTTACTTATTATAAAGCTACCGGAGACAAAGCTTTCAGGAAGGGCTATTCTAAGGACCGCGGCAAACTTGTCTCTCTAGAGTTCTATGGGCCCGAAAATACATGAATTTGCGTCGTCATTATTAGCCTTCTGTAGGCCACTGCTAGACATAGACCACTGCCATTGCACACATCCAGTTTTCTACACTACGTTTGTGGGTCTTCTACACTACGTTTGCCGAAAAACGGTCTCCACTTTAGAACACTTCTACATGTACTACTATACTATCTACTTCAATAATATTCTCTTCTTTTTTCATACGAAACAATTTCGAAACAATTATGTATTCGAAACTGGTTCGTAATATAGTTGTCATCTTTAAAACTACACGGTATTAATGAATATTCAAAAATTTCCATAAGTATTATTGTGCATGCGTTTGTGAAGATCGTTTTGGCTGCTTACGCCTTTCGTCGCGCTTCAGATAGGTAGGTAAGTCGAGTATTCGTATTCTTTTCTACGTAAACAACTATTCAAGTTTTTGTGGCACTATTTTATTTCTTAGGTAAATGGTATATTCTATAATATAAAAATGTTGAGCGCCTAAAGAATAGGAAATGTACCTAAACAATAGGAAATGTATCTAAACATTAGGTACATTTTAAAAACTTTACAAGATTCACACCGACTAAGCTCAAATTTACAACAACAAGAACATACACCTTAAAATCAAAAATACGCAAAGACAGTCGTGTACTAGCATTTGAGCCGCTTTATTTACAGGTTACCACGAAAAGTACAAAAAATGTAATAACAAACAGTTGGGAGCAAGGCTTCCTCTTAACTTAATAAAATAACAAAAAACAAATTCAACTTGCAAATTATTTGATAAAGGACTCCAATTAATAAGAATTTTAAGAAGTTAATTTTAAATTAAATATGTGTAATTTTTACTAGCTTAATACTTTACAGTACAGCATTCTATTTCTACATTATATTATATTTTTTAAACGAAAGAGAGAACATAGATTGTGATTTATTGACTTCACACGTTGAAGAACTTCCAGTGCTTTGGGACACTAAAGACACTAAAACATTAAATGAGCGAGCTCATGGGCCACATGAAGTTCCACGGCGAGGTTGCTGTACCGCGCACTAGCACGTCGCAGTAACGCGCCGTGCTACGACACCGCACCGTTCTACCACAGAATACATAATAGTACCAGTACAGAAGCTTCACTCCGAAAAGTAAATTAAAGAAATAGGGACCTTTGGTGTCATTACATTAAGTTCAATTCAGATTGCACAGCGCCGAAGCACCTACGATTATATTTACCTACAATTGCTATCTCTTTCTATCTTGTAACTCTTATCTGTTCTAACGATAATAGGGTCGTCTTCTTTTAAAAAATAATTTAAACATAATTAATTTATTTTTTCTATTACTTTAGTGAACAAATTACTTTTCAAATAAAACTAACGTTGTTAGTAGCATTTATAATTTATTCGCGAATACCTCCATACGTTTTCGATACTGTTGCGAGAAGTGAGACAGCCTGATATTACATAAAGATGTTGACTAACGTCGTACTATAACTACTCTAGGTACTTTTTTCAATAAATTACGGTTTAAATAATCGGAACGACATACGTAGGACGCAAAAATAGTAGTTCAGTAAAAAAAATATAATTAACCGATATGAATAAAGCTCTTTAAACAGCAAATAAATGACGAATTCATTAATGAAATACAATGAAATATTCATAAAATATATCTTTAGGTGATTTATATTTCATGGTAAAAATACCCATAATATTGTAAACAGTGTCTAACGTAAACTCTCGTTTTTGAATCAAATATTTCGAACTTCGTTTTAAGTTGTTAAAATAATCTTACTATCAGGTCAGTGTGAAATAAAAACAAAATAATTATTAATGAGCAGGTCATAAAATTATAAAAATGTCCCTTCCACCTGGCACGCGCACACCACTTCTTGATCTTTTAAAACAATACATGTTCATTGCTCCTATACTATAAATATACAAAAAAATACTTCATAAACATGCGTTAATAATAATAGAATATAAATATATGCGGATACGTTTTCATTATCGGTACTTTTTAATATATTTATAGACTAGTTGAGCCCCGCGGTGTTACCCGCGGTTATTGTTTTAACCACGGGCAACGCCGCGGGGCGAAGCTAGCCTAAAAAAAGTACCCTTAGTTACTCCTTATATCATCAGTTACCTGCCACTGAAAGTCCCGTCGAAATGGTCTAGCCGTTACAGAGAGTACCCGGAACAAACAGACGTACACAAAAATTGTAAAAAATATATTTTGGCATATGTACCTTGTATACATACTTGCATTTAGTGAAAAGCGGTTATTTTAGTATTACAAATAGACACTCCAATTTTATTTATTTCTATAGATAATGTCTTGGTCTGTCCATTTTAAGAAATGTCACTATAGCTCTCAGACTAAAAATATCAATCGTTAACCTTCTTGACCACGTTATCATAGGTACTTTTGTGTTTTGTTTTTGTTTTATTATAAATATAAATGGAGTATGTTACACGAGAGGGAGTGAGTGCAAATTCGTTCAAAAGTGTAGTCTTTCTCCACAGTAAAAAATAAAATAATAAAATACAAACTACCGTCATTACACTTGTTATGGCTAAAATACAACAAAATGACTTACCTTTCAATATCGTCAGGAATTTAAAAAAATGATAATTCCGATTCCTTGTTTTGCCTTTTATTCAAACATCCGTAAACAGAGCAATATCTTTTATGTGGATTAGAATATCGAGGTTTGTGATTAGTTGCCATTGTGGGTATCGAAAGTATAAACAAAAATTTATATAATGCGCGAGAGCGACGACGCGGCGACGCGTATCGCGCGTAAGTGACAACCCTGGCCTGCGCGGCAGGCAGGCGGTCGACTATACCTAAAGTGCGGAGTGACACCCCCCTGGTTCTACGTTGACGACGTTCGTCGTGACGTGGAGATGTGGACAGGTCCTTAAGTCTAAAAGTAATTTTGGCCACTCTTACATCTGATTTATCAATTTGCGATCTCAATCTCAATGCGATCTCAATTTGCATTACAGATATTGTGGCAATGGAAGACGTCACAAGTAGAAAATGAGATTAAAGTTATATTCTGCAGTTTTTACTGTACACAGAGATTGTCTTGTATTCTATTGTATAGGTATCGCATTAAGGAAAAGGCATATCCATATAATTTATTTGATTTGAATAATATAAAAACGTTCAATAAGATATTGAAAAAAAATAGCTCGAGTAATTACTCTTTGAATAAACATAGTTTAAAACAGGTTCTATTTAAGTATTTAACAACAAAATATAAAAACGAATAAGTGTGAAAATGCCCCGAGAGTTCTTTAGAAATAATGTACAAAAAATACAAGTTACATTTATTTGTGGATGCTATATATTTTAGGCCACCTCGAGGCTAAAATTATTCACCTGTATTTACAATAAACCTGAAATAAATAATTAAAATTATTTGATCATTTTAACGAAGATTATCCTCCTTTGCCGGTTTGTTGGAGAATTATTTCAAAAGAAAAAAATCAAATATTACAAATCCATTCTCTACTCTGTATGTACTTGCCTTGTTTATTTCAAAAAGAAAATGATGAACGTTGAAATTGAAAAGAAAAATTTGACGTCACTTCAAGCGAGAATTATTATTATTTAGCCTCTTGAGTTACAGAACTATAAACGCTCCTGTATAAAACAAGTAGGATACTATATCAAATCATGCTAACCCAAGATTTTTAATCACATACTACAGATAATTACATCTCTTCGTGTTTTTTTTTATTGTTTTGATTTTTGGAATCGTTAAGTGTAGGTTTGTTACGTTAAGTATATTATCTATCTAAATAATGATGAAAAATAACCGGAATAATAAATGCCTTTTATCTAAATAGTTACTTTAAATTAATTTAATTTTAAACATATTTGTATTTTTGTTTTCACTAATAAAAGTTTGAATTGAATACGAAAGAGTAAGCAACGTGCCTTATCCTTTAGAATTTGTCTTTGCTACAAACTACGACTCAATTATCAGCTTGCAAAAAAATATTCCATCACAAATATTGGAACCAACTTTTTTACGTCTGATAATTATTATAATAATTATTTATTAACTTTTGAAATTAATTAAACATCTTCATTACTTAAATAAATCCTGTTATTTTCTATAGTTTAGTTCTATTATTCTATTCTTTAGTTTTTAAGTGTTTTTTTTAAATAAATCCTGTTATTTTCTATAGATTACAACAATGGTGATGTATACTTGTCTTAATTTATTATGATATCTCACACATATAAAATTATAAAATATATTTCTAAAAACAACAATAAAATATGGTGACCCTACAAAGGCTTAAAATGGTGACAGAGGTAGAAAACGCCATTGGTCTCATAACAATGTTCGGAGACAAAAGTCTGCCCGACGCTTTACACAATGTGTCAGAAACGTGCCACTGACAGCCATGGTGATAAATAATTTGGACGACGTGTGGTGTAAGTCAAAAGGAGCTAAAGTAATTAGAACTTATTAAAATAAATACATGAATTAAACAAATAAATATTTAGACATCTGCCATTCAAACGCCATGCACATTTTACATAAAAAATCACCCAAACTTCGAAACAAAAATTGTACAACAAAGATATTATTATGTTCTTGTGATAAGTACGAAACTGTTGTTAGAGTTTCGTTCTGTTCCTTATCAATCTTTAAGAAAAAAAAATGTCTAATTTCAACAAAGAACAAGCATTTCTCGAAGCCAACTGAATTGGCTGCAATCAGAATGAGGATGGTGACCCTTACTCTTGACCCTACTTATGCCTTCCAACAGGCAGAGTAGTGTCACATGGTAGGCTTAAAAATATACATATAAAACAAAACATAATGAGAAATCATGGTATGTTTTAGAGTGCGACTGATTTAATACATCAATAAATAATGAACTCTTAATTAATATTTTAAATTGAGTTTCATATTTCGTTACTCATATTAATGTAAAATTCATACGCTATTGTACACGTATTGTCAATTTATTACGTTTTGTTATTAACAAAATCGTTTTTTTTTTATTATATTTGGTTGCATTGTTGGTCTAGAGTCTAGTGGTTAGCGTATGCGCCTGCTGATCAAGAGGTCTCGTGTTCGATTCCCGGGTCGGACTAAATATTTGTGTGATCCACAAATATTTGTTTCGGAGCCTGGGAGTTTTCTATGTATTTACACAAAAAAGTATGTTTATGTATTTACATCAGTTGTCTTGTACCTCTTAATACAAGCCCTGCTTAGTTTGAGACTAGAATATGATGTTGTTTAAAAAGATGTGTGAAGAAGATAAATATCTAAACTAAAATCCAATATCTAAAAAGGCTTTACACTATTGCATTCCGTATTAGAAATTGTTTATTTTGTTTCATGTGTATGTTGATATTATTCCAATATTGTATCAATTAACTTGCTTTCTACACTTCTAAACCGAACTTGTCTTTCCTTTAAATTTAATTTAATGTTAATAGTTAGTTGCGAGGTAAGTAACTAATAAAGAGACTTCAAATAATATTGGAAATAAAGGCTAGGAAGAAGCAGTTAGTTATTCTCACAACCAGACCACCCTAAAATATTAGTTAATTACGAGTAAAAGTGTTCCTTTTAGTTATTTCTAGGAACTCTTTTATAGTTTCATTATTTTGCAATACCATTCCAGAAACAATTTTGTTAAAGAACATCATATTAATTAAGTGGCTTGTGTAATAAAATGTGGATACTCGTATAAAATATAGGTGCTATTTTATATTTTTTTACAACTAGTTTTTAAAATTGCACCATTATCCTTGTTTACAACGTTTTATGTATTGCAAAAATTAAAGGGGTTGCCTTCTTGAGATTGCGTAACTCTATAAAATAAACACATCATGTAGGATAGGCATCATCCCAAACAGAAGAGGGCCATCTACAAACCTTAGGTGGCCCGAGGTATGTCAGGGTTCCAGGGATTTCCTTTCGACGGTACACCTAGATTCTCTGCTTATACTCATAGTACCCACAACGGTGTGCGCTTTTAGTCTGTTCGAGTTCGACTTAGCCACCAATTGGTGTTTGTGTGAGTGAATGAAAACAAATCCTTAGTTCGCCTGATTGTTAACAGATCTAACTCTACTATCTCTCTCTTTATGTGCCCTAAAGTCCTTAAAATATAATGTTCCATGAATTTAAATGAAATTAGAAAATATTTTTATCAAATACACATATCTCTTAACTCACACCAGACGCAACCACACATTGTCTAACAATTTTCATCATTACGTCACTCAAGCGGAACGTATTACATTTGTTTCTGTCATTTTTTCCCTAACACCACAATGTTTGTACGTCATTTGAGATTTTGTTACTCTGCTAAACAATTGCGCTTTAGCACAAGCAGATAAAAACCGCAATGTGAAGTAAGACTTGGTCTTTATTTTGTATTGTTCATGTTTTTGTATTGAAATTATGTTCAGGTCGTCAGCTAACCAATTAACGTAAAACAACAAATATGTTCACTACAAAACAGTGGGAAATCAAAAAAAACTGTAGGTAAGTTCACGTTCCAAGTATAACGCTCGCATTTTTTGAGTTTTCTGATGTTGATATTTCGTTAAATTTGAACTCAAAAAATATGAAAAATGGGAGATATTTACAGTAAACTGTTAAAGGCCCTTGGTAATGAAAACATTTGAGAATTTGTATATGATAATCACGTCTGAATGATTGAATAATTCTACATGAAATTTGGTACAGAAATAGCTTATATCATCTAGTACATTATATCACTGATTAAATAATAACTGAGGAAATTAATACTAACGTAAACAAAGCCTCATATCTAACCTGCATTGACTGCACGATTTAACTGCACGGTTAGTTTAACGCTAAAAACGTTCGCCACGCCGGTCTCTACTGCGCTAAGTGTTGTTGGTTCAAGTTCTACACGGGAAACACTTTGTATGATCCACAAATTGTTATTCCGAGTCTGGGTGTTCTTCGTGGTATTTTTCGTGGTATTTTTTTTGTTTATAAAGTCCCCCCAAGCCTAGATTATATTCCTAATGCGGGAGTTGTCTTTTTAATAAAAAAAAAAACATATTATATAAAATTAAATTCGGAAAAACAAAAATAACCCACAAAAATTATCGAACATACAAATATGTAATATTAGAAATTCCCTGTTGTAAAGTTGTATTTTGACATCAGATCCGCGGTATATGACCTGTCAGTGTGACGTGGGTTTTACGAAATATCGTACAATTATATTCACAAACAAAACTAATGCTGTCTTTGTAGCGATTAGTGATGTTTGTATTTCTATCTGTTTTGATTTAGAGATCTAGCGACTGTCAAGTATTATATCTTGTTAGTTTAATGTATTAGCTTATGCCCGTGGCCTTTTAAAGCGTATATGTTAGTAGGTTGTCGTAGAAAATAGTAGGATAAGTGTTAATCTGGTGTATTAGTAATTTTTTTGTTTATGTTTCATAAAAAATATTCATAATAATTATATACCACGGCGTCACAGTAATCGATGTTAAGTCTTAAATCTTTTGTTGCTCTTTATCAAGTGAGTGATGTTATTGGAGCCCAAAGCCAAGAGAGCTTTAGGCTCTCTTATATTCTGGGAGGAAGAAGGCACGATTCACCATATTCACAAATTGTCGTCTAAAAATAAAACATGTTCTAACAATAATACTTACATTTCGTTCTTAATTACACTGTGAAAAAGACCGTTGACAAACAAAACTATTACAATGAAACGACAATAAAAATAAGAATTATGTGTTGTACATAAAAAGTTCTGATAAAATCTATACTTTCACATCATACTCGTATAGTAAAAATTGTAACAACCCAGTTACTTGTGTATGTAATCTTTACAGAGGAGCAATATTGTAAAGGTGTTAAAGGATCTGTCGAGTACACAATAGAGGTCATGAATGTATTACCAAAGTATTTGGGCCGGTAAAGCCGGGTTTTCGGACCATTGTTTAGTAATGCCCGACTATTTCTAGTTATTTATTTGCTGATATTTAAGTGCTTTATGTGAAAAAGGGGTCTATTTATGGTTGAATAATTTAAAATTTGTTGCTTTATCTTTTTTCTTTTCTCACCTTAACTTTAATGTTTTCTGATAATTTGTTTGAATGGGTTGTTTGTCTTGTGAAATTAACTTACCTACTTGACATTTGTTACGGTTATATTTGCGTAGATTTAACCAACAAAGAGATACCTATGTAGAACACGTAAAAACATTAGTTTGTGAAGTATTTTTTTATTAATTGTGTTCAGAAAATATTATATCCATTATTGATGCTATGTTACCGTACATGCCAAGTTTAAATAAATATGAAAAATATAAGATTATTTTTTTCAATGCTTAAGATGCAATATAAAAATACTATATAATCAAATTACCGAAGGCGAAAATAGGATAATCTTCTCAGTCAGTAGGTTTAGTGATAAATATTTACATTATTTTATACAATTAAAGCCTAGCTTATGTCATGAAGCGATTTAAATAACTTAATTTACTTTAAGACTGTGCTAAATAGAAAGTATGATGTAAATATATATAAAAGATATATGTACGTTAGTGGTATTGGGAAAATTGTTATTTAAAAATACAGAAATACAATCTAGCAATTGCAAAGATTAACTTCTGTCAATCACTGAGTTCCACATACGGGAAGCGTAAATTAGGCCAGAGCGACGAGGTCTGCAGTTGTTGACCGACGACTGTGATGGACCGATTTGATTGATTGATTAATCCGGGGTACGGACTGTCTAACTTGGCGGTAATCTAATTCAATCACATCAATCAGTTATAAAATGAAGTATTAGGGGATATTTTTATTTCCATTAACGCACATATATTTATATAGGTAAAATACAATAAGCGAGAGAAAGTAAGCGATATAATTTAATTATGGAGGACAGAAAGTGCGATCGAAATAATTATATTCAATGAGTGTTTTGGACAATAATTTCGTTGTGATAAGTTTGAAATGGAAATAACTAATCTACCCTGTCATAATAAAGTATAGCATCTTTAAAAAGACTTTGGACAGAATTGCAATGATTGTAGTTAGAGCTGAATCAAGCACTTGACCAGTGCCAATTATAAAAAAAAAGTTTTTTTAATGTTTTTTTTTCACTTTTTCTAAATTTATTTGGAGAGTCGGTGCAATGTTTTTTGCTATCCCCTTCATATCACATCTTCTATAGGGTTTTCAACAAGAACCTTGTTTTCTAAAACAAAATAAAATAACGAAATGTTATAAAATGATTTAAATTTTGATTGTATTACGAAGAGAAAAGTTAAGCAATTTTGAATGAAAAATAATATCACATCACATAGCGCACCATCAAATACAAGAGCAATAATTGAGAAGCCTTTGAATGCTCAACGTGTCACTGTATGGTGCGTTGATGGACATTTGTCACATATCATTTTACATTTATAATTAGTTACCAATAAGTTCTTTGTTTTATTTTGTTTTAGAAATCAAATTTCCTATTGGAAAACCCGTTACCAGGCTCTAATTATCATTTTTAGTCTTTAGAAAATCACATTGTAGATACTCTTTACATAATAATATTATAAATAAATAGCTATTTACCGTAACTTAAATAATATAAAGAAACCATAAAATCGATACTTTTTCAGGAAACGTTTAGATGCCTAGATATTAGTGATAATGGATTTCGCCATCATCACTAATATCTAGGCATCTAACAATGACTAGACATTCGCTCGGCTGTAAGTACCACAATAATAGACTAACAATACAAATGTAATACATGGATCCCAACATTACATAACATTATGTCCATTTGCAATTGTGTCGGTAATAAGCGCTCAATGACTCCGACCCTGAATATGCAAACGCAGATTACCTACGTTTTGTATTCATATATTTTACTTACTGTTTTTTTCCAATGTTTAATACCTAATAATATATACAATACATAATAATATATTATTGTATATATATTTTTTTTTCTTGTAAACCTATATAACTTGATATAATTATGTGGAGGGAACGGGTATGCCTGGCAGGCCACAACCCAACGCGTTAGGAATACACTCCTGTGTCGCGGGGACCCTACAAACATACAGGAAACGAACACAAAGAACACCCAAACTTAGAACAACAATTTGAGAATCATGAAGCACAGAATTCGAACCCACAACACTTAGCGCAGAAGAAAGCGGCGTGGCGACTTATCATACCACTAGGTTAATCGGATTGATATTGGGATGATCTTTTGAGGTGTCAAGTTAAAGAACATAATTATTATAATGTTTCGGTGGCTCAGTGGTAGCATATGCGACTGCTGTAACTGAGGTCTCGGGTTCGATGCCTTGATCGAACTAAATATTTGTATGATCTGCAAACATTTGTTTCCAAGTTTGGGCGTTTTCTATGCATATTAATAGGTTATTTATTCATTAATATAACGTATTTAATATAAATTTATTTACAGGAAAAATGTAAATATATATGTTGTTGGCTAGTTTCCATAGTACAAACTTTACTTAGTTTGTTAATCTTTATATATATAATTCTTCTGTGAGTGTGTATGTCACTGAACTTCTCTCAAATGACTAGACCGATTTTGATGAAATTTTTTGTGTGTGTTCAAGGGGATCTGGGAATGGTTTAGATTCGCAATTGGACCCGGTAGGTGGCGCTGCAATCAAGTTATGGAATTTTAAAGTTTGGCGGTACGAAGTTCGCTGGGTCATCTAGTCTATATATAATTGTTTAACGCTATCGTACTCTGGATAGGCTTTGAATTGTCTGGTGTTTGATCAGGTGGCATTGACCATAATCTCCGTCCTATGCTGACTGTTTACCGTGAGCACGGTAGTTATCGTACACATAAGGTCTAAATAAATGAAATGTTATAGTTAAATTTGACTTTACAATTGCTTAACAATGTTATACATACTCGTTAAAAATGTGCAGCTACCACAGTTTTAACTACTATAACATTGTTGAACAATTGACTTGAAGTGGTGCACAGCCTTTCCCAAATTTGAGATTTAACGTCACAACAATATGCAAGATTTGTGACATTTTTAATTTTAGAAGAAATATAGTTAAAAAACAATAATATATTTTTTTAGTCAGTTACAGATAAATCTTAATTAATATATTTTTAATAATACAAACCTGACCACTACTAGTAGTAAATTTGAAAGTAATATTTCCTTAAGTACATTTAATACACTAATTTATAACTAAATAGGATTTCAAAAAGTTTTTAAAACTAACAAATTCGAAACTTTGTAACTCTCTTAAGGTAAAATTTAAACATAAATAGAAGTAATAAACAAAATTTGGGAGCAAAATCAAATCAAAAGAAAACGACAGTAACTGGCAATGGAATTGCGTGTTTACTTACAGGTAAGCAAAAGGTAAATATTTCGAGAACATCCCTCGTGTCAAAATATTGTTTATTTAGGTCTGCTACGCCCGGGTTTGTAGTCTATTGGGAAAATCATAGCACACTTAATGAGGGCGCCACTATAGAATTTAATGCAAAACATGCAATATAGACTTGCCCGTTTCAAAAAATTTCATTAATTTTTTGGGTTTCTCGAACTCCATGAAGTCATTTTTTTTTGTCTACATATTTTATTGAAAGATAATAATTTAAGGTGTCTAGAAGTGCGATATGAATCGTCGTTATCATCAGCTTGTCGCAGTCCATCGCTGGACCTGAATTTTCTGTTAAATTTGTTCTAGCAATATATTTATGTTAATATATTGCTAGAACAAACTGGAGGATGGGAAATAATGATCTTTTATTGAAGAAGAATTAATTAAATTTATTAAAATAAATCACCATCATAACCATCCTCCGACCGCTAGTCCCGGTTGCGTCTGGTGACACCTGGAGACCGCTTTCCGACTCATATTCTTTCACTTCGTACGGTCTTCAACTCCTTGTACAACCCCTTACGACGTCAAGCCAACATTTCTTGGGTCTACTGGTCTTGCCGTGGCCCAGTGGAGTTGGCATGGCCCAAGATTTATTTCCCACGTAGCCGGATAGTTACCGCAACACGTGACCACACCACAGAATTTAATTAAAATAGATCTATATCAATTTAATTACTTACAACAAATTCATTAATTATATTTATGAAACCATTCCCAAGTATCTTACAGACACTGAAATTTAAACATAAACCACTCAAATTTGATAAATTTTCCTCGTTTTAATTTATGATACATATTACTATTGATATAATTGATACAAAGTAACATAAACATGTTGTCTATAAACAAACGTAAAACATGAAAACATTAAAGTTTATTTAACAACAGCTCCCAATATGGGAGGCACGTTGGCTCAACAGCGTACAATATACAAATATTTGCGGCAAACATACGCGACGCGCAAAGTAAATGTAATCATTTAATGAGATAGGCTTTTAATGTAGAAGCCGTATGGAGGGTTGTAGGAGATGACAAAATGAAAAAAAGATACAAAAGAAAATGTCGAAAATATTTTTTTCTCTTTTGTTTTATTACCAACTGTACAGTCTCAAACGTTTTAATTTAAACTAATATTTTAGTTGCCTTACACTTTTTACACACGAGTATATAATTACAAACGAGCTGGAGTCTTTACAGTAATAATAAGACTATAAATAACATATACGTATTATAGATAAATTACACCAAGATTTAGAAAAAATGATAGTGCTTATCACACAAATAATAGGCCTGGGTGGGATTTGAACGTTCGACCTCCATCTTAGAATTCAGGATTGCTAATGACTACAGACTTGTCAGTTAATTTACGTATTTATAGAGAGACATAGTACTTAGAAACAATCCATATGGAGAGGTGAATTAAAATCAATCAATGACAAGAACTTTAGAGGGAGCACTCGAAGGACGATAGTAAACTTATGTGTTGTGAATTGTTTGTGTGTGTATGACGTATCAACCAACGCCATCCACTGCTGGACGAAGGTCTCCCCCGAAGGAACGCCAACCATCCCGGTCTTGGGCAGTCCGCATCCATCCGCCGCACGCCACCCTCCTTAAATCGTCGGCCGATCGTGCCGCAGGACACTCCACACTACGTTTGCCTAATCGCGGTCTCCACTCTAGCACCTTTCGGCTGCAGCGTCTATCAGTCCGTCTGGAGACATGTCCGGCCCACTTCCACTTCAGCGTACTGATTTTCCATGCGATGTTGGTAACTCTAGTTCTTTTTCGAATAATCTCATTACGTATTTTATCGGGTAGAGACACCCAGCATCGCACGCTCCATTGCACGCTGAGCTACTTTAAATTTATGGACCAGTTTGATAGAGTATGAGTTAAGACAAGTTAAAATAGTTTAGTGCAACACCTCCCTACCCAAATGAACGGTAGGTAAATTGCTAAGAGCTGATAGATGCGAACCGCCAAGACAGGAATGATTTATTCAGATGGTACAATAATAAGCTGATAACGACGTCTCTAATAAATAGACAATATAGGTACACAGAAGCGCTCATAGCCGAGTGGCCTTAGGTGATTGGCAACAATCGCCAAGGGTAAGCAACGACGGCGCGGTCGGACCTAGATGGGTGACCGTTTGTGGCATTATATGTAATGAGCGTTTCCGTGATTCGGAGGTCACGTTAAGCAGTCGGTCCCGGTTGTTATCATAAGATAGCAGTCGTGAAGCTTAGTTGGAGGCCTTCGGGCGGCTTAAAAACATCCAACAGCAAGATTACGTAGCCACAACGTGTCTTGCCAGTCACCAACCCGCACTCGGCCAGCGTGGGGACGTAAGGCCTTAACCCTCTCTTGAGAGGAGACCTGAGCCCAGCAGTGGGACGTTATGGGTTGTTGATAGGTACACAAAAGAAAATCTCCTAAGCCCTACAATTTTGTATCACTTACACGTATAGCTACACTACTACTAATAAAAAAATATTTGTAGGTCAATAGAACACCGTGAATAAATAAGTTATGAGATATGCTTTTAAATTTGCAACAAACAAAATGCAATCGATAAAAGTATTCTTGTATATTGATGACGTCATTAAACCATTATCATTAGCCATTTTACGATCACAAACATATTTTATGATCATAACAAGAACATCACACTTTCTCACTCGACTCGACCCTGAAAGACTTTCGGGACTCTTTCAAACTACTCATTTAATTATGTAGTGAAGTGCTGTAAGTTCAAATTTCACATAAGACAATACTTTGTGTGATCCACAAAGTCACAATGTTTTTTTATGTCCGTTTCGAATATATGTATTTGTAAAGTCTCCCGTGATAAGAACATTCCTAACCGATCTTGAAATATTTCTATATCGCTGGAAAATTATAAAATAGTACATTGTTCACCGAGGGAGGAAAGGGACTGATTACTAGCGAGGGAGCAGTTTGTGGTCCGAAGCGCAGCCTAGGGCCACAATTCTCCCGAGGGAGGAATGGGACTTTCACCCGAGTGCTACACAGTGCTTTATACTACACCTGTGAGGAACATTTGAAGTATTTATAAAATAAAATCAAAACGTAAGACACCATGTAAGACACAATTTAGCTTAGAATTTGACAAATATTTCACGCTTCTTTTGTTTTTTTTTTATTCTTCACAAAAGGATGTCAGTGGCACGGTGATTCCACATTTAAATTATATGAAAACTCCTTGACACACAACACATGAGAAATGAAAATTCATACAACTTTCTCTCCCGCTAAAACACGTTAGAAATGGATTTTCATACATTTTTTCCTCCCGCTTATTCAGGTCAAGGAAAAGACTAACTTTCTCTTTTCATTTTCAGGGAATATTGACTACTGTTCCGATCAGGTGTAGTATAAAATGCTTTTAAAAGTTCTAGTAAATGAAGTAGGATGCATTAATTATAATACTTAGTGGACTTAATTCAAATTGTTTGATGACCCATCATCGAAACAAACTGACACGCTGTTACAACGCTTCTTAAAACTTAAATGAATTTATTTAAATTCATAGATTAAAATCTTTCCTGTTATACAAAATATCGATATCATTGGTGTATCTTGTCCGATTGAATAATAAAAATTATATAGAATATCAAGAAATACTGAATATTTCGCTTACAATAAAATGCCAGTTAAATAATAGTACATTGTTCACCGAGGGTAGAAAGGAACCGATTACTAGCGAGGGAGCAGTTTGTGGCCCGAAGGCGCAGCCTAGGGCCACAATACTCCCGAGGTAGGAATGGGACTTTCACCCGAGTGCTACACAGTGCTTTATACGACACCTGTGAGGAACATATAAAGTATTTATAAAATAAAATCAAAACGTAAGACACCATGTAAGACACAATTTAGCCTAGAATTTGACATTATATTTATAAATATTTCGAGCTTCTTTTGTTTTTTTTTTATTCTTCACAAAAGGATGTCAGTGGCACGGAGATTCCATATTTAAATTATATGAAAACTCCTTGGACAAACGCGCGCCATAGATAAGATAACACATGAGAAATGAAAATTCATACAACTTTCTCTCCCGCTAAAACACGTTAGAAATGGATTTTCATACATTTTTTCCTCCCGCTTACTTAGGTCACGGAAAAGACTAACTTTCTCTTTTCATTTTCAGGGAATATTGACTACTGTTCCGATCAGGTGTAGTATAAAGTTTTAAGGTAAAACTGTTTCAGTAATATCACGAAATGATACCAAATTATTAACTCTGAGTGAAGGACTGCGGCCAAATAAATCAAGATTTTAAACACCAAGTTGTGTTATAGAAGAACGTACTTAATTTTGCTGTGCTGTCCGTAGGTATAATATATTTAAGTGTATGTTTTGGCCTTTAGATTAACTTTATTAATTTGCCACTATGACGCGATACAGAGATCGTTAAGGAAGGAATTGTACTAATACAAACAGACTGAGTATTTATAACACTCGAGTGAATGTAAGGTTTAATAAAGCGCCATGAGTTATTCACAGTATGTGGGACATTCCTCACATAATGCCCCACATGACAGTATACGGTATGGCGTCCCAAGGGAACTATTATTCACTTAATACAACGCTTTTATTACTGTACTGTGTGAATTATGCCTTAGAAATTATATGGCGGGGTCATATCTGATTTTAAAGTAGAACTTAGCTTTAATGTTTAAAAGCATCTGAAGTCGTAATTTCAACGTTTGTTTATCTTTCTTGAAACGCCTTGATGTTGATTGTATAAATTCTAGTTTTGTACTTTGTGCTGCAATCTTTGATTATTAAAATGATCATCGTAATTGCAATTCAAACCAATACATTTAAGCCACCATTTGATTTTTATGATTATATGTACCGTTTTCTTTGCAATGATTTTAATTCTCTGAGTTATACACTTTACAAAAATACCAGAGTTACTTTTTATAAAGGTTTTAGTATTAATACAATCATAAATTAATATTCAAATATTTACTTACTAAGTATTACAATTCAATTATAGGTTGCAAGAAAAATAGCTTGTCTTTAAGAAATAAAAAACAAAAATACTTTAGACTACTAGAAAAAAAAATGAAAGTATAAAATATTTACATTTTTTTTTATGTTTTAGCCTACCAAAGTGACTCTACTCTGCCTGATGGAAAGCACGAGTAGAACTCATAAGTAAGGGTCACCATCCTAATTGTGAGAGTACGTAATGCGGCATTGCCTACTCGCAATTGGTTGGTCCTCCGGTCTCACACTCACCTACGAAATACGACAGCAAGAATGCTGTCATTATTAGGACGGTCTTCTGTGTGAGGGTGGTACTATCCTGGTCGAGCCGGCCCATTCGTGCTGAAATCAGTGTGGCTCTCCTACCTATTACATATACGCTTGACAAAATACTTACGAATCATAGCTTAAGTCCTGTAAGTGTTCCCAAAAGACTGACTACAAAAGAATTACTAAAGAATTATCTGCCATAATACCTTTCATAATCATTAAATCAGAGTTTATAAAACATGACTTCGCAAAAACCAAATAGTTTATCGACTTTTATTTCAAACAAAATTATCAATATACCCGACAAAATAACAAATTAAAGCAGTTGGAGTACCCAACTGCATTATTTTGTTACTATTTTAATAATTATATTTATTAAAATAGTAACTTTAGTTCTACGTACGAAGTTAACATTTTCCGCGTGAAAATAGAGTTCAGATAAATTGTGTTGTAAAACGAAATGTTCGCGGTCCATTGTCCGCGTGCAGTAGTTTTTCTGCATAATGTCATTTTATATGTTCCACGTACAAAGTCTAAATTTGTGTTGTAAAGCTTTTGTATGAATTCCTATATTTAAAAACGTTACAATATCAATTCAGAACATATTATGCATAACATTCTGTGATAGCCTGCAGTACTGGTACACGTTAAAAATTCAATTAATAAAAACCTTTACTAGTAGTAGTTACATCACTGAATTTTGTATCAAATAAATATCTCAGAGTTAAATCCTTACTAATATCATAAATGCAAGAGTAACTCCGTCTGTCTGTGTGGTTTTAGCGGCGAAACAACTAAAATACAATTTAAATCAAAATTAGTACACAAATAGTCTAGAGCCTGAGAAAAGACATAGACTACTTTTTACCCTGATAATCGAGAAGAGCCGCGGTCGAAAACTAGTTCTATATATTTTGACTGCCTTGTTGGTCTAGTGGTTAGCGTATGCGGCTGCTGATCAAGAGGTCTCGGGTTCGATTCCCGGGTCATACCAAATATTTGTGTGATACACAAATATTTGTTTCGGAGTCTGGGTGTTTTTCTATGTATAATATGTATGTATTTACAGAAAAAAAATATGTTTAAGTATTTATATCAGTTGTTTAGTACCCATAACACAAGCTCTGCTTACTTTGGGACTAGATGATGTTGTGTGTAAGATGTCCAAAATATTTATTACTATTTATTATTATATTTAAGGCAGTAGAATCACGTTGGTTTCAGGCCGAACGGAAAGGTTCGACTGTTAGTTGTTTAAATAATGACTGATAAAGTATTTAAACTCATGGTAAATTTCAATAATCTCAATAGATCCTTGTAAATTCAACTTGATATATTAGGCAAACGTTGCTAGTAATAATGTAAACCTATATGTATTCAGTATACTCGCAGTAATATTGGTTATAAGTCAAGACTAAAAGCCCGCAGACAGCTTTATTCATTCATAATCTTTACACGTCAGTGTGAGTGTTTTCGCTTCAAAATATGAACACGTACGAGAAATATGACATAACTTGGGTAAAGTAATTTATCAAATATTGCTCAATCGTTTACCGTAAAGTGATTCTTTCAGGAATAGTGTTGTTTTATTACCCTTTTTTTTTTTTTTTTTTTTTTTTCTGTGCGGAAATCCCCTCGGATACCACCAGTTGGTGGTTATGTCGGACTCGAACCGACCAAAACCGCACACCGTCTCAGGTACCAATGGCCGGGGAACCAGGTGTACCCTAGGAAGGAAAGCCCTGGAACCCCGAATTACCTCAGGCCGTCTACCTACGGCTAGTAGATGACCCTCTTCATAATAAGAGCGCATAGCGCATCCACCCTGGCCTGCTTCTGCTAGGGTGACAGATTGCCTCACCTGTCACCCCCAGGCTAGCGCTTATGGAGGACGGAGATCGTTCTGCGACCTCCGGCGCCTAAGTCGTCTGCGGTACCGGGCCCGTTCCCGGGCCTGGCGAACCGGGAGGGTTCTAAGCCTCTCCCGGTCCTTCTCCGCCAACTCCTTTGCCAGCATAACTTGCTCGCAGAAAGAGACGGCGGAGTTCCACGCGCTCTCGCTCCGCACCATGGCCGCAATCATGTTGCCGAGCGAGAGAATACCCACTCCGATGGCCGTCACGAGGTCTCCCCTCTGCGCCGCCCACGCCGGGCATTCAGCCAGCGTATGGAGCGATGTATCCACGGTCCGGCCATCGCAGTGGTGGCACTCAGGTGTTGGCTCTTTTCCGATTAGACACAGGTGATCTCCGAAGCATCCCTTCCCAGTGATCACCTGTGTCAAGCGGTATGAGAGGCTGCCGTGACGCCTCTCGAGCCAATCCTCCATAACCGGTCTTACGGCCGCAATAGCGGCGTGCCCTGCGCTTGGTTGCCCAAGTCGTTCCTTCCACTCCTCCACGACAACCTGGTGGAGCTGGGATTTCTGATCCTCGATTTCTCGAGGTTCAGGACTCCGGCCCAACTCCTGCGCCTCCTTGTGCCACTGGTAAAGAGCAGCAAGGGCTCTCGCCTCCAGGTCCCATGGTGTAGTTCCGGCCAGGAGACTCGCCGCCTCAAAGGAAATTGTGCGATACCCTCTTATGACCCTGATGGCCAACACTCTCTGCGGTCGTCGCAGTAGCACGACGTTGTTGGCCTTCAGGGACTTCGCCCAAACTGGAGCCCCATAAAGGGCGATGGACCGCACAACCCCCGCGTAGAGTCTCCTGCAGGAGTCATCGGGTCCCCTCATATTTGGCAGCAGTCGTGATAATGCACGCGCTGTGCCAACTAGCTTGGGGACCAGACTTCGGAAGTGATATCCGAAGTCCCATCGGCCGTCGAGTACAAGCCCCAGATACCTCATAGAGGGCTCGATACCGATGCGAATGCCTCCTACTACGAGGCTGAGTCCATCAGGCGGCTTTCTCCGAGGCCCATGAAAAAACAAGGCCTCAGATTTATGCAGAGCCACCTCAAGACCCAGCCGCCGAATACGTTCCACGACTTGGGCAACCCCGGCCGTGGCCCTCAGGATTGCTTCTTGGTGAGTCCCGCCACATGCCGTCACAAGGGTGTCATCCGCATAACATGTGACGGCAATACCATCTAAGAAGTCACCGCGAAGCACCCAATCGTAGCCGATGTTCCACAAGAGCGGCCCTAAGACCGAACCCTGCGGAACACCGCACGACATTTCACGTCGCCCGAGACCGGTCTTGCTTGGGTAGACAACGGCTCTCTCCGACAGATATGCCCCGACTATTCTGCGGAGGTAGCGAGGCACTCGATGATACACAAGCGCCTCCCTAATGCAACTCCAGGGCAAAGTGTTGAACGCGTTGGCAATGTCTAAGGACACAGCCAACACCACTTCGCCCCGGAGAACTGCTTCCTCCGCCAGAGTCTTCACACGCAGTATCGCATCTACGGTGGAGCGCCCCTGACGGAACCCGTACTGGTTTTCCGCCAGATCCGGCCCCACCCTGTAGAGGTGCTTGACGAGGCGATGTGCAATCACTCTTTCAAAGAGTTTGCACACCTCGTCAAGCAACACTATAGGCCGGTAGGCAGACGGTGAGTCCGCCGGGCGCCCCTCCTTTCGGATGAGGACCAGTTTCCCCGTCTTCCACAATTTCGGAAACTGTCCCTGCTCGAGACATGCGGTGAATAACCCTCTCAGTCGGGGCTCAAGAACCGGCGCCTCGTCATGTAGAGACAGGACCCATACTCGGCCTGGAATGCCATCGGGTCCTGGGGCGGCGTTTTTGGTTTTTAGCCGTTTCACCGCCAGCGCAAGTTCTACCCAAGTGACCTCAGGCACGTCGTCGTCATCCACTCTAAGCGACTCAAGAGCTGGAAGCGGAGCCATCTGTGGTGCGGTGTGCTCCACCACTCGCGTTGGGAACAAGGAGCCAACGATCCCTTCAAGCAGCTCTGGCTGAAGACATCGGGTCAGTGGCGGAGCCCATGGGCGCATCTTGCCTCTAACCATACGGTAGGGGCGTCCCCACGGGTCGCGCTCCAGTGTTTTCAGCAACTCTCGGCGAGCCTCAATCTTAGCCCGCTTTATCGCTGCCTGAAGAGTCCTCTTGGCTACCTTGTATTCCGCTAATAGCTCCGCCTCTCGGGCTGCCGCATCCTCGGGACGGCGACGCCTTCTGCGGAACCTAGACCACTGGCGGCGCGCGGTCACGCAAGCCCGTCGCAGTCCTGCGATTTCCGGCGACCACCAGTAGACCCGGCGCTTAGCAGTGTTGAGATGAGCTCTAGGCATCGCCGCATCGCAGATGCGGGTCATCGCCTCCTGGAACCACCGGGCTTCAGCATCCACGTTGACAGGCCTGTCCGGCACAGGTGTCCAGGCTTCAACTATGGCGGCTTCCAGGAGGAGTTCCCGATCTAAGCGCTTGAGCGCCCAGCGTGGCTCAGGTGGAGTCGGTCTGACCGGCGCGCCACCTGTGGGAGCGGAGACATCAAACCGAATGTATCGGTGATCCGAACCTGTCTCCTCCCCCACAACGACGCGCCAACCCTGAACACGACGCGATAGCGAGGGGCACGCGAACGAAATGTCCACGATCGAGCTGCCCCTCGCCGTTACGAACGTAGGTTCGACTCCCCTGTTCAGGACAACTAGGCCTGATCTTTCGGCCCAGTTTTCTAATGCCCTGCCCCTTAGATTCGTGCGCTGGGAACCCCAGGCCTCCGACCAGGCGTTAAAGTCACCGAGCACAAGAACCGGGTGGGGGCGACAGGCATCGACGACGACGGCCAACTGAGCGAGCCATTGCTCGTACTCAATTATGTCTCGGTTCGGCGTGAAATAAGCGGCCAGGACCGCTATATCCCCAACCACTGCCGCTACGCAACCCCGTTCCCTAGCAATCACAGCAAATGGGGGCGTGCCGGCAGCGGTGCCGTGCACTAGTGCCGCCGAGCCATCTAAGTCGGTCTCCCAGGCAGACCCGAGAAACCCATGGACGTAGGGCTCGGCAACAGCAGCGATGTGGATGGACCACTGTGCCATACTCTGGAGCAGAAGGTCCTGAGCAACGGCACCGTGGCCAACGTTGACCTGGAGAATACGAAGATGTGAATCCATTATTAGATTCACATTTCCACATCCCGCTGCGAACTTTGCCGCTCACTAGCGGCACCATCCGTCTCCATCGGTAGTGTGGAGGAAGAAGAAGAAGGCCGACCCCCCGGTTTCGGTCCCGAGTCGACGCAGGCCTTACTGCCAACTCTATGATTTGCCGGTTTTCCCCCCGCTGCGCACTTAAAGCAACGCAGCGGAGCATTGCAGTCACCCGCCTTGTGACCAGGTTGGCCACAGCGAAAGCAGAGATCGCCTATGGTGACCTCTGACGTACATTGGACCCCCACATGTCCCACCGACAGGCACCGGAAGCACCTTGCCGGTCGGGCCGGCAGGAGTCGTGCCTGCGCCCTCAGGAAATCTCCAACCAGGAGGGTACGTCCGTCTACGACCTTTTGAGCCGCCGCTATAGGGCAGCTGACGACTGCTGTCCCCTGTCCAGTGGGACCGAAGCGTATTGCTCCGGCCTTCACGTTGTCCAGGGGACAACCCCCGACCTTTACTATGGCGAGCCTGAGCTCGTCCGCAGTGACAGACTCATCCAGGCCTGTGACGCGTACTTCAGCGCATTTAGTAGGCCTGGACACTCGGACGTCAGCTGTATCCAGTGACTCCCTTATTTTTGCCGCTAGGGCATCGGCTTTGGGGCCACTGGTGGCGCCGGGAACCTCTAGGAGTCGGGCTCCCGTCCGTGTATTTTTACACCGGACGCCCGGTATCTCTAAGGCCTTGAGGTCTACTTTGGCCTTGACTTTTGCCAAGACCTCGGCGTACCCCAGGCCTCTTTCCACTGCCTCCGACGTCAGCGTAACTACAACGGCTGTAGATCGAGGTGTACGGAGTTTTTTTGGTGCTCCCGACACAGAGACGGCGGCCTTTTTGGCTTCTTTTTTTGCAGCCTTCCGCTTCTTCCTTTTATCCCCAGCTACCATCCAGCCCCCTTCCAAAGGGGGCTGAGCAGTGTCAGCCGGGGCAGGAACTGGGGTTGGGGTTGGATTTGTGTTGCCCTTTTCTTTCCCCTTTTCTTTTGCGAGCCCTGGTCTGGCTACCCTGACTGCTGGAGGGCCTGTTGCGCCCGCTTTAGCCACGGCCGCGTATGTCGTCCTTGGCGATGAGAGAGGTGGGCGACAGTGAGCGCTTTCAACTGCGGAGATACGCTTCATTAGCCGCTCTTCCATTTCGGCCAAAAGCCGTACCACATCAGGTTGCTCCCGGGAGGACGATGCCACCGATGTCACTGTCTCAAGCGCGGCACTAGCTCCGGGACTAGTTCTGGCACTAGAAGAGCCCGACGCCCTCTCCTTGGCTGCGGCAAGGTCCGATTTGAGACGGGCTTTCTCTCTTTCGTGGGCTTTGTTCTCGGCCACGAGAAGTCTTCCTGCCTCAACAATGGAGTGTATGAGCATCAGAAGTGCCTCCTGCTCTGGCCCTTGTCCTCGAGACGTCTGAAGTAAGCAATCGGTTACGCCAATTGCTTCCTCGATCCGTCTTACAGGGTTCCCAACCTTGCGTCGTAGCTCCTCCAGGTCGTCTTCACCACATCCAGCGTCCGTGGTGGCCATTTTGTCAGGTGCGACCTTCTCACAGAGAGCCTCTAGCAAAAGCTCACCCTCGGCCCTCTTTGCTTCCGCACATCGTACAGAGGATCTTGTCTGGACGACCCTTCCAGTCTTGGGAGGCCGGCCTCCGCCACGAGCCCCTCGGCGACTTGTAGGCACTTTAGTCACCCTGCCTTCATCACTGGAGACGGACTCCTGCTTATTGGGGTCTTCTAACTGGGGCTGACGCCTTTTTCGTTTTGCAGTACCTCGCTTGTACTGCTCTGCAGCAGATAACAATGGGGTACTGGCACCACTTCTTTCTGAGGCAGTGTCGGAATCCAACACTGCATCACGTCTTTGCGCGTCCTCCGCGTTGTTTTGGTCGCCGGATTTACCGCTCGGCGACGGGCGGGTTTGGCATTGGTTGCTCCCCCCAGAATACGATTGGGAGCTGCCGGAACCGTTTGGCTCCGGGAGGGACTCCCCAGGCGCAATGCGTCCGGGACCCTCCTGGGTAGGTATTTCCTTATGTTTGCCCATGCCATAAAATATTGAGTTTATCGTCCTCCGACATGACATGACGCCCTTAGCACTGGACTCGTTCCAGCGACTCAGCCCATTGCCAGGCGTCAGAGCGTGAGCTTAGGGTTTTTTAGAGAGGTTTGCATCCTCGCGGGTCCGGAGACCCACCGGTCCTGTCCATTCAGGATTACGGTTCGGCCGGACAGGGTCTGCACCAGACCGGGTCGGTCCGCCCAGAGGTTTTTTATAGAGGTTGCCTTCCTCATAGCCCTCAAAGAGCTGTCGCTCCTGACTGTTGCCAATCAGGCTTACGATGCGGCCGGGCGGTGATCTGTATCAGATCAATGTCCGCCAACTCTGGACAAAGCCAGCGATGGATGACTCGCCCGCCCCGTAGAGAACTCTCCACTACGCCCTCCGCTAAACGGAGGGACACGTGGAAAGTCTTGAAACTACCCTCAGAAGGGCATTTCCACCTTGGCCGGTATTGGCCGTAGGCGGCAGCGTCTCTTTCGCTTAGGGAAAGAGGCGCTGCCGTCGCCGTTGCCCAGAGTGCACCACGTGGAGGTTCCAGACCGCGCACCCCTTGTTTTATTACCCTTAAAATGTAAAGTGTAGAAGATTTGAATGTTACAGATATGGTTCGACTCTCAGGAAGAGTGAAATAATATGGATGCTTGGGGATATTTGGTTAATTGCAGGACTGGACTGTATATTATTGGCTTAGTGGTTTGGACCGTCACCACTTTCTACTGCGTGTTGTGGGTGCAAATCTCACATTAGACAATACTATATCTTCATCATCCGAGTGTTAGTCCCGGTTGCGTCTGAAGACGCCCAGGATCCGCTTTCCGACAGTTTTACCTCCTTAGACATTAATAGGTATAGATGGTCCAAATATTGTTGTTGTAACTCTGGGTGTATTTTTGTATTCATTTTATGTATATTTATAAAATTCTACGCGACATAGGATGTTTATTCCTATTCCTAATGCGACCAAAATTTATTAACAAATGCCTTGAAGTCCCTAAGCCAACAGCCCAATCCTAATTTGTAAATATACATAATTTAAAATAGCTCAGACCTCACCAGAGGCGTTCCTTAACCCTGTTCTCCCCGACCCCAAATTAGATTAAAATTCACCAAGGTACATGTTTGACCTACGTCCTTGTTGAATTCTCCTGAGGTTTGTATATTTTCCTACCTCAAAGAAACATAATTAAGAACAAACTATCTCAAAATTTATGTTCAAAACAATAGTAACAATTGTAGTTTTAAACCAGTTCCGAAACCGCAGCTCGCCCAGCGCAGCGTATGTACGTATGGCCTTAACTCTCTTCTGAGAGAAGACCCGTGCCCAGTAATGAGAAGTTATGGGTTGTTTTTGTAGTTCTAAGCATTAACAGAGATTTAGTTAAAGTGTAATTAATACCCTTTTTTATTAACGTGTGGAAACCGCCACGGGCCGTCACCCCATCCGGGTTGTGTGGTGTGTATTGATCGGATCGACTTAAATCACACAGTGTGCCACTCTGCGCCTGGGATAGAAGGGATCCGGGAACAGCTTATATAGTCATCCAAGGTGTAATCAATAACTACATTTTGTCACCTAATTTTAGCACTATCATTACTACGAATGTATATTAATAGGTCTAAATATTATAATAGATATATTATACGTATATAAATAAAATAATTTAATTTATTGAGTGATCATAATTGTACCCAAACAAAACTAGGGGATAACTTAATATTGATGGAACAAGTTGGGATCTTATATCTACGTCTCTAACACTAGCTAAGGCTTTCAAAGTTTCTTTCAAAACTCACTGAATACAATTTTTTTACAGTCATACACTTTAGTTTTAAAACTATCTCATAGTTTACACTTTTATTTTGTTAATAATGTGTAAATGATGTCCATCCGTTTGTTACCCTTTTACTGCTTCCTTGATGCCCGAATTTAAATTACACTTTCTTAATATTATTCACGGCAAAGAGTAGCCTATATCCGTCATACACGAAGTATGCATGTGTCGGTACAATACAAAGCCAGTCTTTAATAAATTCTCAGTTATAAATCATACAATCATTATGAAGATATGCGGAAGTTCTAAATATGATATCTACAACCTAGGGAGAACAGGTTATATGATCCACTTATTAATTGTGCATTTTTTATTATATAATATAGTAATTTTGGTTAATAATATCATTCACTTAAGTCTTTTTAGATTGTTACTTCGTATATTGCATAAATATTTACATATATTTTAATGTAAACAAAAAAATAAGCAATTATTCTATATAAGTACTAGATTGTTTCTAAATCGAATCCAAGACCTCACGTATGTAACCATATATATCGTTGGCTTATTGCAAGAAGTCATTAAGTGCAAAAAATCAATAAATACTTTTTTATCTATAATGGTCTCACAATTATAGATTTAAACATATTTAGTGATTTTTTGCAGTTAATGACTTCTTGCAATAAGCCAACGATATAATAATTACAGCAAAAAATCTCTAAATACGTTCTTATCTTTAATTGTGAGACCATTAAAGATAAAAAAATATTTAGTGATTTTTTGCAGTTAATGACTTCTTGCAATAAGCCGACGATATGCACGGTTACGGTTCAGCAATGATATAAACATGTTAAAATTGGAATGAAGGCATCGGAAGCTACCACAAAACCTAGAAAAAACGTAAGATCAATATGTGTTACTTCACTCAGAGCAAACATCAAAATGAATGCAAAATACAGTGTTGCTATTTGTTACTTTTTTACGTTTCAACGCCAATGGCACATATTTTTTTATCTGTTACTTCATTTGTCAAAAATTCATACTTTGTGAATTCACAATTGTGAAGCATTTGCGGGATTTAATATCTGTACCTATATTTTTTGTTTTTGCAAGTGAAAAATATACGATATCTACCGAAAATACACTGAACCACGAAGTTACGAAGTGACTTCTAATCCTGAATCGTGATATAGAAATTCTCGCGCCGATTAGCACATATATAACATCCCAACATCAACCGTTGTGCAGTGGCCCACCACTGGTGAGCCACCAGGCACAATCACCCCGCCTGATCAGAGGATCCTCCCTTTGTGTTGGAGAGATACGTCACCCGTTTCTCCACATTGGTGATTTTTGATGAAGGAAATAAACGCTTTATTTTTCTATTTATTTGCTTCAATATTTTATGTATTGGGTATATTATTTCGTGCAAAAACTTTCATACTAAGAACTTATAGGAGTAATTGTAAGATCACCCAACAAATGTCTGACACAATCGGTTGTATATTTTCGTCGCTTCCACACTACTGACTCAAATTAGTTCTATGTATGCTTTAAATCATGTTTAACCTCTTAGTTTAAAAACCGTGAATAATTAATGTTTATTGCGTATATTTCCTTCTCAAAAGTGACGCCATCAGTAAGGTTTTTTTACTAATGCTCACATTGGCCCCGACAAAGACATCACCATTCACCATTCATCACAACATATTATAAAATAAAGTCGGAACGGGACGGGAAGTTTTGCAAACATTGTTTCATACAGAATGTATGAGGAAATGCATACTTCACGGAGACACGGACGGGGCGGGAACGTGGCACGCACGGGAGGAGCTGAATATCGTCGCCGACGATGTTTAGCACGTCAATAGCAATTAAAGCCAATTCTTGAAATGAAAAATACATCTTTCCTTGTTCACAATACTAGCACGTTAGATCCGAGTCACAGTCATGGTGCGTATGCATTTACATAACGTCCCCGTTTATAACAAGGCAACCACGTCCACGTCCCGTCCGTGGTAATATCTCGTTACGTATGCAGCGGCTTTAAAGAATGAGAAAGGCCATAGGCAACTTTTTACCGCGATAACCGATATAGACGGGTGCAACCGCGGGCGAAAGCTAGTGTCTTATAAGTACCATAAACATTTCATTCGTATTCTAATGAACTTAAAGTACCATGTGTAACCACCCACTTATTAGTAGAGATACGTAAGGGAACAATTTACGAAGGATAAGATTACGGCACAGAGAAGAAAAACTTGAAACAAATCAAATACCAACCCATGGTATATTAGATCAAAACCTTTTATATAAGTTTATATCCAGCAGTGGACTGTCAAAGGCCGTCGTTGTAATGCACAAGCATTACAAAATAGGAAAAAAACTCACTATGAGAAAGCTATTCGGTTAGTAGGTATTTTACAGTCGAAGTAGAAAATACTGGTTTTATAATATAACATTTTATTCTATTACACTATTTTGGACTGAAAACTTGTTACTTCTCAGAGCCATATTAAACTTCGATTTACCGAGATCCCCTAAAGGAATGTGCCGAGTTTTCGTTCTACAAATTTATTATTAGTTTTGGACAAAACCGCATTGCCTGTGAAGCTCAGTTTATTGGATAATTTCACAAAAGGGATCGCAATTATAATTTTAGGATTCTTGTGGTGCGAAAGTTAGGGAGTTCCGAAATATTTTAATTTAAATCGCACTCGGTTTTAATGTGTTAATAAACAGCTTACTAGTCGGCTACTAGTTCAACTGGTTTCACATGAAATTTTATTTATTTATATATATATATTCATCATGCACTTATAATAGTTAGAATATCAGTTTTTCCCCGGAGCGACTGGCTTCGCAACCCTAAGGGAGAGTTGAAATTCGAAGGTTGAACTAGTTATCAGTAAATTTGAGGGCACTGACTTTCCAATAACGAATGCCATAAATGTTCATAAGAACCGGGACTGACGGCTTTACGTGCTCTCCAAGGCACGGGCATGAATCACCGCCAAACTACCAAACTCCGGGCTGCTATTAGGAATTTCCAAAGAAAAACCCAAAAACACTTTTTGACCCGACCCGGAATTTGAACCCGAGACCTCTTGATTAGCAGTCGCATACGCTATCCACTAGACCATTCGTTATTTTGGAGTTATGGTCGATTTAAAAACCTGAACAATGGAGTATTATGTAGATAGACCGGGTTAATACTACCCTCGCATAGAAGATCAGCCTAAAAATGACTCAGAAGTTACCGCTTTAGAGTGGAAGAAATACGCACCAGTACAAAACGGTTCGGATCTTCTTTCCTATGCCGAGCAGTCAAAGACTGGAACTCACTACCAGCTCACGTGTTTCCTTCCCACTATGACCCGAGTCCTATAAGCGGGGCGTGAAAAAGCATCTCACTAAGCCGCCATAGTGTAGGCCGCCATACATTATTGTCTGCATTCGCAGCAAGGGTATCGCAGCAGCTTTCCATCAGGCAGGGTAGAGTCACTTTAGATGGCTTAATAAAAAAAAAACGTGGCTTGGCTAGTGAGAGACCGGAGGATCAATGATGCAGAAGCTCACTAGGCAGCCATAGCATGGGAGACCTTGATCCATTGTCTATAATTACTACTAGCTAAGCCCCGCGGTGTTACCCAAGTTTTTTTTTGTAACCGCGGGCAACTAAAGTCGGGCTAGTCTAAAAAGTAGCCTAAGTTACTCCTTATACTACCAGCTATTTGCCAGTGAAAGTCACGTCGAAATCGGTCCAGCCGTGCCAGAGATTACCCGGAACAAACAGATAGACAGACATACAGAAATTGTAAAAAAAAAAAATATTTTGGTAAATGTAACGTGTATACATACACATGCATTTAGTAAATAGCGGTTATTTTAATATTACAAACATACACTCTAATTTTATTTATTTGTATATATGAAGATGTTGACGACCATTCTTAGATTCTGTTCATGCTTTCCGTCAGGCAGAGTAAAGTCACTTTGGCAGGCTCATTTATAAATAAAAAGTTACATAAGCCTTGAAAATTTCATTCTCAATTTCTTGAGATGTGCAATATTTGATCCTAATTTAGTTCCCGATCAACTTTCGATTTCGCAACTGTCACAAAGAAAATGTTCGAACGAAAAACGTTTTACCTATTAACATTTATTACATTTGTCACTCGTGCGTTTTATGTCTAGTAACTTTACCGAAAAGCTCGTGACAATTTTTGCAATTTGTCACGTACAGAAATAGGAGTTACGACGATTATTAGAATCTTTACACTTACAATAATTTATTTTACAATACTCGTAAAAGTTGCACACAAATTGTAAAGGTAATCACCCTCTCCCTTAGCTATGACTGGTTAAGTCATCAGAAAACTACATTTCCCTTTTACACTTATTTGTTACGCTGTAAAATTATAATAGGTATATGTGTGTGTATATATATATTATGTAGGTATGTATATGTGTTATAAATATTCGAAAAAATATGTAAGTAATATTTAATAATTAAGCACCTTCTTAAAATTACCCCTTTTCCTCTCTCCTGCTAATCTAAGTTGCTGTGCCCGACAGGGTTCACAATTGTTACTAATTATTTAATATGTAAACACCTGTAAACTTACATTGTGAAATGCAATAAAGAATTGAGAATAATTATTAATATCGGTAGGTACTTATCACAAATCTTTGTGTATAGAAATCCTTACTGCTTACTACTAATATAAATTCGAATGTAACTATATGTGGCTGTCTTTCTGTCGCACATTCACTCTAAAACTACTGAACCGCTTTATATGACAATTGGCAAACAGAACCTGAGAAAAGGCATAGGCTACTTTTGCCGAAATAACCGATGACCACGCAGGCGGAACCTAGCAAAAGCTAGTAATAAATAAATCAAAGGCTTCAAATTTTTACTTCAGTTACTACTCATTCTTAGAGTAGGAATGAGGAATCATAATAAAATTAAAATTTCTAACTGTAAAATAACTAAAAATTTATTAAAATTGATTATTTGATATCAAATATTTGTTTGAAATGACTCAAGATTCAAAATGATCTACACCAAGGTAGACCAGATACCAGACCGGTTTTTTTAAACTTAATAGTTGCAGATTATTTGATTTATACTCAAAATGTACACTTTTTATGAAAGGTTATAATCTTGGCTAAGCCGTTCTTTGACATAATAAATTTGTTATAACCATGATACAAAATTGTTGAGATACTAAATGCATGCAATTAAATACAAAGATAAAATCACATCCACGATTAAATAAACTTCCTCAGTTAAATATAGTACTTCATTAGGTTTACTAATTACTATAAAAAACAACTCTTCTGACTGCACGGTTAGCCTAGTGGCTTAAGCGGTCGCCACACCGCTTCCTACTGCGCCAAGTGTCGTGGGTTCAAATCCCACGTAGGATAAATAACACTTTGTGTGATTCACAATTTGTTGTTCTGAGTCTGGGTGTTATTTGTGTCCGTTTCATGTATGTTTGTAAAGCCCCCCGCGACACAGGAATTTATATTCCTAATGCGGGAGTTGTCTTTTTTATACAAATAAAAAAAAAAAAAAAACTTAATAGATCAAGCTTCATTAAAATGGAGACAGAATGACTTGCATAATGTAACTCAATAAATGAGATTTATAATCTGATTTAATCTAAAGTTTTTAATTAATTGTAACGATACTCCATTTATCCAAATACAGCACTTTTTAAAATTTTACTCTATTAATTTAACAGAGTAAAATTTTATATATTACTACGTTATTCTTACTAATTAAATCAGTAATCCTATCAAAGTTTGACATCGCTGTGTTAATAAAATTCATTATCATCGTAGTTAATTATTCCTTAGGAGATACTTTAGCAATTGAGTTTACTGGCTTTGAATATTAAAAAGCAGGATTTGGTTGTACAGATCTAACAAAAGTATTTTGATCAAATAATTTTATAAAGTATTGACGTTGACTGTACTAAATATCACTGTAACAGAGTTAAATATAAAGTTTAAGAATTTATTGAAATTAATTCAGAATTAGAATGATATAAAAATTTAACTAAACTTTTAAGGATAACGAGAAAATAAACAAATTGGTACAGTTAAAAATTCTTTGTTAAGGACCCTGCGCACCATTAGATCGTTGATTTAATTTTAAGTATTTGACTTGCTATTGAATCATTGGTATCTAAATACGATAATCTATTATTATGAGGATTTAGAACGCAACAAGTACTTACAATAAAATCCGATCTTAAGCCTTGAGATAAACAGTCAAATCAAATAACTCCATTGAAATTTTATTCATCTTTCAAATGAGTATTTTGAGTGAATTCAGTCCATTTTCAATCTAGTGAGTAATATCCAGAGTGTAATTTTCTTTGCGGTATTGCATATGTCTTTCTCATATTTTACGAAGAGACACAATATCAAATACACGTGATAAGTAAATGGAAGTTCTGAATTTATCCTTCGAAGAATATCAGACCAAGAATATTCCTCAATTCCTTTCACCTGTGTTACATTTATCACAAGAGTTCCGTATTTATGTCTGATACAATAACTTTTTTAATGGTTGTCGTTATAATGTTTATTTAGTTTTATTTTACGTTGAATTGAGGCATGTCACAGGATTTGAAAAGTTGTTTTACATTTCTTGATGGAAAGTTGTAAGTGAATATTTTATGCGTTGAACAGAGACCGGCGTTTTAAAAGGAAACTAAACTCCCCAATATTACAAATACGAAAAAGAAAGGTTTACTTAAAGTTTAGTTTAAGAAAGTAAAAAATGTAAAACTAAAAAATATGAAAAATGTAACATAAATATTTTAAAGAACCCAAAGCTAATTTACCACTACAAGTACGAAACATTTTATCCCACTCATCTTACGAGGATTATCTATTTTATGAGATATGAAGTAGTCTATTTTTAAATTCAGTTACGTACATACAAGCTCTATCAAAATTTGTGCAGCGGTTTCATTATGACAAAACAGTGAGAATTAATGGGACTAAAATCATAATCCTTATAATGTGGTTAACTTCAATAGATTCAGATGTGACTACAACATGTATTCAATAAAATTATGTTTACCTATCTTGATACAGAAAGTTAGTCTTGATAGTTGTCCGTGTGGTGACGGATTAAGAATACAGAGTGTCACCACTCCTATTCATCGTAAAAAGCGTCTAAGGGATAAACTTCGCAAGACAACATCAATGCAAAGTGAAGGAAAACTTGAAACCAACCCGTCTGACCAGCGTGGTATAGTAGGCCAAAACCTCCTTTCGAAGGAGAGGCCTATGTCGAGCAGTGGACTGTTAAAGGCTGTTGATGATGATGATGATACAGAAAGTGTACACAACTCACCGTTATAAAATTTTAAGACTCATTGGGTAAAAGTACAAAACAAAATCATTGAAGTTATGAATACATAGCATATTATATGGTTCTAATATGTACTATATGATATATGATTTTGATCCTAAATAAGTTAATTAAATATTTCACATACAGATTAAATTCACAGTTTCAGCTTCTGGCCATTTTTTTTATCGTTATTGAATAAATATCTCTGTAATGCTTCGGAGTCGTAATGAAAGACTGTTCAGAGTATCCTATATAAACTGGGTACAGGCAACTTCCGAAAGATTTAACTAATAAAGAGCACGCGGCATCTCCTGGCCTAATGTACATAAATCTGAGATTATTAATTTCTTCGGCGCAGACAAACTTTGGCGTTGGAAGTTATTGCTTGGATCTTCTTTTCTTGTTTAATTTTGCTCAAGCAAATCTTAGATTTATGCAGAGACATATTCATTTACAATTTTGTGTTTGGATTCTGTATTTATACATTGGGAAAGATGAATAAATTTTTAGTTCTCATAATACCGGAATCCTAGCTTTTAAACAAATTAGTCGTGTATATATGCATATGTTAATGTAAAGTTTAGACTTGTGATGTATTACTTTAATTTACGATAGTTTTACGTTTATAACGATTACAAATAAAGTATAATGTTAAACGAACGTTAAATATTAACAGTATTTTTATGTTAAGAAGGGATTTTTAACTGGAGACTTACATCTTAATTAGGGTTTTTTAATACCTTATAATTAAAAAGGAAACAATAATGAAATAAATCAAAAATAACTTTATTTAATTTAAATTTCATCCTCTGTTTTTTAGATGTCTTCTGATGCTTCCATGCAATAAATAAAGTTTCATTGCACTTTCAATAGTGAATGCTTGTTCTGTGTAGTGACTACAGTTTTTTCCCTGTTGGTTATAGTAAAAAGCATCTGCGAAATATAAAATAAATATTAGATTAATAAATATTATTATTATAAACTGTGCTAAGATCTTTAACTATACTAGTTTTTTTTCCTAAAATTAAGAGGTTATCATTTTATTTATTTACCTATTTTACCTTTAATTTCTTTTAAACATAGATGTAATAGTGTTGTGTTATTAAAATTAAATAATCAAATTGCTAATTACAAGTTACTGCTTATAGTATGAATAAAACTGTTAAGCTTATAACTTATCAGGAGTATCCTCCAGATCTAAAGGCATACTTACATATATATCATCATCATCAACAGCCTTTAACAGTCCACTGCTGGACATAGGCCTCTCCTTGAAAAGGAGGTATTGGCCTACTATACCACGCTGGCCAGACGGGTTGGTATAGGGTTGGTTTCAAGTTTTCCTTCTCTTTGCTGTATAAAAATAGTATACTGACTGTATTTTACACGTAAGTAGTGAAAACATCGAGAAAGGCACGCTGCGATGATTTGGAAATGTGGCAAAGATAAAATGAATGAGAAATGACAAAATACTTTATAAGAAGCAAATAAGTGAGTGCTGATAGACTTGGAAAAATATAGGTACTTAGAAAAAATCTAAAGATGAATATCATCAAGAAAGAAAGAAAAAAAGAGATAAAAACTGTTCGTCAGGATCATGGATACGATTGAGGCGTAAATTTAGAATACATATAGAAAATGTAGAACTTCAAGAATAATATAGAACTTCAAAAATCGGACTCCTAAACAGTTAAACATAATGGTGAAAAGAAGGTGTGATTGAAAACATTCATACCTTTAGTTCCAATATTTCCAAGGTTTCTTTCATGTACTTTTACAAAGCAATTTTCTAGATTTATATCACAATCGTCAATAAAGCTGACCAAGCCAAAATTCTTGTGGTAACCACATATAGGACCTTTGTAAGTTTCATTTTTCCTGGTAAGGGAATAATCATTAAAGAGATAACGTTTTACTGAGGTGTGTATTTAGAAGATATATGCACCGTATATTCTATAGTCATACTTAAATGCCCTCGTTCGTACTAGGCTCGATCAGATGTTACGTGGATCAGTTAAAATCTAATAAAACAGTTTCTTTTTACCAAAAAAAAGTTTCTTACTCAGATAGGCACCTCTGATGGTTTGCAAAACATTCCATTTCATGTTCATCGATACTTTCTTTTTCAAATGTCAGCGGTGGCACACCATTCTTAAAATCTCCGTGTTGTTCTTTTAACTCTCCAATGGTCCAAACACGTAGTTTGATATTTTCAGTTGTCGTTTCAACATTATGCGCTGTAGATATGTAAACTGCAAAGGAAAATTTAATACGACGAATAAGACTTTTTAAAATTACTATAGCTGTGGCACCAAGATCAGTTTACTACAGTTGCAAACCTACAAGCAACCAACATTGTTTGCAATAAAGTTTTAATTTAAAGACAATAATATTACATTAATTGTAATAATAAACAGTAAAAGGAACCTTTTAAAACAGTAAAAATAAAACAAATAAATATAATATGCGTTGTCTTCATGTCTGTGACTACTGTGATAATCATTACAATTTGTACCTGATACTCCTAATAATGAAATTTATCGGGTGATGTTAATCAGTTTTAGTGTCAATTTCTATTGAAATTACTTCACGCTAATGTCAATATCTAGTGACCGTGACAGAAATGATAAGTGTGGCAGTTCCTGTCACTTTTAGCATGGAATTTGTTGTAGCATGTTTACTATATTCTGGAGACTAAACTTTGAATAAAGAAAATAATTCAAAATAAATACTTTTTCCTTGCTCATAACATAGAGTAGGACCATAACTTATGATGCTTTTAATGTCATCAATTATTTGCAATACTTTTATTCAGCCAAGAGAACGATGGATTGAAAATAAATTCATATTAAATCTTACAGTTAGAATAATTATGTGAATAGGCCACTTATAGAAATATCTAGCCTGCACGGTTGGCCTAGTGGCTTAAGTGGTCGCCACACCGCTTCCTACTGCGCCACGTGTCGTGGGTTCATATCCCACGTAGGATAACACTTTTAATGATTCACAATTTGTTGTTTTGAGTCTGGGTGTTCTTTGTGTCCGTTTCATGTATGTTTGTAAAGTCCCCCGCGATACAGGAATTTATATTCTTAATGTGCAAGTTGTATTTTTTAAAATCTAAAATCTGATCTTCGTAAATTCTAGAATGATAAAGTATTATATACCCTGCACATTTTTTTTTTTTATAATTAAGCCTGCTAAAGTGACTCTACTCTGCCTGATGGAAAGCATGAGTAGAATCCAGGAGTAGGGGTCACCATGCTTATTGTGAGGGTAGGCAATGTAGCATGGTGACCCTTACCATGGCAGCCTGGTTAGATTATTCTGCATGATTCTCCCGGACTATTTTTATTCGTACTTAACGTATTAAATAGACTCTTTCTTACTATAGACTCTAGCATGTGATATGCAAAGAGTATCTCGAATGAAATAATTTGATCATCCGGAACGAAACACGTAGGACGGCTTAGTACTATAAATCACTATTAAACATGAATACACAGGACCTTCTCAGAACTCATTCTTGTGATTCATAAAGCGCTTCTTCCTTATAAAGGAATATGTACCTCACCTGTTAAATCAAATCAAATCAAACCATTTTATTTCAAGTAAACCATACAACAGCATCTTTGAAACGTCAAGTAGTCAGTCAGCATTCACTCGTGAAGCTAATTGTCTGTTCCAATTCTTAGATCCTATGGAAAAGAACAGACAAGAAACTCCATGGACACTCTTTTCCAACATTGTTTTTACAATTTTTGGTAACATTGGTAACATTGATTAAATTATAAAAGAAAAATAATATCTAGACTATATGCGTATATTTCACACGTTTCATTAACTATTGACTTACGTAATTGAGGCAAGCCTATTTATGACATCCAGGCTTAGGAAGAACATTGGAAAATTTGAAGTTGGTATATTGCTAGAAAAGTAGTACTAGGTTAGAAAAATAATGTGCTATGATTTTAACTACAGTCCTCGAGATAGCCAGAAATAAAAAAATCAGACTTTAACTTATATGATTAATAAATGTTTAGAAATACACATCAAATTAAGCAGTTCATATTTAAAGCTTTAAATTTGAAGCAATCTCAATTTATTTATACACTCTTTTTTAGTCTTCATTGTTCTTACTGGATTACATATTTTAATGCGTACCTACTCTTATAAAAATGAATTAGGTTGAGGCCTTTTAATGTTTTACTTTATCTTAATCAAATAAGTTTTCATTTTTATCAACTACGAGTATAATTATAATTTAGTACCATCACAAATATATTGTTTCGTAACTTAACGAACTTTGTATTACTAATTGTAAAACATTAAAACAAAACAATTTAAATTAGGACCGCTTCATAATGTTAAAAAATAAATTCTATTTTTGTTTTCAGTTAAAAACTTTCCTTGAAAATTATATTCATCAGTTTTTGTTACAACCCTCAGCGGTATATTATCAGGTGAGATTAACGAACAAATTAAAACGTATCGCAAATTAAATACCGCAGTATATCAATTTACGAGTACGATGCTAATTATCGCCAAATCTGTTAGCATGATAAAGGGTTTATTGACAGTTGAGCATTGTTACTGACTTGTCAAGAATGTGGTATATCTCATATTTCATAGTTCTCACTACATTTAATGGTATGCTTTTCTATTTTTAACAAAATAAGTATTATTTAGTGCTAGTTTCACCGTTTGCTAATAAAGTGCTTGACAGACTATCGTGAATTTATATGCCATATATCAATAGGTACAGATTTCAGATTAACAATAGAGAGAAATATGTTACAGCAACCTTTATAAGTTAAATAGTGTAATGTGACAGATACATATCTGGAAATTTATCAGGAGCTTATGAAACTGGCCCTTAGTATCATTTTTTATATTAACATTCTTTTTTTTAGTCCTTACATTTATGCATAAATCTTTCATGTGAATATTCTAGAAGTGTTTAAAAATAATAATGTGATTAATATGTTTTTATCCTGTGTGAATTTCATACGTCATAAAACTTCCAGAGATGCTAAATTAAAATTGAAAAATGAGACAAACATGTTTTCGTTTTTTTATAGCTCAACGTTTGTTTATAATTTAAAAATAAAATAGTGAGAGTTTCAAGTCCAGTTAAAACCAATTTATTTACAAAATCAAACAAGCATACTAATTTAAAATACATTTGTGTGTAGCCATTTGTATTAACGTACATTTTCATCCACTAGCAACAAGTAGCATCTTGAAAAATATTCATCAAACTATGTACATTTTACATTAAACATATTAACAACCCATAACGTCCTATTGCTGGATTCGAATCTCCTCTCAGGGGAGTGTAAAGCTGGCTAAATACAGGTTGGGGACTGGCAAGAATCGTTGTAGCTATGTAATCTTGCCGTTGAATGTTTTTAACCAGCCTGAATAACAACCGGGTCTGACTGCCTAACGTGACCTCCGAATCACGGAAACGCTTAAAGCATATTATGCCACAAACGGTCAACCATCAAGGTACTGGCCACGGCATCATTGCTTATGGGTAATTGTTACCAATCACCTCAGACACATTACACAACGGGGTTTGTTTTTATTTTCATATAAACATATTTCATTAATAGAATCACACTTTTTAAGTTGGTAGCATTATAACGGAAGATATAAAATATAATCTTGTGGACCATGACGAAACAATACAGGATAGTATACCTCCGACTAACCAAACACGACTTACACTGCAATCAAAAAAAGGAAAACTAAACGAAAATTTGTGTTACGTTGGACACTCTATGTGCTTGAATTTTCACAGGTTTGTTATTATTAAGAAGTCGTAAAGTTGCTTCCCTATTTTATCTAGGATGCTGCCTAAATAAACATTGGCCAAGTGCGTGTCAGGCCACGCATTAAATAGTGTTCCGTAGTTACCCTAATGGCACGTGGATTTCAAATCGTGCCTACTAGATAATTGTTGTTTACTTATTATTTCTTTATTTCTGTACGAAATTTTGCATTTCACGAAAGTGAGTGCATTTTACAAGTTAGGCTACTCCTGAACTAAAAAAGTTATATAAGACGCAATAGTTTTCCTTTAAAGTTGAATATAATGGACTAACATAATGATTTTTCAAATTTTATGAGTCTGTCATTTAGCATTTACAGGAGGGAGACGCCCTATTTTATAAAAAATGATCTATAAAGTTTAATAGCTTGCAAACGGATACCTAAATCGATAAATTATCTTAGCAACCTCCCACTGTTTTTAAAATACTTTTCTAATGATACCCCACAAAATCTGTTAGAAGCAAGCTAAGAAAAAACATCCCCACATTACCTGTATACACACACATACATCAAATAAAAATATTTTTCAGGATTTTATTCTAGCACTTTGTCAACGTAATAGAAAAACATATTCTTGCAAAGTTTCATTTTTTTAGCACTAACCCTTTGGACGGTAAGTCGAGGACATGAACTACAGAACCCTAAAAAGAGAAGCGACTCAAAAATGCCGCATAACAAGTAATTAGCCATATTTTCTCCCTCTTCCTTTGGTATTAGTCTCGAACAGGTTCAGACTCATAGATAATACAAGATTTATAAAACGTTCAAACTAGAATTAAGGTTTGACTGCGACTGACAGTGATTCTGATTGTTAAATAAAAAAAGTATTTTGAGCAGTATGTCTGTGCATATGTCAAGACGCAGTTTAGAAAATATCTGATATTCGTAGTCGAAACTAATAACCGTTCTCTCATAAATATAGGCTTTCTCTAAGTGGATCTGTAAAGAACGGTTTGCTTTGGTTACATTTTCCAGATGGTATTGTAATAAATTCGGCCATGCCTTTCTACCATAGTTATTGTCTCCTTATATTAGCTTTCTGGAGATAGGACATAAAATAAGTGAGTTGAGTTAGGAACTAAACGAAATAAGTGAAGGCAAAGAAACTTTTTGTTCTTGCAATTTCTTGCAAACTTGCAAAAAAAATCTTTAGTGGCCAGATAATGTATAAAAAGGCCTATTATAAAATCGTTTCCAGATCAGCAATGTTTTAGTTTTTAACTCAATCATATCGTTGGTAAATTAAAAAATACGGAGCGTCACCAGCCACTACAAACAGGAAGAAAACTTGAAATAACAAGTCTGGCTAGCGTGGTATTAACACGCCAAACCTTCTTTCTAAGGAAAAAGTATGTTCGTGTATTTATATCAGTTGTCTAGTACCCAAGTACAAGTTTTACTTAGTTTGGGATTAGATGAAGATAAGTGAAAGATGTCTAAAAAAAATTATTTATTATTTATTTCATTTAAGGGATAAATTAAAAATGGAAATCTGTGCTCACCACGCAATTTTTAAACTAGTTGACTTCGATAATTTATGTGAAATGCACCTTCAAAATTGTTTATATAAAGCTGAAAAAGAAGCAAAGAAATACAACGTTCCTGGTATGTTAACTCTACTTAAATATTTTATAATTAAGAAAATAATTTCCTAACGTTCTTAAGAACCTATACAAACCCAATACTATCAGTATAATGAGAGTTATGAACAGCTACAAATAAGAAATCTTAACATTTCCACCACTTAATCTTTTGAAATAGAAGACTAACTAGCCAAATTGATGGTAAGGAACTATCACTGCTTGTATCTCGACTTAATCCTATAGCGCTGTTAGCTGTTTTTCTATACAGAATAGCAAAGCTTTGTAGTTTGTCTGATATAGACCCCTTCGTCATTCATTTTTAAGCTCATTTTCCACTCTTTAATCATATTTTTGGTTAGTCATTGATCAGTTTAACGAAGCTGAAAATTTTGCTAGAATTCTAATTATTTTTTAAAAATATTTACATTTCTTTACATTTAATTGTCTTCTGTTGTCTGAAATATTTGTGATCTAAATGTAGTGTATAACCTCGTTACAAATTAATAGTGGCACTCGCCGCAGTATATGTAGTGAATATGAATTTTAACCATTTAGAATAGTTATCAGTAAGTAACAAGATGTTCGTTAGACCCTTATAACATAAAAAACATATCTATTCTGTTTTGCATGTTCCATTTTTTTTATATTTACTAAAGTGATAATATTCATTCCAGACTTTTTTTACTACAATCAACAAATGAAAAGTTGCCAATACTATTTTGACAAAGGGAAAACTTTTGAAGAAGCTGTAAGGCTATATCATCTTGAAGGTTTAAAGAAACCCTTACCCAAAACAGCGATCTAATTCACTGTGTATAAACAAACCAATAAAGATTCTACTTAATCATTTTTTATATTTTTTTATGTATTCAATTATACCTCTAAAACAAAATAGTTTGAATATTTGATATACAAGGCCATCTAAACATAACTTCTTCATGTCAAAATTTGTGATTTCAACGCAATTACTACAAACGATTCAAAAGAGATTGATTAAAACGGTTTTTGTTGTATGTATTTAGAAACACTGGTAACATGTAAATACCCTTGAATCCTTTGTGTAAATGTATATGATATGATAATTATTTAAGTAATTCCTGTTTTCTATTTACAGATAAATTGGAAAAAAGCAAGAAGAATCAATAAGACCATAGGTAAGTAAAGGTAAACAATAAATGTAGAAGTTATCAATGTTACTGGTTAAACATTCTTACAGGTCCATATTTTATATTAAAACAATTTTACGTTACAAAATATGTGTTTTATTATAGGCAGCAGTTTAACTACAAATTACTTAACAGTTTCTCTGATATGTACGTAAATTTCCAATTTATAGTTGTTTTTAAACAATTCAGTAATATCAGTTTTATTATAAATTCTGTCTCTTCATTTTTCTTTACTTCAGAAGCATTATATTTAGAGATCATATAAGAAGATCTTAGCATTCTACTTGGAACATAATTTACTATTACATGTACTATACTATATATAATCAGGAAGACAACCATTATTACTGGTAGAAAATACATTTAACGTTATTTTTTTCCCGAATAACATTTTACCATTCTTTAAACTAATATCCAAGTATTATATCCACTGATGTTGTAACGGTAGGCGGCTGAAAACATACAAATGACTTACAATTTTTTCAATATTTTGTATTGAAGTTCTACACATGTTTCTCTCCCACCATCATCTCGCATTCTCTACGACCATCGCAAACTGGGCGACTTGTCGACGCGTCTTTTCACCATGACAAGACGCAGCGTCTTTGTTTCTTCGGGCGTCTCTGACGCCTAGTGTGCGGAGCTTAGAGAAAATTATATTAAATTTGTCGGCCGCAGCCTGTCGTCGCGTCAAGTCGTCGAGCTGTCGCTGTCGCGTGTCGCCTAGTGTGCGCGTAGGGTTAAGCGAGCAGTGATCCAGCATCTTACTAGACCGCCAATGTATGGTTTTCCATGCTGCATTTTCTATATTCGCAATGAATATGGTAACTGCCACTCCTGGATTCTACTCATGCTTTCCATCAGGCAGAATAGAGTCACTTTGGCACTGTCTATACTTAAATATATGTATGTATTCTTACTTTTGTTGAGAACACATTTCGAATTCTTTATTTCACATATAGTGCGAAACTTCCATTTTGAATTGAATATGTCCCATGCACCAATCCAAATAAATTTATCTCTGAAAATAAATAATTTGTAGTAAAATTGTAATAATGTTCATTTTAATATTGGCAAACTAGATGTGCCTGTACTGATAGATCGAACAAAAAGAACAGGATTTGCTGGATAAAAGCACAAGTAGCATTTTGTTTTGGACTGCACGGGTGGCGTAGTAGTTTAAATGGTCGTAACGCCGCTATCTACTACGTTAAGCGTCGTAGATTCAAATCACACTTGGTACAATACTTGGAAGATCAATTTCATGTATATTTGTAAAGTCCCCTGCGACAAAGAATGTATTCCTAATGCGGCAGTTGTCTTTTGTAAAAACAAAATAAATTTTGGGTATAAAGCTGTAAAGCGTATACAATACTCCTATCGAAAGTCTATTAATTATATTCTACCAGAAAAAATAATTAAAAGCTATAACCCAGTACATAAAATTTCTGATAAAATTTAATGAAAGCATTGATGTATCAATGAATGAAAGCCATAATGACAACCGTGTGACATACATGTTCTCGTTATGAATTTATAGACACCTCATTAATTGAAATCGATGGAGCAATTTAAACGCTGCGGTGAAACTAACAAACATAAGTTGAATACTGAACCATGACTATTCCTTTCAACTTCGCTTTAGTCGGGTAAAAGTAGAAAAAGAAAAGTTGTTGTTGTTACTCTAACAGAAAATTGGGTTGATGTTTATGTATTGCAGGGTACAGTGAAAGCCAACTTCTTCTTCAAAATTAAAGCTTATGCTAACAATTTATGTGTTTCGAACTTCTTACACATCTAGTCCCAAGCTAAGCAGAGTTTGTAATATGGGTAATAGACAATTGTTACAAATACCTAAACATACTTTTATTGTGAATACATACATATTATACATAGAAAACACCCAGACTTCAATACAAATATTTGCGGATCACACAAACATTCCCGAACCCGAGAATCGCACCCAAGAAAGCACAGCAATCGCATACGCAACCACTGTGCCACAAGGCAGTCACTCTACTCCACAGTGCGGTCATTCTCACGATGAAACTATAAGGATGAACAACCTTCTAAAATTCGAAGAAAGCTTAATTTCTAAATAATTATTTTCCTTTGACTTGGTTTTGCACGTATTTTATATTAAACTTCCAACTTATCTAGTACCTTACAAAATACTACATCCAAATGTTGCCTGTAAGAAATTGCTACCGCCATTTACTCGTTTATATGGATGTTAATTTGATATACACTTCACTATATATTATAAAATAAAGTTCGCCTCGTCTGTCTGTGTGTCTGTTCAAACGCTGGCGCTGCCACAGCTGAAAGCTAGTATATTATATGATGTACTATACAATATGTTCATTCTACACTATTCTGTTCTACACCCAGATACAGATCAAACGAACCCACGAATTTCGGATGAGCAGACAGGGTCTTTAACCACTAGACTCGACTCGACTGCACGGTTGGCTTAGTGGCTTAAGCGGTTGCCACGCCGCTTCCTACTACGCTAAGTGTCGTGGGTTCAAATTCCACGTAGGACAACACTTTGTGTGATTCACTATTTGTTGTTCTGAGTCTGGGTGTTCTTTGTGTCCGATTCATGTATGTTTGTAAAGTCCCCCGCGACACAGGAATTTATATTCCTAATGCGGGATTTATCTTTTTAAATAAAAAAAAAACACTACAAAGAAACAACACAAAAGTTTAAGAAACGGTTCTATCCAATACTCACGCATTAATGGCTATACATTTCATATGTTCACGCATACAGTAAGCTTCTGAATATTTATCGCTAATCAATCCATGGGGCAACGTGCTCCAGAAAGAACTATCTGTGGTAGTCAACAGATAATTCTTATCCGAACTAAATGTGTCACAGCAAATTTGGTCTGAAATAAAATATTAAATATAATAAAACTATGATACAAAAATGTCTAAGTAAGTTTTTCGTTAAATTTTTCACAGATTTCGTAGCTGAAATGTAACATCAAGGTAACACAAACTTACAGAAAATGCAAAAGGAAACTCATATATATCTACAATTTTAATATTGCACTTACCAAAACTGCATAAAACGATAAATACTGCAAAATAACTAACATTAAATTTGTATTTCATGATGTCCACTATGCCAAGATCCATATATGATTGATTCATGAATTAATGACGAGTGCTAATGAATAGTATGAGCTATTAACTGTAAAGTGATTGGTTGTAGAACTCATAAGCGTTTAAATGACACTAAACTTTAATGACTCTGTTAGAAAATGGTCGAGACTTGTGTTATTTTATTTAATATGAGGAGAATATTATTTAATAGGTGTATAGAGTTGTGTCTACTGTGCTATGTTGGGTAGAAGAGGAATGATGAATGGTGTTAAAATTTTAGGCATATTTTTTTTTTTTTTTAAAAGACAACTCCCATAATAATCTAAGATATAAATACAAGTACTAAATAAACCAATTTAAACCTAATTAGAATTCATCTGCGTTACAGATCTATTAAAGTGTTTAATTAAGAATCGATCAGTCACATTGATGCAGTCTTTAATCGCGGGAGTGAAACGTGTTAAATAATGGAAAAGTTTTGCTCATCAATAGTCTTCGTTACATTGTGGGGTATGGTATATAATTATTTGGTTTAAATATTTATACCAGTGCTGGATTTACATATTTGCCGCCCCAAAGCTTTCAAATTTTTGCCGACCCTACTGACTCCTAAAATTAGATACACCTGTTTACAATAAAGTTAATAACTAGATTATTTCCTAAAGAGAGGTCTTTAGGAAATAATCTAATTACTAGATTACTTTTACAACTTTTTTTTAAAGTAAAGCAAAGCTTGGTTTTTACTGCACTATATATAAGGTTTGGTAGGCTAAGGAAGATAGTAAGGCCCGATACTGCTAACCATGCACCTTTTGTTTTTGTTTTCGCGGGGAATTCTTTTCGCACCATACCATCCGTAAGGGAGACGGAGGCCGTGTGTGGGACTCCCGGCAAACCGGTCTACCCACTAAACCTCGCAGCGGCCTACCTTGGCATCAACAATTAGGCAACGATTGGGGACTAGCTGCCTCAACTGCTTCCCCTTCGTTGCCTCCTTCGAGCGGGATCGGCCCTTTCCTGATCCCGCTATACGAACTTCTTCTTGAGCATTACGTTCTCACAGAAGGAGACCAGGTCTCGACGCTCGGTCTCCCACGCAGGGCAGTCCTCTAGCGCGTGCTGGGCTGAGTCCCGGTTGCACCCGCAGTGGTGGCCGTAACCTTACGTCCGATTCTATTCAGATACTCACCGAAACAACCATGTCAGTATTTGATTCAATCGGTAGGTGACACAGTCGGTCCTCTCCAAGCTTCAACGCTTGGCAGAACGGCTACAACAGCGTGGGTGTTTCGAGCCGTGCCCTCCAAACCCGTAGGGCTTGCGTGTGTGCGTTTTGCCGTAGCATTTCAGGCGCATGATCCGGCGCTGTCCCTTCGCCATTCCGACCGAGAGAATGAATTTGGTCTTAGACCATCGTATCCCTATCGGCCAGAATGTCGAAGGGTGGAGATAGCGCCAGGATCGTCGCTGCCTCATACGAGATCCCACGGTAGCCTTGTACGATCCGAATGGCCATCAGTCGCTGCAGACTCCTAAGTTGAGCCTTACAGTGGGAGGAACCCGCCAGGTCCTTAGACCAGCCGGGACCCCATTGAAGACCATGGATCGCACGACGCCCATGTAGAGGCAGCGAACTTCTTCTCTTGGTCCCCCGACATTGGGTAGCAGACGATGTAATGCCCCTGCTACCACTCGAACCCGGCGAACTAATCGCCCGAAATGATCTTTGAAGCTCCACCGACTGTCCAGGATGAGGCCTAGGAACTTCATGTACTGGCCCACCCGGACTTCAGCGTCACCCACTCGGAGGCGCGAGCTGTGGCCCCCTGCGACATGAGATTTATACTCCTAATGCGAGTATGGTCTAAAAAATATAACATTTGTGTGTCCGCAACCTTACTTTTTTTGTACCATTTTTTTTTTAATTGGCCATTTTGCCGCTGCCCTAATTGTGCCGCCCCAAGCTTCAGCTTTTTCAGCTTCTATGGTGAATCCGGCCCTGATTTATACAACTAATAACTATACTGCTTCATATAATATGTAGATATTATTTAATAATTCATTAAACGTATCTTATGAAATAATAACCCTGCTATACACAGCTCTGCATCAATCGTTTGATCGATAAAAATATCTAAGCAGATAGTACATGGACCTCTCCAAGGCTCTATATAAGAGCCGGTCCAGTGCTGCTCGCATTCACCGAGTCATCACACAAGCTAATGGGGCCCTACCAACAGTGCAGTTTCCAGCACGCGGTCGTCAGCCAAAAATTTATGGGCTCAACGTCCAACGTTTTCAAGCAGTGTGCTTCGCCGTGTGCCAGTATGCCGTCGGGGATGCAGCGTGACTAATCGGATATATTTTCGTTTTTTTTATTTATTGGTTTTATCTTTTCAGTTTTGTATCAGTTAACCAAAATACAAGCGAATAACCTCGAAAATAGTACTGTGCCGTCATCAACTCCTGACAATTACTGTAAAAATATTCGCGGGTCCTGTTTACAACATAATGGTTATTATGACCATATCAAAAAACTAAACGCTGAAAGAAGGTAATTGAACAATATATCGTTCTTTTATGTGTATACATAAACTGTCGTTTCACTTGATTTACATATAAAAAGATCACAAAAAAGAGACAAAAACCAGATGAGAAAACAGCATTAGTTACTTTACAAATAGATTTCGATAAGCCCTTAAAAATAGTAACCACTTCGGTCTTTAGGTATTTTCTTCTCTATCAAGAAAGTCTCCCCTCCCTCCATCTGTATTTCGAGGTTAACACTTTCTCTCCTCGCAATGGGGCCGATGTATTCAAGAATTCTACGAAGGCATTGGCATGGTATTGGTATATACCAAGTTTTTTTTTGACAGATAACTATCTCAAACTTTATCAGGAACAAGAGAAACTAGTTCTTACTTTTCAAGGAAGTAGAACCACATAGATAAAAGCATGTTTCGTTGGTGAGTGAAAGACCGGAGGAGTACATTTCAATAGAACAGCGTTGTGTGTGTCATATTGCTGCATTTGCAATGACTATGGTAACCACTACTTTAAATTCACCTCATGTTTTCCATCAGGTAGAGTATAGATAAGTATAGTTATTTATTTTGAACATGTAAACCTGTATAGCGTTTAAAAGGATATAAAGTTCCATTACTTCATAACATATCACTCTTTGACATACTTTAAACTACGTTTAACGCGTGCAACATCGTCACTGGCATTGTAAACTTACTCAAAGCAACTTACTTACAGCTCAAAGCAACTAACTTGCTTAGCAAATTCATTTTAAGCGATTTTAAAAGCGAGAACATTTTCACTTTGATCTGTATATTCATGACTTTATATGTTCGTTTAGTTTGCTCGTTTTCAATTGTTGTTATTCATCATCTTCCTAGCCTTTATTCCCTAGATTATTTGGGTTCGGCTTGTCAATTGTTGTGATTCATTTAGTATATGTACGTTCTTGATAGTGAACAACTTAATTTTTTTGTAAAGTTTTTTCTGTAGTATTGAATAAGATTTTCATAATTAATAATTGTAGACTTATTCTAATGGATGTGGTCTATAAAGCTAGTGTATTAGATATATGTATACCTCTGGTATAATGAATTGGTTTTGGACGACGCAACGACTGATCAATTATTTATCAATGTCCTACATGTTTCATAACATTAATAATATTTGTCATATTCATTATTTTAGACCATTGTAGTTCACTGCTAAACATAGCTGCTCCCATGGCACCTCACAAAACCCGGTAGCCCTGTAGCCAGCGGCCCTCTTACGCAAGTCGTCATGACATCTGGCAAGATGTCGCCTCACAATACTTTTGCACAGACCCGGCCGGGCATCAACTCCTGAACACGCTTACTACAGTGGTTATCGATTGTGTTACATAATATTACCAGCCCTGCCCAGCCCCATTATCACTTTAAACTATTAACTTTCAGAGCTGGTTGCTCACGAAACAATTTCGAATCAATATTATTTAATATACAGTAAAATAACTATTGTATGGGTCAGTTTAATGAGTTTTAGTTGTGAGGACGTAATCCATTTTGGCGGGTCAGCTTCATATTGGGACCAATATAGCCTGTCGTAGACTATAAGTAATAGGTACTTATATATAAAGTTGCTCGTAAGTTGAGAAGGTGACTCTTCTCAAGGTGGCTTGGTAACAATTCTATAAGCTCTGAACTTTTTTCCTCAAACTCGGTTGGGGTCGTTCTCTACAATCTAAACCTACCAAAATACCAAAGTTTTGTGGAAAGAATATTTTGAAATTTTTAAGGCTCCAAGTACCCATTGAGATGGCCACTGCTGATGTGTGGCAACCAGCATAAATGGATTAGCATGCTTTTCTGACTGGGAGGGGTCTCAATGTGTTAAAAATAGTCACCCATCTATAGACTGACTTGGCTAGAGTTGCTTAACCTACTTTGTTATCACTTTCCTTGCTTTGAGTCCTTTTCTATACCAATATTTTATTTTGCCGTACTCTTTACTATTTTTTTTGTATAATTTATACTATTGACTGTCGGCATTTGGTGATACTATTTAAAATGTACTTTTAAAGTTGTACGTACTACTCACTTGTACTATTTAACGAGTTGATAAAGTGAAACCGATCTTTTAAGAAACTATTTAAGTTCACTAACTAGTGGAATATTATTCCACAATTTAGTGATCTAAATACAAGTGAGTTTCATTTCAAGAATGAATAAATTAATAATCATTTAAGACATCTAACACACAACGTAAGTGTGCGTCCACACTGAATGCGCGGTGACTGAAGCTTAGGCGGGTGCGGCGAGCGGTGGCGCGAGCTCTTGTAGCGGTTCAACCTATATCAGGTGTTGAATGAGGATTTGCTATTTTACGAAGAATATCGATCCTGTTGATTGGAAAGGGCTGAATGTTATGCAAGGGCTACATGTATGGAAGTTCGGAATATTCCTGCACCGAATAAAGAGTCTAAGCCTCAATTACTAAATACAATCACTAACCTTGGCAAATTGATTAATATAACTGTTCAACCCCATGAAGTGAGGGATGTTTTCCGGACTCGCAGTAGGGAATCAGAGTACAGGCCTATTATCGTGGATTTCACCAGCGTTGTTATGAAAGAAAAGTTTGTTCACATGTACAAACAGTATAAAAAATCTAATTCATTAACTACAGAATCACTTAAAATGGCCGGACCTATCAAAAACATATACGTGTCGGAAAATCTATCAGCAAAAATGAAAAGATTATTTTTCTTGACGCGTGATTTTGCTAAGGTAAATAATTTTAAGTATAGCTGGACATCTCACGGAAAAATTTACCTCCGTAAAAGCGATGGAGCCCCTCATTATGTGATAAGGGATGAGGGTGATCTGAGCAGGTTGCCGGAGTGACTAGTTGCCGAGGTCCCGCTAATTAGAATATACTCTAAGTTAAAAACACAATGGTTGTGTAGATGTAACTGCCTTATACCATATCTGTTGTTTTCATTAAAAAACAACGGAAATTGTAAATCTACTATACTAAATAACCTAGTTACTGTAATTAAAGTTGTTAGCTTCTCCGAGTTAATAGACTTATATCTTTTGCACTATTTTGTATACTTACCTAATATTACGTCTTTATTATATAATTTTTACACTAAACCTTACACAAACAACAATTACAAAACACTTCATTCATATACAAACACACACAAACACAACGCGATTAAAGTCAACGTCGGATTTTACTATTTATTTTCTGTTATTGTTCTGGTATCAATAACTATACAGCCCTCATTATTTAAATGTAAACAGATAGCTCCTGTGAGTATGGGATTCACGTGTTATCTTAATTTGCAAATCATTTATGGATAGCTTGGATGTGGTAAATGATATTGAACTATTGGAAATCTCTGAGTCCTTTATTTGCAGTCCTGAACAGAGTGACTTATACTTAAGAAAAAACACAACTTCCCTAAACATAATTCAACTTAATATTAGAAGCATTTCATGTAACTTTGATCAATTTCAAACTCTTCTTCATAGGATTCAGAAACCAATGGACATTATAGTTTTAACGGAGTGCCGTTTAAGTCAATGTCCTATTGTGCCCACATTAAGTGGTTATTCATTTCACATGTCGGATTACAGTCTTCAGAATGATGGCGTAGTAATTTATGTAAGCGAAAATATAAAGTGCTCCGTAGAAATACCGAAATTAGCCGACTCTAACTGTCTTATCATGAAACATAAAGAACAATTTGCTCTTGTTGCTATCTATCGATCACCATCTTTCAGACACACTGACAATTTTACGAATTCTTTAAATGACATCCTAATTTCTCTGAGGAAATTTCAAAACATAGCAATTGTTGGTGACATAAATATCAATATAGGACCCAATAGTAACGCCAGTAATAACGATCGATATCTTAATACACTTATGTTTCATGGTCTTATGCCTGCTCACACCCTTCCTACTCGTAATAACAACTGTTTGGATCACGTGATTTTGAAAGTCAAATCCAAAGCAACCACACTAGTTCTCAATACTAGTATTACCGACCATGTGCCTGTAATTCTGAGTTGTAACATTAATATTAAATCCAAACCTACTAAACAGAACTTTAAGCGTCTCGACATAAAGTCTTGTTTGAGTGAATTGTCAGTAACCAATTTTAGTCCTATATTGTCCACTCAAAATGCAAAGAAGCGGCGTCTTCACTTGTAAACACAATCTCCGATATTGTCGAAAAGCACACGCGAACGTTGGTAGTTCCTAGCCGGAAAAAAATAATAAAACCTTGGATAACTCCTGGTCTTCTACGCTGTATAAAAAACCGCGACAAACTTTACTACAAACTAAAAAAAGATCCCGAAAATCATATTATATCTGTGACCTACAATCGCTACAAAAATTTTTGCAATAATTTATTAAAAAAAGTTAAAAAAGAATACGAACGTGGTGAATTTCAGCGTGTTATTAAAAATCCAAAAGCGACGTGGAATCTTATAAAAAAACATGTAAATATGGATAGTGAACAAACTACCAGTAATGATCTATTGGGTACTCATGCAGACCCGATTGTTGTTGCGAATGATATCAATAAATACTTTGCTAACGTGGGAAAAAACTTAGCTTCAAAAGTAGACTCCAAATCCTTTACTGCTCATTCGGAATTAGATGTTACGGTTCCCTCCTTAACCTCGATGTCTGTTCTTGCTACTGACTGTGCTGAGATTGATAATATTATTATTGGTCTCAAAAATACATCGGCCACTGGTTGGGATAATATACCGATTTCAATCGTTAAACAGTCTAGACCTATTTTGGTACCTATATTGGTACATGTTTTTAACTTATGTCTACTTGAGGGCATTTTCCCTGATGTATTTAAGATAGGTCTTGTCTTGCCGATATACAAGGGTGGTGATAGGAGCAGTGTCCATAATTACAGACCAATTTCAATTTTAACCACTTTCTCTAAAATATTAGAAAAAATAATAAATGTTAGATTAGTAAACTACTTAAATAGCACAAACGTTCTTTCAAACAATCAATTTGGTTTCAGAGCAGGTAAATCTACTGAAGATGCCGTTTTAACTTTAACAGATTCGATTACCATAAATCTTAATAAGAACCTTAAATCAGCTGCTATATTTCTTGACCTTTCAAAAGCTTTTGACACTGTTCCTATTTCCACCCTACTCAGGAAGCTGGAGTGTATTGGCGTGAGAGGCGTTGCTCAAAATCTCTTTAGAACTTACTTTGAAAATCGATTTCAGTGTATTAGGATGGGTGGTGTCATTAGCGAGCGTGAACCCCTACTTTTTGGCGTCCCTCAGGGTAGTGTCCTCGGGCCTACGCTGTTTTTAATATATGTCAATGATCTTTGTAAATTATCTATAAAAAATTGTAAAATAATCATGTACGCTGATGACACTGTTCTAGTGGTGAATGGGGTCAATTGGAACGACGCTCAAACTCATGCTGAGGTAGCTTTGGGTGTAGTAACCCACTGGCTTTCCCAAAACTTATTGACTCTAAACGTAGACAAAACTAAGTGTCTGACTTTCTCACCCAACTCAGTTTCACTTCCTCCTTCCTCTTTTACTATTGTGGCCCATGTCCCTTCCTGTGAGAGAAAACCCATCTGTAACTGTCTCCAAATCGATTGTGAATCCAGAATCAAATATCTTGGCGTATGGATTGACAACCATCTTTCTTGGAAGGAACATATTAAAGTAACTACAGGCAGAATTAGGAAACTTATGTACCTATTCAAAAAGCTGCGCACAATTCTGGACTTCCCTATACTAAAACTTATATTTATGGCGTTAGTACAGTCAGTGGCAGGATATTGTATTGCGGCCTGGGGTTGTGCAGGTAAAGTCAAACTCCTTACTCTCGAAAGAGCACATAGGGGTGTGTTAAAAGTTATGTCATTTAAGCCCATATGGTTCTCTACTTCTGAGCTGTACCATGAACTAAAAATTCTAACAGTTAGAAAACTCTTTCTCCTAACTGTTGTACTACGGAAACATGCGAATCTTGCGTTTATTCCGAATCCAAAGAAGCGCAGAAGCGATATAGTTTGCACAACACAATTGTGTAAAACGCAACTTGCCAAACGACACTTTAATTTCTTTGCCCCTTCGTTGTATAACAGTGTAAATAAAACTCTAAACATCTATCCCACTACTAGACTCGAGTGTAAATCACGAGTTACAGAATGGCTCCTTGGTTTGACCTACAAAAACACGGAAGACTTAATCGCATCTATTATTTAATTCAACATACACTTACTTAGTTCATAATCACACACAAACATAAACAAATACACACAACACACACACACACACTCACACGCACGCGCACACACATACACACACACACACACACACACACACACACACACACACACACACACACACACACACACACACACACACACACACACACTCTTTAAAATCCTTAACCTAACACTCCACAACTCTAGTTATAATTTAGTCTCTAAGTTCTTTAGAAATAAGGAACGTATGCATCGTACACAAAGGTGGGCGTTAATGACTGCGCCACAGTGTTTCACTAATGCAGTCATTTTCGAACGTATTTATAAATTGTTATTTTGTTATTAGTTCCAAATAAAGAATTTTATTATTATTATTTATTATTATATGTTGAACTGGTTTGTTACTCCCAGCACCCGTGTATTGGGGTGCTCGCTGACTAGGCCCGTAGTGTGGCCAGAACGCGCGGATAGGAGCGTTTGAAAACTACGCGCACTGACTCGCTCAGTTCCATCGCACTAGGCTTCCGCCTTAGTCATTACAGTATGGACGCAAAGGCGCGTTTCATATGTTTGATACTTCGCGCCCGTCGTCGCAACCGCGCTAGGCTTGCAGTGTGGACGCACACTAAATGTTTTTGTAACGCGCTCGTTACCTCAAAAATTATTTTTCTTACTACTTTATAACAAAATTTTGCTCTTTTGCAGTAGATCAGAAGAGCTGCGAGTATGCGCTTACAATAATGAAACTGGTCTACAAAATTTTGATAACCCTTGTGAGATAGTTTTCAAGAATTGCGAAATACGGCGCCCAATAGCAAGGCGATATGCCTTTGCTGAACTACAAAAAGCTAAAGGTACGAATCACATATTTGAACTAGACATATAGCTCACGGTGTTGACTGCGGCTGTTGCTGTACTTTGAACACCCCATGAGAACGCTATAACTTTTGCTGTATACAATAATATGCTACGAGTATAAATGCTGTACAAGTACACAGTAGTATAGTAACATGATATTTAATAATATGCATTTTCTTTCTAAAAGTACATGGTGACCAATTTAGCCCATAAATCTGCTAAACATTGAGGTATCATTTCAGGTAGAAAAAATATCATTATTTTCGAATCTTACCAGAATTGAGATTAAGAGACACTACACATTATAAGTCCTCCGCCGCGTCTGTCTGTCTGTCTGTTCACGATAAACTCAGAAGCCACTGTACTGATTTAAATGAAATTTTGTACTTAGATAGTCTAAAGCCTGAGAAAGGACATAGGCGACTTTTTATCGCGATAACAGATATAGGCACGGTGGCGTTTGAATGCTAATACACTCGGTTCCAAAAATAACGGGTCAGTCACATAAACCCGAATATCTCCCGAACTACGTATGCCATCCTAATGAAACGAAGACTGTTCAATTGAGAATTTAATTATACAGATAAAAAATAAAATAAAACTTAGTTACACCCACAATATTAATCTTAAATTAAAAAAAACTAAAGTAGTCATATTTTTCATAAGATTACATTTTTTTTATGATTGTTTTTTTGCTGTTTTTCATCACTGGAGGCTTCATCACGTGGAGGCAATACAAAGTATTAAATGAAGAAAGTGATGAAAAACAGCAAAAAAACAATCATAAAAAAAATGTAATCTTAAGAAAAATATGACTACTTTAGTTTTTTTTTAATTTAAGATTAATATTGTGGGTGTAACTAAGTTTTATTATATTTTTTATCTGTATAATTAAATTCTCAATTGAACAGTCTTCGTTTCATTAGGATGGCATACGTAGTTCGGGAGATATTCGGGTTTATGTGACTGACCCGTTATTGGTTTATGTGACTGACCCGTTATTTTTTAACCGGCTTTACTTAACCAAAAAAAACAGATTTATAAAAGTAAAAGTAAAACTGAATGTAACTTTTCTAAACGAGCTCTAAATCAGATATATCGATAGATGACTGACGAAGAGTAAACTATCGACAGAGAGAAAATTCGAAATGCGGCCAACGTCTATCACCTGAATGTAGACTAAATAAAATGGAACAGCATTAAACCATCATTCATTGTAAACTAATTAATCTTAGTCGTGTTACTGACGAGCACTTTACCAAACACTATCGATGTTTAGTGGCGTTAGTGAATTACTTACTCACAAATGCTTTTTAAATGATAGTTAGAAGTATACCTTTTCAAATATTTTAGTTCTGCTAATTTTCATATCCACTCGTATGTTGACTTTTTTTGAATTTTACTTTTGGTTTTGCTTCAAAAATTCAATTTAAAAAGAAAAAATCATCTGAAATTCAAAAAGTGTTCTTAAGAAAATATTTGTTTCAGGTACATTTTACTATAATGGTCAGGTCAAACCCTGTTTGTATTATATAAAAAGATCTGAAACGCTCGAAGAAGCAGTGCAACTGTACTATAACGATACTTTAAAAGTAAAAAAAAATTGGGAGTCGCAATAATCTGCTAAAGTTTCCTGAAGAATTGGACTTTTCTTTACTATTGAGAACTTTGAATTTGAAAATTATTCGTTTACCTGTACATATAATTAAAATTGAAGTGTCTATTGTTTTTAAGTAAATGCAAATAAAAGTTTTACACAACACTTACATCAAAAATGAAATTTTAAAATTTTTTGCCTGTCTGACCGAGTAATCTATGGTACAGCTAAACCGATTTTGATGGCACTTTCACTGGCGGAAAGCTAATGACATAAAAAGTAACTTAGGCTAATGTTAGACTAACCTTGCTCCACGGTGTTACTCGCGATTTCCTTTTATCAAGGTCTATTGTTTAGCAGTGGTTTGTTAAACGCTGTTTAAGCTATGTGATAATGTTTTATTTACAACAAATTATTAAATAAATAACTGATCCCATTGCTTATAGTTATTATCCTACATAACTGACCTATTAACTTTCACAGAATAAGCGTTTCTTCTATGAAAAAAATCAGTAATGGTTTTTTGAAATTAAGTTTCATTCTTAGACTTCTGTGGTAATGGACTACTTAGGAAATGCCTTCGGCCTTCTATCTGTAGAATATCTGTTATAGATTTACTTGAAAAATCATTATCTAAATATATAAAAATGAATCCCCATTTCCCTTGGTCGCGCCATCACGCGTGAACGGCTGGGCTGATTTCAGTATTTTTTTGTTTGTTGTGTTTGTTATTATTAGGAGAAGGTTCAAGTCAGAAAATATTTAAAAAATTGCGTCTAAAATTAGAAAATTAGGACAGGGCAACGTCTGTCGGGTCAGCTATAAAAAATATAGACAAAGTATATCCTGACAAAGTGTACTGTACCTGATGGAAAGCATGAGTAAAATGCAAGAGTAACGTTTACCATGTTCATTGTGCATGTAGACAATGCATCAAGGTGACCCACACTATGGTGATCTGTTGAGAAGCTTCTGCATCATTAGGCCGAAGTCACCAATCAAAGACGACAGCACGAACTTTGCCACGAGTCGGTCAAAATCACCATTGTTCTACTACCTTGAAAAAAATTATATTCATATTAAAGCAACCTGAAAATTATACGTTTTCTTCATTACGATTAACCAAAACTAGATCTTACTTGAGAACGGTTTTATAAGATACCTAATATTCTACATTTTAAAATCTGGCCTGAAACTGGAAGGGGTGTTTGATAAGCCTCAAACTACATTTAAAGACGAACGAAAAGACAACTGTTGTACGATTTTACAGTGAATTTTTGCGTAGTTAACAACGTTACACCGATGATAATAATCACTGAGTGACTGTCAAAAAAAATGTGAGGAATTTTAAATTTAATTAATTTAGTAAGGTAATTATGTAATGTACTATGAGTGACTATGAGATGTATTGGTATAATCTCAATAACTAGATGTGGTTTTATGTAATTAAAAAGCGATTCTATATATTTATCATCACGACGATCATCAAGCAGGGAGTTTTTAGTAGGTAACCTCCTAGGCTCCTGTTCTCCCCTTTCGCGAATAGCGAAGGATATCCATGACAATCTTCCACTTCATTATTAAAGTACTTTTATTAATGAGGAATTAGAGTTTAACATACATAATAAGATATATTTTCTTTATAGTACCCGATAATTGTTCTTAAATTCAATTTGTTAAATTTCGTACTTACTAATGTACCTACTGTATAAATTGAACTACATGGGGAAGTCAAGTAATTACCTAATTAGGGGATATGACGTATGATAAATTGTTGCTTTAGTCAACATTAGAAGGACATAAGAAGCAAAGAAGTAAAACTTACGAAGTTATAATTTAAGGACGAATTTACACATTTTACTTTATTGAATATGATTATAAAATATATTTAATGACATTTACAAAACGAATAGAAACTTGTGAATAATTGAAAACTTCTAGGCAATTAGGCAACATGAAAGAAATGAATTTCAGATTAATTTTGAAACCTTTAAGAGAAACTGAAGATTAATTTTAGACTTTGAAAGAAGATTTACAAGATCAATAAACTGTTTCATAAATAAGGATAGAAAATAAGCAAACAACTTCATCTGAACATAATATTATTTAGAATTAATAAATCCCTAGCTACAAATATCGACACAAATATTTGGACTTCAATATTAATGAAGATAAATAAATACACATACAAAAATGGAGTTAGAGATTCGACGACAACTTGACATTGAGAGATCACATCGTTTATCGAAGTCAAATCAAATATGAATGAAATCGTGAATCGTGATTTTCGTTGCTTTAATACTTTCCAAGAATCAAACCACTGGAATAATTTGTGAAATATTGTATTGAATAAATTCATATGCCTACTTCATATTTTGTTTTTAATAATAATAAGGAATCCATACAGCGCTCAGAAAGTCTGCTAAGATGGTTGCATTTAATGAAATGCAACCTCCTTGTTTGAAATTTTCATTTTTATGTTGTACAATGGTACCACATAAAAATGAAAATTTCAAACAATATTATACTCATTTACCTTAAAACTAAAAACAATCTAATAAAACTAGACTCAAACCATCCTGAATAATCAATATCTAGAACATTGTTTATCCATGTTTTGCTATGACGCCTGACGTACTTTACTTAAGAACTTCTCCGTCTATTTTACGTGAAAAGTAATCAACTCAGCTGCGCTTAACTTTTATAAATAGTCCCATCGACTTTGTGCTGATGGATTAAAAACAGCAAATAAATCCGAGACTGCCTCGGTATCGCATTAACAGCAAATGAGACTGTTGTGCCTAAGGTCTCTCGTTCAATTATCGGATTAGACCCAAATGTTTGTATAACCTGCTAATGTTTGTTTAATATTTTTGGATGTTTTCTATGTATAATTTGTATTCATTTACAAAAAAAAAACCTATTTATTTATGTATTTATATCATTTGTCTAGTACCCATAGTACAAGCTCTACTTTGTTAGGAACTATTTTACTTTTAGAGAAATATTTCGGAAACCAGACACACATTGCCATTTAGATTTAAACTAAGTAGAGGTTGTACTGTAAAAGGTAGATGGGCTGTTCTGCAGTGCTATTGTCTCGCATAGCCCTCAATGTTAAGAACTTTTGGTCGTACATTTCTAGACGCAGGAAGGACAGCAGTATTCCTAACAGCATGTATTACAAAAATATACCTTCTAGCAATCCTAAGGAAATATGCTCATTATTCTCCACCTTCTTTAATTCGGTTTATGAACCTTCTACCTTCGACTCTCAGAATTGGTCGCCCCCCAATGACTTTGCTCAAATGTCTTCTTGTATTTCCGATATTTACCTTGAAAAGAATACCATCTTAAAGTCTCTGTTGTCTTTAGATCTAACCAAAGGACCTGGTCCAGATGGTCTTCCACCTATATTCTTTAAACGCACGGCGCAAAGCATTTACATTCCGTTATATATACTTTTCAACAAATGTCTCAGGGAAGGGGTATTTCCATGCATTTGGAAAAAGGCTTTCATCACACCCATTTTTAAAGGTGGAGACAGGAGCAATATAGAAAACTATCGACCGATATCTATATTGTCTACCTTGTCTAAGCTTTTTGAGAGACTAGTACACGGTCAATTATTTCCACAGTTAAGTCACCTCATTATTGCCGAACAACATGGCTTCGTACAATCCCGATCTACTACTACAAACTTAATGATTTTTACTCAATTTTTATTCGAGAATATGGATAAAGGCATTCAGGTTGACGCTGTCTACACGGATTTCCGGAAAGCTTTTGATAAGGTGGATCATAAATTGCTTTTAGACAAGATCGCCTTCAACGGTATCAGAGGTAACCTACTCAGATGGTTCACATCTTATATAATCCGTCGAACTCAAAAGGTCGTCATCAATGGTTATGAGTCCGATTACATAGTCGTGGAGTCCGGTGTGCCCCAGGGCTCGGTACTGGGTCCGTTGCTTTTTATTTTGTTTATAAACGACATTAAAAGTTGTATAGTTAATTCTAAATTCCTTATGTATGCAGACGATATGAAAATTTATAAAACCTGCACGAAAATTCAAGATTGTGTACTACTACAAGAGGACCTCTGTAGGCTCTCTCAATACTGTGTTGTTAACAAGTTACAACTTAGTCTGCCAAAATGTCACTTCATATCGTTTACTAAAAATAAAACTCCAATTACATTTCCATACACACTGAATAACACAAATCTTTCCAAAAACGATTGCACTCGAGACCTGGGTGTATTACTCGATTCTAAATTACATTTAGACATACATATTGACAACATTATTAGTAAGGCCTTTCGGATGTATGGTTTCGTCATGCGCTCATGTAAGGATTTCAAAAAACCTACTACTTACCTTTTCTTATATAAAACATTAGTTCGATCTCAGTTAGAGTACGCTGTACCTATTTGGTGCCCCTTTTATGCCAAATACAAACAGAGGATTGAAATGGTTCAGAAAAAATTCCTACGTGCTACATATTACAAATGTTTCAATTCTAGAATTTCTTATGAAAATCTTCTGAACCATTTTGAGCTCTTGAGCTTGGAACGCAGACGTACTTTACTCATTGTAATGATGCTGTACGGCCTATGCCACAATATGTATAATTGTACAGCATTGACAAATAAGCTTTGTTATGTGGTTCCTAGAACTGTTATTCGGAGGGAGGTGCGCGTACCTCGATTATTCTATACAGAAAAGTGTAAGACTAATGCAGGAGAGCGTGCACCTCTTCACCGACTGTTAAAGACGTACAACTCGCACTTCATGCATTTGGACATATTCGCCCTCACTCATACTAAATTTAAAAAAATTGCTACGGAATCTCTTTTTGTTTAAAAAAATTATCTCAACACCCCCCCCCCCCCTCACTCTTTTATATTTGTATAGCGCACGTCCGTTAACTTACCCTATACCATTTATCACCCTGTGGACAATAGTGTGGGTTATATGTTTTAAACACAATCTGTTATTTATTTTTTTGTAAAAACTATAATGTATAACTGTTTTTTGTCCCAAATAAATAAAATAAAATAAAATAAAAATAGCTTACTACGCAAGACAACAGCGCTGTAGAGAGAAGGCAAACTTGAATTCGAATAAATCTTGCCTGTGTGGAATAAAAGGCCAAAATCTCCCATTGACAGAGTACGCTTTTGACAGGGAATTATTAAAGATTGTAGGTGATTCAGACATAGAAAATATTCACAAAGAATATTACATTGCTTCTATTATTAGTAAGTAAGTATAATAGTTCGCTACAAACGCATCATTGTAATTAATGACAGAAATTAAACACCATTGTATGATACTATATGCTTATAAACTAATCTTCTTCATACATTCACTATAGTTTGATATGTGATAACAATAATATAGTAAGTATCAAAACGACTTAATAAAAACGATGCACCAAAAAAATATCAGTACTCCTTTAATAGCGAAGTTAACAATATTGAATCAAAGAAAAGCAATTGTGACGAGTTTGTGGAAAAGTGAAACTTTAAAGTGGAATATGAATCTAATGATACTTCACACGAGTGGAATCATCTTCACTTTACGTGAAGGCAAGGTATACTACATAAAAATTTGTGGTGATTTTATTTTAGTGCTTTTTCGATGTGATAAAAACACACATCCATGATTAGTTTCATCTTTCTAGAACTAACCTTTTGAAAGGTAAGTCGAGGGCTCGAATGGACGGACGGACATGACGAAAGTATAAGGGTTTCGAGTCTTGTACTACGGAACCATAAAAAAACCTATATATCAGCCCTCCTAGCTAAGGTGCAAACGTTTTTCGTTTTCTATTCTATTCTCCAAATAAAATAATAGCAAATGAAACAAGAGGATATAATTAAAAACGTAAAACGTTTTCAAACTTGGCGATTTACAATTGAGGCAGATGATATTCTAAGTGAAGAGGCGTATTAATCTGTGATAAACTTCACGCTATATATCTCAATATCTAGTAAACCTAACGAGAATATATTAAACTCATTCTATCAAGGAAATTAATCTACGTATGTGTTTGACAAGTTTTAATGTTCGGTATCGTAAAACCGTTGTAAAATAAATTGCTTTTTAAATAGTTGATCAATTTCTACGAAAAGAAATTACGGGTAAATATGAATTTACATACAGGCTCAATAATCGCGTATCGCTTTTCAATTTATATAGTATTAGTTTTCTCTGCGGCTTCGCCCACGTCTATATCGGTTATTGCTTTAAAAAGTAGTTTCATGTAAAGTCCCCTGCGACACAGGAATTTATATTCTTAATGCTGTAGCACAGAATACATAATAGTACCAGTACAGAAGACTCACTCCGAAAAGTAAATTAAAGTAATAGATACCCTCGGTGTCAAAAGATAAAGTTCAATTCAGATCGCACAGCGCCGAATCACTACGATTATATTTACCTACAATTGCGTCTCTTTCTATCGTGTAACTCTTAACTGTTCTGACGATGTCTGTTCGACCGGCGTGTCTGACCCGGCAGGCAGCCGGCCGACTATACCTAAACTGCGGAGTGACACCCCCCTGGCTGTAGTTGTCTTTTTTTAAATTGAAAATGAAATGTCTTTGAGTAAGAAGAGTAATGAAAAGTTCAGATTTAGGAAATTCCTAATTGATTCCATATAAGTTTAACTATCTCAGAATTTACTATAAGTTAGATTATAATGAGTAAAGCTTAATGATAGTGTATATTTAATAATAAGTTAATTATTTCATAAATAAAAACTAATTCAGTACAGTCAATTTTAAAATTAAAATAATTAAATACTCTTTGTATCTGACTTGCATACAGTGTTAGCTATCGATTTCATGCACTGCGATGTCAGTAGCCGTGGTAGTGCCATGATTATGTAAAATAGATATAAAACAGCTCTTAAGTATTTTGTCTATATTTATCTTACATACAATGGTTGACTGGCAGAGAATGCAGAGAATGCCTTAGGCATTAAGTCCGCCAATGTACCAATGTGCATGATGTATAAATAAATAAACAAATCTAATGTTGATTGTCTACCAAAACCCGTCACTTAAGTAACAGTCACTCTGATTCGCTTCTTATTAAATATGTTCTTTCATCTACATTTTCTTTCTCTTTTTCTAGTTTATGTATCTTTTGTGTTTACAAAAGATAATAAAATTAGAAAAAGAGAAACTGGTAAAAAGTTGAATAAAAGTGTCTCTTATTCTACTCTTCTTCTAAATACTGTTCTGGTATTTTTTCTTAATGTATCGATGTTCTAAACATAAGTAGGTTTTTTAACTGTTAGCAAAGAATGACTTAAATCAATTTGGTCATGACTACAACCATGACAATTTCATTTTAACACTTCTCATAAGCAGAATTTTTATTTTTCCATATTCTATAAGCTTAATGAGGGAAAAATATAATGCCACATCAAATCCAAATATATCTTATTGACTCCGAAGCGTCATTGTGACTGCGACCCACATTCGAGCGATTGTGCATTCATCCCGATGCACCAATTGAGAGATGCTTTGTTGGCATACTGCACTAGGGAATTTAATAGCCGTCCCATAACGAACCTGATTTTATAGCAAAGATTTAGTTTATTTATTCAATAATTACATCATTCTGGCTAATGTACATAGTTTGGTTTACCCTCTTTTAAGACTATACAGGTCTGAATTAATTTGAAATTAAGATACTGCAACAACGACAGGTGTGGCTTTGAATAATTGGCTATCTTGGCGATCAATTATTGAACCGCATTCTTCGTCAACACGATGGGCCTAATCGTATCATAATTTCCGCTTTAATGGTTCAAAACTACACAACATGACTTATATTTCTATCTCTTTCTTAATATTTGACGATGCTTTGCTATAGCACCACTTGCCAATAGAGTAATCGTGGTGGAACTAGATTTGAGTTATGCGATTTCCAATGATACCATCTTAACAAATTTTGGATTATGGTTTTCGTATGCATAACTACTAATAGCACAAAATGCTGAAAAGGCAATTTAGGTATCTGATATATGTAGATTCTCCTTTCATAGGCGGGATCTTTTCACCACCGGTCATTATACGTCCATTTATTTATTGAATAATTAAATCAGGATAGTATTGAGAAACCCTTAAACCTTGAGATAAAACCTGCTAGTATTTTCAACAGGAACTTGTTGTTATATAACAATATGTAGGTTTTTTCCGCGGCTCCAACCGCCCGTATATTGGTTATTGCAACAAAAAGTAGTCTATGTCCTACTCCAAGTTCTTCTCCAATGCCGAAATACGTTGACATCGCTTCAGGGGTTTAGCAATTACCGACAGGCAGAGTTACTTTCGAATTCATAATATTATCATGGGTTGTATTTATTATGTTAGGTTTAAAATCACTAAGTGACTTCATACATATGAGTACCTATTTATATCGTACATTTACAAACGTTCAATACGATCGTTGACTAGAAATACCATTAATTTTTCTTCTATACATTTCTGATGATCCTTATATTAGTGGCTTCAAAAACTAGTTAGGGATAATCCCTCCGGACAAAGTAGTTAATAAAAGCGTAAATAATCTTCGTCTTATCTATATCCACCATTTTCGATTATCCAATACAGATATTATAGCAATAATCTACTTGCCGTATTATGGTATTTGGTTAGGTTCTTTAAACGAATTTACGCTTTAATGAACAATTGAATTAGTAATAAATGAGTTTCGATAAAAGCATACGTTTGAACTAAGCCCTCAGACGTCACGTTCGTGAATTATCAATCGGCATGTAAATTTTTTCCTATGATCCGTCAGACAATACATAGGAAAAAAATTGTCTAATCAACATCCAAATTTGTCATTCATATGAAGAAAAAACCGGCAAGAAAATTTGTAATTAATAGCGTCACCTCAGTTCGGACGCAGGTACTTCTTAACTTTGATAATGAAATACATCTTACCATGTTACTTGTAGTTTTCCAATATATGAAACATTGTAATAATGTGACCAAATAACTCTACTCTACTGGTTTTAACTTTTTTTGCATTATATTTTGCGTACAATGAAGAATTTATTATTAAAAAAAACTTTAGCTTTGTAAATAAATTCAAATAATGATGTATGTACATGTTTAGTTATTTTAGAATAATGACATGCAATTATTGCTTATTCAACCGATTGAATGAAAATGGCTTTGAAGTAATGTCTCATGTTTATTACCTTGTTATGTCATGTGAAGCGTACTTCGCTTATTTTCCGGGTCATATCTGAATTGGTTATGTTTATCTGAACCGTTATTTTTATTTATTCGAATTGTTTTATTTTCAAAGGCTTCCTTAATAGGACCTGAATTGGTGTTATTAATTCATATTTCTCAATTTTTGGAAGGTTAAGTTTTTTTCAGATCAGGTTTTTATATATCTCACACTTAATTATTTACTTAGAAATCTTGATTTAGTAGCTATTTTCGGATTCTAAAATCAGACCCTGCAGTATGTTAGAAAAGTATATCAAAAATGTACATAATACATAAGTTTGAATCAATAATGTCGACTGTTATATTTTACTTAAGGCCCTTAGATAAACATGTTCTGTGTTTTTCTATTCAATGGTATAAGACTTTGAGAGAAAGACGTTAGAACGAATAATGTTTTATTTCCATTAGTTTCACTCTCACATAACAAACATGACAGAGTCTGACACTCAGCAAAACAAAACAAAATGAATTATTTTTTTCATATCATTCATATCGATCATTTCAACAGTACAAAATCCGTTGAATCTATTTTCCAATAACTGCGAATGTTGCTTGTTACCTTTTGATCCTAAGCCTGTTTTTATATTCAACTATAAATTGAATCTATAAACTATTGGTTGGCTTCACTACGAATGATTGTAGCATCGAGTCTTGAATAAAGTACGCCTTATTACCGTTCCGTTTACATTTCGCTTCACAAATTGCGGGTTCTTTTATTTGCTTATACTGTTTACTCTCGGAGAAAAGCTTTAGCATTTGTCTAGCCTTATATTGTAGTAGTCGTAGTCTCAAGATTAATTACCTTCTTCAAATACTGCTAGTTATTTAATGTTAAACAGACAGATTGTCACACGTTTATTTCTTTCCATTATTGAACAAAAAATAATTTTCAGGCTATTCTTACAAACGATCCCTAAATTAAATGGGCTATATAGGTACAGTTAGGTACCCTAAGTGATATTTTCATTTACACCAACAATTAAGGGACACCTAAGTGCTTACGACGTGCGCCCGGTGGCAGGACGAGATTGTGGCCTGTGGAGGAAGGGACTGGATGACCACCGCAAAAAATAGGAAAACATGGAATTCTTTGGAGGAGACTTTTACCCTGAGGGGGTCCACAAATTAAGCATGGATAATTATATTTATTTTATATTATATTACCTAATTGATTTCAACTGTCTCATTATAATTTTTTTAATAAAAAAATTTGGTAACCGATAGTGTAATTGTGACAAATCTGTGGAATAAATAAAGCTATTAAAAAAAAGTGCTTACATTTCTCTTAAAAATTTACGGGCTACCCATGTTAGGAGCTCTTATTAAGGAGGCGGTTTAAGTTTTGTGGGTGAAAACGGGCATTAGACTCTGATTACGTACATTTTTCATATTTGACCACTCCGACATGTTACTTCATGAACATTTCGCCCTTTGACGGAAAATTCAACAAAGATCGTTAAATATGAGCATATTCTAAAAACGGTACATGAGTATTTTTATTGCCATTTATCGAAAAATTTGAGCTTATATTATTTCGTCTTAATCAACATATTTCCGCATAAATATTTTAAGAAGTCTGAAACATTTGTAATCATCCACCAACTAGGTAGTGCTTGGTAATTGTTAGAGTAAGGTAACAATAAAATTTGGGTCGTTTAATTTAAGCCCAATCATAATTCTTAATTTTAAAGAAACGAAACATGAACCTTCACTAGATATTTCGTTAATTTAAAGGTACTTCACTGATGAAGCTAATAATATAAAATACACTGTAGTACTGCTGCAGAGGCCCGAGATAAAACAGGCCGATAAATTATTAACCAGCTTTAGTGATCACAGACATAATTGGATACATTTTAGAAACTGCTATAATAAAGATAAATGGCAGAAGGGCAACTTTTTTTTTTTTTTTTTTTCAATCATCAACATTGACTTGTTGGTCTAGTGGTTAGCGTATGCCGCTGCTGATCAGGAGGTCTCGGGTTCGATTCCGGGTCGGAACAAATGTTTGTGTGATTAACAAAATTTGGTTCTTCTATGTATAAAAATTATGTTTATGTATTTATATCAATTGTCTAGTCCCGATAATACAAGCTATGATTAGTTTGGGACTAGATGGCGTTATGTGTAAGATGTCTGAAATATTTATTATTATTTCTTAAGTTGAACTCTGCACTGAGACCATGCATCAATAGGTTAGACATAGGCTTCCTCTAGTATGGATATTGGTAGAAGATTTGTCTTAATTTTATGTTTTCTTTGAAGTGTTGTAGTTATCCTGCATAGTTTTACCTCTATTCTTAATCTAACACTACATGAGCGAAATTAATAATTAGTTATAACGGAAACGATTGATTATATAATCAATTTAAAATCCGATAATCTATACATACAAGTAAATAAAATCAAAATGTTTGTATGTAATTTCAAATTAACAGTTTCTTACTAAGTGCATATGATGAAACCCACTTTGGAATCCTAAATATTTACTAGTAAATAAAAATGAAAGTATTTATGGTACATACATCAAAAAGCGATTTAAAAAAGTATGTCTGTGTGTTTGTATTGGGTAATCTCTGAAATGGATGGACTAATTTAGACGGGACTTTCACTGGCAGAAAGCTGATGAAATACGGAGTAACTAAGTCTATTTTTTTTTAGTTTTACTTTAGTAACTCGCGATTTACAACAATAACCACGGGTACACTGCGGGACTTAGGTGGTATAAAATATAAGCTATAAAGAGCGCCAGAGATTAAAAAATTTGGTTTTTACTGTAGAAGACGTAATAATAAAACAAAATTACATTATAGCCTAGTGAAGGCTCTCTATAAAGAGTTTGAGAGTGCAGTTTATAACAGTGTACAAGGAAAAATATCAAGTCGTAAAATAAAATGAAAATTAATGAAATGGAAGGCCACGTGTAAAAATATACATAGCTATGAATGAAAGCTTCAGTTAATTAGGTTGCTGGGTTAGGTTTGTATTGAAATCTTTTTAAAAACGATTATATTTTTTACTATATTAAAATTTTATCATTTATTTTATTTATTCAAAACATTTACAGTGTATGTACAATAAAGAAATTGATTGTTATTTGTTTTTGTTAGAAGTTTGACTTCTTTCCTTACCTATACTTTGACACACTTCGTTACGGGTGAACGGAATTAATTAATCGTCATTTCGAAATCTTTGTCGCTACTGTTGAGTTATGTTGTGTTAAAATATATATTTGGATCAATATTATAAATAATTTATTGCTACTAAAATGTTAAAGAAAGTTCATAAATAATCTACACACCGCTTTTAAGTTGCATTACATAAGACTGTTCTTGAATGTTCAAGTAGATAATTTGTAGCCCATCATACAACTCGAAGTTTTACATTAAAGAGTTTTTCTTCTAAGTTTTGTGTTAGATTTGTGAGTACATGTAATACATCAATACCGGTATTTTGCTAACAACAGACAGCAAAAGTGCTACCATTTTTACTAGACTGTCTGTACTGTACGAATAACTACACCGTCAGGATTGATCACGACATAATTTTACTGTGGCGCACCAGTCGAATATAGCAGTCGATAAGATATTATCGAGTAATGACTTCAATAGTTTCAAACTTAATACTACACACATAAACAACCGCTACACAACACACATGTAAACGTTAGTAACATAACAGTGTACGTCATTTCTCGAGACCATTTATACTCTTTAGTATAATATATTACAAGTGTTACAAGTGGTTATTGTTGAAAATGACGAGTAATGCCGTGGAGCGAAACTAGTCTAAGACTTCACTTACTCCTTACGTCATCAGCTACCGATCAGTGAAAGTCCCGTCTAAATCCGTCGAGCCGTTTTAGAGAGACTAAACAAACAGAGAGACAATTAATATTATTTTTACGGTAATTAACGCGATCACTTATTAAAGGTATTACATACTCTGATTTGCCTGACGTTTCGACCAGGTTGCAATGGCCGTGGTCACACACACAAAAATAATATTAATGAACATGGAACACAAAAGTTTAAAAGTTAGAATAGAGAGACAGACAAAAATTCTATGAAAATGATATTTTGACGTATTCCAATTACAATTCATCCCACTGCCGTCCACTGTTGAACGAAGGCGTCCCTCAAAGAGCGTCCATCACAGTTTTTACGCGTATGCGATGTAAAAATATTTCTGATTTGGAACATGACATGGAACAGCGCAACATTTTTCTCTTTGACTATTCGGAAAAGATAATTATTCTACATCTACTACCGTGTTATGAAGCTACTGCAGACAGAACTAAAGTACTTTTAATTTTAGCTGCACTAGAAAACTCATAGTAACATGTTACATTTGTTACTTTGAGTTACGAAAATAACTATCAGCAAAGTTAAAGCTTTCTAATTCATGAAAAATATATTCCTATATAAACTAAGCTTAAAACAGTTTATTGTATCAACTAATGTACTCCAAATTATTGAACAGTTTAATATGATCTTGTATGATAAATAAAAAAGCGTTGTAATATATTATACTATTTGATTGGTTCAATATTGATATTGCCTTCATACTACTACTATTTTCTTAGGAAATTCCTAATAGCAGCCCGGAGTTTGGAAGTTTGGCGGTGATTCACGCCCGTGCCTCGGATAGCACGTAAAGCCGTCGGTCCCGGTTGCCACGAACATCAATGGCAATCGTTATTGGGAAGTCAGTGCCCTCAAATATACTGACAACTAGTTCAATCTTCGAATTTCAGTTCTCCCTTAGGGTTGCGGAGGTCCGATGCCAGTCGCTCTGTGGAAAAACTGAAATTCAGGTAAAACCGGTTGAACTAGTAGCCGACCCTAAATAAACTTGGGAAGAATAATGGCTCGGAAGATGACTACAATATAGAAGAACTAATATCATAACTTTCGCATTTATGATATTAGTTCTTCTATATTGTAGTCATCTACTGTCTGTACGGCTTTCACGTCAAAACAACTGAACCAATTTAAATGAAATTTCTTACACGTATAGTCTATAGTAAGAAAGGAAATATACTACTTTTTACCCCGATAACCTACATATACAGGGACAGAGCCACGGGCGAAATCTAATAAATAAATAAAGAAAACACCTACGTTAGAAATCTATGTGAATAAATGGAAATATAATTTACGAATAATTTTACTCTACTTTTAAAAGCTAATTGATGTAATTGTCATTTTTGATTTGATAGCAAGAGAAAGTGATAAGAAAGTACTTCTGAAGTTGAATAAAACAATAATCATTAAAAGGAAATCAAATAAATTTCATTTCAGAACCTTTTCTAATGAAAATCATAAGGTTGTTTAAACGTATTATTTTAGATTTACGTAATAATAAAGTAAGAATGATCAGAGATTGTTATCTATATTTTTTATTACTTTATGATGTTTTAATTAGAAAAAATCCGTATTAGGAATATACTTTGTGGCGGGAAACTTTACAAGGGTACGTGAAACGGACACAAATAACACCTAGACTGAAAACAACAATTAGTGGATCACCCTAAGTGTTGTGTTAGGATTTCAACCCACAATACTTGGTATAGTAAGCGGCGTGGCGATTGCCTCACCCACAAGGCCAACCGTGCAATCAATTGTAAAAAGAAACACTGTGGAAAGTCCTGTAAGCCGGCGTTAGGATTCTTATCCGTGTGAAACCCTTCAGGCGTTCACCCCATCGGGCTTTGCGGTGACAAAGGGTTTTTGGAAGTGGATTGATCTTTTCTTTTTAAAGACTTCAATATCTGTATCTATTTTTATTCTTCATAATATAAAACGTTACTACCAGAAAATATCATTTATCTCCTACTTTGGTTTTGTGTACATTTTAGCTAAATATATAAAAACTCATATATAATTTTTTTTAGTTAATATAAAGTTACCAAATATCTTTATTACCAGACAATATCATTCAAATTACTAAACGTACCTGAGATTAAGACATCATCATCATCATCAGCCTATCGCAGTCCACTACTGGACGTAGGCCTCTCCCATTGCACACCAATCTGATCGTTTTTGGGCTTCTCGCATCCAGCGATTAAGACATAGCGGAGCGTAAACTTCATTTCAATTGAACCCACCTCAAAGTCCCGCGGCCTTTGAATATTGCAAAGAAATTGTGTAAAATTTATCAACAACCCATAATATCTCACTGATGGGCTTGGGTGTCCTCTCCAGAGAGACCCAAGGCCATGTGTCCCCATTGGCCGAGTGCGGGTTAAGAACTGGTAAGACAACGTTTTAGCGGCGGATTAGAAAACCTTACATACAACGCCATCTAGTTGCAAACTAAGCAGAGCTCAGTTGTCAGTTGTCTTGTACCCATAAGACTAGACAACTGATATAAATTCACAAGCATATTTTTTTTTGTTATTACATACATATCATACATAAAAAACACCCAAACTCAGAAACTAATATTTTCCTAATCATACAAACATTTGGTCCGAACCAGGAATAGAACCCAAGACCTCTTTATCGGCAGCCGCATACGCTAAACACTAGACCAACAAAGCATATTAGTAAAGATTGACACACCTGAGATTTAGAGTTCATTGCAATGTAATGTAACCCACCTCATAGACCCACGGAAATGAAATATTGTATAGATATCAGAATGTAGTAGTGTATTCATATTAATAATATATTGGATTTCTCCACACTGCCGCTACATTGCTATAATCATTCTACCCGAGAACGAGTTGCTAGTTAAAAGTAAAACAAACCACAGCCTACAGCTAAAGTTAGAATCTCTCGCCATGACATATTTCATCATCCGCATATAGTCAACGTAAAAATAAAAATGTACCTCAGCTCGCTTCAGAGTAGATGGTTTTCTAGGCCGTACTACACAAAGCTACATATTATGAAAGCTATGTAGTTTTCTCGTTGAAAGAAATGTGTTTCTTGTCCCCGTTTCTGCTCTTAGAGTAAGTGTTGCTGGCCTCGAGGGTGTATTAAAATTACTTTGATTTATGTAACTCTTGAAGTAGGTAAGGCTTGTGAGCATGTGAAAATTATTATTTTTGGTAAATATTTCTATACGTACTTGCACTAATATGAGTTTTTGTATTTCACTTATTGATTTTGGCGACTAGCAGTAAATATGTCTTGTTCAGTGACTTCTAATCAGTTTCTTCGACCATTTTTCTGAGGCAGACAAAAGAGTACCTAAACAGCCAACTTTCTGATCCAAAAAAAAAATTATATTTCTTCACCTTGTTACAAATACGTATTTTGAATGTTGTCAGTATTTTAGACCGTAAAAACCAGTTTTAACCTTTTGTATTGTTACGCAGCCATAAATATTTAAAGATATTAGGAACTTTAAAGAAGAAAATTATTTAATTTAATCAACTTTATCATTTAGCCAAATGAGTGTCCATTTATTTCGGTTTCGAAACCGCAATCATTGTCTCACAAAACCGAAGTATTTTCGCTAACGCAATAATAGATTCAATTTGTAAATAACTTAATAGAAACTGAATGTAATTGTAACGAGAAAAAAATCTATAACTCTACTACTTACAACTACGTAAAACTTTTATTAAATTTAGGTACATAATGCGTTGTTGGTCGGAACAAGTTTGTATGATCTGCAACAAATTGTTTTGGATGTGTGTGTTTTGATGTGTTTCCTATGTGTGTATTCACCAAAAAAATATGTATTTATACCAGTTGTCTGATACCTATAGTACAAGCTCTGCCTAATTAAATGATGTTGAATGCTAAACGTCCAAAAGATAGGTATGTACCTATAGTGTGTCACCAGGGCCATTATTACGAATCTGTTTATACCTCATCCGTTGAAATAGATTTAGTAGTTCAGAAGATTGAATATTCAAACATGCATGAACTGTCAAAACTATTACCCTTCCTTTTGGCTTCACCGCAGTTAAGTAAAAAATATATTATTTTAGGTTGTAATGTATCAATTAGTTCTTGCTGCCCACGTGTCTGTAGGTTATCGCGGTTAAAAGTGGCCTATGTCCTTTCTCAGACTTTAAACTGTCTACCAAATTTCACATAAAACTGTTCAGTAGTTTTGGCGTGAAACCGCTCCGACAAAGAGACAGACTGACAGACAAAGTTACTTTTGCATTTATAGTACTACCTAGAAAGGATTAAAAATACACTAAAACTAGCTATTCATTGAAAAAATGCTTACATATATTTATCAATTTAAGTTACCATGCAACTAACTAGGAAATAAAACACTCACGCAAAAACTACTGAACGGATTTAGAAGAAACTTTACAGTAATTTAGCTTATATATCAGAATAACACATAGGCTACTTTTTACTGCAATAATCGAGATACACGTGGGCGGAGCCGAAGGCGAAAGCTAGTGTTTTTCAATCAATTAACACAGTCCTTTTAGGAGCACACTTTTTTTCAAAGGAATAAAAAGTTTGCTTTAGTCTGCTAACCACAAAAAAAAGAAAATGTATTTTAGTACTTCAACAAAGCTCTAGCTAAATCGTGCCATTTATGACTATGTTTGAAGTATAAAGAGTACTTAGTTTAGACAAATGCTGGAAATAAATCATAAGCACTAGCGAAAACAAGAAAAAGTAAATAACTATAAAAAATTTTTTTTGATAAAATTTGTATAGCCTATGTCACCCGAGTCATGGTGTTGAGTCTATTAACACGTTATTAAATAAAAATCCTTTCAATAGCTTATGTGCTACAGTGGGCTGGAGAACAATTCTGTCATACATGATTTTTGCGAAACTATTACGGAGCGAAACTCTCAAGAGAAAAACAAATTGAAACATCCTTCATTGGTGCTTCGCTTTTGTCTTAGCATAATAATATATAGCCTATAAACTTTCTCGATAAATGGGCTAACTAACATTTTAAGAAATTTTGAAATCCGACCTGTAGTTCCTGAGATTAAATTTCAGCTTCAACCAAACAAACAAAACTCTGCAGCCTGATAATTTATTATAGATATGATTTGCCATTGCCATCCTACACTTAAGCGACACCTTTGATAATTTTATTAAATAGGAAATATTTACACGAGTACATAGTCAATACATAGTTAAAGCTTGTAACTTAAACCGTACATCAAAACTGTTCTAGTTTAATACTGTGGTCCTGAATTTGTCATGTTCATTTATACGGTACTACCTTTAAGTAGTATCTAACATTGTATATGTACTCATTGAGCTCGAGCTAGACACCGTAATGTGTATAGGAGTGCGAGCTATTTGTCTATTTTGTAAAACGACCCTACCTTACATTGTGTAGTGGAATGGATACGAGTTCTAAACAGTAAATTAAATAACGATTTAACTGTAGTTAGAGTTGGGGATCGTCTTGTCCTTTATCATTAGCTGAACGTGACAGTTTTAGGCCTCGCTTAGACGAGGCTAAACTTTTCTTGTTCGGTCGCCGCGTGTTATGTTAATGGCGAATGTGGGTTTTATTATCATGTGGATGCCGAGGAGTGACCGCGATATCCCCATGTGGTTGAATCTTAGCTAACACGAAGGTTTAATCTGATATGTAATTATCAAAAAAATAGAATAGGTATACAGATTGGAACAAAAGTTCGTTTAAATTTGAATCGGTAGCCGCGACGAGCAGTGATGGCGGGGTGGGACAGCGGCCAATGGGAATTCGGTACCATGTCATTGTTTAGTGATAAAAAACGTCCGTTCTGTGTACGTGTCTACTACCAACAATAATTCTTTTAGTCTAGCGCAACGAATTTTTTGCGTAAATTACAAGAGGCTCCAATTTGCAAACGAAATGGACAAAAAGTGATATCCAAAAGAAGTGCCATTAACTGGCCACCTCGTAGCCCGGACTAATCCACAATGGTCTTCTTTCTTTAAGAATACCTTAATAGCAAAATTTTCAACAGCAACCCAGAGTCCCTAGAGGAATTAAATTAAAATATTCGAGGAAATGCAAAACACTTCACGAAACACTTGATAGACCGTCATTGAAAACTTTCGCTCCAGGTTGTTGCAGTGTCAAAATAGTCAAGGATCGCATATGGATGATGTAATTTTTATAAATTAATATCCTAATTTGTATACTTTAATAATAAATAAACAGTTTTGTTCTTTTAAATCATGATTTGAAATGTAAACGAACTTTTTGTTCAACCTGTATTTCACTGCAGCAACATGGTTTAATTAAATAGTGAAAATATTACTATTTGTTGTACATAAGATAATTGTCTGTTTATTTTCAGATTTCACCATAGAGGACCGGTAAGTTGAGCCCTTCATCTATATATTCCATTTAAGGGAATTAGTAGGAATTGAAATTAGCAGCGCGTTATATCGCTACTTTTATTGGCCCAGTCTCCATAGTCGAGACGATATTCCACAAACATAAATAATAATAAAGAACTCTCAAATAAATGGGAATTACGTCTCTCAATACTAAATCACGTAGTTAAATTTAAAATTAGAGAGTAATTAAGTGAAATTGAGGCGTCAGCGATTGTAGAAAGAGATTCAAAGCGAAACATTAGCTCATATATTAATACTAACGTGATATCAAGAAAGTAATGTGAATTGTCTTTAAAGTTAAAACCTATTTTACTTAATTACCTACTTATACTTTATTCTTAAGTCTTTAAATAGTATTTTCCTTTCTTAACATAGACTAAGACAGAGTCTTCTTTCCAAATTCAACAAAACATGAAACCAAATACATAACATATTTGGATCACGTATAAAATCTTGTGACATTATTTGACCTGAAGATACTCCTCGGCATTGTTTGTTTCTAAATAACATTACTCGAGAGTCGAGACACTCGAGCTTTACACGTCAAACATAGGGGGTAATCGAATGAAACTTGTTTGTACAGCATGTTCAGACCGTGTACAGGGAACTAATGTATCAGAAGAATACATTGTAGTAGCGACCCTCAGAATTGAGGATAGTGACGCATGGAGGAGGATAGTTGTCACTAGTGTCACTTTAAAATTTAATAAATAATAATAACATAAATAATAATAATGCGTCAAAGCTAAAGATAAAAAAGTTAGTCAAATGCCTGCAAGGAGTAGACACTTGACTTACTGAGGATTTAAGATTACCAGGTACTCAGCCCACGGCAGCAAGGTAATTATCATTGATAATATTCTAGGAATAAAATAATATAAATTTATAATACATAAAAAATATTTATGATAATGTATACTAAAAATAAAAAATAATTCCGACGCACAGCGTGATTCAAGGCACATTTTTCACATAGGATCATACAAATATTTTTCAAGATTATCAAATTTTACTAAATTTTACTTATCAAATTCATTTAAATCGGTACAGTACTTATGACATTCTTCTTCTTAGCGTTTCGATGGCAAACGTAACGTGTCGGGAAATTATATTTTTTCAGCCCAGAACGCGGCCACTTTGATGGCGTTATCGGTGGCAGCCATTAGGTCTTCCTGCGTGCAGGTGTCTGGGCACGCAGGGCACGATGGAAGATGGGACATTGTTTGGATTGCACCGCACAAACAGCTGAGATCATCACCGGCCGAAAATCCCCACCTAAACAGGTCTTCTTTGCTTCGACCAACTTGGGTCCGAAGTCTATTTAAAGACCTCCAGATTGGCCACGGTAGTTTATTTCCAGGCGGAAGGCTCTCAGCCGGTGCCACAAATGGATTCGGAAAGGACACCCCCTCTCTCCACTGTTTGCACCTTGCTTGGGATGGGTCCAAGGTCAGTGGGCCGACACATTGTGCAAAACTTTTGCGGCTCTTTAGTCTTTGTTGGGGTGGGGTGTGGCCGTACATGGGATGCCGCGGGTCATTCTCCATCCTAGTCCTCTCCGCTGAACTCGCCACAGCCCTCCGAATCGCCGGAGGTGCTATTCCGGCCAGTGGGTACAGCATCTTAACCGGGGTCGGTTTAAGACAACCCGTAATTATCCGGCAGGTTTCGTTTAGTGCTGCGTCCACTAGCCTTGTGTGAGCGGATCGGCTCCATACGGGGCAAGCGAATTCTCCAGCAGAGAATGCCAGTGCCAGACCAGATGTCCTCATTACCCGCGGCGAGGCGCCCCAGTTGGTGGTACGTAGTCGCTGGAGTAAGTTGTTACGGGCGTGTACCTTTTTTTTTAGATATTCGCAGTTTTTCCTGTATGTAAGAGACCTGTCCAAGATGATACCCAGGTACTTTGGATGGTGGTTGTGGATAATGGGTTCGCCCCGCCACATGATGTTGAGCTTTCGATTCGCCTGGTTGTTTCGAAGGTGAAATGCACAAGACTCGGTTTTTGATGGGTTTGGTCTTAGTGAGTTGTCCTCGTAGTACCGATCTAAGTTGCGGAGAGCCGCACCGAGGCTGACCTCCACCTCCTCAAAGCTGGACGCCTGAGCTGTTAGCGCTAGATCATCCGCGTAGATAAAGCGGGAGGTGTTAGGACTGGGTGGTTGGTCATTGGTATACATGTTGAATAAGAGCGGGGCCAGGACACTGCCCTGTGGTAAGCCGTTTCTTCGAGATCGCCAGCGACTCCGATCTGAAAGAAGATGAACCTGGAAGCGACGATTATGTAGCAGCTCTCGGAGTGTCCTGACAAATTTAAGATCACCCGTCATGACTTCCACCTTCCATAACAGTCGCCTGAGGTTTACAGTGTCGTACGCTGCGGTGAGATCGACAAAAACAGCCCCGGTTATTCTCCCCAGCTCGAAGCCATCCTCGATATGTTGCGTGAGTTTTAAGGTCTGATTACAGCATGATTTTGCAGGTCTGAACCCCGCCTGCTCTGGTATTAAAATCGGGTCTATAAAACCCGTGAGCCTAGTCAGCAGCTTATGACATGAAAGCGCAACAGACACACAGACAGAGTTACTTTTGCATTTATAACATTTATAATAATAAAACAAAAACTAATCGAAATCGTAAAAAAAAATAGAAAATAATTATATACCATGGGCGCTATCAACCATAGTGTTTGCATTGAACGAGATAATACATTTTATATATTTCATAGAATGCAGTTAAAACAGAAAAAAAACCTAGTTAAACCAAGAACAGTCGTTGGAAACAGAGCGAAAATAGTTCTAAACAACTCTGAACAAGTCGATCAATCGAGGTTTAAATTCGGTCAAATACGGAATTATTTTGACCACATTAGCAGGTAAAGTGAGTTGCTTGGTAGGACATACTATTGTCAATATAATATACGTTTAAATATACATTACATCTTGGTGGATTGCATTTATAGTTTCTTGATTATAAACTATAAATCATCTACGCACACACATACGCATATGTACACACAAACAAATCGATATTAAATTAATTAAAAATTAAATATTTCGGACATCTTACACACAACGCCATCTAGTCTCAAACTAAGCAGAGCTTGTATTATGGGTACTAGATTGATTTATATAAACATACTTTTTTTTTGTAATTACATAACATATTCATTGTCGTAAAGCTTTGTTGGAGGCCTTCGGGTGGCTTAAAAACATCCAACAGCAAGATTACGTAGCCACAACGTGTCTTGCCTGTCCCCAACCCGCACTCGGCCAGCGTGGGGACGTATGGCCTTAACCCTCTCTTGAGAGGAGACCTGAGCCCAGCAGTGGGACGTTATGGGTTGTTGATGATGATGATGACATAACATATTATCCCAAACTCCGAAACAAATATTTGCGGATCATACAAATATCGAACCCATAAGCTCAAGCACAGCAGGCAGTCAAATTGTGGAAATAAGAATATTGTGAAAATGAACAGGTACTCTGCCACAAATAATTAAGTAGTGTTGCTGTAACAAGTTGTAATTAACCAGCAAATCGCAGGGACATCACGCCCACTTATTTCACAAACAGTCTTTGGAATATCACTAATTAAACAACTATCAAGTTGGTAGATATATAACTGCTAATTATTAGGTTGGTTTGCCCAATGTGTAATTAGTAAATATTAGATAGTTTAATTAGATAATTTACAATTAGTATTTGAGATCCTAACTCATATTGAAGGGGTATCTTCACCATCTCAGCCAAAAAGTGTTCATTGTTGCCTTCCCAAAGGTTCTCTATAATATAACAGTTCTAATAGCCGGTCCTATCCACATCCAAAAACTAAGATTATGTTGATAGCTCGCAACAACAGCTTGAGCCATACTTTCCGTGTAGCCGACACAATAATCGAGAGGGTGGACAAATACAGATATCTCAGGACATGGGTAAACGAATCATGGGATTCGGATGTTGAAATTAAGACCCGGATAGAGATCTCTCGTGCCGCGTTCAACAAAATGAAAAAGGTACTGTGCCATAAGCAACTCGACATACGTTTACGTGTAAGGCTACTCCAATGCTACATTTGGCCACTGGTGTTTTATGGATGCGAATCATGGACCCTTAAGAAGGACACGAGCAAAAAGATTGAGGGTTTGGAGATGTATTTCTACCGACGAATGCTCCATATTAGCTGGATTCATCGAGTCACGAATGAGGAGGTTCTCCGACGTGTGCAAAGATCCCGTGAGCTACTTCCGACCATCAAAAAGCGTAAGATTGGCTACCTGGGACATATTTTCCGTCACCCACAGTACCGCCTTATACGCCTAATTATGATGGGAAAAATATCCGGAAAACGCCACGTCGGAAGACGAAGAAAATCGTGGCTCAGAAATATCAGAGACTGGACTGGGATCGCCAGCGTAGAAGAACTGTTTCGTCTGGCTAAGAACAGAAAGGAATAATGCAGAGCTGACGGCCAACCTCCATTAATGGAGAGGCACCGTAAGGAAGGAAGGATCCACATCCAACGACTTTACTACTTGCTTGGCCTACCAGCGCTACGTTTCTTACAATTGCTACTCAAGAACTCATTCGTCAACATGAAAATTCATGTACCTCCAGGTATAGTAAAGTTTATTTCAAGACTTTACTGTTTGTCTGTTTTTAGGGTTCTGTACCCAAAGGGTTGAAAATGAAATTCTTTTACTAATACTCCGACTCCGAATATTCTTTATTTGGTAAAAGCAGTGACAGTTAGACAATAATGTAGATCTGTGACCACAATGACAACAAAAAAGAATCAGTTTCATATTTAAGGGGAATCCCATACAAACATGATATTTCTGATGCTTGAAGTACAGAGACAACGGTGCGGCACCTTTCCTAAGCGAGCCTTTGAGCCTTCTTGTCAAGGTAGGCCGTCACTGTTCAAGAGTCACAACTCCTCCTTACTGTGGTCATCTTGAGATCGAAGTCTGCTTAAAGAACTCCAGATCGGCCACAGTAATTTACGTCCAGGTTGTGAACTTCATATCTTGACCCAAATTTAATTCAGCAGTAACTAAAGAAACTTCATTAATTCATTCAAGAATCAGTTCTATTTTAAATTTTCAAATAAATTTTAGGCCATTCGTATACCTACAATATTAAACCTAATATTTGAGTTGGATGACTCAAAATTTCGTTCAAAGAAAACCACTTACAAAATTTTGTTTAACAAATTCATTTTTTCAGGTATTAGGTTTTAGTTATGAAATTAAATTTGAAAATAAAATGTTAAGCTATTACAAAATATTTCAAGAGAGAATAGAATCCCTAAAATAGAAAAAAATGTTGCAAAGGTTATATCTATTTTTTATTAATTTATGTATTTAAAAACTCTTACAATATTTTAACAGGATTCATTCCCAAAACAACATTGCAAGCTTATAATGACTATACGACATCGATTATCAAAGTATACCAACGTAATACGTAGTACTTCAACCAGATACATATTTTAACTATAATTTTCAGGGATAACGCAACTTTGCGCTATTTCTGTGAATTTCGGCAAGCTACAATTATAAACTATTTGCGAAACAATTTTTATGCTACATTTATATTTTGGTTTTTCTCTAAAAACTCCAATTCTAACATTGTTAGCTCTAACATTTAAAATTTATATTTTAAAGTTATTTGTGGTAATATTTGTTGCATTTATTGAAAAGTTTCTTATTATTAAGTAACTAACAAACTATGGGTTGCAAATAATCTCGAAAACATCTGCATTTTTATTACAGACGTAACCCTCATAAGAAGACTCTTGAAAATAATTTGGCAAATCACCAAATCAACGTTGTCCTAGAAATTCTAAATTTTATTCGACTAACAAGTGCAAAAGTTCTTAGTCGATTTAATTCAAGTTTTTTTTTTATAAAAACAGTTATTTTTTATTAATTTTGTATTCATTTCTTTTTTTTCTGCTAAGGTTTGTGACAGGTAAAATAATACTCAAGGACTTCAGGTTTTGAATAATAGAGTTCTTGAGTGGAGACTGCGTGTGGGCAAACGTAGCGTAGGACGTTCACAGGCCAGGTGGAGTGATAATTTGCGCAAGACTGCTTGCAGGAGCTGATTGCGAGAAGCCGAGGATTGAACCAAGTAGCGTGCAATTGGAGAGACCTATGTCCAGTATTCCCCACGAAGACCAACTCCAACTCTAACAGAACAAACCAGAACAGAAATGGCTTCAAACTTCAAAAAAAGTGAAAAGATTTGGAGGAGGCCTATACCCGAATGGACTAAACAAAATAAGATATTTTATAACTGAACTAACATGTTGATAAGGATCTACACTAATCAACAGCAAATAGCTTTAAAAACTATATTTGAACTATTGTATGTAAAAGAACATGGCTTAACTGAATAAATAAATAAATTAATGTTCAGCATTTTACTGCGATAGGCTAATGATTTCAATAGTAGTCACAAATAATATGTCAATGTGATTGACCTTTTTTGTCATCACTGAGAGTATTATCCTAATTTAAACATCATCCAGATACATAGTATTCTAAGCTAGTTTTAATCATTACTAATGTTATGAATTCAAAAGTAACTCTCTCTATGTGTAAAATACAACGCGTAAATAATAAGTCGTGAAAGTTAACCAATGGATTGCTACCGTTTCTTGGACACTAAAATCAAGTTACTTTTGTAATTATTGGGTAGTATAAATTTTTGTTTTGTATTTTATCTGTATTACTAACGCAAATAATTTAATTATTTGCTTAAATATAAAGCTCACTATATATCACACCCCAATAGCAACAGGTTTAACAAATAATCCAAGTATCGCAACAAACATTCAAACATCGCAAGGTTGTTTGGTCAATGCTCTTGATACTAATAGATCTGTCACTAGGTACCAAAAACATGGATATGTAAAGCATTAACTTTTGGGCAGTGATGAATGTTTAAACAGGATGAAATCTCCTCTGTTAATCAAGACATCAGATGTCTGTCTAGTATACACATGCAATCCATTAATGACACTCATCTTCTAAATCTTGTCATTCCATTGGCAAAGTTTCAAACACCAGTTACAGTTCCGCATATAAATCCGTTTTCATTGCTGAATATCCCAGTAGTATTTTCTGCATGCCAATTAAAACTTTATTGTTCGCTTCAATCATATGCGTTAAGAACTTTGTGTCATTTATTTACACAAGGTTAACTTAAATTAAATAATAAAACATTTAATGTAAGGAGATGTAATAATAAAATTTCAAAAGAATAACGAAACGAAATGTAATAAATATTGAGCCACCGAAAGAACTGAAAAGCAGAAAATACTAAACTATTTATATTACATAACATTAATAACCAACTTCTTAAACTATTGTAAATAAATAACATAATTTAAAAAAAATGTTTATCCATGCAAAACTTCATTCAAATCAGTTCTGCTATGGTTTACGAACAACCTTTTGCACTTTCGCTTGTATCGTTATAGTAAAATAACGGTTATAACATTTTAGTACCTGGGCAACTGAGCTTTGCTCGGTTACTACTATTTATTACGTTAACGTCTTAACACGTCTCGTATCTATTCTCTCAATTAGATGTAGTGTTGCTGCTAGTTGAAGTAGCAACCACCCACCAACTAAGTGTTACTGAAAGAGTAGTATAAATGCCGCAAGCAATGTTAAGAAAACACATGAAAACTAAAAAACTCGCGTTTTCCTAGACAATCTAAAAAATACTAATAAAGATCGATTTTTCACGCCCAAAAACCCGCAAATACAAAACTTCAGAGCCGTTTCCAAGATCACAAATATCTCTATTTACAAGAGTTGTTTGTTTAAAGATATTAAATAATGTCTTTATCCACAACTTAATGTTTTCTGATCTTCTCAATTTCAATTCAAATATATTCAATGAAAAAGAAACAAAAAGAGTTTCAAAAAAAAGTTATTAATAAACCTATAATGTCTTATAACAGCCCTTCGAGAAATAATGTAAAACATTTCAAAATAAATGTTTTATTCTTAACGCCAAATATATTAAAATGAAACTTAACACGATAAAAATAGATCCATTGTCAAAGGAAAGGCGGAAACTAATAAATGAGATCTTTATTGTGAAAGTGTGGGCTTTGAAAAAATAACGAAACATAAAAATGATTATTTATTACATTATTTTATAGTCCACTTTTCCTTCAACTAAAATACTTATTTGAATTGTTAATTCGTTGATTACCATATTATTGACTGCCAATTTATTATTTATAAATCGTAAAAAATTAAAAGCAAATTTATCTATTTTTTTATTATGAGCGATAAAATCTGACTTACTCGTTGGTCTAGCTGTAGCGTAGTCTTGTGTTCGATTTCTAGATCAAGCCAAATATAGCTTTTCTAACAAGATTAATTCTTACTTTAACAGCAAAATATGGAAGTATGGCGGTGTTTCACGCTAGAGCCTCGGAGAGCACGTTAAGCCATCGGTTTCGGTATGCATGGATATCTATGGCAGTCATTATTGGGAAAACAGTGCCATCAAATATACTTACAACAAGTTCAACCTTCGAATTTAGTTCGTCTTCAAAGTTGCAGAGATCCGATATCAGTAGCTCCGTGGAAAAACTATAATTATTTAACTAAGCCGGAACTAGTAACCGACCCCAAATAATGTTGGGAATAACAAAGGCTAGGAAGATGATATGAACCATGAATTCTATAATATATCAATAGCAAAAAGTTTTGTTAATAAATAAAAGACATTAAGATCCAGTTCCAAAACCGCAATCTATACCTTACCGAAGCGAAGTAAGTTACAATCAATGTACATAAAACTGTTCCATTACTGACTGACCGTCAGACAACGCATAGTTGAAACTACTAGGCGCAGGAAGCTGAAATTGTGTGTTCCTAGAGTAGGCGAGCACTAAGAAAAGATTTTTAAAATACCACTTGTAAGAGGGTGAAAAAGGCAATCAAAGTTTTAGTTAGTAATAAAACACTTTAAAATATCCGTGTATTTTCTTCCGAAGACTATTACGCTTATCTCCGCGTATCATGTCGAGATGATGTATGTAGGTGTATCGTACCATGTTATTTTTGTAGTAGCAGTGAACTTGGCAACAGTTAATGCGAGTGCATAAAACGATTAATGGGCCAAGTGCTTCTAAAACAGGCCAAGTTAAAGGTTACTATGAAGAGGAACACTATCGCCTTAGTGAGACCACTTCCTAAATATAAACATACATAATACACATAAAATCACGCATGTTTCGCCGGAGGAGTAGGTATAGGATATTAAACACTTTTTTTGTTCCCACGTAATAGGTGGCGAGCCGTATTGCTGTCTAAAGGTATGTTTAGTTTGCCAAAGCCTCGTCCATTGATCAGCATGATCTTGCAGATGAAGTTGGCTTAGAGCTCTAAGTTGTTGGTGGAAACCCTACGCATCCTCTTGGTAGAATGGATAGGGTTTCCACCAACCCCAGGACCCTATGTATCTAATATATCTTTAATTAATATTAACTGGAATTCCACGATAATGTTTGAGAACAATTAATTTAGTTACCTGTTCAATAATGTATGTAGGTAAATGAAAAAGTTGAAATCGTTTCTGAAGAATACTTAGAATAAACTTTATTTTACACTAGTTAATATAGTTTTCATTTCCACACATATAAATAAATTGAAGTGTCTGTATGTAATATCAAAATAACAGGTTTTTACTAAATGTATAATGAAAGTACGACTATCGAGGTACGGTACTGTCTGTCTTTTTGTTCCGGGTAATCTCTGGATCGATTCGAACTATTTTGACGGGACTTTCACTAGCAGGTAGCTAATGACATAAGGAGTAATTAAGGCTTATTTTCTTCAGACTAACTTTGCTCTGCGGTGTTGCTCGAGATTTACAACAATAACCGTGGGTAATAATAGTTTCAAGGAGCGATTCCGCTATCATGTATGTTGATCGTTACGGGAAAAAGTAGCCTATTATGTTTGACAACCTATCTGTATACTATAATTCATCTATAGATACTACATATAGTTTAGGGCTTGATGGTGATGTGTCATACGACAATTGTTTTTTATAAACTTTGTGATAAAAATTATTGTGACTTATCTATACAGAAAAGTTAGATACACACATCAAAAGTGTCTAGGGATCAACATATATTTTTGCAATAACTTTTCTCCTGATTGATATTAATTAAAAAATTCTTTAAGGATTCATCAAATAAAGTGTTTTCGTTTGTCACAGTAACGATAAACCAAGTCACCTTTGCATTAGTAAAGAAATTTGCCATTTTCCTAATAAAGGGATTTTTGACATTTGAACCACTAACATTAAAGTTCGAAAAAAAGACTGAAATAACAGTTTTCTTTAAAATTTTATTAGGTAACTTAAACAATTAATAATCCGTGTTTCTACCGCGAACACTAACAACACAAGAACATCGGTTTGGCATACTCAAAATGAGTTCATCCAAATCACGCTGTGGAATGGCCGCCCATGTTCGTTGCAACAACAAAAAAAGGTCTTCTTGCGACTGGATACCCTCCATATTCGGCAGAGCTCTTCTCTGTAGCATATCCCATGCATGCTCAATCGGGTTCAAGTCTGGCGACTGAGCAGGCCAGGGCAGGACATTGATGTTAGCTGCGGCGAGAGTCTGTCTTACAACTCTTGCGGTGTGCGGTCGTGCATTATCATGCATTAACTGAAATAAGGGACCGATTTGCACTTGTAGAGGAACGATGACGTCTGATACAATCGTCTCAGCATAAATTTGAGCGTTGAGGTTGCCTCTGATCAAAATCAACTCAGTTCTTCCGCCGATCCAAATACCCGCCCATACCATGATGGTTCCACCACTATAAGGATGGACTTCCTGGCAGGATTTTAATCGCTGTTGGCGTCCAGGGGTTCTCCAGTGTCGTATACGTCTTGTATCCGGTCTCATACCAAAACGAGACTCATCAGAAAAGCACACGAAACGCCATTGTTCTTCTGCCCAATTTCTGTGTTCAAGAGCCCATTGATATCGAATCCTACGATTGTGCATTGCTATAGGTGGTACCCGTAGCGGTCTTCGGGAATGAAGGTTCACTTCATGCAAGCGGTTTCTGACTGTTTGGTCGCTAATTAAGTTCCCTGAAGAGTGATGAAGCCTCACGGCTAACATCATGGCGGTTATTGTTGGAGCTCTTCGAGTTAAGATTTGAATGTATCGGTCTTGTCTCCGTGTGGTGCAGCGATACCGTCCTCCATGGCGCTCAGCCACGGTACCAGTGCTTCGGTAACGTGTCCAAAGTCGACTGATAACACTCTGACTTGTATTCAGAGCTAAAGCCACAGTACGTTGCCGGGAACCAGCTTCTATCATTCCCACGGCTCTGAGCATTTCTTCCCTGCTTAAATGACGTCGCCGCTCCATAATTACGTTGGTTTTAATCAGTAGTAGGGAAACAGTAGCACTAATAATTTCTTCAATGCGTTGTATGTTTTTATAGGGAAAATATTGGCAGCTGATTTTCATCTTTTACTCGAATTTGATTGACAGTTCCTGATTCAAATTATGAAATGCACCAAAAAGGATCCATATAAATTTATAAAATCATAAATTTATTACAAAGCCACATCTCAATCTCAAGAAATCCGCATAAAAATGCTTGATCCCTAGACACTTTTGATGTGTGTAGTATTGACATATTTTACTTGTCCAAAAAGACCTTCTGCGATGAACTAGGAAAGGTACTCACTATTAATTAATTAATTAATGTTACTCATTGAGTAATTTAAAAAGAAAAAATGTTGATAACTTTGTATTAAATTCACTTTTATTTGTGGTAAGTTAAAGTAAGGTTAAGTGTAACGTGATTATTTATGCTGTCTTGTTACTGTTCAAATGTCAATTATGGAGCTTTAGCTCTGTAATTAGGAACAAGAATTAAGAATCAATATAATTTGTGAAAATATAATGTATATTAAAAAAAGTGGTTGAAATTCTTATTAATAAATAAACAATGAAATATATTTTATAACAATTTAACGGCGTCTTTAATACTAATAACTGAGGAACCTAAAAGAAAATCCCTGGTACCTCGAGGATGTTACCAGCACTGGTCCAAATTATTATTGGAAAATCACATCTAACCATTGTTACTCATAAATCTGTAAGTTTAAAAACATTCCACCCTGAAGTGAATAAATAACTTTTTTATTTTTAATCTGTCCATATGCATTATTTGTCGATGATGTATGTGCATGAATAATTGAAATTCAGAGTTTTTAATTATCGTATCATCAGTTATTGGCGGCAATTTTATAGTACAACGAGGGTACTTTTATTTTGTAAATGCTAATAGAATCATCAATCATCAAAACATTAATTAATAGGAAAGGAGGTTAAACTACCATTTCATTTTGGCCAGTCAGTTTGATATAGAATTCGTTTTAGGATTTTATTTTCGTTTCGTAGTGATATTATCCTTCCGTTCAGTTAGCTATTACTATTTGGTACAATTACTAGGGAGACTCCGTATAATTAATCCATTAAATTGACATTTCATGTAACGTAAAAAAAAGGAGGTTGACTGGTTTTCTCTAGTCTATTCTAACTAGTAGTCGGAGGATATCAGTCACATTCAAAATCCCCGCAAAAGCAATAAAAACTATCACCATAAAGACACATTGACCTCGAGCCTAACCTTGGCGATGTGAACCCGCCTCAGTGATCATCCAAAAATAGCTATGTCCCCACTCATAATGAGTTGCGATGGCCGCTTGCCAATTTAATAGGATTATCTCTTGAGGTGAATCTATGAATTAGAAGATGGGATTTATTTTTAATGTTGAAGTGAAATTCGCAGAATATTTTCGCTCCAATAAATCTGAAAAACTTAAGGAGTTCTGTCCTGACATCTACAGATTAGGATTCGTCGTAATTTGCTTTCTAATTTGATCTATTCGAAATCCGTACAATTTTTTTTTGCAGCGTAGCGCACATTATTTTACTGTATAAATAACAATAAAGATTTTGGACGTCTGACACACAACGTCAACTAGTCCCAAACTAAGCAGAGCTTGTACTTAGGGTACTGGAAAACCGATATAAATACATATTTACTTTTTTTGTAAATACATACATATTTTATATAGAAAACATCCAAGCTCCGAAACAAATATTTGCAGGTCATTCAAGCGTCTGGTCTGACCCGCGAATCGAACCTGAGATCTCTTGATCAGCAGCCGCATAGGCAACCCAAGGCTTCATGACTCGTCTTATTCAATGAAAACACCTACAAACAAATTATTGTTCAAGAAAAAAACTAAATTAAAATAATACCCCCTCAAGATGGCAATTCAACATGGAAAAACACTTGATAGTGGCTGGTAACCACATTAATATGTGGCTGGTCTTACCATCATACCTATATTTTATATTATATACTATAAAATATTTAATTTACAGTAATATATTATACATAGACACACAAACATCAAACAGAACTAAACATGCCAAAATACTGCGTTGCTTGTGTCGGAAGCATATTTTACGAGCACCGAAAATAATTTGAAGTACCTTAGCAATTAAATTGTTATAACAATTTACATACATGTTTTAATATGCAATAGAAGTTAGGAAACTTGACGCATCAACAATAACTTACTTATATTGCTAAATTATTTATTGATCAATTTTAATTGCTATACAATTCAATAATTGGAAAAGACATTCGTAATTAAAAGAAAATCGGTTAAAGAGTTTAATTTTCTAAAATCAAGTGAAATTTTGTTATTTAGAAGTACAGTAACCTGTACAAATATGTTAACTAATTAATAACTACTAAAACTGATAAAAAACTTAAGAAATTTAATACATAAAAAATTTGTCGAATGTTAAACGTATTATGTACTTGATTGGTCTAGACTTAGACGGGTAAATATCAGTTATTTTGCATCAATATTTTATTCCAGTTCAAGTTTATGTCAATATTGATATGATATTGACAGGTATTGCAGCAATAAAACTGAATTTTGTACCAAAGTAATTATTTATTTATGTACTGTTTTATCAATTTTTTTTTTCTATCGCTCTCATTGACAAGTGGCCATAGGTGATTGGAAACAGCCACCAAGTCAGCCACCAGACAGATGACCGTTTGTGGCAAAATATCTTATGAACATTTACGTGATTCGGAGGTGACGTTAGGCAGTCGGTCGGGTCGGGCCGGATCACGAGGACACCAGCCCACGAGGTACCTCGTGGGCTGGTGTCCTCGTGTACAACGATTTTTTGATTCCAATTGTCTTGAGGCACAGGAATTCTCGCCTTTACCCACCGACTATGCAGTATCTATAGTTTCTAAAGACATTCTCTTAGTTGCTTTAACTTGGGAGATTATTTCACACTTTGTTTTGTAGGTTTTCATTTTCTGTTTTTGTACCCAACTTGCGACTGAAGGTATTTACATAGCTTTACATTGCAATTGTGAGACAATTTCGTACGTTCGTACGTTTTTGCATGAAAAATCAAAAGTTGTTTGTATTAAAGTTCCTTTGATATCTCTAGTGCCAATCATGCTCTAGTTTATTTTGCGTAGAAAACAATGCCTTTGAATTGTGTTAAAATCTGAGTAAATAAAAATGAACGTGCTTTTTATTGTATTTTTATGTGAATTTATTGCATGCTCGTATTGATGTTGGAAATTGGATTGTATTTATGAAGACTATAAAGTTGTTAATCTATTGACGTTTATAAGTGTCAATACCTTTTTTTTTTTAATCTTACATAAAAGTGATAGCGCAAATTGATGCTGAAAATGTCTTACTGTTATAGGGAAACTCCACATTTGATTCTCTATCATTTATTTACTATTTTCTGCATCACATATTCTTTGAAATTTTTACTTAATAACTTAATATTAAATAACGACACATTGTCTTACCCACATTAACTTAGTATTTTCATATTCCAAGTGGGTACTTCTCATTACACTACTAGTGGGTATGATCGCATAACGGCAAAACTTAACTAACATGATATGTCTTCAACTGGTACGATTTCCACAACAAGACTGTTTGCCATAATTATCTTTTTAAATACCTTCTCTCCCACCATTATCAGATGTGGGATGCTAGCGTAAAAGGTTATAGAGAGCATTTATTGCTAATGTCATACAGATACTTATTTGAACAAGGCAAATATAATTCCTAACACTATAAACCATTGACATACGTATAATATCTTCCGTCAATTATATAAATTCCGTGTGTGGTGACGGATTAAGAATACAAAGTGTCACTCCCCCTAATCATTCCGTGGGTGTCGCAAGAGGCGACAAAATTAGCAGCTAACATCACTGCCAAGAGAAGGAAAACTTGAAGCAAACCCTTTACCAACCCGTCTGGCCAGCGTGGTATAGTAGGCCAAAACCTCCTTTCAAAGGAGAGGCCTATGTCCAGCAGTGGACTGTTAAAGGATGCTGATGCTGATGAATTTTATAAACACAAGACAAAAGTAATAAAGTTAGGTAAATTAAAGAAGTTATTACGGATATAATGCATATAATAATAATTATCTTTGTTTTTTTTTTGTGAGGAAATTTAAATAATAACCACGGTAATCAGTGTATATTAATAGGTATGTATTCGGACCACAAACGAATTTGTCTATAGTATGTACTATAATATGCTTATGATCTTTAAGCGTGCTCTTATATCATATTTAATAATCTTGAACAATAATCCCTATAAAAAACATTCAACGGCAAGATTACGTAGCCACAACGTGTCTTACCAGCCTCATTAACAGTCATAAATGGTAACTAAATTAAGTGTATTAATAGAAAATAGAGGTACTAAATAAAGTACAATATGTACTGAATATATAAAGTTTAGAATTTTTTTACCAAAAAAAAAGAAAATCTTAAGTGCCATATAGAGTTATATGACACTTGTGAACATAATGACAGCTGTTCAAAGTAGCGACAACACTTGTCACTTGTCAAACGTCATTGCTGTCAGTAGGAGTTTGAATCTGTTTGAGTAACGTAAAGTGCCATGAATCTGTTGTCACATTTTTAAATATTCAAAGCTGTCATTTCCTACGAAATCTTCTGATGTCACACACTAAAGCCACTCGAAGGCTGAATGAACTATTATGTTTTATTTCATACTAAATCATGTTTGTTCGTTCGTTTTTATGTCCATTTTCAATTGCCAATCTCTAATTAAAATATAAGATAGTTTATATTATTTTTGACAGGGTTTAAGTTGTCAAAAAAGAACAAATTTTATATTTGAAGTAGATTATACCGTTTTCAATATATTATCTCTCAATAGTTGAAACTGGAGATAGAAACGTACTAAAAAATATCCTCATTATCAATTGACTTACTGATGTTCTGAGATATTTAACTCTATGGATTTATTGATATCATCATAGGTAATTAATCAAATATAAAAATATGTTGTTTTTTTTTCAAACCAACCTATAGAAAGCTAAACTACGCGAAAAATCATGTTGTAACTTGCAACATACATAAACTTATGTTCACTTGGAATGCTATGATTCAGTTTCTTTAAATAGTATCAAGTATAATGAAAACAAAAAAAAAGGTATTATATGAATAGCTGGCAGGAGCTAGATGCGAGTAGCCGAGTATCGAACTAAGTGACGTGCAATTAGAAAGGCCTATGTCCAGTCGAGGACTGTGATAGGCTGAAAATCATATGGACAGCTTTCAATCAATTTCAACTCATATTCTCTATTAGCAATGACTTAATGTGTTACTTCATCGATTATTCAATCAACCGACGATGGTAGGCTAAACTATTTTTTTTAAGAATTTACATATTTATTTCAAATTTTGGACGTATTCCAGAACAAAACTGTCTCCATGTCTGATGTCATTTAACTATTTTTAATAAATAATAAATCTTTGAGTAATTTCGGCCTGACATCCACTGGAGCGTAACGGAGCAACGTAAATGTTTGTTTAATTTCTGAAACACTATTTATCATCAATAGGGGCACGGGAAGCAATAAATAGTAGAGCATAAAGTGTTTTTTTTTTTCTGTTATGAAAGTATAACATCTCTTAACAGCTGTACAAAGATATGAATAGATTGTAGGAAGGAGTGTATAGTGTAGTTTACGAAAATAGAGAATGTGTCACATTGACGTAAATAATGTAATTTATAATTGAAAACTTGCAAAGTACTATAATATACCTTGTTACATTATAATATATAGATTTCCTAATAATAATCTTCTTCCTAGCCTTATCCCCAATATTATTTGGTGTCGGCTACTAGTTCAGCCGGTTTTACCTGAATATCAGTTTTTCCACGGAGTGACTGGTATCGGACCTCCGCAACTCTTAGGGAGAACTGAAATTCGAAGGTTGAACTAGTTTTTCAGTAAATTTGAGGGTTTCACTGCAATAATGCGGAAGCGTTGCGCTTCCATGCTGGCGCGCCTCCGTTCCTCCTCTAACAGCATCCTGGAAGTATTTTCAGATAGGTGGGACTCCTCATGATAAGGTAGTTGTATGTCCACACTTGTTAATTTGTTGGTATGTGCTTATATATTATATTTTAATGTATGTACTTATATCTTTTTTTACTATACTATAACCTAGTGTTAGTATTAGCTAAATTCATTATTGCTAAATAATGATTTTAGCTAATACATGCGAAAATTAAAAAAAAAAAAAAAATAATTAACAATAATGGCGCCTATTTAGAATTTTATGAGTAAATTATAGATAGACTATTTTTCATTCGTGGCTCCGCCTACGTATTTGTCAGCTAATGCAGTAAAAGTTAGCCTTTCTCAGGTAGCAGTAAAATAGCAGTAAAAGTAGACTATCTGCGCACCAAATTTCACTTAAATCGGTTCAATAATTTTGGCGTGAAAGCGCAACAGATAGAGGTACTTTCGTATTTATAATATTAGTAAGGATAGATATAAAAATCTTTATTTGCACAACATAATACAGAGTTACAGTAATGTCTACATAAAATATCATCTATGTAGTGTACAAAGAGCGGCCTTATAATATTGTCGAAGGCAATCTCCAGGCAACCTTGGATGTTTCTGAGAGACAGTACTAGCTGATTGTGCATTGACTTTTGCAGAAAATAAAATAAAATACATAAATTATTATTCATTTTGAGAGTTTTAATTGCAAACACCGTAAACAGATAAAGAGTAAAAAAAACTACGTATTAAATAATTGTTTCCGTATAAAAGTTAGAAAAAAAACCTCACCAACATGTCTATGTCTTAAGGTTGGCTCACTACATCCTCCGGCCAACCGGGCAGCGGAGGCGCGAACATCTGCGCCTCATGCCGCCTTGAGTGTGGCCGCGGGTGGACGCGCTTTTCCTTCCACCCGCATTATTGGGCCAGCCTAAGGGGGCGGCGTCGGTGTGTGCCGGACGCCGCCTAAGAGAGGGTCGTCGTACCGAGACGGTGCCCGCATCAGGAGCGGGCAGGCACTAGAGAAGTTCAGAAGGAGATCCCACCCTGGACTTCTCCTCCTCCTAAACGGAGAAGCGCGGAGAGGTCACACTGTGTGGTTTTTAGTCGGTTCAAGTACGACTCACCACCCCGCCGTAACCCCCGGTGGGGTGACGGTCCATGATGATTTTCTACACATAAAAAAAAAACTACATCCTTACTTTGGTAGAAAATAAAATACGCTATTATACCATAACACAACGGACAATAGCAGATGCAGCCGAGGTTACATGGATCAGCAAGTATTAAAAAAATCCTTTGAACATATCCTTATATTGTATCACTACTAGTAGCCTTACTTACTGGTAGGTACTTTAAATAACAGTCCTAGTATCAAATCTGTTAATTTAATTTTGCACAACAAACAGTTAATCTAATGAAGTAAACATTTGTTTAAAAGGTCAATATTGAGAAATGGTAACTAAACAATCCGAATATTTAATGCATGCTATGCCATTAATTAATTAAGTCCAGTTCAATATGAAAAGCAAGGTAAATCAATATTGTTTTATTTGTTACTATTACTTATTTAACCGTACGAAAAAAGCATCACACTAGAGTGCCATGTACAAGACACGATATGGTACGGCTTCACTTTTGGATTCTACTAATGCTTTCAGACTGAGTAGAGTAATTTAGGCAGTAAAATAAAATCCCCTACAAAATACCTTTCTTATTATCGTAAAACTTCTTTTTAACGCACATGATGCTACAGGAAATTCACTTACAGATTACGAAAGGTATGAAAAACGTTTAAATCATTTTCCACATCACCGATTTTTTTCTAAAGCACTATTGATCTCTATACAGGTAAATAAAACCTCTGCGGGATGTTTAAAATTATACCATTAGGGTATCGGCGGTTGACGTGTCTTGAATAGGGTAACTTCTATTTATAATTCACAATGAAATCCATTACAGTTTGTTCGCAAAACTTTATGGCAAGTTAAACTACACACATCAAAAGTGTCTAGGGATCAAGCATTTTTATGCGGATTTCTTGAGATTGAGATGTGGCTTTGTAATAAATTTATGATTTTATAAATTTATATGGATCCTTTTTGGTGCATTTCATAATTTGAATCAGGAACTGTCAATCAAATTCGAGTAAAAGATGAAAATCAGCTGCCAATATTTTCCCTATAAAAACATACAACGCATTGAAGAAATTATTAGTGCTACTGTTTCCCTACTACTGATTAAAACCAACGTTATTATGGAGCGGCGACGTCATTTAAGCAGGGAAGAAATGCTCAGAGCCGTGGGAATGATAGAAGCTGGTTCCCGGCAACGTACTGTGGCTTTAGCTCTGAATACAAGTCAGAGTGTTATCAGTCGACTTTGGACACGTTACCGAAGCACTGGTACCGTGGCTGAGCGCCATGGAGGACGGTATCGCTGCACCACACGGAGACAAGACCGATACATTCAAATCTTAACTCGAAGAGCTCCAACAATAACCGCCATGATGTTAGCCGTGAGGCTTCATCACTCTTCAGGGAACTTAATTAGCGACCAAACAGTCAGAAACCGCTTGCATGAAGTGAACCTTCATTCCCGAAGACCGCTACGGGTACCACCTATAGCAATGCACAATCGTAGGATTCGATATCAATGGGCTCTTGAACACAGAAATTGGGCAGAAGAACAATGGCGTTTCGTGTGCTTTTCTGATGAGTCTCGTTTTGGTATGAGACCGGATACAAGACGTATACGACACTGGAGAACCCCTGGACGCCAACAGCGATTAAAATCCTGCCAGGAAGTCCATCCTTATAGTGGTGGAACCATCATGGTATAGGCGGGTATTTGGATCGGCGGAAGAACTGAGTTGATTTGGATCAGAGGCAACCTCAACGCTCAAATTTATGCTGAGAAGATTGTATCAGACGTCATCGTTCCTCTACAAGTGCAAATCGGTCCCTTATTTCAGTTAATGCATGATAATGCACGACCGCACACCGCAAGAGTTGTAAGACAGACTCTCGCCGCAGCTAACATCAATGTCCTGCCCTGGCCTGCTCAGTCGCCAGACTTGAACCCGATTGAGCATGCATGGGATATGCTACAGAGAAGAGCTCTGCCGAATATGGAGGGTATCCAGTCGCAAGAAGACCTTTTTTTGTTGTTGCAACGAACATGGGCGGCCATTCCACAGCGTGATTTGGATGAACTCATTTTGAGTATGCCAAACCGATGTTCTTGTGTTGTTAGTGTTCGCGGTAGAAACACGGATTATTAATTGTTAAAGTTACCTAATAAAATTTTAAAGAAAACTGTTATTTCAGTCTTTTTTTCGAACTTTAATGTTAGTGGTTCAAATGTCAAAAATCCCTTTATTAGGAAAATGGCAAATTTCTTTACTAATGCAAAGGTGACTTGGTTTATCGTTACTGTGACAAACGAAAACACTTTATTTGATGAATCCTTAAAGAATTTTTTAATTAATATCAATCAGGAGAAAAGTTATTGCAAAAATATATGTTGATCCCTAGACACTTTTGATGTGTGTATATATGTAGGTCATACATGGTATAACTTGTATGATGGTTTGAGTCATATGCGGTGGGTCTGAATAGAGGGTTCAGACTTCCTGGTAAACATCTAGGTGTAGGTGCTTTGCAATAGAGGAGAGTGAACTTATTTTATTTCCAACTCCTCCAGTTTTCTTCTGGTAAATTTCGGCTTTCAAGACAGTTCAATTGTTACTGGGACTTCCTGAATGTTACAACTCACTGTATTCATGTGTCATTGCTGCTGAATCTGGTGTACAGAATTTAGAATGGTGGGCTTGTGCTCGGGTTTAGTCCAATTGAAAAAAATAATTACTGCAACTTATTGACAGTTGTTTTACTCAAGGACAATATTCGAATCGCAGATATCCATAAGAAGACCAAGCTCTGAAAGTTAGTGGTTTGAAGTCGAGCCTACATGGTCGTGACGGTCTACGACCAAGTTCGTTCAGTCTGTCTGAATGTTGAAGATACCCCGCCAAAGCATGAGCCTGAAATACTGTTGGTATTGTCAACGTGCTGTCGAAGTAGTTCTGAAAAACTTCTTGTGTCACCTATAGAATATTAGTCAGTACTAATATTCTCACCGGGCGCGGCTGCTATAATGAGTATCTGAATTGAATAAGACCGGAGTTATGCATAGTCAGTCATAGTCAGTCATAGCACAATGTAAACATTGTGGGTCTAAATGGATCTCCACCGAGCACCCGCTGGAGGACTGCCCCGATTGGGAGTTCGATGGTTGAGTCCTGAAAAAATCGATAGAGTCGGAAAAATCTGACAAAACCTATCGCCACCAGCATCGATCGCGGCAAAAATGTTATGCTTCAGAAAGAGTCCGCAAAGCGGGATCGCGAAAAAAAAACAGACAGAAGGCAGAACTTGCACAGAAATAAACAAACTTAATTAACAACCCCATATCAGTAATAATAATACGCACTGACGCACTGTAAAAATTGTATCTACCTATATTTTCTCCGAAACGACAATAGGTGGAATTGAAGATATTATTATTATTTTTTTGTACTTGTGAACATAAATGTTAAGTGTTCACTATTTAATATTAAAAATGCGAACAAAACTCTGTCTGTCTTTCTGTCAGACTTTCACGCCAAAAGTAAGTTCTCACTATCTGTGAACAAAAATGAAATTTAGTATACAGTTAGTTTTAAACCTGATAAAGGATATATATGTATATACTATTAATTACTGCTGCGGTCAAAACTCAGTTCAAAATATATTTTCAGAAAAGTAACTAGTAAATTTAAATTCCTTTAATAAAATAATATAAAACACAAAGCACGAGATTAAAACATCGTAATTTACAAAAATTAGAGCAAGGTTATTTGAATACTCTAGTGTTTTTATTGAAAAATTAACTCTAAATGAAAATTATTACTCTTTAACTATTTTCGTTAAACTACCCACCAATAGGAAAAAAAATGGTTAATTCAGAATGTCATCAGTAATCTCGTGGCCTTTCTGCAGTTTTATTTGAGGTCAGAGTAATGTGCAACAATGCAAAAGGTTTGAATTTGTTCTGGCACACCGCCTGTATCACATCAATTCTCAGAATGTTATCTTTTTAGCTACAATGAATAAATGAGGTCAGGAAAACAACTAAATTGGGATTGTTAAGCTAAAGGACACTGAATGTTTCAGATTTTAATTGAGAAATAGGTCTGCACTGGTTCGAAGAGGTCAGAGTTGCGTAGTTGTGATGGGATGATGCCATTATCATTGATTTCATGACAAGTTTATTCTGCTTCAGTGACCATGATGTTTGAATAAGTTAATTTTTATTTTTTAGTATATCCTGTTTATCCGCGGTCTTATTTGGGTGTATTATTTTTCCTTCAGTACTTTATATATATCTGTAGAATCTTGAATTCACTGGGAACGTTAGTAGGCCTCATATTTCTAATTGAGGGTAAACGTGAGTGAGTGAGGAGAACATTCTCGTACATTCACTTTATTGTAGCACTCGATCACGAAATACAATTAGGACATTGAATAGCAGCCCATGATTAATAATTTTTAAATAAGACGCTCCACCGAACACGTGGTGCTCACACGAGATGATCCGCTATAACTCTGCTCGTCAACGACCACATTCCATTTTTAAAGGAACTCACGAACGAATGAACTAACAATAATCATCTAGGGATGGGATAAAATCATTATCACCTGTGATCCTTGTCTATGACTTATGACATGAAAGTAATCGACTAAAATCAATCATTCAATTGCGTTATAATTATTTTAAAGTGTCAATGATTCCCATCCCTGCGGTCACCGATCGCACGCGCCCGGTGTTGCGTCAGTGTCTTACATTCAGACACTTAACAGTGTTGCCAGCTAAAATAATCGATACGCCGACATATCTTTATTTTTATCATCATATCTTCAAATTTAATGATGACGTTTGAACTGCAGTGCAGTGTACAAAGTACTAAGAAATAAATACAAAAAGAAAAATTTATAAAAATAATAAATAAATCGTAGAATGAATTTAATGTAGGTTTGTTTTTTTTACTCTAACAAGTTTGTAGTATTTGTTTTTCAGTACAGAGGAAAACTTATTATGAGAACAACGCGTTCTGCCATATAAACGAGATCAGTTTACTATTTCTCGGTTTCATGAAAACGTGTAATTTTAATTTAATAAAATTGATCAGAAATGTAACTGCATGTTTAAAGTTATGAACAAAACACATGTAAACAAGGTTGTTATCAATTCAAAGTTTAATTATTGGATGTATAATTATTGTCATCTTAGTTTTAAATTATAGTTTTAAGAACGTTCTACATAATAATACATAATATATTATAATAATTCAAAGAAAAAATAACAATACCTAGAAGTATTTTTACTAAATGCATGTTCTTTAAGCAACCTTGGAATGGGTTCAAATTATTTACATTATTCTTAATCTTAAACCTGTCAAAACAATGAAAATGAAACTGTAGTAACATTGCCAACTTTTTCATTTTTTTAAGTGGAGAGAGCTCCGCAACCATTCATCGGCATCATCAATCCTGGGGGGCAACGCACTATTAACTTCTAAGCACGTGTATGGTCTGAAAAACTTGTCATCAAATGATTCTAGATGACACTTTTTTGTTTTCAACCTAGTTTCCTTTTCTATATACTTCTCTCAGCGATTCACAATGCAAATGCCAAGATCCACAAAATAGATTAACTACTTTTTATAACCAAGTGCTGCTATCTTCACATTGAGGTAAGAAATTTTTTAGGCCACCTAGTCAGGCCAGGCCAGTCTGTCCGTCCGTCGGTAGCAATCCGTCTGCTCTTTTGCCCCTCTGTACTAAATAAAACACACTGAAAATCAGCTGCTGAAATATTTGTAGTACAAAATAATGACTGCATAAGTGAATTTTTAATTTCTATCAATGGTAGACGAATCTTCCATCTCGACCACCAGCGTAGAGATGTTTGTACTGTTTCACTTTAATATTCAAAATTAAACTCAAACCTATGTTTTCGTACGTTAATGGAATGGTCGGGGTAATTAATATTTGCAAAGAACATTGAGAGAATTACAAATGAGTGGTTGTATGCACCTGTTTTATTCATGTAAAGAATTTAAATGTTATTTTGGTTACAGTTCTTGACGTTTAACTAATAGTGTCTTGGTTTTATTCATGTATTAATTAGACTGCCTTGTTGGTCTAGTGATTATGTGATGACGTCCACAGGCCAGGTGGAGTGATGATTTGCGCAAGACGGCTGGCAGGAGCTGGATGCGAGTCGCCGAGGATCGAACTGAGTGGCGTGCAATTGGAGAGGCCTATGTCCAGCAGTGGACTGCGATAGGCTGATGATGATGATGATGATGATGATGTTGGTCTAGTGGTGAGCGTATGCGAATGCTGATCAAGAGGTCTCGGGTTCGATTCCCGGGTCGGACCAAATATTATTTGTGTGATTCACAAATATTTGTTTCGGAGTCTGGGTGTTTTCTATGTATATTAAGTATGTATTTACAAAAAGAAAGTATGTTTATGTATTTATATCAGTTGTCTAGTACCCATAATACAAGCTCAGCTTAGCTTGGGACTAGATGATGTTGTGTGTACGCTAACCACTAGACCAACGAGGCAGTAGAACAATGTCCAAAAATGCTTTGATTATGAATGATAAACGTAACCTAAATAGACACAACGATAAATATTTGATAAGTATTTCAAAAACAGTCGCTCGTTAGTCGAAAATGTCAATTTTAACATCCTTAGAAAGGCTGAAAAAGTGACAAAGCACTAGGGACTAGTGCGGATATCCGTGGGTAGGGGTAGTTGTTTAACATCAAGCGACTCGTTATTCGCTTAAGTCATTTTTAGGGTTCCGTAGCCAAATGGCAAAAAACGGAACCCTTATAGATTCGTCAAGTCTGTCTGTCTGTCTGTCTGTCTGTCCGTCCGTATGTCACAGCCAATTATTTCCGAAACCATAAGAGCTATACTGTTGAAATTTGGTCAGTCGATGTATTCTGTGAACCGAATTAAGATTTTTACATCAAAATAGAAAAAAAAACAATACATTTTGGGGGTCCCCATACTTGGAACTGAAACTCAAAAATTTTTTTTTCATCAAACCTATACGTGCGGAGTATCTATGGATAGGTGTTCAAAAATGATGTTGAGGTTTCAAATATCATTTTTTTCTTAAATGAATAGTTTGCGCGAGAGACACTGCCAAAGTGGAAAAATGTGTGTCCCCCCCCCTCTAACTTCTAAAATAAGGGAGTGATAAAACTAAAAAAAATATATGTTGTACATTACCATGCAAACTACCAACGAAAATTGGTTTGAACGAGATCTAGTGAGTAGTTTTTTTTTAATACGTCCTAAATCGTAACACGCAATTTACCTTTCATCCAATCAAAACACTATTATTAATACATCGATGAAAGTTACAACGAACTACAAGAACTGTTATATGATGTTACTTGCTGATACGGAACCCTTCATTGGCGAGTCCGACTCGCACTTGGCCGCATCATTTTTGAACACCTATCCATGGATACCCCACGCGTATAGGTTTGATGAAAAAAAAAAATTGAGTTTCAGTTCCAAGTATGGGGACCCCCAAAAATGTATTGTTTTTTTTATATTTTTATGTAAAAATCTTAATGCGGTTCACAGAATAATTGGCTGTGACATACGGACGGACAGACAGACAGACAGACAGACAGACAGACTTGACGAATCTATAAGGGTTTCGTTTTTTGCCATTGGCTACGGAACCCTAAAAAAACAATGTTTCTTCTTTATGTTTGACAGTTGGTCTTAGAGCCCTGTTAAATGTAAAGTTGTTTGCAACTTTTTTCTTTATTAATTGCAACAAGCACGAGATGTGTTATTTTTTCTAAGACAACTCTCTCACTTGGATTTTTCCAATGTCACTAGGGACTTTATAAGCGTAAATTAAACAGACACACAGACAGAGAACAATAATTTACGACTCAAAAAAAGTGTGTCCGATGTGGCGTTTAACCCACAGCACTCATAGTCTAGTCGACAAATTGAAAATGGTACTAAATAGAATACTGCTCTTAAAATTATGTGCGATAGCTCATTGGATCCGGAGTTGGACGCCTAGAAAAATGTGCTAAAAGCGTGTATTAGCACATAAAAAATTACAAAATTTATAAACAATTAAAGATGAAAAAAAAATGGCATTTCGTTTTTTGCCAATATTTCATAAACGATTAATATTAAAAAAATATAAAAAAAGATTCTGAAAGAGGAGGAAATTTCTAATACAAAACGCTTAACTCTCAAAACTCTATTTTGGCAGTATCTCTATTTTTTACCATTTTCAACTTGTCGACTAGACTATCAGCGTTAACCTGGTGTTTATTGTGCCTGTTTCATGTATGTTTGTAACTAAAGTCCTGTGCGACACAGGACTTATATTCCTATAACCTGTGTTTTTTTCATTTCTAGTAACACTAGTAATATTCATTATACATTGCTGTATCATAAACTACACGTAATTAGTTATTCACCTCTGAACATACGCCGTGTACTATACTATATAATAATATAATGATCACCACAACCTATTGTTACGTGTGAATTGGGATTATGCCTCATTGTAACGGTGGTCTAACAACTGAGTCAGTGATAAATCATTTCAGTTTTGCCACTTAATAATATGGAAAATAAAGCTATGGAAAATAATTTTATTTCATGTCATTCTTAATGAAAGGAACGGAAAAATATTTTGTTTTCATATCATTTTATAAGAAAAAAATATGTTGATGGAAAACGTTTCTACTAAAATATTTCAAGGCTTCGCAATAACTATTGAATGTCGACATTTCACATAGGGTCATGAGACAAAAAATAGCAGGTTTTTTAACCGACTTCAAAAAAAAGTAGGAGGTTCTCAATTCGTCGGAATCTTTTCGTCGTCTATGAATCGATTTGAAAAATTATTTTTGCATTGGAATGTGCATAGCTTACAGGTGGTCCCATCGTCACCATATCGAGATCTGATGATGGGATCCCAAGGAAAACGAGGGAACTCCTCAAATATCTTAGGCAAAATTGTCGCGATTTGTGTAGAATAGTTTTTCTTATAAGTCGGTCCCTTTTTGTTAAAATTATTAAATATTGACTTAAATATTGATTGAATATTCGTGCTGTTGTTGTTTCTTTGGTGAATACAAGACCGGAGGTCTAATGATGCAGAAGGATAATAGCAAGCCGTCATAGTATGGTCACAGTGCTATATTGTCTGCGTTGGCAATGTGCATGGTGACAACTACCCCTAGATTCTGCTCATGTTTTCAATCGGGGAGAGTATCGTCGTTTTGGCAGGCTCATATGTAAAAAATAAAACATAGAATAAGACTTCTACTTTTATATCATCATCATCATCATCGACAGCCTTTAACAGTCCACTGCTGGATGCATAGGCCTCTCCTTTGAAAGGAGGTTTTGGCCTACTATACCACGCTGGCCAGCGGGTTGGTAAAGGGTTTGTTTCAAGTTTTCCTTTTCTTGGCAGTGATGTTAGCTGCTTATTTTGTTCCTTTAGTCGTCTCTTACGACACCCGTGGTATGAATAGGGGTGGTGACACTTTGTATTCTTAATCCGTCACCACACGGACCACTTTTATATAAATAAACTATTTTAAATTAAAACATAATTTCCTTAGAGCTCATAGCGAAGTGGTCCTGGGTGATTGGAAACAGTCATCGAAGGTAAGTAACAACGGAGCGGTCAACTACCTGGGTGACCGTTTGTGACATAATATTATGCTATGACTGTTTCCGTAATTCCGAGGTTACTTTTAGCAGTCGGTCTCGGTTGTGATCACATTATGATATCCCTAGATAATTTATTAAGATAACAGTCGCGAAGCTTAGTTGAAAACCTTCAGGATGCTTAAAAAAAACAACGGCAAAATTACGTAGCGACAACTGCACTCGGCCAAGTCAGTTCCCACCTGCACTCGGCCTACGTGGGGACATAATGGCCTTAACCCTATTCTGAGAGGAATCCCGAGCTCAGCAATGGGGCATTATGGGTTGTTGATGAATTTACTTCTTAGTTCTAAGAATATCAATTGAATTTTTAAAATAGATCTCTGAAATCAAATGTCAAACAACTTTAAAAAATTGTAAATGAAAAATAATAAATAAATAAATATTTTCCAATATTTAACCTGGGTGATGAAAAAACCGTAAATAATTTTAATAATAATCATATACTAATACACATTACCATTAATATCTACTTCAATAAAAATGACAAATACACGACAACACTAAATTCAAAGTTTATTTAAAAAAAAAAACAAGCTGTGTTGTCATCATTTTGTTTATACTCTGCACTATATATAAGAGCTAGGCCGAAAACATTTCATTAAAAAAAAACGACATTCGAACGTCATCACGACAATCGAGTTGGATATTTGGCTCGATATCAAGTTCAATTGCGGCGATGACCGTGTGTATCATCAGTTTATAAGATTATGAAGTCCAAATATAGGTCGTATGGTAAGTAAATAAACACAAGCGAGTGTTGTGGCATGCATAAAATACCTAATTAGTTTCTAACTAGGCATCATTCAATTGCATTGTTATTGAAATGAGGATACTTTGTATCTACATTATCTATAAACGGATTATCATAATATCAAACTATTCAATGACTTACTTTAATATAAGTATAGATATCATTATGTATGAATAAAAAGTATCATGGTATTATTATGTGTGTTGTAAATACATCGATATAAAAAAAAAACACTTCGGTTCGTCATTAAAATATTGAAGTATTATTCGCTATGGTGATACTATCAGCATATAAATTATTTATTTATGAGAAAATTGAATTTTCTATTCAGCAACACTGAATTGACAGTTGTGACGTAACATCGTCCTTTCTGGAATGAGAGAGGGAAATGTTTTTGACTTTATAGTAGGTCTTAGGTTGGTCGATTCATTCGCTGTTTCGCAGTGAAGAAGCGCAGTTGTGCTAACAGTGATTGTAATCATGTACCTGCCTTAAAGTATAGACGACGGCCGTTTTTTAGTAAAGGTGGTGAAAGTATATAAAATAACACGATTGTCATAAATGAAAACAGTGATGAAGTATTTTATTATGGTGCAAACTTTAAAATTTAATTTGTGTTTATTGATTTAGCTGCTTTCAAGAGACTGGTAAAAGAATATTACTTGGGTGACTTTAAGGACATAATTATGACTGTTTACTTCTCAAAATCCACTTGTTTATTCATAGAATATCTGTTTACTTATTCTTATTTCCATTTTAATTCTATACACTCTTACCTGATATTAACCTGTATATACACTGACTTAAATAGTATGTAATCAGTCATATTCTAAATTTCTCCATACACCAGAAACTACCATATACATACTATCCATGTCCTTCATTCCATCTCATGGTTATCTGTAAGAGATTGCCTTCGAGCGATAAGGCCGCCACATGTACCTCCTTTTTTTTTTTTTTTTTTAACGTGTGGAAATCCCCGCGGACCGTCACCCCGTCGGGGGTTACGGCGGGGTGGTGTGTCGGACTCGAACCGACTAAAACCACACGGTGTGACCCTCTCTGCGCCTTTGTATTGGAAGGAGTCCAGGGAGGGGATTTCCTTCTGGACTCCAACCAGCGCCTGCCCGCACTGTTGCGGGCACCAACTCTTCTCTCGACTCTCTAATTGGGCAACGTCCGGTCACACGCGGACGTCGCCCCCTCGCGGTTGGCCTCTACTGCGGACGGATGGGAAACCCGTCCCGCCCATCCGCCACATGTACCTCCTAGATTAAGCTACCGTTATATGTTTCTATTCTGGTGTACCATAAAGAGATAATTATATTATTATTTTAAATAACTGCCATGATTTAGCCGTAAAAACAAAACAGGTGAACGGAGTTACTTTTGAATATAACATTAGTTTTCGTACAGTATTGCAACCGAAAACACTTGAAGATCAATTATTGGTCTTATTACGCTGTTCAACTGGCTTTGCATAAAATATCAAGGTATATAAGTATTTTAATATATACTTAGAGACAGTAGTTTATAGTCATTTTGTAGTTTAAATCTCATAACATGAGTGTTTCTACTGCTATATAATGTCAAAGATTCGTGATGACACGCGAATGAAACATTAATAAAAACAAGTTGAGTACCTACAAAGTATTAAAAACTAATGGAGATTCAAAATATACCGAAAAGTTTTAAAAATAAACTGAGGAGTGGACTAGTTCAAATTAATGTAAAGTTTATGAAGATTTAATCAAGTCTGAAATACTGAGGTTCAAGCAGGGGGGTGTCACTCCGCAGTTTAGGTATAGTCGGCCGGCTGCCTGCCGGGCCAGACACGCCGGTCGAACAGACATCGTCAGAACAGTTAAGAGTTACACGAGAGAAAGAGACGCAATTGTAGGTAAATATAATCGTAGTGATTCAGCGCCGTGCGATCTGAATTGAACTTAATCTTTTGACACCGAGGGTATCTATAACTTTAATTTACTTTTCGGAGTGAGTCTTCTGTACTGGTACTATTATGTATTCTGTGGTTCAAGTTGATATGTCTTCCTGAAGAAGGGTGGATAAGGCGGCTTAATTTTCTTCCTATATCTTTGCAGATGCAGAGCTATGACTGCCTTGTTGGTCTAGTAGTTAACGTATGCGGCTGCCGATCAAGAGGTCTCGGGTTCGATTCCCGGGTCAGATCGGTGTTTTTCTATGTATAATATTTATGTATGTACAAAAGAAAAGTATGTTTATGCATTTATATCAGTTGTTTAGTACCCCTAACACAAGCTCTGCTGAGTTTGGACTAGATGACGTTGTGTGTAAGATGTCTGAAATGTTTATTATTTATTTATTTATAGTTTGCTCTGTTAGTGAACTTTTTCAATATATAGTTTAAATAAGGGTGATGTCGCTTTATATTAATAATCTTTTACTACACGGAGTATAAATAAAAAAAAAAACCATATAAGTGAGTTTTTGAATTAAAACAACAACCACATAAAACCCGCTCTAACTATCTAACTTGAAAATAATATAGTCTGTTAGTATCATTACCCCATTATCTCAAACGAATTTACCATAGAACAATTTGCTCAATTATCTTAATGGCCGCTCAAAATAAGTCAATAGAGGAAAATCCATACCAATTTTATTAAAGGTTAAAGTTTACTCATCATAATCACATAGAAGAATGCCACTATCAGGTAATTTGTTTGACTATTAATTATTATGATTTGTTCAACAGTTATCCGACAAATAAGAATGAAATTTTTTTGCAATCACTACTGCTCTAAGGATTTTATTTTCAGTTTCATCTTTATGTAGAAGTTTATTGGGAAATATAATAGAATATTGTTTTTAGAACGGTTAGTTTTAAGGCCTCATAGCCCAGTTGGACATTTGGACATTTTTTGGACATCTGGCACACAACATCATCTAGTCCCAAGCTAAGCAGAGCTTGTGTTATGGGTACTAGACAACTGATATAAATACATAAACATACTTTTTTTTTGTAAAAACATACATATTATACATAGAAAACACCCAGACTCCGAAACAAATATTTGTGAATCACACAAATAATATTTGGTCCGACTCGGGAATCGAACCCGAGACCTCTTGATCAGCAGCCGCATACGCTAACCACTAGACCAACGAGGCAGTCAAAGTTGCGTGATTGATCTCACAGCTATTTTTAAATTGTAAATATTTACCTCCAAACCTTGTCTTATACTATCTTTCACCCGCGGCTCCACCCGCATCTATATCGCATATGTCCTTGCTCAGGCTTTAGACTATCTGGGTACAAAATTCCATTCGGTTTTTAAGGTTTTTAAATTTATCGCGAACAAATAGACAAATGACGGCGGATGACTTTATTTTATAGTAGTATGTAGTGATAGTTAGCTTCATCGTTCTAGCAGTTAGCGTATGCAAACTACTGATCGAGTGGTCTCCGTTTCTATTTTCGGGTCGAGCCAGAATAAAATTATGTTTAGATTTTCCTAACAAATAATTCTTGTTAGCAGCCCGGATCCTCGGAGAGCATAATAATATTAACCCATCGGGCTTAGTTATCATGAACGTCTATGGCAATCGTTATTGGGAAGTACCTTCAGATATACTGACAACTAGTTCAATCTTTGATTGCGCTTAGTGTTGCGGAGGTCCGATTATTCAGGTAGAATAATTAATTCTCGGAAAGTGGCTTACATTATTTAAAAAAAAACACTTTGAAGATAATATGACAAAGTGTAAAAATAGATTTCACAAGGGGAGTTTCCTCCAGCAGAACTCCTTACTGGATACCAAATAAATGTACAAGCTATCGAGACAAAACTGATGAAAACTAGTAGGTGAGTTCTCAGATACTTCCTTTGTAGGTTTATTAATGTATATACCTACCTACCTATATTTTACATACATTTCCTACCTACCTTTTATAAATGTAATATCTTAAATATTAATCATACAAACTCAAGCAATAACCCTTCACATTCAAGAAATACCTATAAAGAAAAACAAAACATGTATACAACTCTCTTATCGCAACCCTCTCAATTTACATGTCTCTTGATTAAAACCCCGTCTTCAGTAACAAGATCGCTAAATGATATAACATATCAAATACCGCAGTAAAAACCCTTCAAGCTTCAAGATTATCTTGCAAAGTAACGTACATAATATTATAACGGTAAGTCGTCATGGAGGCAGAAGCGTAAAAACCAATTTTTCTCCATATATTACTGACATTTCACTTCGTGATTCTGTGATAGGTACATTTTTATTCGGTCTGGGTACGCCGAGTTCTTTAATAATCCGCTATAGGGTGTGGTTGTACTGTCAGCGGGAATAAGAATGTAATAATCATTTGATTATTTTCCTGATTGGTTTTTGTATGTTTATTTCTTGTGAATACTGTCAACTCTATTCAATAATTTATTTAACAAAGAGCACAATCACACAAGAAGGTTTAAATTCATACTATATTTGTGCATTCGAAAGGAACTCTATCGTTCTGTCCATTTGACGGTCTGTTACGCTTTCACGGCTAAATCGATAGAAAATTGGTATAGGTACCTATTTATGGAGGCAAGAGTTTCCAGTAGTTAAATATCAAATCGACGTTTCCCCGTCACTGTGGTCTACAGTTCGTATTTAACTTTAACACGCTGTTTAATTGAAGTAGATCGAACTCCACTACGTAGTTGCTTGAACTATACAGAGTTTTGAAATTGACTGAATTCAGTAAATTTCAAAACTCTGTACATTAATTGAACATCAATTGATGATATATACCTGAATTTGTGAGACATAATTGAATGTCATCAAAGAAGTAGAGAAACTGAACTGTATTTATTATGTTGTTAAACTTAAGGAGAAGAAAATTCATGCAGGCTCATGAGGTATGAGACCCTTGTCATCTGCATATGCTTTCAGCCAATTGTATACTAAGCGATCGTAAATCTTACCTAATTCTATAAGCAGACTGATCGGGCGATAACTAGACGGCTCGGATTTCGGTTTGCCGGGTTTGGGTATCCCAATAACCACGGCTTCGTTCCATTGCTGGGGAAAGATATTGTTTGCGTGTCTCCTGTCAGAAGAGGTTTAAGACCATATATGTTTAAGTTAGTTATTCTTTAATAGCATTTATTGCGTCTTAACGATGGCCTAATGAATCAAAGTATCTGCGGGAGGGCCCTGGTTACCCGTAATATGGGTTGTGTTTAAGCATAAATAAACATAAACCAGTCCCTTACAATATTACAAGTGCTTCCACAAACATCTTAAATCGTCCGCTTACACACAGACCACACAACATTAGCTTATGTATTTGAGGAATCCGACATCCGCCTATCAATAGGCGAAATAGAGAGAAATATGCGAATGAAAGCATCCCCATGAATATGCCTTCAATATGCTAGGCTGCTTTATCGTTTAATTAAAGTCTTTCTGTATTAATGTTTTAATATTAGAATATTCTAATCTAAGAAATATATATAGTAAACTTCGAACATTAAATCTGCCTTCAATATGAAATAGGTCAGTATTTTTATCTCCTAGAAAAGATTTTGGTTTTCCTTATCGTTTATTTATAGTGGAGTACAATTGAAGATACATTACTTTAAGAAATGTTGTCCACAATAAGTATTGTGGGAAAAAATATGGTAAGTTCCAGGGCGACCTACTTATTTTCGACTTTATTTAAAAAAAAAGATATAACTGTTCTGCGCTTCGTAATAAGAAATAGAAACTAAAATTTCCTAGTTACTTTAAAAAAAAAATACAATTAACATTATTGTTGAAAGTTTGTATTTTCTCCTTGTGAAGACGCATTTAACATACAAATATAACTACACCTATAGATCCTATAGGTATTGTAAGAGGAGACCATAAAAGGAAACTACGTAGGTTAAAGAGTAGAAATACTTGAAACTAACCCTATACTATATAACCGTATTTATTTCTTCTGATATTCTGATATATATATATATAAATCATAAACACAATGAACCATCAATTAAATTCATGATTGTGACGTCCACATCAAAACGCAGTGAAGCATGTATTTAATTTAGAAGTTAGCGCATAGTTGCGGTCCCGTAATAGAGATGCTCAATACGCCTTGAAATTAATTAATATCAACAGAATATTGGATCCATTTAATATTAACAATGCACTGTTATAAGCTGTACATATAAACTGTCATAAGTTGACAGGCTATTTATAATTAGACACTTGACAAGGTTTTCTGTTATCGATTTTAAAATCGATATGCACCTGCAATCGAAAATAAGAAATTAACAAGCAAGGTAGCACAAAAGAGCAACACGGTGTCGCTCGGTCACGGTCACAGCATAAGGCCAAACGAACTTATTACGCATTACACTGTTTTGACACAATGTGTTTGTGTGTGAACTCATAGTGACAGACATGAGGGTAAATTTGAAATTTAATCAGTATGTACTTCTAATTTCGATACTATACAAGTAACACATGTGGAGGAACGGGTGTCGTGTTCCTCCATCACAAAGGGAGGATCCTCCGACCAGGCGAGGTGATCATGCCTGGTGGGCCACTGCCCAACAGTTGATGTTGGGATGTTGTATATGTGCTAATCGGCGCGAGAATGTTACTTTCGCTATTCAGGATTAGTAGTTACTCAGTATAGATAATTATTCCGTGTTGTCTTAGTAGTTCAGTGTTTCATCGGTAGATGGCGCTGTTGTATGTTTTTCGCTTGGTATGTGGAAGTCGCCACATCACTCCCCTCCAAGACCGGAGGTCGATATGATGAGACAGACAGACAGTCTGTGCTCTGTTGCGGAGCTTGCCAGTGCCAGGAGTGAGCAGTTCCAGTGAGTCGGAACTGAGTGCCGCTAGTTCCAGTGAGTCGGAACTGTATGCCGCTAGTCCCAGTGAGTCGGGGCTGAAGTCCGCTGATCCCAGTGACTCGGAATCGCTTGCGGTGCGCGGTGATGCGGTGAAGTCCCCAGTGAGTTGGGGTGATCGCTGCGTAGTGGCTGGCTGCTGCGTAGACGGGAGAGAGATGCTCTTCTTACGTGGACCGTAGTTGCAGTGTGCTGTGCCTAGACGCTGTTGAGGCCGTAGGGGCTACCAGGCTGGAGCGGTCGCGTCCTGCGTGTGGTGTCCCTGTTGAGGCCGAGGTTGCTGGCTGGCTGAGACATCGCTGTGGGAGTGAACAAGATGGCGCTGCTGATCTGCTAATTTTGAAGGCTGCTTCCAATCACGTCGGGGTCACCACTGTAGAGGAACGGGAATCGTGTTCCTCCAACACAAAGGGAGGATCCTCCGACCAGGCGAGGTGATCATGCCTGGTGGGCCACTGCCCCACAGTTGATGTTGGGATGTTGTATATATGCTAATCGGCATGTTACTTTCGCGATTCAGGATTAGTAGTTACTCAGTATAGATAATTATTCCGTGTTGTCTTAGTAGTTCAGTGTTTCATCGGTAGATGGCGCTGTTGTATGTTTATCGCTTGGTATGTGGAAGTCGCCACAACACATACAAACATATAATTAACACAGACACACATACGACACCCTAATAAAATTAGATCATAGACAATATAAATGGTGTATTGAGCTTTTCATTAATATCTTTTCTAAATTTGAATTCAAATATTTTACTCGCTCTCAAAAACCGCTTTGGTTATTATCATCAAACCACTACTGATTAGTTTTTCTTATATTAGAAACAGATAAGTTGCAGTTAAAATGATGAATTTCTTACCAAGGCTGTTTTCTTACCAAGATTACGTTCTAGAATATAATTCTAGTTATAATAGTGCAAAGATCCTTTAAAAATTACAAAGGTACTTGCAATTTTATTAAAAAGCGGACATTTATTATGGTTCAGTAGGATTTTAAGTCTCCAACTATAATTGAATATCCAGAAGAATTCTCAGCATTTTTGCTAAAAGACCTTTAACCGTTCACGGTGCTTCTTACTTCTAATTGGTTCCTGTGGTTCTAAACGGAATTTGTATTGAGCGATAAGATCTAAAGGATTCAGGGGTTGAGTGTAACCTAAATATTGTATCAGAATGTTTTTTTAGAAAATGACACATAATTATGTACGTAGTAAAAAATATAAAGCCACTGCATAAAAACACATTTTTTAAGTATTTTAATTGCAGTATTTCATAAGTTATTGGCTCCATAGATCAGTTGAAGCTAACGGGATGTCTAAGTATTGTAACCAGTAATAGTGTTTTTCTCTTGTTTTATTAGAGAATTTGCAACGTCAGATATCAGGATATTTATCCTTCTATTCCGTAAAGTAGAGAGGATGAATATTTATCAAAATTTTCAACTGTCAATTTCATTCATCATAATAATAATAATAAATAATAATAAAAAAATTATTAGTCAAGAAACACATAATTACTTACATATCACCAAGGTTCTGATAGAAACTTAAACACTTTGCTTTTGAGTTGATATGGTAAACGTTGTCAGCCGTACTAGTATAAACTGTGTGACGGCTTTCAGCGCCTTCCTTACATTATATATTATTATAGATTGTACTGTTTTAAAAGAAATGTATAGCTCAAATTACAAATGAAGTGATTGTAAGATCCATTACAAGGAAATAATAATAAAAAATAAAAAAAAACTACTATTTAAAAAAAACAAGATTAAAATTAAACCAACATGTATGGATGTGTGCATGTGTGTGTGTATGTGTGTGTGTGTGTGTGTGTGTGTGTGTGTTGTGTGTGTGTGTGTGTGTGTGTATGTATGTATGTAGGGGGTTGGATAGGTGTGAGGTAAGGGGAATGTATGTAAATGTGTGTGCGCGAGTGTGTTTACATTTGCGTGTGGACGAGATTGGTCAGTTTTACGCTTTAATGAGGTTTTCAGTTGACGAGTATGATTGATCTCGAAGCCACTGTTTCACTTTATTTTTCGTCTGTTCATAGTTTAAATTCAAAATATTTATATGATCGTTGACTCTATTATAAATTCGCTTAGTAATGACAAAATACTGGCGTGCTGCCAGTGCCGTTTTATGAGGTTCAGTGAGGCAAATGCGCGGCTTTCTGCGACGGTTAGAGGGTGGATTGCATGACACAGAAATATGTCTTCGGAGTACCACTCTCAAAATGAACAATTGCCTCACTGTCAACACTGAGCACTCCTTGTACAGATCAGCGGTGCTATACCGTCGAAGCTTATTAAACATTACCTTTAGAATTGCTCTCTGCACACGCTCCAGTCTCAGCATGTGAGTTGATCCAGATGCCCCCCAAGCAACAATGCAGTAGGACATAACTGATTGTACAAGAGCATAGTAAATAGTCACCAGAGTATCATAATCAGCACTATACCTCATTTTTTTAAATATTGGCATAAGTTTTCTTGTTCGGGCAATAGTGTTGCTGATATGTGTATGCCAACTCAACGCAGTATCAAGCACCACACCCAAATACTTAATTTCCTCCGCTTGGTTAATTCTTTTACACATGCATGTGGGAGATTGTGAATCACAAGTGTGTGCCGTTAAATGGAAGGAGTTGAGAGACGGAAGAGTGCTCCGGCGCAGACAGAAAAGTATATACTTAGTCTTGTCTACGTTGATAGTGAGTAAGTTGGAGTTTAAGTAAACCACAACTTCTCTCAGTGCCGCTTCAGCATTGGAACGAGCCTCATCCCAGTTCACTCCACTGACAAGCATTGCCGTGTCGTCTGCGTATGATATTATTTTACAGTTTGGCAATGATTTAGTGCACAGGTCATTGACATATATAAGGAAAAGCGTAGGGCCAAGTACGCTACCTTGAGGGACTCCAAAACTGGGACAAGCAGGATCACTTAGATGATTGTCAATTTTAACGTATTGGGTTCTGTTAGATAAATAACTTCTAAAAATATCCAGCACCACTCCCCTCACACCCAAACGCTCCATCTTGGAGAGTAGTATAGGGACAGAGACAGTGTCAAATGCCTTGGTGAGATCCAGAAATATTCCAATAACCCTGGACCCGCTGTCAAGTTTCTTTACCAATGACTCAGTAAGATCAACCACAGCATCTTCAGTAGACTTACCCCTTCTGAATCCAAATTGATTTTTTGCAAGAATATCGTTTGACTCTAGGTAGTTGACAAGTCTTCCATTCAAAATCTTCTCTAAAATCTTAGAAATTGTGGTGAGAACTGAAATAGGCCTGTAGTTAGTGACACTATCCCTATCCCCGCCCTTGTAGATTGGACTTATTAACGCTCTCTTAAGGACCCCAGGAAAGGTACCGGTTCTCAGGCAGAGATTACAGACATGTGTTATGTGAGGAGTGAGTAAGTGCCTTGCAATTTTTATTGCTGCTGACGGAATTTTATCGATACCTGCAGCTGCATCACTACGTAAACCAACAATCAAACCATTAACCTCAGACTCATTTGTCTCGATAAGTCCCATTGAAGTGCCTGAAGAGTTACGTTCTGGGTTAGTGTGCATCACAAGTGAGTGATTGTTTTGAATTTTTTGAGCCAGATTAGCACCAATGTTAGAAAAATACTCATTCACCAAATTAAGGGACTTTTGCGGGCTTTGGGTTGTGTTTAGTAATTCATGTGGGGCCTGAATAGAATTTTTCATATTTGTGATTTTTTTAATTGTTTGCCACATTTTCTTAGGATTATTCTTGTTTTTCTGTAACTCGTTTCTTTCATAAGCTGTTTTAACTTTCTTTAACAAATTATTACAGAAGTTACGGTATCTGCAATAGGTTAACTGTAAGATTGCATTATTCGGGGACTTTCTTGCATTAATATATCATAAAATAAAGTTTTGTCTGCAGTAAATAGTTTACCTTGGGTTTCTTATGGAGATCCAATTGGCAATAGTATTTTATTGAGTGAGTTTCTCGAAACGTTCTTCAATCAAACTCAAAAGTAACTGATTAAAGTTTGATTTAGTTAAAAACCAGTTTTATTTGGTGCTGTTTTTGAATCTACCTCAAGTATTTTTAAAATAGATTTATGTTCAAAATGTTTTTGAAATGTTTTCCGATGATAACTGTGTAGTAGATAACTGGGCAGTTGCCCACCAGACACATGAACCTATTCACATATACATATATCCGCGAGACCGCCCCGAAAATTGTCTGAATATACAAATACGTTTGCTCGCTGAAATAAGCAGAAAAACAAAGGCCAGAGCTATGCCGGCGAACGACATTGTTCTCTGCCGCAATTAAACTTATGAAGTGGTCTGTGCTTATGGAAATCACTAGCAATTAACTAAATTATGATTTTGTTGGAATTACTGGCTGTTTAAAATGTTTCCTGCACGGCCTTGGCGAGGAGTGACCTAAGACGGCATTGCACTTGCAGATGGCCATGCTTTTCTTTCTAGACCAGTATACAGTGAGGTGGTTATTGAATTTTTGGACCGGCTTCTTAAATCTAGAGTCTGCCAAAGTGGTTCTACTCTGTGTGATGGCTGAATTATGAGTAGATTCAAAGAGTGGTGAGTGGTACTGATATTACTGCACACACCATGACCTAGTGGAATTAAAGCCCCATTTAAAGGACCTGTAATCATAGTTCCAGGTTCTAACTGATTGCTACAGGAAAAACGAAATTTGGCCTATTTGCGCTCTCGGACTAAATTTGCTATTTAATATGATACGAGTTTCGTATTTAATATGTACAAATTGTCAAGATTCATATCTAAGATTTAAGTAATGTCAGTATTTGATACCTTGAACTCTGGTGTAGGAATTATTCTTCGTACACCATAACTGATGCAGTATGTAGCACATATAAAATTAATATAACATTTTCACTAAATGTAAAACTTCTTAAAAATCTTATGTTGCTCATACTATTCTATTAGTTAGTTACTGATAGAACTTCTAGAGCTAGCAGAACAATAACTAACCCATATTATTTATTACCTATGCTGCATTTAAATCGATCGCCACTACACGGCCTTCAAATGCCATGAACTTAATTTACCAGCGACAAAGCGACTACTTCAAGTGGATTTCATATAAATAAATTAATCGTTAAGACCTTCAATTTTACTTTATACTAATAATAATTTGAATAAAGTACTTATGAGTCTTTTATCGGGGGGTAACAAGGTGCGAGCCTACAATGGGTCATGCCGGTTCTGATGTATTCCTTTGGTATACTTAGATGGACACAGACCGAATTAGATGCCCTTTATAGGAGAGTCCGTATATTGCTGACTACATTCCGAATGTATTACCCTCGTTCATCGGTTATAAGTTGTATGTCCCTATAAAGTTTGGGGGTCGTGGAACGTTAAATACCCACACAATCGCGAGATATTCAATCTTAGATAATATTTTCTACATACTGATATGGGGGTGCATCGCAATGTAGTTGCAGTGTATACTGGATTATGGCTACTTTTTATCCCAACAATTGTTTCAGTATTAATATACATACGACATGTATTAAAATATGTTTATATGAACACGTATAATAACCTCATTGGTAAAGTTTTATTGGGAACGTAACATTGGGTCTTACCTATCTTAAACTCTGATTGAAACATCGTCTTATTTACTTTCACTCCTACGTACTCGATTATATCGATGTCACAAAATATACAGACATACAATCCTTAAACTATAAAAGAAAATTAACAGAGTTTGATCACAACAAAGATCTAACGGAAGCCCAGCTGTAAATAACGTTCAACTAAATTGAGTTTGAAGACATCTAATTTAGAAGCAAATTAACTTAATTTAAACAGTTACAAGATTTCGGTACATATATAGGGTGTCTTATTGACTGTTAAGGGGGATGAGAGACGAATGGGGGTGTCGGCTTGTTTGTGTAACTAATGAGGTTTATGAGAAAGTATCGGATCGTCGGTGTTTGATGGTAAATAACATAAATATGGTAAGTACCCTAGAATTCTATTTGAGATACATTCCAAACCCTATTAATGCCAAAGTGGAAAATCAATGTGTTTGTTCTGTGAAACTGGATATTTACTTGAATTACATCGAAAATGATTGCATATTTTTTATATAGCCTGGACTGGGAAACTAAGGAATTTGTTTAAATAGCAAATGTTTTATTAAATTGGCTCGGTATGTCATGACAGGTAGGACGCACTGATTAAAAACTTTCGTTTTTAGGCACTGTGGGATCGATGACGAGAAGACTCGACGTAACTTTCCAAATGCTGCCCAACCCAGCTGAATTCTTCTATTCACCTCGTCCTCGAGGTTATTCCTACCCAACTGCAAAGTCTGCCCAAGGTAGACATATTTTTGAACAACCTCGAGAGCGGTAACGTGTATTGCAATCGGTATATTAAATCGAATATATTGACATTTCATTAATTAAAATCGGTCCAGAGATTTAGAAAAATAGGTGAGCATAGAAACATACATACACAGATTGCCAAAACTGTTGCCCTTCCTTTTCACTTTGCCGTCGGTTAAAAATATGTGCGTTAGACTAGTAATCATAACATTTGATGCTTACAATAAATTTATTAGTTTATGTAGGTACCATGTGACAGGTTAACATTTATTATTTTTTATTCTGAATATTACCCACGGGACTAGCGTGTTATTATAGCTCAAACGACCAACTAAATCGGACTACGGGGGCGCGTTTATTAAGGAAATTGTTCATCACACGTTAATTACGTGATATTATGATAAATTTAGTTCTATTTAGTTTTGGTGGACTATGTTTTTGCGGCACAGGAAGCAAAGTGTCGACTCAGAAATGGATCGTTGATATTGTTAAAAAAGACATTCATGACTGATTTATGTAACCTTTTCGTGGGTTTTATAATAATTTATCCAGTTAAAGGGCTAGTAATAAATTTGAATAAAAAATAAGAGTTTTAACAAACCCGAACTCTGAATATAATGTAAATAAAAAATAATATAATATAATACTCAGCGCAGTCTACTTCTACGGGGCAATCGCTTAAACGATGATATTCTGTTTCCATGCAAATATCTAATAATTCAGAACATTATCATCTCTTAATCATCTAATAAATTAAATTATTAACAACTGCTTACAACTAGAAGAAACATGATATAGGGCTGGATTCATTGACTTGCATTGTCGTCGGTAGCCAATCAACTGTGAATATTAATAATACTATAAAAAGTTTTATTTACTAAATTTAATACCTTTGCCGGTTCATATTACTAAATCAACTGAAGGTTGATTAGAACGGAATTCCTCAAGGCGTCAAGTCCGCTTTTCCGAAGAAACTGATCAACCCACCAAACAACGCGGCGGCCTACCTCGGCAGTTGGGAGGAACAAACACTCTCAGCTCTCAGTGAAAATTTCATCAAAATCGGTTAGCCGGAGCAAACAGGCAGACAGACTTCTTCTTTCTTTTTTTTTAGATTTTTTTAAGATGTAAGTAACGTATATACTTTTATAACCATTTTATATACATACACCTTAATTTTATTTATTAGATAAGAAGTATATTAATATTAAATTCAGCCATTAAACTTCATATAATTTCTTAAAGTATCATAATACAGGTTATTAACTGACATGGTACTTATGTAAGGTAATATATTGTAATTAAGCTTACACAAAGATCATCATTTTGTCTTGCCTTCTATTTTCTTTCCTAATTATAACACAAACCTCATAAATTCTACCGAACTTCTGGCGTTGGGGTGTCAGAATTTACAACACCTGTGCTACACTGTTATTAACGAAATAAATTCTTATTATGTAATATACCTTTTTGTTTATATACGTTATTACGTCCTGAGTTATATTTTGAAGGCAATGTGTGATTGCTTTGCCATGCTATTCTCGGGGTAGACCGGGAGCGGGACAGGAGTTTGTTGTTGATGTTTTTATATGTATTTAGTTTGACGAAGTGTGTGTATTCAGTGTCTGGTATTATTGCAAGTTTCTCTCTCTCTCTCTTTTAAAAATACAACTCCCGCATTAGGCATATGAATTCCTGTGTCGCGGGGGACTTTACAAACATACATGAAACGGACACAAAGAACACCCACGCTCATAACAACAATTTGTGAATCACACAAAGTGTTTTCCCACGTTGGATTCTAACCCACGACACTTGGCGCAGTAGAGAGCGAAGTGGTGACCGCTTACACCACTAGACCAACCGTGCATTATTGCAAGTTATCATTATTATGCGAATAATTGTTGAGAAAAGATGGAAACTGTACGATAAATTTGCTTTTGTTTTTAAAAACGTAGTTCTTTGGATGAAGTGGCTTGCCAAATAGTGTTTTAAAATTTGTTATATAATTAGCTGCCAAAAAAAAGAGATTTTTATTAGGATTTATTGAAATAATGTTGTTAACTAGCCAACTCCACATTTTTTATTTTAATTTTCTAACTTACAAATATTGCCCTTTCTTGAGTACGGAAATCTCTTTGAAAATCATCAATTAAGTCGAACTCAACCCGACCAAATCAAGCGCCTTAAAATTTTTTTTATTCCAAATGCTTACAAAAAGCTACGGTAATTCAATCGTTCTTAACTTACGCGCTTGTTAACGAATAAGATTTACGGGTTAACCCTTTAAATCTCGTTCATTATGTATTTATTTACTTAGAAGGAATATAAAGTTAAACGCAAAAAAACGTTTAACTTTTTTGAGGTTGTTTGTTCGGCTAATAACATAACAAAATACGCAGTAATAGAATCAGAGGTTAATATAAGTCATAATAAAGTACTCATACGACGATAAACTGTAATGCAGGCACCACACTTCGTTATGCGCTATTCGTTATGTGTCTACGCCGTATTCGCCCAAATATTAGTTATGCGCAAACAACAAACATGCCATCCACACTTCGAACTGATATGCCAATTAAGCATCAAATAAGGCAAATATGTGTGTTGTAGAGATGTGTCATTGTCATTTTATGGTGAACGAAACGAATATACTCTCCACACTTTGTATGCGCGCGAATAACCCGCATAACGAATAGCGCATAGCGAAGTGTGGTGCCTGCTTAATAATGTTCATGTGTCATGTTACTAGCTTTCGCCCGCGTCTTCACCCTCGTGTATGTTTAAATTGGTTCAGTAGCTTAGCGACAGATAGACATACAGAGTTAATTTCGTATTTATATTATTAGTAAAGCTGAGGATAATTTTATGTACTTTATTTATCATGAAATATTTCTAAGTCTTTTTGTACTTTGTGTAACACTAACTTTATAAGTAAGTTTGCAAAGTTATGACGTCACGGCCTATCAGTTTAAGCGGTCACCACTTACTACTGCGTTAAGTATTGTGGGTTCAGATCCTACAGATAACTTTGTGTGATTCACAAATTGTTGTTCTCACTCTGGATATTCTTTGTATCAGTTTCATGTATACATTCAAAATGTTTTAGCAAACTCTGAAGTAAAATAAATATAACACAATTCTTGTAATCATTCAATTTGGTAGTCATCTAGCACACCATTCATTTAGTAGAATCATCATCATCATCAGCCTATCACTGATCCACTGCTGGACATAGGCCTCTCCCATTGCACACACCTCTGATCGATTTTAAGCTTCTCGTATCCAGCTCCTGCCAGCCATGTTACGCATCGTCATTAGCAGAATATCATTGGGTAATATTAAAACTTAATATTTTGGGTTGGGTCGCCTTTAAGTGTAATACGATACAACTGAAGTAATTTTTTTTTACGTAGAGCCACTACTATTACCTCTACAATTCAAGTGCTGTCTTTACATATGTAATCTTCTGTTCGTGTGTTTGTAATTGAACCCCTTCTAAACGGGTAGACCGAATTTGATAAAAAAATTGTGTGTGTTTAAGTGGATTCAAGAATTGTTTAGATTCGGACTAATTCAATTGGACTCAGTACTATTAAAATCGGGGTCTGACGGCAAATAATGCTCTCACGGAGGGATCATAATATGTTAAGGATTGTTACCCATTATAGACCGACCTGCCCCTATAGGCAAGTTGTAAATCTTTTTCGTTTTCAATTTTATTCTCGTGTTTCATTGGCTAATATTTTATTTTGATCGCATGTCTGAGTTTTATTAGCCAATGAAACAAGAGAATGGTCAAGAAACAAGAATATGAGAGAATAGAAAACGAAAAAAGTTTCTAACTAGGTTGGGGTAGCTGCGGGAGGTAGGATGGTGGCCTGGTAACAAAATGTGATCAGGCCCCAAAACTATATAATGATTCTCCAATAAGCAGGAGGAAGCCTCTGTGGCTTCTTCTAGGATAGAGCTTTGATAGGCGCGCCGATCTAGAGGAGGACCTGAAATAACATTGTCCAGGTCCTCCTCAGGGCACCTGAGACCGGCCGTCGGGGTGCTTTTTTAGTGGAATCACCACATACTCCTGGTTCCTTAGTCCCCGAGGAGCCGAAAATCCAAAGGGATTTTTACATCCCGTCAACAAAAAAAAAAGGTTGGGGTGGCTAGTCAATTGCAATGTGTCAACTACCCATTTTTACCACTTAGCGACTAACTTTTCTTAATTTCTTGTAAACAAATCTATTTAAAAGTATTTTGAAAAGATATAAAAGATGACGTTTCCTACTCTATGGTTGAACATGTTGGCGCCACTTGGCACTGTAGACAAAACATCCGGTTGTAGTGAGTATTTCACGCACCAGAAAATAATTAACCATTCTTGCTATTAGAACTGTTCTAAATGAAAATTAGAGTGTTTGCGTCACCATGATATTTACAAAGCTAATTTTAAAAATACTAAATGTTTACTTAAAATTTACAATAGAACCAATTGATGTAAAGATGACGACTTGACAGCGCAATCATCAACAGGCTTGAACAGTCCACTGATGGACATGGGCCTCTCCTTAGAATGGAGGTTTTGGCCTACTATACCACGCTGGCCAGACGGGTTGGTACCTATAGGGTTGGTTTCAAGTTTTCTTTCTCTTTGCATTGATGTTGTCTTACGTAGTTTATCCCTTAGTCGCCTTTTACGACAATTGCGGGATGAAAAGGAACACTGAGTCTTCTTAATCCGTCACCATACGGCATGACAGCGTAGTAAAATTTTTAATATTATTTTAAACACGACAACATATAACCTTAACCAAATACGCGCTAACGAAGAAATGTTGTCGTTTTATTAGACACAAAAAGCTGTTTGTATTGGGTTGCTATTATATTAGGAAGACTTGGGGGAAATGACACGCAATCGGGTTTGCGTGTGGTTTGATGAATGCGATCAAATGAGATTACAAAACAATAAATATATTTGTATATTTCTATATTTTTTGTCATTACTTCCTAACGTAAATCGACAGGAAAGTAATTAATGACCAATAAATAATATAAATTTCTGCTCATCCTTTATTGTACTCAAGTTCATTTGGGGTCGACTAGTAGTTCAACAGGTTTGACCTGAATATCAGTATTTCCACGGAGCAACTGTCAGACCTGAGGGCAAACTGAACTCAAAGGTTGATGGATGATCGGCATGAAAAGCAACAACATGAATGCTGTCATTCTTACCGCTCCAGAAGAACTGGCTCATTCGTGCTAAATGGTTAAAGTTTCGCCAAATAACACTGACTATCAAAGTGGCCCATAAATTTAAAGTAGCTCAGCGTGCAATGGAGCGTGCGATGCTGGGTGTCTCTCTGTCCGATAAAATACGTAACGAGATTATTCGACAGAGAACTAGAGTTCGACATCGCATGGAAAATCAGCACGCTGAAGTGGAATTGGGCCGGAAATGTCTCCAGACGGACTGATGGACGCTGGAGCCGAAAGGTGCTAGAGTGGAGACCGCGATTAGGCAAACGTTGTGTAGGACGCCCTGCAGCACGATGGACCGACGATTTGAGGAAGGTGGCTGGCGGCGTATGGATGCCGACTACCCAAGACCGGGATAGTTGGCGTTCCTTGGGGGAGACCTTCGTCCAGCGGTGGACGGCGATACGTTGACACTACTTCGCAAAATTAGTATATATGAAACAATAACTTTAGCATAATGGCCTATAAAAATGTACGCAAACGTTTATAGTACTTTGCTATTTGTTTAAGTTTTGGTTAACTATTAGACTGTGTAGATTAAAGAACAATTGTACATAATATCATCCATACTCCAACATCAATAGTGTCGATTGTAGATCCCACAATTGCATCAAGTAGAATGTATGTCACAAGAGATTCCATCGCTCAAATATAGGACACGTCTGTTACCAAGAATAGGAGTAAAATATACAAGTGGTTTACTTGATCTGAACGATTTCACATTTTCTCAAGAGAATAATAATATATGAAATTCTTCTGAAGGATAATAATCTTAAGGAAGGTTTTTATAGAGACTGAGTTGAAGAGTTGAAATTATTAGGAAAAAAGTGAAAACAACAAATTTATATACCCATGCAAACCATAGAGTTTTTTTATTATTAATAGGCAACTCGCGCATTTAGAATGAACACAATGAACACCAAGACTCAGAGCAACAATTTGTGCATCACACAAAGTGTTGTTACATGTGGAATTTAAACCCACGACAACAACAACAAAGATACAACACACACCGTCTGTAACACTGTGGGGCGCAGCTAGCTTTTTATAGTTTTGGTTTTTAGGTGTAAACTAACTTCATTTGCCTGTCATTAACGTGTTTGATTTTGTTTTATAAACCTGTTTATATTTTACGAAACAATTTAAAAATTATTTTCCCGCAACAGACAAATTATCATCTTGATGAAATAACTTTGGCATTAAAAATATGAAAAATCAAAATAATGAAAATATTTTATAAAAAAAATAGATTTATGTTATCGAATTTACAACATACGTTCCTAATGAAATGAAATTTACACTTTATTTCTATCAATAGAAATTTAATTTTGTGTAAACGTAACACAAATAACCTTACGTAAAACGCGTGTTTGCCAAAACATTATTCATAATATATCGATAATTTTTGAAATGTTTTTTTGTGTGTATTGAAAGCTCGCAAAGCAATTTGTTTTAAAGACATCGATGTCGAAACTCAATAACTTTATGACCGCTAAAACAAAAAGCTATTTACATTATGTCACCTTTTAGCAGTGTATTGGCAGGCTTTTAAGCTTCCAAAAACATTTTCTGAGAGGATTATTTTAAATTTGTGCGTGTTGTGTAAAAAGGGGATTTTGTTTCAATTTTTTTGTACTTAACGTTCATGAAAAGCCAAGACTGTTTTTATGAGTGAATGCGATGAAAAACATAATGAATAAAAAGGTTTCGTTGTAAATTAGGGGTTCCGTGAGAAAACATGATTAATACATGGCTATACAAATTTAGTATGAAATATTTATTCATTTGAAATGTACAACTTTGGAGTATGTTCTAAAACATTCACAAAACCTTAATTGAATTTTATTTTGAAACAATTAATTGTTAGCAACATTTTTAAAAGGAACTTAAATACATACCTACGTTAGAATTAAATGAAATTTTCGTATCTTTGTAGCTTATAATTTGAGTCGATAGAGATTATACAACGAAGTAGGTTGGAACACTATTATATTAGTTTTGGTTATGTTTCCAATACTGTCTTGGATCAAATACCTAATATAGTGGAAACTGACATGGAACAGTGTAACTCTACAAATTCAATTATTCTCATTTCTCTATTCAATAGTCGGAAATGCTACACTTAACTTACAATTCATAATCTGAATTTTAAAGTAAAGAAATGGGATCCTAGTGTTCTAACTTATGTAGAATGGAGTTGTATTTAAGTAGCAAATGGAAATTTATCTTCCTATTATTATTATTTATAGACTTTATCTCATATGAACAGTCAATGTGGAACTTTTTCAGGTAGTTTATGTATCGAAAGTTATAACGAGGTTAGTGATTAGTCGATCAGTCGTGACAAAAGGTGCGCGTCCATTGGTCCGCGCCGGACGCACGGCACGCAACGGATTAAACGGGTTTGCCGATGGCATGCGTCCACTGTATCCGGATTTCTTTATTTAGTCTCGAGTGTCTGCTTGTCGTGACTTGATGTATTCGTTCATGGAGATTGATGAAGATATCATTGTTATTAGTTGCTTATTGGAAGATGAAGAAAAACGTAAAACTAAACGTAGAATGTGGGTTCATGAAATAAATTTGAAGCGACCAAAATTTTAAGAGTATCATTCAATATTTGTTCCGGATTTACTTCAAGATGAAGAAAGATTTTTTAATTACATTCATACAGGTATTGGCCTGTATTTTTATATAAACAACTTATAAAATAAAAAATACTGAAAGCAAATGTTACAAATATTCGTGACGTAGGAAAATATACATCTTCTAGGCAAGTGACAAAGTGGTCTAGACAGTGACTAAGATTAGTGAGACAGCCGTTTATATAGTAAGAGTGTAAAGTCGCAAAGAGGAGCAAATTGTATTAAAACTAATATAAAACGTGATCTACTGGCATGATCCTTATCATCAGCCTCTAGCAGTCCACTACTGGATATTGGAAGATAAGAAATATCCTAACTAATATCGGACGAAATGTTTGTATGGTCTGCAAATATTTAATTCCGAGTTTGGGTGTTTTCTATGTGTATATTATGTGTGTATTTACAAAAAAAATGTATGTGTATCAGTTGTCTAGCACCTATAGCACACGCTTTGATTAGTTTGGGACTAGATGACATTGAGTGTTAGACATCCGAAATAATTATTTGTCTCAATAGAAGTATAAACAAAAATGCGTTTTTTTTTCTTTAAAAAGACAACTCCCGCATTAGGAATATAAATTCCTGTGTCGCGGGGAAGTTTACCCCAGAACACCCAGACACAGAACAACAAATTGTGAATTACACAACGAGTTATCCTGTTTAACCCTTCGATCTACTAAGCCCGAGTGTGTATATGAAAATTTGTTAAACGCTTGAAAATTTCTGATGTTCAATTGTTACGGGTACTACTAAACTGTTATAACAACAAAAGCAATAGTCATTAATCAGTTGAGAGCCCTATTTCTATCCTCAAAGATCACTAACGACCTTTTTAACCACAAGGAACATACCAACAATTTTGTGTATGTGAAAAGGGTCCGCTTCATTTCATTAATATATGTAAACTAAAAACTCATTCATTAATATATGTAAACTAATAACTCATTCATGAGCATTCTATTTATAATTCTCGTGTTAAATTGTTGCTCATGATAAACTTCGAAACCAGCTATCAAACTTTGACGTTTTTTTTCAAATGTGCGTTTTGGTACCGTGCTTAAGATATGATAGTTGACATCTCGGTCAGACCAATAGGAGTCCAGCATAATTGAAAAGAGATGTAGACGGAGTTGCGTCGGTCAGGTAGTAATATATAGAATTTACAGTGCAAAAATCTTGTTTAGTTATTGCAAAGCAAAGCTGTACGGGCCAATACATTTGGTGCGGTTTGCATTTTACGTTCACATCGTCGATTCAAAACAGTCACAGGGTGTACTCACTAGCACAAATCATTTCACGTTATATCATTAGATTAATAAGTCATTTTGTATACAAACTAAATAGTATCATATCAAAAAACGTCTGTCATTAAACAAGCTGTGTAAGCGACCCGTACAAAAGTCATTTATTTTTGTTGCAGTTGCAAGTACCATTTGATTGGTAGTGTTTCCAACTCGTATTTCTTTAAACAACATCTTCTTATTGAGTAACATAATATATATCAGCACATATTTTAGCAACCCGGCTCCACAAGGATGGTAGCCTCACCATCCATACGAATATTAAAAAAAGTGAATAATGTATTTATGCCAACATTTGTCTTGTCATAGTGTCGTTCCAGCCTGTTGCGTTGTGTACATCTGTTACATTAAAATTATAAAACAGGATTATGAAAGTGTATTGTTTTCGAAGCATCCATCAATGTATTGTTTTCGAAACCATCTAGTTTGTTTGGTTTTGGTCGTATTTGTTAGTGTGTGTGTGTGATCTTTGTGTGTACTGTGTGCCTACTGTGTGTACATAACGAAGAACAAAAAAAGTTACAAGTTAAAAAAAATCATCTCAATTGGTGGATAGTAGTTACCTGCTGTACAATGCAATGTATATTTTACAACAGTTACACAGAATGTTATCAATCTCGATATATTATATTATTAGTCTCGTTGCAACTGTCCAGTGGGAGTTCATTGTTTTATCAAATTTCAAAAGAGATTACAGTCGATGACGCACAGTGAACTGTCCTCGTAATCTTTATGAATATTAAATTAATATATTGATAACTGAGCTCCGCAGTATTATCCACGATTGTTTATGTAGGTTTAAAGTCATAACCAGTTTTATTTTTTGCTAATAATATTGACTTAAAAATATCTAAATTAAAAAGAAAAAAGCAGCTAAGTGCGAATCAGACTCGCCCATGAAGCGTTCCGTAGCAGCAAGTTCTTGCAGTTCGTTGTAACTTTGATCGATGTTTTAACAATAAGTGTATTGATTGAATGAAAGGTAAATTGGTTTACGATTTATGACGTAGGTATTAAAAAAAACTACTTACTAGATCTCGTCGGAAAAAGTGGGTGTGATATACAGACGGACAGACAGACAGAAATGACGAATCTATAAGTGTTCCGTTTTTTGCAATTTGGCTACGGAACCCTAAAAAGGAATAAAGTTGAAACTATTCACCTTAACAGATTTAAAAAACAAAAGCTTTTGGAGCATGCAGAAAAAGCTGTAAGAAAAGCTTCTTCTTTATGACGTAAATTCTTGAATGAAGTTTTACACGATAAAAAACCTGGGTTAAATTTATTTACCTTACTTTCTATTCTAAGAAATGAGTACTATGATAAATTTAACTTCTTTAAAATCTTACAATTAAAAAGACGGGGTACGGAGTCCTTGTTGTTTCTTTCATCATTATAATTCTTTGTCCTAATAATTTTAATTTTCTTTGTTCGTATAAAAACAATTTGGAATCTTTATTATGCTAAGCTGAACTTGTAATTTCAAATGAGGATAAGTCGACTGGGAGGACACCAAACGACAACACCCAGTACTTTATAGCTGTATCAACACTCCGCCCATTTGATTTAAGAAGGGGCTTCTTGACTGTATAACAAGCTTTGACTTAAAGATCCGATCTCTTTAAGTGCTCTTAGTAGATACTGGTAGATAAAATATAGTGCCCGTGATTCTATTATTGACAGCACTAAACTAACCTACCCTAAAAAATATTGTTGGATTACATACTTTAATCTCATTAGCTTTCAGTTTATTTTTCGACTAGACAAATTGCGTTTTTGCGTGCTAAACAAATTGGGCGTCGTTTAAATACGTGCCGACTAAACTAAACTATGAATGTAGATTCTTTTAATTTTGTGGATTTATCTAAAAAAATCACAATTATGTAAATTATCATGTCGTACTTAGTGTACCTAAAGTGACAATTGTTTTGTTAATATGTGCAATCTCTGATAGTTGTTTGTTATATGTTTTTTACTAATAAACAAGCGTGTGAATCTATGCGTGCGATATTGAAAAATAAGTTGTAAGCTTTAAAACTGTTATAATGTCTTGTGTGTGTGTGTTATAATGTGTTATAAATCCAACAATTTTTTTTAGTGAACTTTAATTTGTTGATATTAACAACAGAATCATGACAACTGGCTCTCATAAACCATCAACAATGTCTAGTCTTTCCATTGCAACATTTCATATCTTTTTAAGTTAACATCTGCAGTAATTGTTTCCTTTCTGAATGGCAGTGCCAAAAAGGCAAGTACCGTATTTAAAATGCAAACTCTTCTGTTGCGTAGGGCTTTACGAACATACATAATAGTGACAAAGGACACTCAGACTCAGAGTTACAATTTGTGGAGAACATAAAGTGTTAGCTTGTGTGGGGTTTGACCCCATAATACTTAAGGGCTCATACACACGAACGGCATGTTGTCAACGGCAGTGATGGCAGCCGTCGACATGGGTTGACCACAGCCGTGGCCAAACCTACTGTGAAGATCAGCGGCAGCTGTCGTCAGTTCACATAGTATAGGAGTTTACAGAATGGATTTCGAAGAAGAAACACGGTTATTGCTTTTACTTCATCGAAAGCGACAAAAACGAAAAATAAAAACACGTTCATTGTGGATTATTAAAATTCACTGATAATTTCTTCACATGCCGCCATCCATGCTCTGTTTTTTATTGTTTTATTACTGTATTCTTTCAGTTTATTATTCCAAATACAAGCATTTTTCTTGATGACCACTTAGCCAATTGGCAATTCAACATCAATTTCGTCGTTTCGGTGTACAATAAAGTAATTTATTGTTATTATCATTCGTCACTAGAAATCATTTTACATATTTCCGATGCCTGCGCACTCTTGAACTATATGCAATCGACTGACAATACGGCGGACGCATCACGCTACAATTGAAAAGTCGCAATAGGTCGACGGCTGCCGTTATCTGTACCGTTGACAACATGCCGTTCGTATGTATGAGCCCTAAGACAGCAGCAAGCGGCATATTGACTGTTTATGCAACTATGCTTTCAGTTTGATTCATAAATTCAAACTTGTTTTAATAGTTTATCTTGGTTTTATTTAAGACTTACATTATTATGTGAAGTGCTACCAAAAGTACCATAAAAACAACTTCTTTAAAACAGCGAAACCCTTCACAGATGTATCGGAGTAAAATGTTTTTGGATGATATTAGTTTTATTAAAATTTTCGGCTTAGGTTAGACTGTTTTTACTTACTTTTAAACTATTGAGAGCTAGAAGTTAGCATTAATCAAATTTATCTTTTGTTACAGGTTTTGGTGGTGACGCGAGAGGTAAATTAATTACTCGATTACCATAGTTTAAGATACTTATAAATAAAACTCTTTGAAATAAGCATGAACGGTATATGTTTTACAATCATCATCATCATCATCGGCCTATAACAGTCCACTGCTGGACATAGGCCTCACCTTGAAAAGGAAGTATTGGCCTACTATACCACGCTGGCCAGACGTGTTGGCATAGGGTTGGTTTCAAGTTTTCCTTCTCTTTGCATTAATGTTGTCTTGCGTAGTTTATCCCTTAGTCGCCTTTTACGACACCCGCGTGGGATAAATAGGGGTGGTTTGAGTCTCTGTATTCTTAATCCGTCACCACACGGACATCTTTTTAAGTTATCATCTGCATAAAAAGATGTTTTACAATAATTGTAGCAATTAAGTACTAATTCGTGAACCACAATTTCATAAATCTAAGTAAATGTATAATTTAGTTCTTAAAATAAATTCATATGATCCTGACATCAGTAAAGTAAAACTTTGCTTCGATGGTTTTAAAACTATTCAATATCTGAGCTACAAAATTATATTACATACAGACAGTTTAATTATGTATACTTATATAGATATAGATAAACGATAAGTAAGTAACGGAACGAAGCACTGATTGGAAGAAAGTTTAGTTGGAGGCCTTCAAACTGCTTAAAATCATCCATCTGCAAGATTACGTAACCACAATGTGTTTTGCCAGTCCCCAATCCGCACACGGCCAGCGTGGGGACGTATGGCCATAACCCTCTCTTGAGAGGAGACCCGAGCCTAGCAGTTCTACATTATGTTGTGTTTTTTTTTTGTTTGTACAGTAAATTTACGTGATATTTATATACTTATTTAGACTGAAAAAAGTTACTCGTCGCTTATGATGCCAATCCGATTAACATTTAGTTCACACCGAGTGACATTTACGATGATTGTCTTGAAACATTTTATGAGTTAAAAAAACACATACATTTAACATAAAATCTTCACAAAATGTTGTTTTTCGGTTGACTACCTTGTTGGTCTAGTGGTTAAAATAGCGTATGGGGCTGCTGATGCAGAGGTCTCGGGTTCGATTCTCGGTTCGGACAAATATTTGTGTAATCCACAAATATTTGTTATGGAGTCTGAATGTTTCTATGTATATTAAGTATGTATTTACAAAAAAAAAGCATGTTTATGTATTAATATCAGTTGTTTAGTGCCCAAAATACAAGCACTGCTTTGTATGGCACTAGATAATTATTTATTTTTTCAAAGTTTTAGATTATTATTTCCCCAATTGGTGCACCTCTCCACCTCCACTTTAGTGAAAACATGTTGAAACAAAAATGTACCTTACAAACTGTATTAATTGTTATTTTTTAACAATTAAAACTTGCCAAAGAAAATATATTAAACCTATCAACGAAAGTATAGAATCAAAAGCAATCATAGTCAAGTGGGCCTAGGTGATTGGAAACAATCAACGAGTAGCAGTATCTAGATGTGTAACCGTTTGTGACATGATGAGTTCTTATCATAAGATAACTGTCGTCAAGCTTATTTGGAGGCCTTCGGGCGGCTTCAAAACATCCAACGGCAAGATTACGTAGCCACTACATATCTTGCCAGTCACGAGCTCGCACTCGGCCAACATGGGGTTGACCCGAGCCCAGCAGTGGGATATTATGGGTTGTTGATGATGACAGAATCAATCAAATTGAGAAATATCTAATATATAAAATTCTCGTGTCACAGTTTTCGTTGCCATACTCCTCCGAAACGGCTTGACCGATCTTTATGAAACTTTATACGCATATTCAGTAGGTCTGAGAATCGGCCAACATCTATTTTTCACACCTCTAAAACGCGAGCGGAGCCGCGGGCATCAGCTAGTCTAATATATAAAATTCTCGTGTCACAGTTTTCGTTGCCATACTCCTCCGAAACGGCTTGACCGATCTTTATGAAACTTTATATGCATATTCAGTAGGTCTGAGAATTGGCCAACATCTATTTTTCACACCTCTAAAACGCGAGCGGAGCCGCGGGCATCAGCTAGTATATATATAAAGATTGTCTCCATTTTTGACATCATCATCATCATCGGCCCATCTCAGTCCATTGCTGAACATAGGGCTCTCCCATTGCACACCACTTTGATCGATTTTGGGCTTCTCGCATCCAGCTCCTGCCAGCCATCTTGCGCAAATCGTCACTCCACCTAGCCTGGCCTGTGTCCTACACTGCGTTTGCCGAGACGCGGTCTCCACTCCAGAACGCTTCTACCTCAACGGTCATGGGTATTGACAAGAGATAGGTTATTGAAAAAGACTGTGTGTAGAATATTTCCTTACGTTGTGCATTTCGCATTATCGCATGTTCCTAATATGTGGGTACGGTTTAGCTTCAAATACATGACTACATTTGAAGCTAATTCGTATAACCTTTCCCAATCTGAGAGTCAATCAAATTGAATGTCGCTGTTATCACAGAAATCATCGTACTCATTTATAATTGGGCAGTTACGTGCAGGCGCAGCAATTTGTCCAATTCGTAATGTTTACGTTTTATGACTCCCGAGCCGTCGTTTTTATAGCCTATTGCCTTTTATCATGTGAATGTCAAGTATAAATGGCTACTTGTTCCATCGTGGTGTAATATAAATGTTGATATTTTGGTATTTGTATCATAACGGTAACTAATATGATGCTACTAATAAACGAATTTTGCCAATTTTTTTTTTTGACTTTTTTAACATTTTAAAATATAATTTGGCAATGATTTGAATAATATATATATATACATATTTTTTTTAAGTTAATAAATAAATAACAATCTTCACATGTTGCACGTTAACGTTATCGTTATCAAGATATTGGCTTAAAGCAAAATAATTTACATAACAGTAGAAATGTAAAAAATAATATTTATATCGAATTACTTTTTCTCTGTATTATTTTTGTACGTGAATCTCATCTTTGTAACTGTAAAAAAATATTTATTTTTAGGTACTTTTCAGGCCTATTTAAAAAAAATTAAAGGAAAATATCTATAATATTAACTTAATCAGATTTTAAAAGTATTTATAGCATTGCAGTGTGATTTTACTATTTTTATTTGTTGTAGTAATAAATGTACAATATATAAATGATAAAATATTTATCTTGCGAAAAATGTAAAACGTAAAAATCAACAATCCTTGGTTGCTACGACGACCAGATCTGCGCGCGCCGCTCGCTCTGCCATCGGCAATCTTCGCGGGCGCTGTCGTATGTCGTCGCGCTGTATGTGGAACAGAAGTCGCCACATCATTAAAATAATTAAACCATAATAATAACCTACTACATAGATATCACATAGGTTGACACTTACAAATGATAATCACCAACCTATAAAATACAAAAATTTTGATAAATACAAATGTCATTTCAGAACATATACTTTTGTATATTAAAAGCTAAAACCTATTATTATTTCCGACTTAAAAATACATATTAGATCTAAATCTCTAACACTGATCACATTTTAATAACCTTTAACGAAACTTGGTTGACAATTTGTTACGAATGGAATTGTGCTTGAATTATATTTAACGACTGTTTCCAGTTTTGAAGGCTAATGTTTGACACCGATGGAATTGTTTGATCATCTTTCAAAGTCACACACAAATATAGAGTGGAAAATGTTATTTTTTAATCTATGTACAGCACAAAAAGCACTTAAACGCGATTTAAATGACAAAGTAACAAAGTTTATAACTTCTGACTACGTAGATAGATAGATAACTCTTTACTATACATAATTGTAACAAAAAGAAACCCACTTCAAAGATAAACTATTCCGAGTACCCAAATCGCGACAATTGTGCTTGATATTTGAGGAGTTACCTCGATTTCCTTGGGATCCCATCATCAGATCCCGATATGGTGACGTTGGGACCACCTGTAAGCTACGCCCATTCCAATGCAAAAATATTTTTTTAAATCGGTTCAGAAACGACGGAATTATCGCTCGCTGAACATACATAAAAAAAAGCGGCCAAGTGCGAGTCGGACTCGCCCATGAAGGGTTCCGTATCAGCAAGTAACATCATATAAAAGTTCTTGTAGTTCGCTGTAACTTTCATTGATGTTTTTATACTAGTGTATTGATTGGATGAAAGGTAAATTGCGTGTTATGATTTATGACGTATTAATACAAAACTACTTACTAGATCTCGTTCAAACCAATTATCGTTGGTAGTTTGTATGGTAAGGTACAACATATATTTTTTTTAGTTTTAACACTCTCTTATTTTAGAAGTTAGAGCGGGGGGGGACACACATTTTTCCACTTTGGAAGTGTCTCTAGCGCAAACTATTCAGTTTAGAAAAAAAAAATATTAGATACCTCAACATCATTTTTAAATACCTATCCATAGATACCCCACACGTATAGGTTAGATGAAAAAAAAAAATTTGCGTTTCAGTTCCAAGTATGGGGACCCCCAAAATGTATTGTTTTTTTTATATTTTTATGTAAAAATCTTAATGCGGTTCACAGAATACATCGACTGACCAAATTTCAACAGTATAGCTCTTATAGTTTGGGAAATAATGGGCTGTGACATACGGACGGACGGACAGACAGACAGACAGACAGACAGACTTGACGAATCTATAAGGGTTCCGTTTTTCGCCATTTGGCTACGGAACCCTAAAAAAGATTCCGACGAATTGAGAACCTCCTCCTTTTTTTTTGAAGTCTGTTATAAAGACGGTATAATAGTACAGTTTGATGTACAGTACACTATGATGCAGAAACATCTTGCTATGCTATTCTATGTGTGTGTTACAATCGAAACACAAGAAAAGAAAGAGTGTTAAACGATTGGTGGTCTTATCGTAATTTGAGATCTCTATAACAGAATGGACAAGGAGATTAAAGTTAACATGGATTGTATGCTAAACCCGGTACATCATATCAATGTTACTAAATCACTAGTAATGGTTATTCCATACGAAATCGTAACACACTGTTTCTAGAAATGAAAATCCTTGAAAGTTATAAGTTCCAGTATTGACTGCAATATTAAATAAGTGTGAGACTTTGAACATAGACGATTGATAGATATAGTAGCCTTTTTCTGCGGCTTTGCCCGGCGTGTACTTCGGATATCACGCTATTTTATAGCCTATGGCACTCACAAATAATGTGGCTTTCTATTGATGAGAGATTTTCAAAATCGGTTCAGTAGTTTTTTTTTTTTTTTTTTTTTTTAATATATTTAAGCCTGCCAAAGGGACTCTACTCTGCCTGATGGAAAGCATGAGTAGAATCCAGGAGTAGGGGTCACCATGCTTATTGTGAGGGTAGACAATGTAGCATGGTGACCCCTACCATGGCAGCCTGGTTTGATTATTCTGCATCATTCTCCCGGCCTTCGAAGGGCGGGAGAATGATTGGGCCTCCGGTCTCACACTCACCAACGAAATACGACAGCAAGAATGCTGTCATTATTAGGATGGTCTTCTGTGTGAGGGTAGTACTGGCCGGGTCGAGCCGGCCCATTCGTGCTGAAATCAGCGTGGCTCTACTACCTACAAAGATAGTCACCACTTGTAAAAACTGATATTCAAGTAAAACTAGTGAAACTACATTAAGCAGTCGATTCCGGTTGTTATCATAAGATAACAGTCGTGAAGCTTAGTTGGCGGCCTTCGTGTGGCTTAAAACATCTAACGGTAAGATTACGTAGACTAGACACAACTTGTCTTGTCAATTTTCAACCCGCACATGGTCAGGGTGGGGACGTATGATCTTAACCCTCTCCTGATAGGAGAGCCGTGCCCAGCTATGGGATGTTAAAGGTAATTGATTAGTAACCAAAACTAAATAAACTTAGAAATAATAAAGGCTAGGACGATGACGGTTCAGTAGAACCATAGATCACCCCTACTACCTCACCGACTCACTAACTTTATCTGTTTATAATATTGTTATAGAATATTTAGATGGCACGTCCAGTCTAGGCATGGTATCTATTTAGGTAACTCATGTATCGTGTGATCGATAAAATGGTACTTTCGTATTGATTCTCTTTTGACCCTTCAGAAAATATACAGCTTCTCTTTATTTATTTATTTATGTACTATGGAGAATTTACAGCTTTTACATTCAGAATGCGAGCAGACAAGAGAACAGACAGCCAATGACAAATCCTCACATATAGAAACAGAATACAAATAAAGTATACAAGACAATACAAAGAGATACAATAATAGAGCACTCCACAGACACTGATACACCAACTAGATATTTATATTGATCACAAACATCAGTCACTCGGACCGCTCATCATTGCCACCAAAGAATTTTATGCTTAAACACCTTCTCACTCTCGACACACTATCAGTAAAAATATCAATATTGAATTGTTACACACACAGCATTAATGCTTCTACTTACACGGATAATAAAGCTTTTCCTTGTGTAGTTCGTCGCTGCAAAAGGTATGAATATTTTAAAACATAAAATATTTTCTGAGTAAAGTAAGTAAAATAAACAGCAATTAGAATAATTAGAAAAACCCGCATTAAATTGCAGCATTAACTTAATTACTTAACTTGTATATTTGCACCTACTATTCTTTAAAATTACATCAATCATCAACAACCCATAATGTCTGACTGCTGAGCTCTTGATTTCTCTCAGCAGAGGGTTAAGTCTACACGCTAGCCAAGTTCCAGCTAAGTTTCTAAGCCACTGTTATCCAAGAAAAACAACCGGCACCGACCGGAATACATGATTAGTAGTTGGTCAACTACGGAGATGATCATGGTATCATGTCATTCAGGTCGGTCGGTCGCGGTCGGTCGGTCAGTCGGTCAGTCGGTCGGTCGGTCGGTCGGTCGGTCGGCCGGTCGGTCACCCTCGGTGATTGTTTCTAATCACCTAAGGCAATTTGGCTATTAGCGCCTTTCTTTGGATATAAGTGTTCTTGGACCAAGACTAACTGCTTACCTCTTTAGAACTGGTGTAATGGAGATGTGAATCTTTGAAAATACTAGAAACATTTAAGAGAATTTTATTAACACTTATAAACATAATAATTTTATTCTAGAAACTAATTTATTCTCTTATGAAAATTGCTGCTTAAATCATTCGACGTACGACCATTCCACGACGTCAAGATATTTCGCCAAAAACATTGGCATTGGTCCAAATTAAAAAAGTCCGCCAGCCACCTGACCTACCATATATTAACCAGTAACAGGTACCAACATAACATACATATTTGATTTCCAGATAGTTGTATTTTCAGCTTTTTATAACCTAGATATATATTTATGAAACTTGGTTAATCTAGAATATGGTTTGGTGTTTTATTATTCTATGCTTGCGATTTATACAATATTTCTGAAGTTTTATATATATTTCTGTGTGTTTATATACATATATTTCTGCTGATCAAGAGGTCTCGGGTTAGATTCCCGGGTCGGATCAAATGTTTGTATGATCTGCAAATATTGTTTGTTTCGAAGTTTGGGTGTTTTTCTATGTATAATATGTATGTATTTACAAATACAAGAGTATGTTTATGTATTTATTTCAGTCGTCTTGTACCCATAATACAAGCTCAGCTTAGTTTGGGCCTAGATGGCGTTGTTCGTAAGATGTCCGAAATATTTAATATTGATTCAAACTCTCATACTGATTCATACTAATGCTATTAACGTCTATCTGTTATGTTTTTACGGTTGAACCACTGAAACAATTTGGTTGAATTTTAATACAGAGACACCTACCTTAAGAGATAGAAGGAAATAGGCTGCTTTTGCAGCAATAACCGACGTATAAACGATTGAATTGTAAGCGCGAAAGTTTGTAAAGGTGGATGTAAGAATTTTTGTTATTCTCTTACGTAATAACAACTAAACAGATTTTTCTGAAACTTTTCAGTAATGTAGATGATAACTTGAAATAAAACACAGAGTACTTTTTACTACGATATCCAACAAACCAATGGGCTATGTCGCAAGCAATTAATAGTGATAACATTATCTCTAGTTATCTTCTGTCGATACATAACACACGCGGTAATGTTCTTTCTGGAGCTTCGTAAAATTACTATTAATTTCAAAACAATATAACAGAATACACAATTGTACTAGTACAGAAGAATCACTCCGAAAAGTAAATTAAAGAAATAGTTAACCTTGGTGTGAGAAGATTAGGTTCAATTCAGATAGCACAACGCCGAATCACCTACGATTATATTTACATACAATTGCGTCTCTTTCTATCGTGTAACTCTTATCTGTTCTGATGCAAAGGTTTGTCTATTTTGAAAAATAATTTAAAAATTTAATAACTACTTTTTCTCTGGTACTACTCTAGTGAACAAATTACTTTCCAAATAACATTGATATATACCAAATAAACACGTTACTGTAGGTATTTATGTCAACAAATGACGTTTTAAATAATAACACATCGGAATATCTGTTCGCGTCGTATATATATAGGTAGATTAGTTCCTACTTAACACCTAAAACCTTTTATTTATACACCCGTAAACAGAACAATATCTTTTACATGGAATAGAAGATCGAATTTTGTGATTAGAAGCCATTGTGGGTCGAAAAGTCAAAAAAAAATCAATAATGCGCGAGAGCGGCGAGGCGACGAACGTGACGTGTAAGAGACAGCCCACCGACATGCCTGCTCGGGCAAGCACGCTGGCGACTATACAGAAACCGGGGAGTAACACCCCCCTGACCATATTCTACTAATGATGTAAAATAAGCAGATTTTACTAGAATGTAAGTCGACAACAATAGAAAATATAAATAAACTGATCATGGTTATAACAACCGCATTCTTTCTTCTCTTGAAGAATGATAAAACTTGAACCTTCGTCAAACCTTAAAGATTGAACAAATAACGGAAAATTGGATAAATAGGTAACATTTCTTTCAAAATAAAATAAACTTCCCTGTATATATTTTACTTAAAAGTTTCTAGGACGTAAATTGTCAATGTCGTTCAAACAACAGGTAGTCATTCAATATAATAAAAAATTTAAGGTACAATTTTCATATATTCACATCAACTACTATCCTCAATTTGTATTCAGGATCAATAACACAAGGCACCTTTCTTTTATATCTGAGAATAACATTTTATCGTCTTTTGCTTTCCATATTTGTCTCGAGAAAGTTCTCTACCAAATGAAACGGTACGAGGGTATAAAATTCTGGCCCCGGATTTAAAAGGTCCATAGAAGATGTCGCCTGTCCTTTACAAAATCTTTTTTCTTTACCTTTTTCCTGTTTATAAAAGAACGAATTTTCTATAAAGATTCTCTCAAGTATTTTACAAGTTAATAAACACACTTTTGTCTGAATGAGAGCTTTTTGATTTTATCTATTCAAGTGTCTTAATTATCAGGTTTCATTTTTTTAAATTGTTGATTTTATAGATATACTTTTTAGCTTTTCAGCTAGGCTTTTATTTGACTAAATAGGTTATCAATATACGAGATAGAAAACGTAAAATAAATTGTCCTAATATTAAAAATAGGCCAAGTGCGTGTCAGGCCACGCACAGGAAAGGGTTCCTCAGTCACCCATAATGGTACATCTTCTTCCTAGCCATTATTCCCGAATACGTGGATTTAAAATCATATCCAGTAGATAAATTGTTATGTTTATGTATTAATGCGTTAATTTTATATGACGTGTTAAAAGTAAGCACATTTTACAAGTTAAAACTCTATAACTCCTGAACTAACAAAGTCATCTAATCCGTTATAGGTTTCCTTTACAGTTCAATTTATTGACAACCACCATGACTTTTTTTAGATTGTTAGCTGTTTAGATTTCAGAGTGAGGACGCCCTGTTTTTACGTCGGTCCCCGAGTGCCACACGACTTTTTTTTCGAAAAAAATCTCTCTATAGTTCAATGCTGTAGGAATCCGTTCTCCAGTTGTTTATAATATTCTTGTAAAAAATTAAAACTCATCAATCATCAACATCCCATAATGCCCCACTGCTGGGCTCAGGCCTCCTCTAAGGTGAGGGTCACGGCTACGGTGGCAGAGTGTATTAAAAGTAATGCTCTTGTTTTAAAATGTAAATTTAAAACTGTCTCATATTTATCAACAAAATTATGAAATAAGCTTAATAAATGATGACAAATAGAAAGCCTGTGCTTAATTATATGTAGTCTTAACCACATGAGACACCAACATGTATACCGTGGGTAAATAATTTGTATAACATATCCCCAGGACTTGTGGTAATTCAGACAATATTCCCTTCTATTATACGTATAACCACATCTCTGTGATGGATTTAATTATATCCGTTCACAATATGCAGTAACAAATGTCTTAGTCTTAAGCTAGATTTGTAGTTAAGTGTCTGTAATGAAAGGTATCGCAGCAGACACAACACTAGATATAACGTTAAGCTTATCGTATCTTTATATATATAATTCTTCTGTGAGTGTGTATGTCACTGAACTTCTCTCAAACGACTGGACCGATTTTGATGAAATTTTTTGTGTGTGTTCAAGGGGATCTGGGAATGGTTTAGATTTGCAATTGGACCCGGTAAGTGGCGCTGCGACCAAGTTCTGGAATTTTAAAGTTGGGCGGTACGAAGTTCGCTGGGTCAACTAGTCTTTATAAATATAATTCTTCTGTGAGTGTGTATGTCACTGAACTTCTCTCAAACGACTGGACCGATTTTGATGAATTTTTTTGTGTGTGTTCAAGGGGATCTGGGAATGGTTTAGATTTGCAATTGGACCCGGTAGGTGGCGCTGCGATCAAGTTCTATTATAAAGTTGGGCGGTACGAAGTTCGCTGGGTCAACTAGTATTCATATAAGCTTCTCATTATGAATATCATATAATTTGTGTGAAGTGTGCGGAATATAATAGTTTTTATGAGCACATATAAAATTATTTGACCTGAATTAATGAATGCACCTACGTAAGTCAACTTACTCACACAAAAAAAAAATACAGTTCACGTAACTAAAATAAAAAAAAAAAAAAAAAAATGTTTTACACATCATCATCTAGTCCCAAGTTAAGAGCTTGTATTATGGGTACAAGACAAGTGATATAAATACATAAACATACTTTTTACACGCTTTATATTAGCTTCACCTGTATGTTTGTTTGTATGTTTGTTTGTATGTTTGTAAACGACTCCTTTGGGCGCGATTTTGACCCACTTAAAACGGCCAGATTTCGTTCAAACTTTGTAGATTTATCGAGGACCGATGACAATATACTAATTTGATAAAATTATTTCAATTCGCACAATAAGATTTTTGTTAATTTATATAATTTTCATGTATTGGGACCATGCGCGACGACAGCGCCACGTGACAGGTGTCGATTATGATTGAACAATATTGTCACCGTTGTCAAGCAACAAGTAAATATTGTGAAGAAAATTAATGAAATCTTGATAATTTACTATATTAAACAATTTTGGATGATGGTAGTTAGTAAAATTATTGCCAATAACATTAAAATTGTTATTTTCCGTGGGTAATGAGTCTACTGGTGACTAAAACGGTTTCGTGCAATCACCCACGAAATCATTTTTCAACCGGAGATAGACGATGTCTAACAAATCAATTTAATTACATCTAAACACAATTTATCATGTTGAGAGTGCTTTGTGTGACTGTGTTTATAATAAGGGAAATGCAAGCACATTGTAGCACTTATATACTTCATAAATAATGACAACAGTTTTACGAAGATCAGCCAATAACAACAATGTAATATACATCTCAATGACAACAATGGGGTAAGCCAAGTGCCGGTCAAATTTCCAAGGAAGAATATTCTAAAGGAAAGTACTTCCATGAAATGTTTCCCACAGTAAAGAAACAGAAGTGTGAACCATTTCAGTTTAATGTCTATGATTTGAAAGTAGATTGTGCTTTAAAATTTGTCCTAGAAGCTGCTGCTAAAAGTAATGCTGAAGATATCGAAACTTCTGTTAGCAAAGTTGTCCAAAGTTTAGTCGAACAGACTGATAAATTATTTTATTGCTGGCATTTATTAACACTTGCACATTCTCATAACTTTACACTTACTTTTGCACGCGGTTTTGCACTTTTATACGCACAACCACTATCCATGACTGAGAATACTAGTTCTTCAGATACTACTTTGCAGCAAGTGCGTGATTCTATGGCCCAGATCCAAGCCTCAGAATTAGACCACGCCAGAGAAGTCCGTTTGCAGCAAATGCGTCATTCCATTGCTGAGATCCGAGCCTCTGAATTAGACCAAGTCAGAGCTGCTCGTTTGCAGCAAGTGCGTGATTCCATGGCTGAGATCCGAGCCTCAGAATCAGACCAAGCCAGAGAAATACGCTTGCAGCAAATGCGTCATTCCATTGCTGAGATCCGAGCCTCTGAATTAGATCAAGTCAGAGCTGCTCGTTTACAGCAAGTGCGTGATTCCATGGCTGAGATCCGAGCCTCAGAATCAGACCAAGCCAGAGAAATACGCTTGCAGCAAATGCGTCATTCCATTGCTGAGATCCAAGCCTCTGAATCAGACCAAGTCAGAGCATCTCGTTTGCAGCAAGTGCGTGATTCCATGGCTGAGATCCGAGCCTCAGAATCAGACCAAGCCAGAGCAGCAATGTTGAGGTCGAACATTGACGTGTCAAAAGGATTAGTAAATGGTAACATGGGTTTTATTACAGAAATTATATGGCCAAATTTTCGCTTGGGTCAATTATATGCAGAAGACATTCCATCAGTATGTATCGATTACGGTCCAGATGGTGTTCACGTAATTAAACCAATATCGGTACAATTCCCAGCAAAATACAGCTATGGAACTGCCGAGAGACGAATGTTGCCATTGATTCTGAGTTGAGCATCGGCCGTCCACAATATGCAAGGCTGTACAGTTGATCATGCAGTCATTTATCTAGGTTCTCGACTGTTTGCAGCTGGACAAGCTTATGTAGCACTTAGTCGTGGAAGATCTTTGGACAGATTTAGAATTGAAGAACTTGATCGCTCAAAGCTAACAGTTCAAACCTCATGTAACAGAGAAGCATTAGATGAAATGATTCGATTACGAAATAACACGTAGTAAGACTTGCCAATATCACTTGTACGGCAATGAACACACCGTTAAGTCTCACTGTATACATTGACGACTGAAAATAATTACAGTTACTTATAGTTATCACGGCATTAATATTAGATTAAAACAAACAATAGTTTAAATTAAAAACACAAGCTATTACAAATAAACCAAACTAAAAACTATAAAATAAATAATAGTTTTGAAAAAACTAAATACACGCTTTTTATAGAAAACCAAACTAAAAAACAGAAAATAAATTAAAACGAAATTAAATTAAAAATTGTGTTAAAAATTTCAATAAATATAAATTACTAAGTGTAAATAAAGAAAAATGTATTTTATTTAAAAAAAGCGTGGGGTGCTTTAAAAGATATTATCAAAATGATAATCACTACTCTTATCCTTTAATAAAATATTCATAACTATTCACACCATGCACCCCACGCTTTTTTTAAATAAAATACATTTTTCTTTATTTACACTTAGTAATTTATATTTATTGAAATTTTTAACACAATTTTTAATTTAATTTCGTTTTAATTTATTTTGTTGTAAATACATACATATTATACATAGAAAACGCCCAGATTCCGGATCAAATATTTGTGAATCACACAAATAATATTTGGTCCGATCCGGGAATCGAACCCGAGAGCTTTTGATCAGGAACTGCATACACTAACCACTAGACCAACGAGGCAGTCAATATACATGGAACTAATTTAAGGTCTCTCAATAAGATCAATCATTAATATTTTTCTTTGGTCCCATCTTTATATATATAATTCTTCTGTGAGTGTGTATGTCACTGAACTTCTCTCAAACGACTGGACCGATTTTGATGAAATTTTATGTGTGTGTTCAAGGGGATCTGGGAATGGTTTAGATTCGCAATTGGACCCGGTAGGTGGCGTTGCGATCAAGTTATGGAATTTTAAAGTTGGGTGGTACGAAGTTCGCTGGGTCATCTAGTACTATTATACATTTTTTCAGATTTGTATTTTTATTTTCTTTAATGTTTCATTAATCCAGCTTATAAAGCAAGGCTTTCTTCTGGTTCTGTGTATAGTACGTAATAATTATAATGTTTTAAATGATACTGAATGAAGAATTTTTCCATTAAGTGATTTTTTTTTCTAGTACTCCTGTAATATAAATATAAACAGGGCAAATTTTATTTACAAGAATATTTTTATTTTTTTGTTTCATGTAAAATTGTCACGGCTTACATGAAATATTATAAGACATAATGTGATGACTTAGATGGTGGCTTATATCAAAATGTCAACTGTAAAAACCTGTAGAAATATATCCTAATATCATTAATTACTAGCTTGTGTCCGTGGCTCCACTCGCGTGTATGTCAGTTATCACGTCAAATTTTGCCTATGTACTTTATTCAAGAATCAAAGCATTTAATGATAAATTTTATTGAAACTTGTGCAGCAATATCGTAGTGAAGATAAATCCCCGTCTTTCCCACAAAACATCACTTGACATCGTATGTTTCTCAAAGACAAATTGAACACAGAATAAAAATATTTGTCATAACGACCTAGTCTATGACAAAAAAGTGAATTAAATCCTATGTGTACGCCATTTAGCGCATCGTTGGTGAAAACAAATTACTTCGCACCCGCTAATAAGATTGTGATGTAACAACTTTCGACCATAGAGAGATGGCGCTAAAAACAAAATTATTTCCACGTATGTTAGGTGATTTCTTGATACTTAATTGTAAAAAAAAGTGTTACAACAGACAGACAGATGCTATGTAAACAGTAACTTTTCAAAAATCCAAGTCAAGAACACCCAGTTCTTCTACCATAAAAAGTTATAAGATCCGTATAATACCTATACTGCCATAATACCGGTTCAAATTAAATTTGACTGTACGGTTGGCTTAAGCGGTCGCCACGCCGCTTCCTACTGCGCCAAGTGTCGTGGGTTCATATCCCACGTAGGATAACACTTTGTGTGATTCACAATTTGTTGTTCTGAGTCTGGGTGTTCTTTGTGTCCGTTTCATGTATGTTTGTAAAGTCCCCCGCGACACGGGAAATTATATTCCTAATGCGGGAGTTGTCTTTTTTAAAAACAAAAAAAATAAACAGAAATGAAATTTGACATAAAATGTATTTCTGTACATCTTGCTTGGTTACTGAAAATTCAAGCTCCTAGGTGTATCTACAACGCAGCCGACAGGGACTCCGCCCAGCATACGCTGGAAGACTGCCTCTCGTGGGCATCTGAACGCGAGGTCCTAGTCGGCCAAATCGGACGAGACCTGTCCCCGCCAGCAATCATTGCTGCCATGCTAGCGGGTGAGGAGGGCTGGGGCGCAGTGGTCTCTTTCTGTGAAGCTGTAATGCTCCAGAAAGAGACCGCTGAACGGGATCGGGAGAGGGCCGATCCCGAGCGTAGAGTACGCCGGCGACGACACGAACAGTCAACGGTGCTGCAAGCTGCCAGAGAAAGGGGACCTCTGGCAGCAAACTAAGTAGCTGCGGCGGGAGGTTGGATGGTGGCCTGGTCACAAAATGTGATCAGGCCCCAAAAAATATATATGATTGGCCAATAGGCAGGAGGAAGCCTCTGTGGCTTCCTCTAGGATAGAGCCTGGATAGGCGCGGCGCCGATCCTGAGGGGGACCTGAAATAACATGGTCCGGGTCCTCCTCAGAGCAGGGCACCTGAGACCGGCCGTCGGGGTGTTTTTTTTAGTGGATTCACCACATACTCCTGGTTCTTCAGTCCCCGGAGCCGGAGATCCGAAGGGATTTTTACACCCCGTCAACAAAAAAAAAAAAAAAAAAAAAAGGTGTATCTACAAAGAAGTAATGCGGGTTCGAAAATTACCTGAATTGCTTCGAGAAAAGGATGGTACGGCCGTGCCGTGCGCCAACAGATCTACTTCTGAATTTATATTATTGGTATGTATAAGTATGAATGAATAGTATGGATTTAAAATGTTTTTGTTGTTACATTTAGAACTGATATAAGGGATGCTTTTCTAAAGCACTAAAAAAGAAGACACGTTATGACGTGTTATGTTGTTTACAGTATCTATGAAAATTAGATTTATGGTAAGAACATGAAACAATTATTATTGCTGCCATACATTATTCTGTGTAAGCCATTACTCAGATGCAATGTTATTACTTTAAGTTATTGGCGAAGAGTCAAGTACCTACACTTGAATTGATTTACATACAAAATCATATAAATTATACTTACATATTAACAACTTAACAAACATTTTATGAGTACTTTCGTGAAATTATATTTGGATATAAAAAATAATATGCGATGCAATGTTGTGATGTAAGAAGGAGTTCATTTACAAACACACGAATAGAAGATTAATTTTAAATTTAAAAAGAAGGAATGAAAAATCTTGATAATTTGATAAACATACTTAATCATCAAAAAAAAAACATTAGAGATATATTATGTCATATTATATTAATTTATATATTACTAGCTGATGCCCGCGGCTCCGCTCGCGTTTTAGAGGTGTGAAAAATAGATGTTGGCCGATTCTCAGAATATGAATATGCATATAAAGTTTCATAAAGATCGGTCAAGCCGTTTCGGAGGAGTATGGCAACGAAAACTGTGACACGAGAATTTTATATATTAGATATCTAGGTGCTTTCTCGTAAAAGAAGATATACTGAAAATAAATATAAGCATTTCCGGATGTATATAATTTTCTTTGAAGTAGATTATTTATTCCCTGCTCGCCTGATTTACTTCTGACGAAATCCAACGCAGTTTCTAAGATAATTTAACTTTCTCTTGAACTTACTGAGTGTGTAGCTCTACTTTAGAACACTGATTTATATCATTACATTTATAGAAAATTAAATCATGATTATATATTTTATATGTTATTTCTATACCTATAGATGACTAGCTTTAGCCCGTGGCAGTTTTCTGAAAATAGCATGGCAACGAGAAATCTGTCCAAAAAAATAAGGATCTATTTTGTGTCTTTAGTTTTTTCTTGGAAAATCTCTTAGAATCTAGATCCCTCAGAAGTATCTGATATTTCTACAAAAAAAAAACCCTGACGGCTTGTACCAGTCACCTAATTCTAAAAAGGTCCTGGACCGTGCCATTTTAGTTGCTCTCCAGGATCAATGCCGCTTTTAGGCAAGCTTTAAGCTGGAGGCAGCCATCTATTTCGTATTTAAGAGGCAATGTAGGTAGTGTACAATGACGTGATCGATTTTTTCAACTAACTCCAATCCAGATTACTTATGTTCAGTCTAAATTTGGATTATAGAGAAGCCATTCATAGTTTAGATGTTATATAAATATTAAAACGCATTTCAATTTGAATTCAACAACATTAATTAAATAATTACCTTAACCAAAGATAAAATTAAATGTACTTGCCGGGAACAGCTCACGCATGAAACCGCTAAAGAGGCAAAAATCTTAATAACGCAAGCAATTAATTAATTAAAATGTGGGGATCGTTATTAAAACGTTTTAAGAGACTTAAGTTTATTAAATTTACGGTTCACGGTGTTTTATAAGACATTATCGCACTTTATTGTTCACGTGGAGATAATTTTAAAATGAATATTAAGCAGTTATAAAATATCTGGATTTGAACTTTCTTAGTATTCTGTAGAACGGCACTCTAAAAATCTAAAAACCTGCCAAATTTGATATAAAACTGCACGGCCTTAAGATTCTGCCATTTTTATCGAGATTTCTACTGCTATTCATTATTCAGCTTAATGTCATTTTACGTGTATCCGTTGTTCTAAGGCCTATGTCCAGCAGTGAATGTATTTTGACCAAAATGATGATGGTGATGACATTTTGTATATGTATCATGAAGTTTTCTGAAATAGAACTTTAATAATTGCTAATGGGTCGATGGACAGTCCCGAGCTTGTGGCCAAGATAGGTTTGCGTTCAAATCCCACCAGGTTTCGATAGAGACCATTGCTTGATGTACAGTTTACAGTGGCTAATTATAGGCGCAATTACTTTTTTGTTTGCAGTGCAGTAACATTTAATAGTCTGTCACAAACTTTAGACATCGACTTATTTTGCACTAGCCTTTCTTCGGTAGAAGGCTCATAAGTCAGGATTACTTTAGTCAATTGTCTGATTAGTGGAAATGTCAGTATTACTAGATGCAAAACATAGTATTTATAGATAAAAATATATGCAGATACTTCCTATAATGTATTATTTTGTTTGCATAAGTTTATAATATTTGTATATGTGTGGAGGCTTGTTATACGCAATTCGTTTGTTTTTTGGCTTCTTTAAAAAAAAAAAAAAAAAATTGTTACCTAAGAAATACAATACCAGGACACATTTGTAATCGAAAGTCATCGGTATGTCAAAAAATTAATGAGCTATTCGTACTAAATAACTTTGAAAATTAAAAAGTTTCTTAATAATTTTATTACTCCTAAAAGTGCTTTAACTTATTTGCATCAAAACACTTTAACAAGAATCGTTTATTTCATTCAAAGTTATTCATATTGAACAATTTATTACTTTAATGGCCTGGAATTAAAAACCCAAGCTTTCGCTCCCCATTATTGAAACTATTAGCCGAGTAATTGTAAAACCATGTAATTATATATGCATTACATCATTTTTATTGCCGCTCATTAAAATAGTGTAACTGGCCTCATTCACACCACTCTGTTATAACTAAATTACTTTTTATACGTAATACGATAACCAAACACTTTTCATTGATATTAAATAGACATCAAATGCCTCGTTGGTCTGTTGGTTAGCGCATGCGACTGCTGAACAAGAGGCTGAACATTCGATTCCCGTGTCGGACCAAATGTTTGTAAGTTCCGCAAATATTTATTTCGGAGTTTGGGTGTTTTTCTATGTATATTATGTATGTATTTACAAAAAAATAGTATGTTTATGTATTTATATCAGTTGTCTAGAACCCAATACAAGCTTTGCTTAGTTTTGGGACTAGATGGCGTTGTGTGTAAGATGTCCATAATGTTTATTTAGAACATTTATTCCTCTTTCCTTCGTACCCAAGTTGGCCGAAGCAAAGAGGACCTGTTTAGGTGGGGATTTTCGGCCGGTGATGATCTCAGCTGTTTGTGCTGTGCAATCGAAACAATGTCCCATCTTCCATCGTGCCCTGCGTGCCCAGACACCTGCACGCAGGAAGACCTAATGGCTGCCACCGATAACGCTATCAAAGTGGCCGCGTTCTGGGCTGAAAAAAATATAATTTTTCCGACACGTTACGTTTGTCATCGAAATGCTAAAAAGAACATTTATTTATCAAATTGATATCGCCAACATAATTTTTTATACAAAAGATAAAAACCTTTATAACCTTTATACAAAAGAAAAAAATGGTGTTGGCGAATCAAACAATGCCCTTTAACTTATTCAAATAAGATTTTACTATTGCGACTTTATGTATAAAAGGTCTTTTTTGTTCATAAATGTATGTTGTATAAATGTTCATAATGTTCACTTTAGGCCACGTTAGATTTGAAGGTTGTTAGCTGAGATGACGATAAAACTTTAATAAATTATTTATTGAAAATAAAATAGAAATATATCAAAGCATAAATAATTAAAGAAACAAATATAAGATTGTCATTATCTAATATAGTTACGCGAATTAATTCCAATTACAATAATTCCAAGCTATAAACTGAAAACGAAACAATCATTTTTTAATTTTATATTATATCATAATAGTCACACATAACATGACATTGCTGGAAAACAAAGCTAGATAGATTTACTCAGAAATAGCTATAACAATGATTCCTGCACATAATTTGCGAGATGTCCAAGAAATGCGATATTGGTAGTTTTTGTTGTCACACCACTCATTGCACATTTTCTGGTAACTGTTTTCGATTTTGATATTTATAAGACCGGACCTGCTCAAGACTGTAAAAGAGATTGAAATAAAGCCCTCTGATTGTTACGGTGGCCAAATTAATCTCCTATCACACTGTAGGGGCAAATCCGATCCAATGGTCGCCGCGCCTGTCACCTGAAAAAACCCGGCTTCGTGCTATATTTGTGTTTACGTGTTTAATGTAAAACCTATTTATATAAAGAAGAATAGAAAAAGAAGTAACAGCTGTCACAAGATTGGTGGCAAAAAAATAAACCGTGATATTGAATATATGTACTGTAATTTCGACCTGCTCAAATATTAAATTACCTACCGCATTCCTGGATTTAGAGTTACATTGCTGTGCATAGTGCATTGCCGGCTGCAGTCAGCAACCCTATAGGTAGGCACAACCTACACAGGTGACCCTGACGTGAATTGAACACGCAACCTTCTGAAGAATATATGTGAATATAAACTATTTCTGATCACATGTATTCTTTATTGAGAACATAAATGACCACCAAGAATAAAACAGTTCTTTTTTTCTTCAATATTTAAAAGGGTTTAATATATTCAGAATGTATTTGCTGGTTGTCATAAATATCTACATATATATGTATGTAAGAAGGTATACCAATAAAGTACTAAAATTTATATTTTAATTGTACAACATATACACTGTTAATAAATCCCCTATTTAAGATACAAGAAATGTATGCTGAAATATTCAATTAAAATTTACATATGTTTTACTGAAAGCAGGTCGTAAAATTGTTTTCGTATACATATACCCGTAGGCGTTGGTCCTCACATGATTGATATTAGCCGTTCAATATCTCGTTTATCAAGTTCTAGAGATTCGGTTACAAAATTTTGTGTGATCGTCACTGTTCCATATCATTTTTATATCAATTTATCGTTAATAGTAAAATGGATACGGAAGAATAAAAAAATATGTCACGTAAATACGAGTATAATCAAAAATATTAGGAGTGTGCTCAAAGGCAGAATAGTACTGAATACTTACATCTTGAAATCTTAAGTATTTGACCTCACCATACCGAGCTATATCGGGAATTAAAATAGTCAACCTGGGAGTATTTTGAAAATAATAAGGTGGGAAGTGTGATAGGAATAGATATTTTTTTTGGTTATTTTGTATGAATAGAACACAATACAAGTCAGTTGTAAATTGTACGTAAAATGTACGTTCGTGTCGGTATAAATAAAATGAAAAGACAAAAATTATATGCGTGACCCGGACCGTTTTCACGGCACGCTATCACAACTTGCCGCTATTTGACGTGTTTATGACCACGGTAATGCTATTTAATAAACGTATCGGTGTAAATATCAGTTTCTGAGAATTTATTAAAAACTAGTTATAAACTTTTATATCATCATAATTTTTCTCCCCTTTTTTCACTATTATTTGTATTCCTCTTTGGAAATACAATCGTTTTCAGATGAGCTAATATAAGTGATAAAGTTAAGATTTTACCGTTGGATGCTTCTAACCCGCCTGAAGACCTCCAACTAAGCTTCACGACTGTTATCTTATTATAAAAACTGGAGCCGACTGCTTAACGTGACCTCCAAATAACGGAAACGATCATAACATATCATTCCATAAACAGTCACCCATCTTATCATAATACATTCGGTGATTGTTTCCAATTAAACAGGGCAACATGCTTATGTGCGCTTCAAAGACAAAACCGAAGATCAAAATTTTACTTCACCCTGTGAAATGATACTTGAAGGTGCATTTTTTTATTTTCTGTCGCGTACTATCAGAAGACTGCTCAGCTCGTTGCCACTATATTGAATAAATTAAAAAATAGCGAGCTAGGATAAAGAATGCCTCAAATCTCAATGTTTCAGAACCTGAGAACTAAAATGGCAGCAAGATTGAAGACGCAAAATGATCAGATCAATTGACCAGCGTGTATTTTATGTCTGTAATAATAGTTACTTTTAGGGTTCCGTAGCCAAATGGCAAAAAACGGAACCCTTATAGATTCGTCAAGTCTGTCTGTCTGTCTGTCCGTCCGTATGTCACAACCAATTATTTCCGAAACTATAAGAGCTATACTGTTACTGAAATTTGGTCAGTCGATGTATTCTGTGATTTTTACATAAAAATAGAAAAAAAACAATACATTATGGGGGTCCCCATACTTGGAACTGAAACTCAAAAATTTTTTTTTCATCAAACCTATACGTGTGGGGTATCTATGGATAGGTGTTCAAAAATGATGTTGAGGTTTCTAATATCATTTTTTTCTAAACTGAATAGTTTGCGCGAGAGACACTTCCAAAGTGGAAAAATGTGTCCCCCCCCCCCCCTCTAACTTCTAAAATAAGAGAGTGAGAAAACTAAAAAAAAATATGTTGTACATTACCATGCAAACTACCAACGAAAATTGGTTTGAACGAGATCTAGTGAGTAGTTTTTTTTAATACGTCATAAATCGTAACACGCAATTTACCTTTCATTCAATCAATACACTAGTATAAAAACATCGATGAAAGTTACAACGAACTACAAGAACTTTTATATGGTGTTACTTGCTGATACGGAACCCTTCATGGGCGAGTCCGACTCGCACTTGGCCGCGTTTTTATTTTTTTAAATGACATCTTCTGCATATACAGGAATATATGTACATCCTACAATCCTGTCTATGCGGGAGCTTGGGAGTTATCTTTGAGAGTGTCGCGGATTTTAATAACTGATATAAAGACGTTATTAGGTGAGAGTTCCTTTTAAATATAAACAAGTTATGCTCATTCACAACAAAATTACAGTAACACACACCAAATAACTTTTGGTGTTAAAATATTCCCGTTCAACGTCGATACTTCCATACTTACTCTCTCCCGTAATTCTCTAGCTGTATTATTATCGAAGGGTTGCCCAGATATCGATAATGGATTGACTCAAACATTTCTTTCTGTACAACGAGAATCAGATTACAATAATATATTGGAAGGAGAGAATTTAGGCAATGTTTTTTTATACAAATTTATATAATTTGATACTAAAACAGCTGTTGTAAATCAGTTTTGTGTAAGCTACGAGTATTTGTAAGTAACATAAACTAGATATTAGATATCAAAGTTAAGCCAAATACTTTTAAATATTTTGTATGGAGTAGTGATGTAGAAAAGTAATACATATTTCAGTATACTTACATACATACATACATATAAATACTGACACTGCATAATTTTTATTATGCAGTGTCAGTATGTAGATAATTTCAAATGAACAGTTTTTTTATGGTTCCGTAGCCAAATGGCAAAAAACGGAACCCTTATAGATTCGTCATGTCTGTCTGTCTGTCTGTCTGTCCGTCCGTATGTCACAGCCACTTTTTTCCGAAAACATAAGAAGTATACTTTTGAAACTTGGTAAGTAGATGTAATCTGTGAATCGCATTAAGATTTTTACCTAAAAATAGAAAAAAAGAACACGATTTGGGGGTTCCCATACTTGGTATACATACCATACATTACATACTGAAACTCAAAAAATTTTTTTTTCATTAAACTCATACCTGTTTATGGATACCCAACTTTGTATAGGTCTTTAAAAATGATGTTGAGGTTTCTAATATCATTTTTTTCTAAATTGAATAGTTTGCACGAGAGACACGTTCAAAGTGGAAAAATATGTCGTCGTCCCCCTGTAACTTCTAAAATAAGAGTTACCGTAATTACCTTTTACCTTTCATTCAATCAATACACTATTATAAGAACTTATAAATGATGTTACTTGCTGCTACGGAACCCTTCATGGGCGAGTCCGATTCGCACTTGGCAGCTTTTTTACTTAATGCACATGAAAGTATATCCAATATACATTTTTTGTAATTTTGTTTGTTTTGTCTGTTTGTTCCGTATAATCACTGGAAGGATTGAACCGCTTTACCGGGCTTTTTTCTGTTAGAAAGCTGATGACATAAGAAGTAATTTCGGATTTTTTTTAGACTATGATTATTTGAACTGAATAGAATAAAATATATAGTACATTGTTCACCGAGGGAGGAAAGGGACTTTCACCCGAGTGCTACACAGTGCTTTATACTACACCTGTGAGGAACATTAAAAGTATTTTTAAAATAAAATCAAAACGTAAAATAATCATGTAAGACAGAATTTAGCTTAGAATTTGACCAATATTTCGCGCTTCTTTTGTTTTTTTTTTATTCTTCACAAAAAGATGTCAGGGGCACGGAGATTCCATATTTAAATTATATGAAAACTCCTTGGGCAAGCGCGCGCCATAGATGTACGAGAACGCCACACATGAGAAATGAAAATTCATACAACTTTCTCTCCCGCTAAAACACGTTAGAAATGGATTATCATACATTTTTTCCTCCCGCTTTTTCAAGTCAAGGAAAAGACTAACGTTCTCTTTTCATTTTCAGGGAATATTGACTACTGTTCTGATTAGGTGTAGTATAAAAGTTTTTTAGAAAATGATACGGACTCCAACAAAACACATCAAACGCAAACTCTCTGCCGAGTATACTATGAATCTGAGTACTTCAATTTACTAAGTAACAATTCTTATCGATACCTAATTATTTCTTAAAGTTTAGTAACATGAGTAATACCACTACTTTTCGTTATGACTTTACCTAAGCTTTAATATTGTGTAAAGGTAGTAGAGGCAGAACGCTGAAGTTACGTTGCTGAGTGCAATACCTTAATGCAGGAGGATCTCACTAAGACGCCACCATCCTGCATTGTCTGTACTCACAATAAAGATGGTGACCCCTATTTTCGAATTCTACTCATAGTTTCGATCAGGCAGAGTAGAGTCACTTTCATAGGCTTAGATATACATAAAAAGGTTCAGAAAATGCATCCATTGTTATTTTGAGGTAAGAAAATGAAGAAACCTGTCACTGGGAAACACTGGGGGGAGTCACACATTTTACCATTTTGGAAGTGTCTCTCGCGCAAACTATTCAGCTTAGAAAAAAATGATATTAGAAACCTCAATATCATTTTTAAAGACCTATCCATACCCGTACACGTATAGTTTTGATGAAAAAAATTTTTTTTAGTTTCAGTTCTAAGTATGGGGACCCCCAAAATTTATTGCTTTTCTTCTATTTTTGTGTAAAAATATTAATGCGGATCACAGAATACATCTACTGACCAAGTTTCAACAGTATAGCTCTTATAGTTACGGAAAAAAGTGGCTGTGACATACGGACGGACAGACAGCCAGACATGACGAATCTATAAGGGTTCCGTTTTTTGCCATTTGGCTACGGAACCCTAAAAACGAAGCTTAATAGAACAGTGACCACAATATCGTACGAGCATATTCTCTGTGGTAGAAACCCATCCATTTACTAGAATTAAAATGACTTAAATCCCAGTATTCTCGGTTTAAGCATGGATAACGAATCATTGGAAAGCAATCTGCTGATGAGAGATTGTAACTGAAATAAAAATCTATTTACAACGTTGAATGCTAATGGGATTGAATTAAAAGCATTGTGAATTTACTATACTATACTACTTTATATGCTAGATTAGTGGAGTTTTACTATCTGTCCGAGAGAGGATCAATGTTACTACTCTAACTAGTATTTAGCCATACTACAAACATATTTAAATATCAAAATTTAAAACAGAAACAGTAAAAAAGAATTTTCTAAATGTTGTCCGTAGATTCAGAAATTACTCTACACAACGTCGTGACTCGTGTACATCATATCTTTTCCCTACACATACTTTTCCTTTCATTCCTCCATTTCATTCTTTATTAGTTAGGGGTGTTAAAGTCTTTGGGTCTTAAGGGTTTTGTAGTTCAAGTCACAGACCTATTGAATACACACAAAATTTCATAAGAATCTATCAATCGTTTTCGGAATATGGCAACTAGCATTGTAACTCAAGAATATTATATAAATTTTTTATGTCATATTTTTTTATTTATCTAAATAATAAATAAATAGAAAACCACATTATTTGGGACTGTTATAGGATATATACTACTCAACAGTAACTCAAAATATTACAAAGGAACTCACTGCCACACACTGACTCCCTTATGATTTCAGTCTAACAAATCTATATCAAATGCAAACTAAAATATAAACATTTTAATATACATCTGATATAAATTAAAATGGTTATATTTTGATTTCCATTAAAATAATGTAAATTGAAATATGTATAAACTGTAAATATATATTTTAATTTACATCTAATATAGATAATGTTTTATTGTAAACTAAAATCTATGTAAATGGAAACCCCTAATAAATTAAATAATAAATAAAAAAATTGTTAACGCGATTTCCGCGAAAGTGTTTGATATGTTGCTAATTTGGAAAATAATAATAGATTGTATTTTTAAGTACTGCTAGTTTCTGTCATAGTAATAATCTGGATCTAGATGAGTTTGTGCTATCATCACGCTACAACCAACAGAGGTTGACAGTCAGTGCAAAATTTCATCATCATCATCATCAACAGCCTTTAACTGTCCACTGCTGGACATAGGCCTCTCCATTGAAAGGAGGTTTTGGCCTACTATACCACGCTGGCCAGACGGGTTGGTAAAGGGTTTGTTTCAAGTTTTCCTTCTCTTGGCAGTGATGTTATCTGCTTATTTTGTTCCTTTAGTCGCCTCTTACGACACCCATGGAATGAAAAGGGGTGGTGACACGTTGTATTCTTAATCCGTCACCACACGGACAAAATTTGCAAACAAAATTTAAGAAACAAGTATAATTTATCCTTATAAAAAAGGAAGACGAAATTTCGCAAGTTGGCTAGTGAAAAATAAATTTCTATCACCATATCATTTTGTAGGTCGTAAACCACATAATGTATTCCGGATGAACAAATTGACGGTCGAGGCGATGTTATTATGGCTCTGAAAACTAGCTTTTATTATGTGTTAACGTTGCATGTGGATACCTTATGTTTTCGTTAAAACCATTAAGGTTTCAGTTTGCGGTCTGCTGTTTTAAAATAATTTTAACATTATTTTACAAAATTATTTTCTATGAACTTTTTACTAATAGACACACGTTGAAATATAAACACACACACGTTGAGTGATAAAGTGAAGTAGTTTCCACCACCATCAACCAATTCTCGAGAATTGGTCGATGGTTTGGATTGGCCTCCACCACCTCACATTCACTAACAAAAAAAAATCTGTGTGAGTGTCTCTAACTACCTATTAAGATGATGGTATATCATTTTTTTTTCTTTTTCTTTTAATGGCATAAAGTGCAAAAAAGCTGACGGGTCATTCGATAGTAATCGACTAACGTATTTCCTAGACACCTGGAACTCAAAAGTCAGAACTATGTTGCCGCTTTATGAGAACTCCACTCTAAAAATGGAGCTAACCTGCGTCCAAACCCCCATCCCCTGCCAAATCGGTCTCAGATAACCTCTCTCATTCGGAGAAAATCAATGGTTAAGTTTATCAGCATTTGCTTTCCGTGAGACCATGGGTATCATCACTTCGGCCTTACTATACGTCCCCAAACTTTTCCTCTAAATCTTTTCGATTTATTATATCTCAAAGAAAATAACCTTTTAATGACCTTCATAATGAAAGTTTAAAGATAACCCTTTATTCTATACAATTTATTTTCCTTTTAAACTTCACTTATCAGTTCTAACATCCTAATTTAAAATATTTTCGCCTTCAAAAGGTCTTAATGGATTAAAAAGGTAAAACGCCTCAAAATTCCGTCGGTAAATGGAATTCCGCACAATTTCGTCCTCGTCTCCTTTATTATTGTTCATTTCATCAAATACCTCCTGCCTAGACCCCCTCACGCTTATTACTTGAGAGAGTTTTCATCTAACCTGATTTCCTTTTTTGTTTCATCTAAAGGCAGGACCTTTAGTATAAAATTTTAGATTTGTCCCTGTTTTTAACATACATCTTTTACTGTTTCGCTTTTAATTAAACCTAATCACTACATATTATAAAATGAAGTTCTCTGCCTTGTCAGTCTGTCTGTTTTTCAGTCTGCTTGCGATAAACTCAAAAATCACTTGACGGATTTAAATTAAATTTTGTACCCAAATAGTCTAAAGCCTGAAAAACAACATAGACTACTTTTTACCGCAAAACTAGTTATATAAATATCCATATTTTATTTATTTGTTATATAATTTTATGCCTATTAGACAACAGTGGATGTTGACGTCATATATAGAATATGAAAAAATACAAGATCAAAAGAATTAAGATAACTAACTACGAGTTCCTAAGTATTTTAGTTTAACTTTTAAATAAATAATAAGCTCAATCAGTAACATAACTTGATTTTATAAATATACTGTGTATATATTTGTAAAACTATTCACAAAACCTCGACAATGAATAGCCGGTCGTTGACTTGTCGCACAAGACTCCATAGCAAAAGTAGTAAGAGATTAACTCATAGTCTGAAGATAATATTATTAATCTTTCAAAGCAGGTCAGCAATCAATCGCTGCTTCCACTGTCCCCATTTTACCCTTCCAGATCGGTGGCATATATCATAAATTGCAAAACACTCCCCTCATAACAATAGAAACATTCCGCCCTTGAGGGGAAAGTCGTCTTAAATGGACCACTCCGTCTATTTTTATTAAGGTTGAAATGATAGTTCCCGGGGTTTGTTTGTTAGAATCTTTTGTATTCATTGTCCGTTTTGTAGTGGCTGGAACATCGTAATATTGCGATATAAATATTATATTAATAATGATCCCGTGACTTCATAAAGAGAATATTAATGGGCATTTCGTTTGCACAAATATTTTTATTTCGTGACCTTGAGGCATTCCATGAAGTTTAATATTGGTACAGCGTGTTTGTTGGCAGTATAAGAGAATACTGTCATCAGATATAATATTTTCCTGTCCTTAATATTTTATTACATTACGTTGTAGCAGTGTCTTGGACAATTAATTTGACGTGATGTGCCAGAGAGGCATAATGCTATTAAATATTATACTACTACAACTGTGACTAGGCAATAAAAGCCAACGTAAAATTGTGAGTTGAATTGTATTTTTATTGTAAAGTAAGTATTATAGAATTTGCTGGGGTTGAACAACTATAAAACAATATTTCTAGTGGCTCTGACGTTGTAACTTTTTAATCTAGTTCGAAATATCTAATAACGATTTAATGCTAGCATCTTGGCAGGTACTCATGCCTGTATTTCTTTAATTGTGCTCACATCATTCGATAACACACTTGTGTCATCGAATAATGTATCTTTAATATTGCCACTTGGCAATACAACATATAGTATTGCCACTTGTGTCATTGGAAATTTATATAGTCTATGTCACCTGTCCATTATTACGAATCTATTGATACACGACTTATTAAAATAGTTTCGGTATTAGTGGAATATACAAACATACATAGACTGCTAAAACTATTAACCCTCCTTTAAAATTTGCCGGGTAAAAATATAAGTCAACGTTTGCCGAATGTCCTTTTTTTCTATTCATTATTGTACACAAACTTTATTATAATAGGTTCTTCAACAAGAACTTTGTTTTTAATTGGGGCAACAACAACAGCATGATAGTTTTGACATTAAATTATAATAATATATATTTCAGACACACAACATCATCTAGTCCCAAGCTAAGCAGGACCATATTATTAATTATTACTATTTGTTTTGACATTAAGCTTTGTATGTATTAGTAGTAGATGCTTTGGCAATTGTTACAATGAATTCAATTTTTCTCGAAAATCGCAAAATTCGCGATATTTTCGGACACCATAGTCCTTCTGAGACTACTATTAAGAATTTGGTCGCTTAATTTGTGTCGACAGGCTCGGTACAAAATGTGCTAACACCAACGCGTGTTGGACCGAAATTTCAAAGATCAACTGAAAACATCACAGCCGTGAGCCACAGTGTTGAAGAAGATTCAAATTTGTCTCTTCCTCGTCGTTCTCAACAACTGGGGCTATCCAAAACGACCTCATGGCGAATTATGCTTAAGGATTTGACTTTAAAGCCTTACAAAATTCAACTGGTGCAGGAATTGAAGCCGACCGACCATTCACATCGCCGTAGGTTTGCTCAATTCATTCAGGATGAGTCTATACGGAGCCAACCGACTCGATTGCAGCCTTAAAACTCAAAATCCATGATATGATTAACGAAATAGACCCACCATTTTACCAAAGAGCGATTAAAAACTTTGATGAATCTGTCATTGTGCTCGTGGTGGACATTTGTCAGACAACATTTTTTAGACATAGCTGCCAAACTTTTCTCTTCGTAATACAATAAAAATTTGAATCATCTTCTTTTAAATTCTTCGTTTTATTTTGTTTCGGAAACAAAGTTCTTGTTAAATAAACCCGTTGTAAGCTACAAGCAGATTACATGTACAAAGGCAAACTTAATCCAGACCTGAGTTTTCATCCAGCAAACTTTTAGAGAGAATAGAGGATAGTATAAAACGTGAAGGCAAATTCATATGTACTCATATGTACATTCTCAAAAAAAACAAAGTAAATACCTAATTTTAATGTAATGGACATTCATTTTCATAGCAATATATATATTATAATGCATTTTTGATATATACTTACATACATACGTATACACACATATAAATAAATATATACATACATACACACATACATACAATAAAATGTACGGAAAAAGAACAGACACAACAGTCAACTATATAATTACCAAGGACCTTACTATAGAAGGGAGAGATAATAAGCCCTGGATTTCTTTTTGAACACTTTTAAATAAGGGCTTTTTCGTATTGAAAGTGGTAAGGCATTCTTTAATACAGCCACAACACTAAATTAATTGTCATAGCAACATGTCTTAGTTTAGTTTATGCTTTAATTTGGGTCTGAGGTATGGCTGGCAGAGGTTCCGGTCCATGCACGTTTGTGTCTGCTTCCTTCTTAGCCAGTTCGTCTGCGACGTCATTTCCCAATGAGTTACTGTGTCCCTTTATCCACTGCAGAATCACTCTGTTGGTTGTCGCAATTGGAGTGCAGTATGCCATTCCATTATCAGGACTGAGTTTATTGTGTTGTTGCGGAGGGCCTGAAGCACGGATGCACTATCAGTGACGATTTTAATGTTGAGGTCACTGATGTCTTTGGCAGCAACCGCCTGTGCCGCTTTGGTAATGCCAATATATTCTGCCTGGAAGATTATGTTTAGCTTGTCTAGTGTTGTATGAGCAACATGTCTTATAGGAAGGGGTTAGAAGGAAGAGAGAAGATGTGGAGCGACAGAGGTTATTTTTAGGAATAAAGTATTCGAAGCGCTCACGGAGATGTGTGGGGAAATCAGGATTTTATAGTGTGGAACATAGTAAAGACAGCTAATTCAGTTTTCTGCAAAAATCAGGGACATTATATTTTCAAGCCAAGTATGAAGTGGATACATAGATTTTGCAACCGTTCTAGACTATCCCAAAGTTCTTCGGTTCTGTCGAGAAAGGAGACATCAGCATTGTCAAGAAGGGGAAGAAGAAGAGATTGAGGAAGCAGCACTTTGGCCTGCAAAGGAAGAAAGCCATGAAGACGTTTGAGGGAATGATAATATTCAAAAAGTTTTTTGCTTACCTCTGTTACATGCCAGGTCCTCGTTCTCATTGTTAGGTTACTATTTTTGCGACATCAAACAAACTTATTTTGCCTCTAACCGTAAACAGACTGGTGTACAAATAAAAGGTTATATAATAATATTATTTCCAAGAAATTCTTGAGCCTTATAAAAATTTCTTAATAAATAACTTCTAACCTTGAGCTTAACTCTTCGTCTGAAATTTCAATGGAAATTAATTAATTCCTCTATTTATAAAATTCCGTGGAATTAAATATAGGCACACCAATACTCCCCAAATTGTTAAGAGTAATTAAGAGTTTATGGAAATATAATATAGATACACAATAATACCCTCCAAATTATTGACATAACTGCGATGCATTGCGACGCCTGTCGTGAGACTTGCGATACGATTTCCATACTATACTTTCGACGGCAGTCAGCCGTATTCGGTATGTTTTTAGGAATAGTGACATGGACCCCATAAATATTATTTCACTGCTGTTATTGTTAGTGTTAAAAAGAATATTTTGGGGTCAACCATTTATTACTATTATGAACGCTGATGGAAATGCTTTGAGATTAAAAGAAGATATATCTCTGTCGAAGATCTGTTAAAGACATGACATGAATATGAAACACGAAATCGGGCATACATTAGAATACATTTAAACATATTTACATACTAAAAATAATATACTCGTAGGTTAATCCGGTGTTAGATAAACTGAGAAAATAGACATCTGTATAAAACGAAAAAAAAAGACGAAAATCATGTATGAATTGACTCGTATTTACTTAAGTTTTCATTTTGCAAAACGTCTTTTATGTATCACGGTAAGGATAATCTTTATTTCAAAATGTCATAATCAGATTAAACTAAACAATGTCCCTGGCATTGTAAATGTTTTCAAATTGAACGATATAAATATGGGCTTAAATTTTGCCACTGATTTCGGGTCAACGAATTCATTATCATACCCTATAGTCGCTTGTTATTTGGTTTCATTTTCAAATATTTTTCAAGTCACCCCCAAAGAGACATTGGGGGTCAATTGTCATGCATTTCTAACTTTATCCTAGAGACATCCAATATTCTATAGAGATCAATATTAAGCTTGTTCTAGTTGAGACTTAGGATACCAGTGAAATCATGTAGCACCAACCCTATTACAGTTATTTTACAAGCAAGCTAAATAATATTTCCTCAATTCATAATAATTTAGACAAAGTAGATAATTACCGCATCTATTTATTTAAATAGGATACCGTCAGCCGGGCACCGGACACGCTGTAATGTTTAATTTCCTTTTACATAATGTGAATCGAAACTTATTGTTAAACAGTAGTAAAACCATAAAAATCACCCATTTTGTGTGATGTGTGTGTTAATATAATGATTTATGGCCATAGTAAAATATAGTGGCTTGATAAATAACCTAGATTAGAAACTATTAATATCCTGTCGTCAAAATATTAGTTGGCTTTGAAGTAACCGGGAGAGGTATTATTTTATGGCAAGTATTAAATATCGTTTCGGACTAAATATTCTAGAATTCTAAGAGAAATGGTTTTCTTTGTAGCTATAACTCTCGATATCTGTCTTGTAATTTATCAGTTGAAAATATCGACATAAACAAAAAAAAATGTCTTCCATTCATCTATCAACGGATTTTGAAACAGATTGGTTCATAATAAAACATGAATGTGTTCTATAAAATACTTTATTATATTATTTTTATTTATCATCATTAGCTCTCTATTTTGGGTTTCTTACATCCTGCTGCTGTCAGTACTCTTACCTCTTCGTCACTTCATTTAGTCTATTGGCGTCTTACACTACTTCATCTTGCCAATTCGTGGACTATGTCAACTACTTATAATCCTAAAACTAATCATTATTAATAACTAAAAAGTAAAACCTAAACACCAAGTACTATGTAAAATAAATGTGAATTAAATTATCTGTGGAATAAGTTATAACCTTTAGTAGCAGACTTCATGGGCAGCGTGATTGTGCCTTTACTCCGAATTTTTATAAAAACAAAAATGACTAAAGAACGTTAAATATTATTCCTTAAAAACTGAATTTAATTTATACAATTACTTACTTTAAGTGGATTAAATCATAAGGTCAACTTCTCGGTCAAATTTTTCGAATTTGAAATTTTATATTAATTTAATTTGCTATTTTCATTTTTTAAATAAAGTGAACACTTCAATAAATACTATGGTCAAGAACTTGATATTAAATGACATCGTTAAAGGATACCATGAAACAAATCAAAATCGCGTCGCATTCCTGTGATTGAACATTTTCCCAAAAAGTAACATTCACTTCAACGTCGTATCTCTGTAACAAAAATATCTTGGTCACTGTTGAATGAAACCTTTTCCGTAACAAATGAATAGAATAGCCCGTCCAAGCGTAAATCGTGTACTGGAACGTGTCATTGACATCGTGACAAAGCAATTGTGGTAACAGCTGACAACAGGATCTTCCGGTGAAGCGAGGTGTGACTGCAGGATTGTGGTCCAGTTTAGATGTGTCTGGTATCTATATAGAATGTTTATTGGACTTTTAGTATTGTATTAAGGTAGGATTAGATTTTGTTGACGAGCCATGGTCTGTTAATCCCTATTCATTTTGACAGTTTAGGTAAAAAAAAAATCTAAACATTTTATGAAAAATATCAAATCAAATCAAACCATTTTATTTCAAGTAAACCATACAACTGCATCAGTAGTTAGTCGTGAAGCTAATCGTCTGTTCCAATTCGTAGATCCTATGGAGAAGAACAGACAAGAAACTCCATGGACACTCTTATAAATAACCTTTAAAATTTTGAAATTCAGATAAATCAGCAATTTTTTAAGATGGCCGGAGGAAGTTGGTTAAGAATAACCCAAAATCGAGCGAAAAGTGGGATACAATGGGAGAGGTATATATCTAGCAGTGGACTGCAATAGGCAGAAGACGATGTTGATAATGATGATGATATGAATGCAATTTCAGATGCTTTACTTTGTTTGTTTTCTATGTATAATATGTATGTATTTACAAAAAAAAAGTATGTTTATATATTTATATCAGTTGTCTAGTACCCATAACACAAGCTCTGCTTAGCTTGGGACTAGATGATGGTGTGTCAAACATTTATTTATTATTTAGTTTCATTATCAACAACGTTTATTTAATTCTATTTAAAACTTTGTTACTGAGAAACAGACCTTTCTAATGCAGCAAAATTTTTCAATTAGCCAAACAATCTTGAGTATCTATAACATTAACCATTATTGTATCATTATTATTCTGCACTATACGAACGGTGTTATTATTTCAGATAAAAGTTTAGCTGATCTAATTTAGCTGATTATGTTAATATTATTTATTATTATTTAGCTTTGTGTCCGTGGTTTTAATGTGTATTTTAATCTTCACTCAAAAACATATTCAATGATAATTTACTTGAAAATGTTTTTCACTAGGAAAAACTAACAAACTGACTAAACTATAATTATTGAATACTTTGATATTATTTAGTGTAAGTACCGTATACTCTCTCAAATGCATTTAGTAAAAGCTATTCCATTGATATTACAAACAGACACTTCAATTTCGTTGATTTTTATTAATTAATTAACAACATCGTATTCATGTATTTATATCAGTTGTCTAATAACTATAATTAAAGCACTGCTTAGTTTGGGACTAGATGGCGTTGTGTGTAAGATGTCCGAAAAGTATATCATCATCAACAGTCTTTAACAGTCCACTGCTGGACATAGGCCTCTCCTAAGAAAGGACGTTTTGGCCTACCATACCACGATGGCCAGACGGGTTGGTCTATACCAAACTGTCTGGCCAGCCTATGGTTGATTTCAAGTTTTCCTTCTCTTTACATCAACATCGATGTGCGTAGTTTATCATTTAGTCGCCTTTTACGACACCAGCGGGACGAATAAGAGTGGTAGCACTCTGTATTGTTAATCCGTCACCACATGGACAAATATATTTATTTATTTATTCATCATGCACTTCAGGTACATTGGCGAACTTAATCCCTAAGGCATTCTCTACCAGTCAACTCATAAGTTTATATTTAAATAAATATAATCTACGATTACACGTACCCCTCGGCAATGGTAATGAATCTACTTGAAAACATTACTTGCATGATTTCCATTCTTTTAGAATATTCGCTGATTATACAAATATGTATTCGAGTTTTAGGAAAATATCACAGAAGGAATGCTATTATTGTTTGCCAAAATGAGCTTTGTATCTCTGGTTTTAATGAGAATTTTAATTTTCACCCAAAAGTATGTCCTAGTGAAAAACAAATTCAATGAAATTAATCAAACTGGCAAAACTATAATTCTTGAATACTTTCTTAGTAACAGTACCTACCAAGTGTCTTTGAAATAAAACTCTATAATAAGATTTTGCTTCATTACAAAATATTGTTCACAAAAACAATGTCCTCCCAACAAATTAGCTGAATGATGAAATATGGGTGAGTTATATCATTGGACATTATTGTTTTAATTAAAGCGTTACGGAATACTTCTACACGTTGTATAGTAAATACTAATTAAAGTTAATTAATTGTGCTCAGTTCTGGGAACATTTTCTCATCTTTTTGTAATGTAATACACTATAGCTTGATTGATTAAAGTGTTTAGCGGAACGTGTCTGTTATAAATAACTTGGGAACTTCGGAAATGCCGGGAACATTTTCGCAGAAACAACCTTAATACGGTAATCGGCGTTCTAGGTTATTGCTTTATTATAACACTGAGAGTTCACGTAACTCCACAAATTAAGTCAACTGTTATGTGTCAATACACTTATAGGAAATAATAACATTTGTAAATCGCGAATAACAGTTAGTCTTTAAAAATAGCCTGAGTTACTCCTTGTGTTATCAATCATCTGCCAGTGATAGTCCCATCAAAATTGCTTCAGCCGTTCCAGAAAAAAGCCTGACAAACAGACAGACAAAACAACAAAAAATGCGTTTTTAGTATAAGTATAAGCTATTCATTTGATATTATATACAGACACTTGGTTTTTTTTTATGTTTTTGTTTTTTTATATAACGCCTGCCAAGGTGACTTTACTATGCCTGATTAAAACCATGAGTAAAATCCACAAATGGGGGTCGCCATATTCATACATATTAATAACATTGTTGTTTCAAGTGAAAAATTTTGATTGAACATTCTGAATGGTCTGTCCTTGTTGGTGTTTGATGTTCAAAAGTTTGTGTCTTGTTGTACATCTACTGGCTTGTATTGTTGTAAGAAAAATATCATAACAAAATACATTTGATAACTATATTGAAAGTACCTACTGCAAAGTTTTTGTAAATCATGTTTCACCATAGTTTCCACTTTGTAGAAAGTGTTTCTAAATTATTTAAATTATTATAAACTTTACATACATTAATATTATGTACGATTGGCGGCCGAATCGTAATTTAAACATAATATACATAACGTAATACATATTCTGTATAACAGACGATAGATTCAAATCGACCAAGACTGAGTTGCACATCGTCCTGGAGCCCTCCGTATCACTCTGTGCCATTCACCGTGCTGCATCGTACGACGCAACTATTAGATACAAACACTAGTTAAATCTGACCTATTTCTTCTCTTGTTCGTTTTAATATTTAAACTATAGTCGTCACAAAATAAGAAGCCCGTTTTGATAAGCTTCAAGTTTAACTTTATATTGAAATAATTTTAACAAAAAGGAACCGACTTCAATGAAATACTATTCCGAGTACCCAAATCGCGACATTGTGCCTATGATATTTGAGGAGTTCCCTCGATTTCCTTGGGATCCCATCATCAGATTTCAATATGGTGACGATGGGACCACCTGTAAGCTACGCCCATTCCAATGCAAAAAGAATTTTTGAAATCGGTTCATAAACGACGAAATTATCGCTGAACATACATAAAAAAAAAAAAAAGATTCCGACGAATTGAGAACCTCCTCCTTTTTTTTGAAGTCGGTTAAAAACACACTCAAAAACATGAATTAATCGTTGATTAAAAACACGATGACAAATGTCAAAACGTGCTTGTTATTTTGTGACGACTTTAAAGTAGTCTAAATGATTTTCGAATATCAACGACTCAATGTGTTATCCAAACAAATACGAAATAATAGCATAGAATACATAAAAGTACCCATACAGAAGACTCACTCCGAAAAGTAAATTAAAGAAATCGGGGCCCTAGGCGTCAAAAGATTAAGTTCAATTCAGATCGCACAGCGAAGAATCAACTACAATTATATTTACCTACCGTTGCGTCTCTTTCTATTGTGTAACTCTTACCTGTTCTGACTCTAGTCGACCGGCATGCTCATCCGGGCAGGCAGGCGGCCGACTATACTAATACTGCGGAGTGACACCCCCCTGATAATAGTTTAGATTTGTTATCATTTAGAGGTGAAGTGCTTTTATTTGAATGCGCTAAATCGAAAACATAATTTTTACTTATAACCTTTACTATCTGTTCATATAATCATTATCCTGTTTCCCCCGGACCTCGATATCGAGTGGACGTGTGCAGAATATACGCAATTTTAAAAAATATTAAAAATATTAATTTAATTCGACAATAATACTGAGAAAATAATAGGAGTGCATAATTACTGAAGAGATCATCGTGCGACATTTCTACTAACTCCGCCCACCGAGCGTGCCGCCTGCGGAACTCCACCCACGGGTGAGAAAGACAACCATATCCATCTTCAATAAATGCTTTACTAAGTACCAGGTTAACATAATTAACCACAAGTTCAATAATGACAGTACAGAAGTGCTAATTTGACAACACTCGTAGTTGCTGCTCTGGCGTGGACGTTAAGATTGGCGACTGTTGGTTAATAGACACCGAGTTCAAATCCAAGAAATTGTGTTCATCTTTTTGTTGTTTTGAGTTTATTACTCTTCTACATAAAACATAATTTAACTTTTAAAAGTGGTTATATTTATTAAATTCATTATATTTTATTGAAAATATTATTTAAACATCGTAAGAGACATGCCTATGAAGCGATCTCCACCTAAGACTTCAACACTATCAGTTCCGTCTAATGAAATAGTCATAACTCAAGACTCAGACACCGCCTCCGATAAAGTGTTGTCTGATATTGAACAGCAACTCCCTGGTACTTCAAGGAGGCCTAAGCGTAAACACGATGATGTGGCCAACGCCGAAATTAAAGAACTCCTTTGTGACATGCAGAAGAAACAAAATACAGAGTTCCGAAACATAAAACAGGATATGGAAGCCATCAAAAAACAAAATTCGGAGTCACAGAAATCATTGGAGTTTCTCTCTAACATGTATGATTCTTTACTTCAAAAATTTGAAAAAATTGAAAAAGAAAACTTATCTCATAAAAGTTATATTAAATCACTGGAAACGAAGGTGGAACAATTAGAACGCAGCATGAAGTCTTCTTCTATTGAAGTCCGTAACATCCCCTTGATTAAACCAGAGACAAAAACGACCTTAAAAACCCATGTCTTGCGTCTCAGTGAAGCTGTAAATCAACCATTACAGGATACAGAGATTCGAGATATTTACAGAATAAGAACAAAGTACGAGCCGGGACCGATAATTGTGGAATTTACTACCACCATAAGTAAAGAAAATTTGGTTAGATCTGTTATTAGTTTTAATAAAGGAAAAGGAAAAGGTGATAAAATTAATACAAGCCATCTGAAGATTCCAGGCAATTCGGTCCCAATCTATGTGACTGACAATTTGACCACCAAAAGCAGACGTCTGTTCTACCTAGCACGGGAGTATACAAAGACTCACGAGCAGGCTAGTTGTTGGACTGCGTTTGGAAAGGTCTTTATCCGGCTCAAGGATGGACAACCTTCAATCCGTTTAGATACGGAAGATGATATTATCAACTTAGGTGCGCAACAATGACTAGAACGTGCCCCAATCTGTATTGGCATTATTTGTATTGTTATTTTTAGAGTCTACATGTATTCAACAAAACTTACACACACAAACTACACACATAAACCATACTACACTAAACAAAAAACCCAGTGTTTACCCAAAACTATAAATCAAATAGACTTACAATATAATAAAACTAGTGTTTTATATTTTCACTTTATCAACCCAACTTTTTGTGCTACAACTATAACTTTTCCCTCATATATAATTCAATATTGCTCTATATGTGCACTAAGCATGATCATTATTATCAAAGTGTATTCTTTTTCAAAATGTGTAATAGGTAAAATTTTTGCAAAGTTAAAAACAACTCACATTAAAATTCGATCAAAATAACAGCTTTATTAATTCGGAACTAGACAACATGACACTGGCAAATAGTACTACCTGTGACATAGAAGATATATGTTCTAACATGCTTTATCCAGTTGGTAGGTCTCTAAATTTGATGGTTCAAAATATCCGAAGTATCCGTTGCAACATTACACACTTTCAAACACTACTACATAGCTCAAACATCCATTGGGATTTACTAGTATTAACCGAATGTTGGCTACAGAATAATAGCCAGATACCACAGTTAGATGGCTATAATCACGCATCTACCATTGAAAACAGGACCCAAAATGAGGGTGTTGTAGTTTATTACAACTCTATTTATAACTATAATATAACTGAACCACCATTGGCGGATGCTAATTGCTTAATGATAAAAGTGAATAGTTCAACTGTTATTCTCGCTATATATCGTCGCCCCGGTGTAAAAGATATTTCTCTATTTTTAGAGTCCTTAAATAATATTTTGATTCAATTAGCATCATTTCGTAACATAATTATAGCCGGAGACATTAACTTGGATATTGCAATTTCGTCGAATGACAATAGATCTGAAAACTATCTAAATCTATTAGCCTCACATGGTATGCTACCCGCACACAATATTCCTACTCATACAAATACCTGTCTTGATCACATCATCCTTAAGAGCAACTTACCCGCGAAATGTTATGTTGCGCATACTACAATAACTGACCACTTTAGCACTATACTTAGCCTCGACATGCTACCTGACAATCTAAAACCTAGTAGAGTAAAAAAGAAAATAGACTTTGTCTCTCTTGATCAGTGCCTCACAAAAATGGATATGGACCCAATACTATCGATGTCCGATGTTAACGAAGCTGTTGACTTTCTCATTTTCACCCTAAATAATAAGGTAGATAGATGCACTAAAATTATTCATACCCCCAGACGTCAAAACATCCTTAAACCCTGGATTACAAAGGGTATGTTGAGGTGTATACGAAATAGAAATAATTTATATTTAAAAGCAAAAAAATATCCTAATAATGAAACCTACCAACTAACCTATAGTCGCTATCGTAATTACTGTAATTTGATTATAAAAAATGCTAAGAGGGACTATGAAAGGAGTGAAGTAGACAACGCTAAGCACAACACCAAAAAGCTTTGGAAAGTTATAAAAAACATTACACATACAAATAAAACTCAAACATCAACTTGTGGCTTAATAACTAACAATAATCCTGTGGCATCAGCAAATTCGGTTAATGAATATTTTATTAGTGTTGGCGAGATCTTGGCTTCGAATCTACCGACACCTAATTATACAACTGCCTCTACACTCACACATCAACTAAATCTACCACAGTCATTTGTCCTTTACCCTACAGATATAGATGAAATTAATTTAATTATACACAGACTTAGGAACGATTGTGCTGTTGGTATAGACGGCATATCTAACAACTTAATAAAAAGATATAGAAGTATTCTGACTGAGCCTCTCGCGTACATTTGTAATTTGGCATTCACGACAGGTATTTTCCCAAATGCATTCAAACGCGCTCTTATTCATCCAATTCACAAGAGTGGCGACGGGGACTGTGTCAACAACTATCGGCCAATATCTGTCTTGCCTGCTTTATCGAAAATAATTGAAAAGACCGTCAACAAAAGACTCGTTAATTATCTAGAAAAGAAAAACCTTATATCCAAATCTCAATTCGGTTTCCGAAGAAACTTGTCAACTGATGACGCAGTACATGAATTAACAAACACTATAGTCACTGGTATGGATGAAAAGAAAAAAGTAATGGCGATATTTCTCGATTTAGCCAAGGCGTTTGACACGGTCTCTGTTCAACTACTTCTTCACAAAATGGAGGGCTTGGGTGTTCGTGGTACGCAACTGCAATTCTTTGCGAGCTACCTTACTAATCGAACTCAGTGCGTTCAGCTGGGTGGTGTGCGAGGTGGCGACCTTCACATTAAAACAGGTGTTCCACAAGGCAGTATATTGGGCCCAACATTATTTGTTATCTTTATCAACGACCTCTGCAAATTAAACTTAACAAATGGGCGGGTTGTCACATTTGCAGACGACACTGCACTTATTTTCCGAAGTGATTCCTGGGAGGAGACGTATCGATGTGCGCAAAGTGGTATGGACAGAGTCACTGAGTGGTTAAACGTCAATCTTCTTACACTAAATGTAAACAAATCAAAATACATAGTATTCACCCTAAAGAATAATATACCACAAAGAGACCCTTACCCCATATTAGCACATTCCTGTGCACACCCAAATGGCACCGCACAGTGTACCTGTCAGAAGTTACAATCGGTGGACTCAATTCGGTATCTTGGGGTCATCATAGACAAAAACTTGAACTTTCAGGCTCACATAAATCTACTAACATCTAGAATCAGAAAATTAATCTACATATTTAAAAACCTGCGACATGTCTCGGACTTTAAAGTTCTAAGAATTACTTACCTTGCCTTGTGTCAATCCATAATAACATACTGCATTACGTCTTGGGGGGGAGCCGCTAAAACAACCTTGATAAAGATAGAACGAGCCCAAAGAGCAGTCTTAAAGGTGGCACTATTCCTGCCCTTCTTGCATCCTACAGCAGATCTATATTCGAAGTTTAATGTGCTTACGGTTAGACAGCTATTTATTCTTCAAGTAGTTGTAAAGTCACACAGACAATCGAATTACGATCCATCGCTTAACGCCTCAAAACGCCGCAAACACAAAACACACCGGGCGGATACAATATTCAGAACAGCCTTGTCACATAGATTCTTCTGTTTCTTGGGTCCGTACCTATACAACAAAATTAACTATGTCCTATCTATATACTCTTTGAACAGATATAAAGTAAAAGAAAAATTAACGTCATGGTTGCTTAACTTATCTTACACTGATACTGAAAACCTGATTGTACCATTATCTTAATAAAAACAACCATAAACCAATCAACAAATGGGTAAAACACACACACACACACACACACACACACATGTATTTGCACTGTCTCACTCGCACGAGGACATGTAGTTACACACACCTATTTATTACTCTCTCTCAAACAATTATACGCACATCCGCTTCTATCTATACATCTGTCTTAAAAACTTATTACAAAGTAATGTACTTATTAATCAAAATGTAAATTACTACTAAGATTAGTCCAAGAGGTGGAGCCTGGTGATCTGTGACACAGGGTTTTCCTACTACAGACACCAGCCTCTCACAAAGGAACGGTAGGGACTGAGCCTGTATTGTTTCTATATATTGTTTCTTTCTATATACATAAATAAATGTTATGTTAAAAAATAAATTATATTATTTATATAATGTAAAAGCTTGTCGCGAGATTTAATTACTCCATTTCCTTAGTTTGAAGATTTCAATAGTAAGATAAGGGAAGGCCTATATTATGATGAATCAATCACATCAAGGTATTTAATTTTGTTGTTTATCTAGACAAGTAAACTGTTCGGCCATCTTGAATATGTCGCCATGCCTTGTTATCTAAATCGTACTTGCATACAAAATTTGAGCTAAATTGGTTGAAAATATTTTCTTCAAAATTCATACATACATTGTAATTTAAATTAAAACTTGTAAAAATAGAACAGACCTATTTAAAAAGCCCATCAAGTAACGGAACAAAAGTAGCGATACCTCAATAAGTATAGAAGCCTTTTAACTATTAGATTTCATCATAAATTTGAAAAATATTCCGACCACATAATTATAGGTAAGTCCCAGTCACCCCAAGTACAAGGCTACTTCGTTATGAGCGCTTCCAGTCAAACATACCAGAATTATAACAATTCCTGATTAGAACAAGAAGAAATGATGGAAGAAAGTCAACTCATGAAGAAAGTCAAGAGAATTAATGAATAGGAGACAAATTTTCCTTTGCGGGTTATTTTCTATTGCTAATGCAATGCAATGTCACCTATTCATTAATTCTAAATATGGAAATTTTGTATGTTTTTGTAGTGATTGACCCGCCCTTGAGCCAAAATAAACGCTTACAGACTTTGTCTATTATTATCCTCGAGGGAGGTGCTCCCTAAAATGGCACATGAGTGACCTTTCAACGGATTTTTGGTAGCTAGCAATTTAGCCAACTTATGACTTTGAAACTTCTAGAGAAATTTAATTAGTCAGCTTCAAGTAATAATAGTTTTACTTTGTAGTTTAAAGTATACCGAAAATAATTCAGAAAGATTTGCTGTGGGTTTTGTTTTATTACTTAAAGTAAATCATGTTTATCATTAAAAATAATCAACATCAACTTTGATGTAAAGAGAAAATGACATTATTTTCTTGGTTCGTTCATCTTAGTCTAAAATATTTATATACATAAAAATATGGACGGAATGTCTGTATCTAAATATTTCCAGTGTAAATCGCATTACTTCATAACGGCTGGATTAAATTCTTATGACGAAATAATATATTTATTACTACAAAAGTAAAAAATATTGTGTCGAAAAATCGACTATTCGAAGTATTTGTTGATAATGATGATGATGACGACTTGTTATAATTGTATGAGATCAGTTTCAGGAATAGGTATACAATGTTACATTACTGGTCCATAATTATTCGGAAAACCGTCATCTTTGTTTATTTCATCATCATCATCAAGCCTTTAACAGTCCACTGCTGGACATAGGCCTCTCCTTAGAAAGGAGGTTTTAGCCTACTACACCACCCTGGCCAGACGGGTTGGTATAGGGTTGGTTTCAAGTTTTCCTTCTCTTTGCATCGATGTTATCTTGCGTAGTTTATATTTGTTTATTTAAGTGCCACAAAACAAAACAAAAGTTTATCAGAAAGCATTAAATTGATGAACAGAGTGTATCATAACTGTGGATGTCTGTCAATATCAAATCGAAACCTTATAAATAGTCAGTATTTTAGGAAAACTATGTTTTGAAAGTAAGCAAGTTGATCGAAAATAATAATAAAACTTCATATATACAGAGCATTTTTTTTAATTAATAATGGATTCCTGTAGTTTGTTTTAAATTTATTTTACACAAAAGTTTAGGTCTTCTATTTATCGATTGAGGCAGTACGAAGTCTGCCGGGTTAGCCGGGTCAGTCCTACATAACTTCAAGAAATGAATGACACAGTTCAACCCTTAGCAACACGATGACAAATTTTCTCTTGACAGATAATGGTTGACATAATCAACTGTCACAATTGACAATTTTTCAATTTGAAAGTGATTCTACACTCGGTTCCAAAAATAACGGGTCAGTCACATAAACCCGAATATCTCCCGAACTACGTATGCCATCCTAATGAAACGAAGACTGTTCAATTGAGAATTTAATTATACAGATAAAAAATAAAATAAAACTTAGTTACACCCACAATATTAATCTTAAATTAAAAAAAAACTAAAGTAGTCATATTTTTCTTAAGATTACATTTTTTTTATGATTGTTTTTTTGCTGTTTTTCATCACTGGAGGCTTCATCACGTGGAGGCAATACAAAGTATTAAATGAAGAAAGTGATGAAAAATAGCAAAAAAACAATCATAAAAAAAATGTAATCTTAAGAAAAATATGACTACTTTAGTTTTTTTTAATTTAAGATTAATATTGTGGGTGTAACTAAGTTTTATTTTATTTTTTATCTGTATAATTAAATTCTCAATTGAACAGTCTTCGTTTCATTAGGATGGCATACGTAGTTCGGGAGATATTCGGGTTTATGTGACTGACCCGTTATTGGTTTATGTGACTGACTCGTTATTTTTGGAACCGGCTATAGATATCCGACAGCAGCGTTCATATTTCAATGCCACTCAACCAAAACATAAGTTGTTCCGGGAAATAATTGCCAACCCAATTAGTTTTCACATGTACGAGTTGTAGGTTCATTCTCAATTCAAGCTTCTGTAGCTATTGAAAAACTTCTCTAACTTACGATAATATATTGGGTCCCTATATTAATAATTTTTGATAGATTAATTCGTACGATGACTGATTTAGATGAAGTGTCACCACCCTTTATTTATTCCGTCGGTATCTGGGTCTTGTGAAAATAGGACAACAATATTGCAAAGAGTAGGAAAACTTATGGCGGAAACTTCTAGCAAACTACCCGATTAACAAACAGCGGAATAAATATACAAAAACCTAATTTCTAAAATGAGTTTAATATTCAGCACTGGACTATTAAATGCTCATAATTTTTAAATTGTATTTAATTAAATATAAATAGCAAAATGCGGGAAAAGACAAGAAAATATTGAAAATACAAAAGTACTCTGTATGTCCGTCTGTTTATTACGCTTGAACAGCTAAACCACTGCACTGATTTCAATTAAATATGGCCTGTAGGAGAAGGCCTTAGGTTCATATTTACTGCGATAGCCAATATATATGCTGGTGGAGCCACTTGCAAAATGTAAAAATTATATAATTTAATTAAATTACAGTCCACTCACTGTCTTTCAAAATTATTAAAGGGTAAAAAGATCTTTCGAGTCCTTTTAAACTAGGTATCTACCTACCATACCTAAACTAGTTTCATAAAATATATTCTTTCGTCTCCCGTTGTTAAACGGTACAATATTTCTAAAATAATTAATGCGAACAATTTTAATAAGGACCAAAATAAATTGTGATGGCAGTCATTCTACAAAAATTGTTGGCAATTAAAAACGAACCTTTTGTTTCATTATATTAAAGTTTTTTCTTGAAATATGGTAAAAGTAAGTTAGGTAATAAAATACCAAAAAATTGTACTGATTTTTTTTTCTTTTTTGATGTTTTAATAGCTACAATGTATGTGTAACAAAACGTTTAATTTTGTATATTGGTCTAATTGTTGTTCATTTCCTAAACCATAAAAATAATAGTGTGATCGCTATCAATTTAAAACAATATGAACTACAACTACAGTTATATTGAAACTATTTTAAAATAAGTAAGATAAAAAAACAATCTTTCTTGTTTCAGAACAATGAACGATCTGCAAACGAAGCATGAAAATATGAAGACGTAAGAACATTCGACAATGCATTGTAAAACTGAAAAGCTTAGAGTCGAGAGGGTGAAAAAGAAATATAACGAAAACATTTCAATGAAATATGTTTTCAAGCAGAGTTTATAAGGTTAAATTAATAATGTGTGAGGAGACAGATATCCAAAGTACACTCGTGAGTAAGGTTGGCGGTTGGATTGTCAGCGAAACGGAGATAAAACGACCGAGATAAAGGTAAGGATGACAAATCCTATACAAAAATCATGCATTTTCATTTTGACAAACAGAGAAGGATGAGGTCGCTGTTTTGTATAAAAGGTATGTCATGATACTACACTATTCTTTTTCAAATATTGATAGACGAAAAAATTATGGCCTTAAAAATATTCTTGTCCATTATCCAGCTTTCTTAGAGTTTTAATCTCAGAAAGTCTTTTAATATCTCATTTGTCTAAGGTAAGTGGAGATTTACGAGGAAATTATGAGCAGCTAAGAAAATGTTCACTTTATTTTATGGATATTACTATTCCGAGTGAAAATTGTCTAGGCTTATGAAAACGTTATGTATCTGTATAAAATATCGTAAAATGTATACTGTGTAAGAAAATTCATCTAATATTGTTCATAAATGTTGTTCCTGTACATTTTGCGGCCATTTTGCAGAACCTTTTTTTTGCTTGGCATCAATTTCATAGATTACCGAGAACTGCTCTAAGCAACAGTTATTAGTCATAGACTAGATATATAAAATAGCTGATACTTTCAATATTAACCACGTCTAATTCACATCGGCCAGCTCTGTTATATCAGATGTGTTTAAAAAAAGTTATAATGGGTGCCTATAACAAATTGGTTAATTCCGTCTAATACTATGAAATAATTTTAGAAGTTTTAACTACTCAATGAGAAGAAATAATACTTACATGACCTTTTGAATTAAAGTACTACCTACATTATATTGTAAAAGTCCGCAGGCATAGCTCAGCCAAACTCTTGATGCTAAAATTAATGAATTTTCATCTGCATCAAAAGTAGCAGAACTCTCAATTTGATGCTAAAATGTGTGATTTTTTTAGAAATACTTATATTATTTTTAAGACAAGAGAATCAAGATTCAGAATTTCATTTATTAAGTAGTTATTAAGTATTACAAATATTAGAAATAAAATCTTAGCAAATATCAGCATAAAAACAATTTATTTTAAGATATCAAGCCTAAGAAGAAGAAGATATAGTAATATAATATATAAATATAATATATAAAACAGAAGAGAAAAATTCAGTAAGAATAACTTTTTCTCATGTTTAAAACTTATTTCATTTGATTATGTATGTGTGTAACTCACTATCGAGGCTACGAGGATAGCCGGAAATAATAATATTGGTAGAAATACCAGGGTCAAGCTCAACATATTATTATGTCAACCGTGCCGTCCTTTATGATATATTTCCGGTAGTTATTTGCCTTGAGAACTTCATCAAGAATATTGAATTCTTTTTGCGCCTCAAAAGAGGGCGTAGATACTAAGGCAAGACATGGATAGTTGTAAATCAATCTGCGGTAGAAAGATGTTATTAGCCGTTTTGTTTATAGGTATTCTGATTTTTTTATTTTTATGGCTTTGAGTCGTTTTTAATTATAAATAAGTGTCATTTCATTATGTGCTATCATCATTTTAGGCGGCTAAAGATCGATTATTCTGCTAAAAATTGGGTAAGTCAATATTGAGGAAGATAATCGATCATTAATTTCAAATTCCATTGTCTAGAAACATTCTGTTTAACACAAGAAAACTAGACGTATCATACGATTTCTTCGCATGAATTTATCTGATTGGCATGAATGAAATTCGAGCAACGAATCTTGCAATAAACACAATACCTAACAACCCAATTAGTAAAGTAATACCCCTTGTAATTACTGAAGTGAATAATATCGATGTCGAACTGAGTAGGTATTGTAAAGAACTATGTATTTTGCGAATATAAGGAGTTGGAGGTATATAAGAATAAAATAACACATGTAGGAGGACGTGGGATGTACTCGTACAGTTTAATATAGTTATGCTATCTAGTCTTGGAAAAGGAAGAAATCATCTTTATTCAGATTTATTTTTAGTTTTTTTTATTAGTACTTCTCATTGATATAGAGAAGTTACCCAAAATGGATAATGGTTCCATTTTGGGTAACTTCTCTATATCAATGAGAAGAGAATCTTTAAAATCCTCTGTTAATACTTTATATATTGTATATATTATAAATGTAAGCCTACTAAAGTGACTCTACACTGCCTGATTTAAAGTGTGGTGACTTCCACATACAGCACAAACGAATGACATACAACAGCGCCATCTACCGAAGAAACATGGAACTACGAAGAAAACACGTAACGATCTATACGGAGTAACTACTAATCCTGAATCGCGAAAGAGACATTCTCGCGCCGATTAGCCTTTACAAAATCCCAACATCAACTGGGCAGCAGCCCACCAGGCATGATCACCTCGCCTGGTCGGAGGATCCTCTCTTTGTGTTGGAGGAACACGAGTCCCGGTTCTCTACAAAATCATGAGTAGAATCCAAGAGTAGGGGTCATCTCCTCATTGTGAGAATGGGCAATGCAGCATGGTGACCCATACCATGGTTGCCTGATCAGATAATTTTGCATTATTCTCCAGAATGATGCAGAATGATTGGGCCTCCGGTCTCACACTCTCTTAAGAAATACGACAGCAAGAATGCTGTTATTATTAAGATGGTCTTCTGTGCGAGGGTAGTACTGCCGCGGCGCATTCATGCTGAAATCAGCGTGGCTCTACTACCTTCATAACAGACTACATTTATAATTATAATAGACTACACACAATTATGCTCTTAATTATTATTTCAAATAAAGGTCATATTCATAAAAAGTTACATAATGCAGATGACTGCATTTAAAGCTGAATGATTTGCAGTTAGTAAAGCAATTGAGACACTGTTCTACAACGATTAGCCCAAAATATTAAGTTGAATTTCTCTTAGATCCATAGAAGCTTTCAAATGTAATTCTTTGAACATTAGTTGCGATCGTGTCAATGATTTTGTAGGTTTTCAGAGCTTATCTAACTGATCCTGTAAATCTTATCAAAATTTTAAGAATTTGATGGCGTTATTATATTTAATAGTTGACATCACTCTAAGACCCATCGAAAGCAGCACCTTATTATAAAGAGACGCAGACAAACTTATGTGTGTTATCTAAATATTAAATTATTGGCCGCCTTGTTGGTTTAGTGGTTAGCGTATGCGGTTGCTAATCAAGTTTGATTCGGTTCGATGCCTGGGTCTAATCAAATGTTTGTAATTTCGGCAAATATTTGTTTCGGAGTCTGGGTGTTTATCTATATATAAAATTTATATTCACAAAAAAAGTATGTTTATATATTTATTTCAGTTGTCTAGTATATAACATAATACAAGCTCTACTTTGGGACTAGATAACTTGTCTGAAATATTTATTTATTTGATTATTTATTTATTCTAATTCACTAGATTTTTAATCATAAAACCTTACTTCTACATTTTTAACGTTAGAACAATAGTACTAGACGCATTTATTTTAAACTTACCTACAAGTGTTTTTAAAGCTACACAAAGTTATAAATCTGTATGAGTCTCGAGAAAAAAAAAATTAAATTAAATTTAACTTCAGGTTCAAGTTTTAATGAAAGAAATATTCACAAGATGAGGTTAAATATTTTTCATAGAATTCCTCTACAGTTTTTAATTACTAAGTTCACTTAAAAGGTGTTCGACAAGAAACTAACAAAACTCTTTCTAAAAAATATTAAATTAGACTTTTAATTTGAAGGAGTTTTTTTTTTCAAAAAAAAAGACAACGAGATGTTACAAAATTTGTGATTTATTATTTCCTGATTTGCTTGAAATTAATAATGACAAAATGTTTTCCGGTACAAATAATGTTATTTCACTGAATTCTCTAGCTTCATATAAGAAAATGAAAATAATATTATTTTTACAATGAATTAATTTTTTTAGCATTAGAATTTTGAATTTCTTTAGAAATAAAATAATATACTCCTCTTTATCTGGTATGTTAGTAGATACCTCATTAAGCAAATGTACATGTTTAACTTCTAAACCTTTTTTTTTGCGTGATAAAAATCATCATTTTTTTTTTTTTTCTTCGGCGGGGCGGTTCGTCGGACTCGAACCGACTAAAAATCACAGGGTATGCTCTCTCTGCGCTTCTCTTTTACGAGGAGGAGGAGTCCAGGGTGAGATCTCCTTCTGGACTCCTCTCAGCGCCTGCCCGCTCCTGATGCGGGCACCGTCTCTGTTCGAAGACCTTCTCTTAGGCGGTGTCCGGCACACACGGACGCCGCCACCTCGCAGCTAAACCTACCTCAACGTCAAGGTAGTAGAGCCACGATGATTTCATACCATCCTAAAATGACAACACTCGTGCTGTTATATATTGTGGATATACACCATACGCATACGCGATACTGGAGCTGCGGAGAGGCCCAATTATTCAGAAACATTTCAACTCATAGACATAAAAGAAAACCTCCTTTAAAATTTAAACATTGCCTGTGAAAATATCTAACGATATAGTATGCGTAATGTCCTTGAGAGAGAATATGTAGATTTACTAAACACGTGATTTGTTTTCCAGGACACCCCATATGGATCTCCTAAATTTTGACCAGCACGCGGCACTGAACGCGACGGTCAATGCGACTGGTAACACCACAGTCGCTGAGGCCAACCATGATGACCTCACCCACTCGATATTCTTTAAGCTGCGGATGTCAGTACTACTGCTGATCGTCATCATGGCAGTGCTGGGCAATATGCTCGTCATTGTCAGTGTTATGAGACATAGGTTAGTATTTTTAATATCATCATCATCATCAGCAGCCTATCGCAGGCCACTGCTGGACATAGGCCTCTCCCATTGCACAACACTCTGATCGATGTTATGGCTTCTCACTTTTTTGTTTGATATGCTTTTGTGTAATTTATGCACACATTTATTTAATTCATGCACATCGATTTTACTTACCTTTAATGATAGTATAGAAAAAAAAGTTTTTATTTCTCTTTGAGTCACCATCACTTAATCAACGGAGATAGAAATTTCTAAACATACTATATATTTAGTAAAGTTGAAGAATATTATTCATTGTTCAGCCGAAGACCTATTTAATGATACCCCAGACGATGAAGTAGCCGCGAGGAAAAAAAAAATATCCCCCCTTACGCGTAGGGCAGGTACGCCAAATAAAAATATTTTTCATAATTTTATTGTAGCACTTTGTTGACGTGATTACAATAAATATTCATGAAAAGTTTCACCTTTCTAGCACTTACCGTATAGATAAGTAAGTCGAGGACGGTCGGACGCACGGACATGACGAATCTATATATATGAATAGTTTTTAGAGTTCCGAAAAACTTCGGAACTCTAAAAACTATTCATATCTGACTTTTGCCAAGCAACAATAATGCAACATGCAACAATAATAAATATACAAAATAAAACAAAAAAAATCATTTTTTTGTTTTTTCTTTGATGAATTACTTCATATTTTAATTTTAATTTCCGGAAAAATGTCTTCCCTAAAATCTATTCTAAAAACATTGTTGGATTTATAAAAAATCTAAATACTTACTTTCAAACATTAATTAAAATCAAGTTGTTCTACTTCAAAGTAAACTGACGTTACCTGAGCTAAGACTTGTCTGAATTAAGTTTAAGAAGATATTGCGAATGACGAACACTTATCCTGAAATTAAACTGTTTAATTAGTTAAATTTTAAATGAAATATTAGAACAGACACTAATGAGGTTACTTTACTTATTAAAAGATATAATTATGAAATGAAGTGGAAATTTCATTTGACTTTATAGAGATAGAGATATAATTACAGAATAATTAATTTTAAGAAAGACCTGTAATATTTTTAGAATTTATCTTTTTTTCTATTATAGTTAAAATAAGAATTTTTCATAAAAATGTCAGACTGTAGAACTTTTATCTTTGACTTTGCTTGCCTTAGGAACGTATCACAATTTTTATATAATATAAAAAAAAACATTTTTAGAATAGATCGTAGATACAACGATTATTTTTATAATATTGGAAGATAAAGGATTCATCAAAGAGAAGACGAAAAACTTTAAAAATTCTATTTCTATTTCGTACGTTTCCTCAATCGTAAAATTTACCATGTAAATCAATTATTTAAGTTTAAGACAAGTACTGTCTTCAGTAAATATAATGTGCAAATTATCACCTCTTAACACTCAAAATAGCCAAAAATAGCCCAACCTCTAAATATATATATATATAAATATTTATATATACATTTAAATGTAACATAACCCTTACAATTCCAGACGCGTAGTAAGTACCGACGGCCGTCTAGAACTTTCTCCAAAGCAATCAAAACTTCTTTATCCTTTTCCCCTTACCACCAGTCTATTTTGATACAACATTGGTCGCGAGAATGGCCTCACAAATGACTTTATTATTCACGAACATTTGACCCGAACACTTCAAATAAAATACAAGTTTCTGCTACAATTTCACACTGTATTTCGTCCAAAATGTAACTTGATATCACAACGACTCATCTATGCAACCATATAAATTTATATAGTTATATCTCCAGAATAGGCAGAATGTTACATTCTCATATATTGTTGAACATACTTTTAATTGCTACTCAGTGATTGACAGTAGTTTGTTGGTAATTCATTTAAAATATATTTTGAACTTAAGTCATTAATGTACATGTTGTGACGGATTAAGAATACGAAGCGTCATCATCTAAATTTCGTCAAAACCTACTAAAAGAGCAAACTACGCACGATTGGATAACATCACTGTAAAGAGAAGGAAAACTTGACGAAATCCCTATCACAACCTATCTGGCCCACGTGGTATAATGCATCAAAACTTTTTTTTCCTGGGGAGAGGCTTATGTCGATTAGTGTACTGTTAAAGCCAATTGAATTAAGGTAAAGATTTTAGTAAATATGTGAGAGAGCCATGATGATGCTTTGTTGTTGAAATTTGTTTTTATTATTATTACTGTCTGTTATTGTTGAAAGCAAGCTTAACTATTCTTTCATTAGTTTTTATCGAGGTAATAAAGTTATCAAATCTCAAAGAAGCTTCCAATTTTATAGACCAAGTGCGTCCATCAAAATTTAACCTAATTTTGATGAACGTACTTGTGACTACCTAAATTGCACAAGCATATCGGTCGATACAGTCGCCAATCCTAATCCTATACATTGAATTCAGCTCCTATCGACGACGAAATTAGTCAAATATTTCACGTAAGTCTAGATTAAAAAGCTTTATGTATATATTCTTATTTTTTGTCCTCAGGAAGCTGCGTGTAATCACCAACTATTTCGTCGTGTCGCTAGCGTTCGCAGATATACTAGTAGCGATGGTCGTAATGCCGTTCAACTTCAGTGTACAATTCAACAACAGATGGTTGTTCGGTCCAACTATTTGTGATCTGTGGAACTCTTCGGACGTGTACTTTACATCGACGTCTATTTTGCATCTATGTTGTATATCGGTAGACAGATACTACGCTATTGTGAAGCCATTGAAATATCCTATCAAAATGACCAAAAAGGTATGACAATTTATCTTAATTTTTTAATGAATGTACTTGTATTTTTAAGTATCATTTTCCTGCTGCAACAGTGCTGTGTTTCATTTTCATAATCAATACTCGTTACACATTCATTCACACCGTTGTGACACACCACACACACAAAACCGCTGTCACATCTTGACTCTTTGAAAAAGTATGGTCTTAGAAAGTCGAGTGATACATATTTTTATTATATATATATATAAAATTAACTGCCTTGTTGGTCTAGTGGTTAGCGTATGCGACTGCTAATCAAGAGGTCTCGGGTTCAAATCCCCGGTTCGGGCCAAAAAGTGTTTTTGGGTTTTTCTTAGGAAATTCCTAATAGCAGCCCGGAGTTTGGAAGTTTGGCGGTGATTCACGCCCATGCCTCCGAGAGCGCGTTAAGCCGTCGGTCCCGGTTGTCATGAACATCTATGGCAATCGTTCCTGGGAAGTCAGTGCCCTCAAATATACTGACAACTAGTTCAATCTTCGAATTTCAGTTCTCCCTTAGGGTTGCGGAGGTCCGATGCCAGTCGCTCCGTGGAAAAACTGAAATTCAGGTAAAACCGGTTGAACTAGTAGCCGACCCCAAATAAACTTAGGAATAAAGGCTAGGAAGAAGAAGAAGACTAGCGTCTGAAACAAAATAGCGTAAGTTGCCTAAACGACACAGCTTTGCTCGCAATTTACAACTATATAGGCTCGGAAGAAAAATATATTTATATATGGATTACATAATTGATACCAGCAAATTTTCAAAAGTATTAACATTTATACAAAATTTTTTCATCATTATCAGCCATTACTGGACATAGACCTCTCCCATTGCATGCCACTTGGTTCGATCCTTGGCTTCGAACAAAAAAACGCCTATAATATTTTAGATTATATGAAAAGCTATACTTTTAAGCGGAATAAGTAGTAAAAACTTTTATTGGCGCAATTTTTCTTATGAATCATTTTTTCAAACTTACAACTATATATAATTTATAGATGTACGCAATAAGACTTTTGATTAAGAATGCTATAGTTCAAAATATAATAAAAGGTACTTGGTATTAGTTGAGTTGTCTGATATTAGTAAACAGAACCAGTTACTATGAAAGGAATATCAGCCAATATGAGCTCGCCTGTTTAAACACGTACCTCACGATTGGTAATAATAAATCTTTATTTATTTAGGGCGCTTGTTAGTAGAAATCGATTACAATGATGTAGAATATATGTGATCGGAATTCAAATTGTTTCGACTGGTAAATGCTAAAATTTATGGTTTATTTATTAGCAGAAAAACAACCATCTACCATTTATAAACAGTCCTGAAAGAAACAAATAATTGAAAGGCTTAGGATACCTATTCGTTAATTAACGAAACTCATATGATTATTTTTTGGCATTTTTTTAAATAGTATCTTTACTGTATTTTATTCTTGACTGTATCGAGACGGATTATGATTATATATATTCATCCAGTTATTATTATATGAGGCGACAAAACTCATTGCAAACAGAAGAAAAACTTAAACAAACCAACCCGTCCAGACATCGTAGTATAGAACACCAAAACCTTCTCTCTAAAGATAGGCAAAGTCCAGCAGTGAACTGTTAAATGCTTTAAGTGATGATTTTGAGATTCACGGAAAAGGATTACTAAAATATGTAAAGTTTTTACAAAAATATAATCAAATCTAACGCAGCATCAATACTCACTGAAGCAAAATACTGTATTACAAATTATAAATTTGAAAATATAACGAAATTCATTCAAAACTCGTTAATTTATCATCATCATCATCAACAGCCTTTAACAGTCCATTGCTGGACATAGGCCTCTCCTTTGAAAGGAGGTTCTGGCCTACTATACCACGCTGGCCAGACGGGTTGGTAAAGGGTTTGTTTCAAGTTTTCCTTCTCTTGGCAGTGATGTTAGCTGCTTATTTTGTTCCTATAGTTGCCTCTTACGACACCCATAGAATGAATAGGGGTGATGACACTTGTATTCTTAATCCGTTATAACAAATCTGTCAAACTAATTATATTTTTAATTGTGATAATATGTGTAAAATAAAAGTTATAATTAAAAGCTGTCTGTGGTGTCAGTTGAAACTAATGGGGTTTTCAACAAGAACTTTGTTTTCTTAAACAAAATAAAACGAAGAATTTAGATGAAGATGATTCAATTATTTATTGTATTACGAAGAGAAAAGTTTGGCAATTTTGAATGAAAACTGATATATGACAAATGTTCACCACAAGCACGCTGACAGATGTCGATTCATTCATCAAAGTTTTTAATCACCTTTTGGCAAAATGGCGGGTCTATTTCGTAAATCACATCACAGATTTTGAGTTTTGAGAACCTCTTTCCATAACATAGCCCCACATAAAATAATCCAGTGGTGTTAAAACATACAATCGAGCTAGCCACTTAACCGAAGTTCTGCGATCGGGAAATTTCGTTTGCAATAAATTGATCGTTTTATTGGCTGTGTGACATGTAGCACCGTCCTGTTGAAACCAAATGTCAGAGAAATACACGTTATCAATAATAGGCCAAAATTGAGTCGTTAATATCTCGCGATAGAGTGATCGAAATGTCATTTTAACAGAACCACCATTTTATAGTAGATATTAATTATGCGATTTTCGAGCGAAATTAAATTCATTGTAACAATTGCCAACGCCTCTACTACGTCACTAAAAACTAAATATCAACGCTGTCATGCTGTTGATGTTGAACCCATTGAAAAACAAAGGTCTTGTTTAAAAACAAATTATATCGAGGATATTAAGATCAGTATATGTTTAAAATGAATTTCAGAATAAAAATTGTAATTTCTAAGATATTTATTAATGCTTGAGCAATTTAATATGAGAATATTTATAAAATATTGGTTAATTTCAAATGTAGAAAATACAATTAATAGTAAGCGCTGGAAAATATTTCATTCGAGATGAATGAAATATTTTCCAGCGCTTACTATTAATTGTATTGTTGCTTAGGCTGCATTTACATGTACAGAATCCGTAATCTCTTAATCGGTGTGATCCACTTTATGGCACTAAATTGTATAATAGTTTCTACAGAAATGCTGACAGTCAGATGCAGTTCTGGGCTCTGTTGATATCGCACCCAGAATACCATCTGGCCGTAACAGTTTCTTGAACCTAATGGTTGCATGTAGTAATTATGTTATAATAATAAATAGTGCGGTCTACGACAGTATCCCATACTTATTTTAGAAATAAAACTACTGATAAGTAGATGTAATACATTGTAGCTGTTATAATTAAACTATATCAATATTATTTATAAATGAAATTGTTTCACTTGTTTCAGATGGCATACATTATGTTAGCAGCGACATGGCTTAGTCCAATCACAATATCGTATGTACCTATTTTTATGGGCTGGTACACAACCAGCGATTACTTAGTGCAGCAAAACGACCAATGCAATTTCAAAGTTAATAAGCCGTATGCAGTAATATCCAGCTCAATCTCATTCTGGATCCCCTGCACCATAATGTTATTCACCTATTACGCTATATTCCAAGAAGCGAATCGACAGGAAAAAAACCTGTATGCACGAGCTGGTAATGCTATGCTTATGCATAGACCTTCTCGAGATGTTGGCGATAAAAATGGCGCATTACATATAAATGCGGCAACACCAACGAAAGATAGAAATATCCTCAAAATGAAAAGAGAACATAAGGCAGCGAGAACTCTGGGCATCATAATGGGTGCCTTCATCCTATGTTGGCTTCCGTTTTTCTTGTACTACGTGTCAACATCCTTGTGTGACACGTGCGATGTACCCGAAGTTGTGAATGTGATCATGTTTTGGACTGGTTACTTCAACTCTGCATTAAACCCTATAATTTACGCATATTTTAATAGAGACTTTCGTAATGCGTTCAAAAACACTTTGGCGTGTGCGTTCTGTAGTTTTTGTAAGCGAAGTGCGTCTGATTTGGATGCACTGGAGAGATTAGATCGAAGAGGATCAACGCAACTCAGAGTGCCCGTACCTTCTAGAAGGACTTCGGATTTGGCATCCCTCTGAATACCTCCATTATCTAAAGTGACAGCAGTTTAAGAGGCCTATTAAAGTCTCAACGAAGTATTTAAGGACATTCATGTACTTAGTCCTAAAGTTATTGTGATTTATATAGAGCTGTCAAACAAGTAATGTACTGTAAATTATGTGTTATGTGTGTGTAATGTGTAATCTGCCAATAATACTTTATTGGCTATTAGTTCAAATAGGGTCATAAAAGCAATAATGATCATCGATGTTGTTACTTGTTTTTTTAGCAAAAGAAGGTGAGGGTAGATATTGATTACCAATTATATAATAATTACTACTATCAATGTTTAAACCAAATTAATTTTTCTACCTGTGATATCTATCTATGTGAGACCTATATTTCGTAGCACAAATGGATAAGTTTCTTTAATCCTTCATTTAGCAATACATAAGTATTATAGTATTGCGTAAATTAATAATAGATTTGTTGTACATTTAAGTATGTTTATAGTTCATTATTGTAATTGACATTAAGTTTTAGTGAACAAAAGGTAATAACAATCATAGTAAAATAATTCTTTCAAAAGAAAATAAGGTAGTTAAAATTTTGATGATAAGAAATTGTAAATATAATGTGTATGTATTTCATTCAATATTTTAAATACAAAGAATTTTCATACTGTATTCATACCAAAGACATTTCTAGAAATCCAAAAAAACTTGTTACTTTTTAGCCTTTATCATATTGCATGTATTGCATGCATTTCGATATCTTCACGTTTCTAGTTTTGATGAGTTTCACTGCTAAAAAATTATTTAATAGAATCATTCCATTGTATACATTTTTTAAATTCATTATTTGATATAAACTAATAAAATTAGGTTTGTAAATCTAAGGGCCTAATTTTAAGATTGTAAATTTGATGAAAGGCCAAAGTTTTGTAAATATAGAAAAAATGTTAAAATAAATTAAAACTAAATTATTGATAGTGTATAGTGTTAGGTAGTGAGTTTGTATAATAGTTTATAGTCGGAGTCGTTTAACGAATCATAAGTAAACACCTAATTAATAAATATAAGAACATTTCTGTTTTAATAGTCTTAGAATCAGTCTAGTCTTTAAAACAATTGTTATTTTCTTTGTTATCAACCAAATTACTTTATTCATTGGTATGATTATGTACATTAAAAGTAAAGATTTAAATGGAAATTCTTGATGAAGTCAAAAAATATAGGTTTTATCCACTCAGTTATATTTCCGAAAAATAAGTTTTTGTTTTCATTTGTATATTTTTACGATATTTTATGTTTGTTTTGTAGACTAATTAAATGTATGTTATAGATATAGTTACTAATTAATAGACAGACTTATAGTTAGTTTAGTCATAATTAGTTATATTAGTCAGTTAGGATTAAAATTACGATTTTATTTAAATTTTAAATAGGAAGATACTATTATGGGGACAAATAACGCTTCAATAGAAAAAAAAGGATTTTAAAATAATTATTGATGTGCTACGGTTAAATAACAAACCTGTTAGATTTGATGTGTCAGTGTTGTGTCAAATTCATCGTTTTTAAATGTTTATAGTTATATGGGATTATGGTCTGCGCACACTTTACTTTTAGAAATCTTGTGATTCAACAGTGATGAAGTGTACATATTACTTGGATTGCAAGATTTAATACGAACAGGTAACTAGTGTGCAAGGGTCTTTACTAACTTGACTAATATTGGCACTGTTCGCTTTTCTTTCCTTTCGACTGTTTAAAATTCCCAATTTTTGATGTATAAAAACAAAATTAATAATGGTTTTCCTCGAAATGTACTTCGCTGCTCTAAACTGAATCCTTTTATTTTTAATTTTCAACGTACATTTTCAAGACTTTTTTTAATATAAAATACTGCGGTTTATAATCACTTTAAAATGTAGTACCTATTTCTTTATTTTAAATTTGGAATTCAGACTTGACACATTCTTCTTTTAGCTTTTCAAATATTTTCCTTCTTTCTTCTCTTCTTCTTTTTCTCTACTAGTACAAGTAGAGACTTGAATATTGAGTCTGTGGTAAAAAAAATATTGTCTCTTGTATCCTTATAGATTAGGTATTCATTTAGTCGTGTCAATGTCCATATTTACCGCATTAGCTAATATTTCCGCGTTCTCATGAACTGTCAAAGAATTGTTGTTTGAAGAAAATATTTAATTTTATTTTAAACTAGCTTTCCGCCCGCGGCTTCGCCCGCGTGGAATTCGTTTATATCGCGTATCGGTAGATTAAACAATCTTACATGATTTTATGTTTGATAGTAAGGAACTTTGATACAAACTTTCGTCCCCTATTTCAAACCCTTCTACCTTTATTTTAGCGATAAAAATCCTATGTCCTTTCGCAAGTTCAGTTCTATCTTCATAATAAATTACATCAAAATCGGTTCAGTGGTTTTGGTGAAAGCGTAACAGACAGACAGACAGAGTTACTTTCGCATTTATAATATTAGTAGGGATTACACAATCGGAAAGTAGAGATTTCATCAAACAGAAAAAAGCCCAATTTTTTGAAAAAAGTAGATATTTTGACGGGTGAATATTTGAAAAAATTAAATATTTCAAATCAAAATAATTACAGTGTATTCGGGACATACAAAGGTAAGTTTTCACAAACTTTGAGGTTATGTGAAAAAAAGTGTAAATAAAAAATCGGCCAAGTGCGTGTCAGGCCATGCACAGGAAAGGGTTGCTCAGTCACCCTTAAATGGATTAGAAATTGTATCCAATGGATAATTGTTATGTTTACGTATTACTTATTGCGTTAAGTTTGTATGACGTTTTCCAAGTAAGCACATTGTAGAAGTTAAGCCTCTATAACTCCTGAACTAACAAAGTCATCTAATTCGTTATAGTTTTCATTTAAAGTTCATTATATGGACCACTATCACAATTTTTTTCCAGATTTTTTGAGCCGGCCGTTTAGCTTTTAGAGGGGGAGGATGCCCGGTTTTACAAAAAAGTGGCCTTTAAAGTGGAATTTCTCGCAAACGGATTCCTAAATCAAAAAATCGTCTTAACAACCCTTTAATGTTTTTAGATCTATATAATGATACCCCACGTGATGGGGTAGCCGCGAGAAAACAAAAACATCCACATTCTTCGTGTCGGGGAGGTACCCTAAATAAAAATATTTTTCATAATTTTATTGTAGCACTTGTCGACGTAATTACAATACATATTCATGCAAAGTTGCATCTTTCTAGCACTTACTGTTTGGATGGTAAGTCGAGGACGGACGGACGGACGGACGGTTCGAAGTCATAAACTTCGGAACCCTAAAAAGATGTAGATCTTTTAATTACCTACAACTTTGCCATTTACCTTTTTTCCGTAGGACTTGTAGTTTTGCCGGAAATTGAGATAACCCGTTTTTTACCCTTTGTTTTATATATTTAGCCATCCAAAGTGACTCTACCCTGCCTGATGGAAAGCATGAGTAGAATCTAAGAGTCGGGGCTACTACACTTGCTGCGAATGCAGACAATAATGTATGGCGGCCCACACTATGGCGGCTTAATGAGATGCTTTTTCACGCCCCGTCCGAGGAGGACCCGAAAACCTCCCCCCCCCCCATATCCGACTCCCCTCAGATCGCAGATCCCCCGTAAATTATTTTTCCTTTCATTTTTATAATATTCTCCTCCTTTTCCAATGGGTTTCATCGTTTAAGTCATTTACAAACTATCATTATGGTTGCCATGCAAGTGTGTTATGCCTAGCAACCTGTGAAGTTTTGACAGGAGATAAACAGTGATACATTTTGACATCTACGATTTATGTATTTTTATAACCACGGTAAAAAGGTAAAAACCTTTTTATCTCGATTATTGCAGTAAAAAGTAGCCTATGTCCTTTCCCAAGTTCAGTTCTATCTTCATACCAAATTTCATCAAAATCGGTTCCGTGGTTTAGGCGTGAAAGCGTAACAGACAGACAGACAGAGTTACTTTCGCATTTATAATATTAGTAAGGATTAAATAGCTTTACGTTTGTGTTTTTGTAATATTATAAATAAGTTTGGATCTTGAATTATTATTATATGAAAGAAGCAAGAAGAATTGTATTCTTTAATAAAAAATGTTATGTAAAATAGTTTTTTTTCAAGCAACAATTTTTTAAGGCATTCGCTATTGTAAATTCAATGTGTCTTCCTTTTGAATAAGTAACATAGGCTCAAAGTGTATGTAAACTAGATGAAATTAGAGTGTAATTTTTAGTGAAAATATTATATAGCTAATTCTGTATGTCACTGTGTGTGTGAGATCACATACTGGCTGTAATTGTAAAAAAAGTAATAATAAATGGTTGTGACTTCTTTAGATACTACAACTAACTCTCTAACAATACTTATTATATACCGAAAGACATATTGTTTCTAATGTTTATTTAAAAATATACTGTATACATGTTTGCTTTTTTTGTAGCTGACTATTTTCTGAGTAGGTTTAAATTTGAAAAATAATATGGAATTTCGTGTGGCAATCTAAGAAAAGAATAATAAAGTTTATAAAAATTCTCCTTGATATGGACCAGGGCCTACCAATTAATGTCAATGCAGATCAGTTTAACCAAACATTACCTGGAATCAAAATCTTTACGATCAATTAAAAAATAACACAAAAATGTAATTAAAATTAATTTCTTCAAGTACATCTAGAGGTCTTATCTAATATGGGTATTAATAACGAGAAAATAGTCATTACTTAGAGCAATCTGTGTGAAGTTTTGAATTTAGTAAAAGAAAATAAAAATTTCCTCTTCACAAGTCGTATTGTACATAATATTCCACCTTCTTAAACTCTTCTGGGTCCTGAAGAAATAAGTCGGCGGCCCGCCATTTGGTGATCTTTGATTCAGGAAAATAAAATCATTGATATTTTTCCATATGCATCAAAATGCTATGTATAACCATTTCTTTTTAAATCCGTCCACATTTATTTATCCGGTTTCCTCTTTTCAAATCTATTAGCTTATAGTATATGCAAAATTATATGTGTTAGAATTTTGTAGATTATATTATCAACGTGAATGGGGAAATCTGTATATAAAATTTAATGTTTGTCATAATATCATATATCATTAATAAACCTGATATATATATTTACATGATGTAGGCATTTGGTGGATTTAGTTTTTTACAAAGTAGCTAAGCCCACTAGCAGTTACTAGTTTAATATGCAGCAATATTATGTATCTAAAATACAGTATTTGTAATATAATAAGTAGAACTGTGTATAGAATAGTTACTTCTACTAATATAACATGTTGTAAATCATTTTTATACGTGTTCAATATAAAGGGTTTTAGCTCAAAGCCAATTAACTCCATCTTACAATCTTCTAGAAGATCAACAATAAAAACTTATCTTTCTTCTTCTGTTAGAAAGAAGGGCGGAGAATAAAGATTTATTTGAAACGTTAAACAAACTACTTCTTTTTACAACATAAATTAATACAAATTTAAGCTTCCCATCATTTTGTAATTGAAACATTTTAAAAAAGATAAACAATTTAATCTTAATTCTCAAATTTTTTGAAAGATGGAGTTAATACTCTTTATTCGATGCTCTTCTTTTTTGTTTTGGTTGAAAGTTTTGTAGATTTAATTAGTGCTTCTAAAATATTTTACTGATTGGTCAGTTGCATCCTATAACACTGTGACTTTAGCTAACTATTTTTAATAATTTAATTAATAGGTGAATTACCAAAATCCTATGTTTTTAATATTAATTAATATACTTTAATCGAGAGTCTACTGAAAAAGTTATTTCGTAAAGTTGTAAATATTCTTTTTATTGCCATTTGTGATAAAAATATAAATGAAAATCTAATTATTATTGTATTATTATTGCTATAGTGAAATTGTTTAAATTATTTTAAAAATAATGATGCGTGGTGCAACTTTAACCTTTAGGTATTTTACCTGAAATGTGCGTGTAATCAAATGCTTTTTGCAAAAATAAACGAAAATTGTTTCGTATATAATATTTTGTTTTTTTTTTCTTAAAAAAATGTTTCCCTAAATGATCCCATCCTGGTACTATCATCGTTGTATGTACAACAATTATCATCAAAGTACCCCAGAATGTTCACAGACAGACATGAAGTATTAGAGGTTCAAATCCCACATTGTGCACAATTAAAATTGTTGTTCTGAGTCTGGGTTTTATTTGTGCCCGTTTTATGTACGAGTATGTTTGTAAAGCCCCCGTAAAAAATAATCTATATTCCTAATGCAAGAGTTTTTGAAATGAAAATAAAAAAGACATTTATAAATTCAAATTCTGAGGATTAAATAATGTTTTCATTGCTTTTTTTACATTGTCTACCAAAGTGAATCTACTCTGCCTGATGGAAAGTAAGAATCCAAGAGTAGGAGTGACCATCATCATTATGAGTAAAGACAAGTGCAGTATGGTGACCCACACTATGGCGGCCTAGTGAGGCACTTTTGCATCATCGGGCCAGCGGTCTCGCACTCACCAACGTCCATCACCAACTATGAATGTTGTCACTTTATGTTCCTCTGTGTAAGGGTAGTACCGCCCGGGGCAAGCAGGACTAAATGCAAGTATCCAGATGGTCATTGACATTTTTTTTTCTTTAAAAGACAACTCCTGTTTGAATTTCTGTTGAAATTCCATTAGGAATATAAATTCATGTGTCGCGGGGGACTTCACATACATATATATGAAACGGACACAAAGAACACCAGACTCAGAACAACAAATTGTGAATCACACAAAGTGTTATCCTACGTAGGTTTTGAACCCACGACACTTGGCGTAGTAGGAAGCTGCGTGGCAACGGCTTAAGCCACTAGGCAAACCGTGCAGTCTATTAGGTGACCGATTAAATTCTTGTTAGTCAACCTTCTCGTTTTTACGTTCAACATTGTTTAGTAAAATCACTGTAAATATTAATTTCCATTAATATTAAAAGTAGCTTTTGCCCGCGACTCTGTCCGTTTATGTATCGGCCACCAAAAGTATTCTATGTCCTTCCAAAGGTCTAATAAAAAGAAATTTATCCAAATTGGTTCAGTGGCATAGCCGTAAAAAAAAGCCGTAACTGACAGATAGAGTTAATCTCGAAATTTTAATTTTAATATAGAAATACATATGGCCTTACAATTCACATATCGATATACATATAATAATTTTGAACTTCACATTAGTGCTAACTTTGTTGTTAACATCACTAAATTAAAAAAAAAAATACGTAAATTTATTGTTGGATTAAATACTGTTTTTGTTTTCTGATATTTGTTCCACCAAAGTGTGTCTGCTCTGCATGATGAAAAGCATGAATAGAACCCAGAAGTAGGGGTCACCATCATTATTGTGAAAGCAGACAATGAAGAATAGTGACAGGTATAATTTATCCTTCAATATATATCTATACGTAACAGAAAAATTTACTTTCGAGTTTATAATATACTAGCTTTCGACGGCCTTATAGCCTAGGCCATAGCCTATGTCCTTTCTTAGGTTTTAGACTATCTGGGAACAAAATTTAACTTCAATCGGTGCAGTGGTTTTTGAGTTTATCGCGAAAAGACAGACGCGGCGGAGGACGTTATTTTATAATAAATAGTGAAGTATGGATAAGTAAACCACAAGTGCACAAGTATAAAGACATTTAAGAACAAAGACACCATCAACAATATTACCTACTCTCAAAATGGACAAAGAATGTTTCCCTTTGACTCAGTTCCTGAAATCCTCTTATAAGTAAATGTAATCATTGTCAAAGGAAAATATATGTTGGGGCTGTGTGTGGAAGTAAGAGCTGACTATTCTGTGTAACATGTAGACCATGATAAAATGAATTTCACTATGCTTCACTGCGAGATACTTCTAGGTTCGGGTTTAAGAAAAAAAATAGAAAATAAGAAATTATATTTCACTTGCCAAAGAGCAAATCATAACGAAAATAACGTATAGTCTTATATTTTTAAATATTACGTTTTTAAATCTATACAAATAAATAAAATTTAAGTATCTTTTTATAATTTTAAATGAACAATTTTTAGCGAATGCATATGAAAGTAAATATATATTTATTCATTACTACTTTTTGTAACTTATTTAACAATAAAGATACATGAACAATGAAACTAAAAACTAAAAACCTTAATAATTATAATAAAACTAGAATATATTATAAGGAGTCCATTTAGGCAAGGTTCCGAAGATACTGGCAGCGTTCCCCCTTTGAATAGCTATACTAATTCTTTGTCCGAGGTAGCTGCCAGCTCTTCGGTCCCCTGTGACGTCGACTAACCTTCTTGATATTTCTTTAAAAAGCCCTATAGCGCTGGGACCCCACGGACCAAGGGTCTCGACACCGAATAGGACAAAATCATATTCGGAGCCTAGACCCTTGTATTTGCATGCTTTAGTTTTTCAGCCGCTTCACAAGCCGCACCAGCTCTGTTGTTGGTTCCATGTAGATGAAAGTAATATTAATAATGCGGTGCTTTCAGCAAAACAGCAATTTAATAGAAATATCTGTAAAAGCGTTACAGATAGACATGCAGACAGACTTACTATCGAATTATAATCTAAGTCCGTAGTGACTCCGACGTCTAGAATCATTTTGAAATATTCTGATACCTATTATTATACAACAAACAGAGAACTAAATGCCTAATTGGTCTAGTGGTTAGCGTATGCTGATCAAGAGGTCTCGGGTTCGATTCTCAGGTCGAACCAAATATTTGTGTGATCCGCAAATATTTGTTTCGGAGGTTGGGTCATATTTAAAAACACCCAAAATTTACAAAATAATATATTATGTTTATGTATTTATATCAGTTGTTTAGTATCCATAATACAAGCTCTGCTTAGTTTGGGACATCTACGTTGTGTGTAAAATGTACGATATACTCGTATTTTTTTATTTCTATATAAAAGTAAATGTGTAATACGCGTCAACTATCCTCTGATCTTTACATATATTCATAGCAAATAAGCGTCGTAGACACATATCACATGTTGTAAAAGAAGACCTTGATAACAGTAGTAAATCTAAAAAGTTTCGCAACTTCATCAAATCTGCCATTAAAGTTATACGTGAACTTCTTTGTGTTATCTCAATTTAAGATCTTACTTGAAGGTTAGACGCTAAGTTGAAAACTAAACTTTACTGCATTTCTTATTCTACAAGGTTCTATTTTGACATGTACAGCCTTGAGGCTGTTTTGATATCTGAACTTAAAGTTTATGCTTCCGCAGTTTCGGTTTCTTCATATAAGATTTCATTATGTTTGTGTTATCCATATTTATGTTCAAATTTCAAATGTTAGACTCTGTGTGTTCTGCTTTCACGACTAAATAGCTGATCCAATATGGACAAATTTCGGTATGAAGAATAGATTGAACTTTACAGAAGGACACATGCTACTTTTTGCCGCGATACAAATCATTCATGTGTTATGCAATCTTGACTGTCTTGTTGGTCTAGTGGTTAGCGTATGGGGCTGCCGGTCAAGAGGTATCGAGTTCGATTCCCGTTTCAAATATTGTATCCCTAATCTTTGTATGATCTGCAAATATTAATTTTAGAGTTTGGGTGTTTTCTATATATAACATGTATGTATTTACAAAAAAAAAGTAAAAAATGATTCTTATCAGTTGTCTGGTACCTATAATACAAGCTCCGCTTAGTTTGGGACTAGAAGGCGTTTTGTGTAAGATGGCTGAAATTTATATTAATTTAATCAACGACACTGCTTCCGTGATTCTTTTAGCAGTAAAACAAAAGCTACAACTACAAAAACAATCAAAGAGGATAGGTCCAATTCCGAGTACTAGTAAAAGGTACAATGTAACGCTTGTAAGACAACATGTCACGAGGCTTACATCGCAAAATATACCGAATACACATATCTAACACTTTGAAGTCAGCTTGTAATACGTATATTTTTAAATTAACTAAAGATTAAAACAGATAAAGAACAGAATCTGTAAACATGTCAAAAATTGTAGTCTGAGCATTATATTTGTCACATTTGTTTAGGTGTAACCTCGTTATTGAAAATGTTCCCAATGTTGAGCGTTTGATCTTCACAGGAGACAGGTTTCTTTTCTTTATAAACTTCTACGTAATTTATATTAAAGACTTGGAACTATAACTTACAAAATAAGATTTGTGGTACATTAAACTAGATAGCATATTTACTAGAACAAAATATTCTATGAGTAATTAGTAAAGAGTTGACTGCAGTCCACTGCTGGTCATAAGCCTGTCTTATTGCACGCCACACAGATCAATTTTGGGCTTCTCACATTCGTTTTTAAATAATTAGATTTTAGTAAAAAAAGTATGTAGGCGAGGGTAACCACTATTGAACGACTTTAAGATTTTACTCATAATAAAGAATATCTATTCAATGTCGCTACAAAATAGCAGTGTATTGGAGGCACTTATTATTTCTTTATTTTTGTTTACTTATTATTTCTTTACTCTTGTTTACTTATTATTTCTTTACTTTTGTTTGCTTAATATTTCTTTACTTTTGTTTGCTCATAATTTCTTTACTTTGGTTTACTTATTATTTCTTTACTTTTGTTTGCTTATTATTTCTTTATTTTTGTACGAAATTTTCCAAGTAAGTGGATTTTTCAAATTAGCGCCCTGTAACTCCTAACATAAAACAGTAAACTGCTATAGCTTACTTCTAAAGTTCAATATATGAACTACTACCATGATTTTTTTCAGATTTTTTACTTTTAAAGGGGGGGGGGAGGAATGCCTTTGTTTTTACAAAAATATGCGCTTTAAAGTTCAAATAACTCGCAAGCATACCCAAATAAAAATATTGTTCGTAATTTTATTACATCACTTGTCGATGTAATCACAACACATTTCCATACAAAGTTTCATCTTTCTAGTACCAACCGTTTGGGCGGTAAGCCGAGGACGGACGGACGGACGGACATTACGAATATATATAAGGGTTCAGAGTAATGAATTACGGAATCCTAAATACCTGTGTTGTTTTAGTAGATATGTAGAAATGGTCAACTAATGCACCGGTTTAATATTGGTTTTTCTACCTTACCTCCACTGCTTTTATCCGATTTAATTTATTTTCAACGCAATACGCACACCACTGTTTTATGCACGGGTCTAATGTCTTTTTAAAACTAAAAGGATACGTTTTAGTTTTTTTTAGATCTCGATTGAATCAATAATTTACCTTACAAAATGTCATTAGTTTTCCATCGCAGTCCACTGGCCATCCCATAGTACGTCACTTCAATCGATTTTCGGTTTCAAACTGCACATCATAATATTTGACGACTCTCCGTCCTTTTCATATCGCCTATCCTTTAAATTTTTATGATCAACCTTTTCAAATTTATATTCATTTATCAATTGAAAATTATTCATACAGCCATCCCAAACAGAATATATTGATGGCAACAAAATTATTACGTGTGAGGATGAAGCATGTAATAGCTCAGGATAATGTATTGTAAACCGCGATTACATTTTAAAAGGGAAAGAAAATATAAACATTAAAGGTAATCGCACACTTATCAGAGGCAAACGCGTCGAATAAGCCGAACGAAATGAATTTTAGAATTCTTTATATGAAATCTCATAAAACCTCGTACATTTATCCGCGTCGAATCGTCCGCATCTGGAAGAACTCCAGAAATCCTAGACGAATTCGGATGACGTCATAAAATTTTATAAATTTACGTCGTAATTTTTTTTTCCTTCGAACCATGGGTGTTGGTAAACAGGCGCCTCGTGGCTGGTCTGGGCTGATTGGCTTGGAAGACATTAATCGCCATTTCTCCTCGTCCTCCTTTTTGGACCTTCAAACCAAGAATCTCACGATCAGTTACTTGGCGAGCCTTATTTCTCCTAATATTAACCCTTTTCAATTTGTTCCAGTCGCGCAGGGTGAGATCAAAAAGATTATCCTTTCCATCAAATCCAACGCTGTTGGTTATGATCAAATCAGCAGGCGTATGATCATGTCCATCCTTGAAGAACTCTTGCCTGTAATCACACATATCATCAATTACTCCCTATACTCCGGAACCTTTCCCACACTATGGCGTAAAGCTCACATAATTCCTTTACCCAAAATCACACACCCCACACTTCCTAGCCACTTTAGACCCATATCAATTCTTCCCTTCCTTTCCAAAATTCTTGAATCCTGTGTATATAAACAGCTATCTGATTATATATATAAAAATAATTTGCTTAGCCCATTTCAATCGGGTTTCAGGCCCGGCCATAGTACTACCTCTGCTCTCCTCAAAGTGACAGGCGATATTAGAGAAGCCTTGGAAGAAACAAAGGTGACAGTTTTAGTTCTGGTCGACTTTTCGAACGCCTTTAATACCGTCTGTCACGACATCCTCTTGGCCATCCTCTCCTATCTTAAGATCTCGTCTGGGGCGCTGGAATGGTTCTCATCTTATCTTCAGGGACGCCAACAGTCCGTTCGCGTTGATGATCTCTCCTCGAGATGGTGTGATGTCGACTCTGGTGTCCCTCAAGGCGGTATACTTTCTCCTTTGCTTTTCTCAATTTTTATTAATCTCCTATGTCCCGAACTTCGCAGTGCGTATCACCTGTATGCTGACGACCTACAACTGTACTCTCAGGCCAGTGTTGATAACATAACAACAACTATTGATAATATCAATATTGATCTCCGGACGATCGAGAACTGGTCTGCGCGGTTCGGATTAGCGATCAACCCGACAAAGTGCCAGGCCATACTAATCGGTAGTAGGCGTTCAATGGACAGGACTAATTTAGACATACTCCCCAAAATAATGCTGAATGGTACCACTATACCGGTCTGTAAAACAGTGAAAGACTTAGGCTTGCAACTCGACTGCACTTTGAACTGGCGTGATCAAGTTACATATGTATGTCAGAGGGTCACCGGCATTCTCAGAGCACTATATCGCTTGAAAAATTGTCTGCCCGTGAAAACCAAGAAAATGCTTGTGCAATCTCTTATCTTCCCTTTGATCGACTATGGTGACGTGTGCTATTATGACCTGAATGCAGATCTCCTCAACAAGTTAGATCGTCTTCTCAATAACTGCATTCGATTCATCTTTAATCTTCGTAAGTATGACCACATTTCCAGTTTTCGTTCCCAGTTAGGTTGGTTGCCGATTCGTCAACGCAGAAAAATGCGCGCACTCACATTCCTGTACACTATCCTCAATTCCCCATCCCCCCCTAGTTATTTAAAAACACATTTCCAACTCTTATGCAATAATCACAACCGGAACCTTCGGTCGGCTAACAATCTCCTCCTGCTTTGCCCATCACACACTACTGGTTTTGTTGGATCCTCATTCTTTGTCCAGTCTGTCCACTTGTGGAATGCGCTTCCTCTCGAGGTCAGAATGGCGAAGAATCGAGACACTTTTAAGATGAAGGTAAAGAAGCTTTTATTGGGCGAATTGGCGGATTCAACGGAGTCTTAGTTTATCAAAAATTCTTATTGGATTCTACGTTAATAAATATATGTACGTGTATGTATGTGTATAAATATAGACGTATATATGTATGTTTATGTAGGTATATTACTTATCATATTATATGTATGTATATCATATTAAATGACTTTTTGTACCATAATCTATCGATTCACCCTATATGCACCTACCTCATCTTTTCTCTGCATCGCCCAATCGGTCGACTGGCAGAAAATGCCTAAGGCATTAAGTCCGCCGATGCATGTAATTTTGCATAAAGTATATAAATAAATAAATAAAATTCGGCGTGGATTATGCGGTCGCCTCGATCGATGCGCTCGCATTCTATCAGTTACGTATGACAGAGCAACGTACGAGTACTATTTCTTGAAATGGTTTCTTCGACGCGGTCGATGTTTTCGGCGCGGTCGATTCTTCTAGTGCGGATAAGTGTGCGAGGCCTCCTTGACTTCGATTCGTACGGCGCGTGCGGCGCAGATAAGTGTGCGTTCACCATAAGGGTACATATAAGGGACATTTGTAAAATTATTCAAAAAGATAAGGTTATGAATAACAAATGTTCCCAGAATATGAAATTAAAATATGAGTTTTGCTTTTGATCTAAATCTGTTCCGTTTTACCCTTTTTTGAAGAATACACTAAAGAAAAAAGAGAACCCAACGATACAGGAATATATTTAGTGTGGGAGTTACACTAAGAGTACTTATGTGACGTTTGGTTCTTTACAAACGTATATAAAATGAACAGAAATAACACCACGACTTAGAACAACACCTAGGCTTCATGAATAATAATATGATGAAGTGTTATTTTTATCGATGCAAAGAGAATGAAAACTTGAAACCAACCCTATACCAAATCGTCTGGCCAGCATGGTATAGTAGGCCAAAACCTCCTTTCTAAGAAGAGGCCTATGTCCAGCAGTGGGCATAGGTGGGACTGTTAGAGGCTGTCTTGATGATGATGATAATGTTATTTTAAATGCGGTGTGATTAATTTTGAAATTTGGTACGAAACAACGTCTTGTAGAACACATAAAGTAAAAATTGCGAATAATTGCAATCGAACCTATAACTTTTCCATTCTACTGTAACTGTTTCTGAATTCAATTAAGAATCTAATATAACCAATATAAAGCAAGCTGAACATAGTGGCAATCTAAAAAAAGAAATGTCTATACCATCGGCATAAATTTCGGAACCTCATAAATCTTTAAACTGTCTTCTTTTTTATAAAGCATAATTCTAAGCGAATTGGAATCTTATACAGTACAGTTTAGAAACTAAATTTCAGTGCTAGTTTTCCAGCAATTTTTATGCTGGTTTTTTGCAGGACCGCCCCTGCTTCAGACATTTATCACTTGTCAGACCCTGATTGGCCCTTACTACAATACGCAAGTATAATGCAAATAAAAGTACTAATATTGTTAAAGATTTTCTGTAAATGTAATTATACTAATCTGGGATTTTTTTAAAAATATATTTTAATTTGGAAATATTTTTAAAACCAATTTATACTTTTTTTTAAATTTATCTGTATGTATTGATTTATCATAAAAAAGCTGCCAAGTGCGAGTCGGACTCGCCCATGAAGGGTTCCGTAGCAGCAAGTAAAAACATTTTCATCATTCAGTTTGGAAAAAAATGATATTGAAAATCTCAACATCATTTTTGAAGACCTATCCATAGATACAGTTATGGGTATGATGAAAAAATTTTTTTTGAGTTTCAGTTCCAAGTATGGGGACCCCCAAAACGTGTGGTTTTTTTTCTATTTTTATGTGAAAATCTTAATGCGGTTCACAGATTACATCTACTTACTAAGTTTCAACAGTATAGCTATTATAGTTTCCGAATAAAGTGACTGTGACATACGGACGGACGGACAGACAGACAGACATGACGAATCTATAAGGGTTCCGTTTTTTGCCATTTGGCCACGGAACCCTAAAAATAGGCGAAGTGCATGTAAGGCCACGCCTAAGATAGGGTTTCGTAGTCATCCACAATGGCACGTGGATTTCATATCGTGCCTACTAGATAATCTAGCTTCTTCTTCTTCTTGTTCCTCTCCAATTACTGGAGGTTGGACATCAGCCCTGAAAACCTCGCTTTGTCCCTGGCGAGGTGAAAGAGTTCCGCTGCGCTCTTGGCTACTAGACAACCTTGAAGAAATATTTTGAAATTAAATTATAATAAAGTGTAATATATATTGTCTGAGGTATTTCGTTATAAGATAAGGATTATATTTACTACTGGCTGAGCCCTACAGCGTTACCCTTGTTTGTTTGTATTAAATCGCAAGTAACGCCGCGGAGGGAACCTAGTCTATAAAATAAGCTAAGTTACTTTTTAGGGTTCCGTGGCTAAATGGCAAAAAACGACACCTTCAAAAATTATGTTGAGGTTTCTAAAATCATTTTTTTTTAAACTGAATAGTTTGAGAGACACTTCCAAAGTGGAAAAATGTGTGTCTTCCCCCTGTAACTTCTTAAATAAGAGAGTGATAAAACTAAAAAAAAATTAAGTTGTACATTACTACCAACATGCAAACTACCAACGAAAATTGGTTTGAACGAGATCTAGTAAGCAGTTTTTTTTTAATACGTCATAAATCGTAAACCGCAAGTTACCTTTCATTCAATCAATACACTATTATAAAAACATCGATCAAAGTTACAACGAACTACATGAACTTTTATATGATGTTACTTGCTGATACGGAACCCTTCATGGGCGAGTCCAACTCGCACTTGGCCGCTTTTGGATCATCAGCTTTCTACTAGTCAAAGTTTTATCAAAATCGGTCCAGTCGTTCCAGATATTAGCAGGAACTAACAGACAGACAGACAGACTTTTTTTTTTAAATATGCGTTTATACTTTAATATGCATTTAATAAGAAACTGCCTTTTGATATTACATACAGACACTTTAATTTTTATTTATTTGTCATCTTCCGAGCCTCTATTCCCAAGTTTATTTGGGGTCGGCTACTAGTTCAACCGGTTTTACCTGAATATCAGTTTTTCCACGGCGCGACTTGCATCGGACCTCCGCAACCCTAAGGGAGAACTGATATTCGAAAATTGAACTAGTTGTCAGTATATTTGAGGGCACTGACTTACCAATAACGATTGCCATAGATGTTCATGACAACCGGGACCGACGGCTTTACGTGCTCTCCGAGACACGGGCGTGAATCACCGCCAAACTTCCAAACTCCGGGCTGCTATTAGGAATTTCCTAAGAAAAACCCAAAAACAAATTTTGGCCCTACCCGGGATTTGAACCCGAGACCTCTTGATTAGCAGTCGCATACGCTAACCACTAGACCAACGAGGCAGTTGATATGTATAGATAAATACTAAAAAACAAATAGGTACGTATATAAATGTATGATTCAGTGATATCAATAAATGTTGATGGCTTCTGGATTTGATTGCTTGCATTTTAGCATTTCCGTAGCAACAAATATATAATTATTACGTCAATTGAAACAGAGCAGGATATGCACCAAGTATAATATATTTATTCTTGGTGATAAACTTATTTATATCTTTAATAAAACAATCTCATCTGGGTGCTCTAATATATTTGGATTATGTCCAATCTTTGTTTCGAGGTTATATTCTTAACATCGATGAAATAAATAGAGTATACTCTTCGGGCGTATGTGGGACTACCGGACAATCGGTCTACCTACTAAACCCCGCGGCGGCCTACCTCGACAGTTGGGAGGAGCACCAAGAACGTATTATCGGCTTCTGGAGTCCTCACTGCCGTACCCCGCAACTGAGGTGACTGGCCTCAACCCTCAACTCCTCACATCCCCCCAAAATGTGACCGCAGCGACCCTCAGGTGACGATTGGGGAGCTAGAGACCTCTGCCGCGTCCAACTCGATGCCTCCTTCGAGCGGAATTGCCCCTTTCCTGATGTCGCTCTGCAGACTCCTCCTGGAGCATAACGCTCTTACAGAAGGAGACCGCAGCTTGCCATCCCTCACAACTTGCCTGCATTGCCGTGATCAAAGAAGGCGGTGACAGTTTTCGTCCGATCTGTCCGACCAGGACTCGACCCTCGGACTCCCACTCAGGTAGTCATCTATATTCTATAATCGTAAAATTGAAAGTTAAAATTCAGGTAAAAAATAATAAAAGAATTATATAATAAAAGTAGTTTCAATACAAGTTAAAAACACTAGATCGATATAAGTTGAACTTTATGGTTAATAACAAAAATTAAGTACGTTTACGGTCTATAAAATTTATTGGCTCACCATTTAAGTGTTATTTTTAAAAATGTAAGTAGTATGTACTGCTACAAAGACTTGAGTTAATTTAATTATTGTTTAAATATACCTATAAAATTTGCTGACTGGGTTTACGTAAAATATTAGCGAATTAAACAATTTGCTAAGAACTTAACTCGCCTATAATGCCAAGGATTTAGCTTAGCACTCAGATGGTTTGGCACATAGTAATATCTTATACAAGTTGTCTTGTACAAATACATATATTCTATCTAATAAAAAAAGAATTTGAAGTAAACATTTATTTGTACATAAAACGAATAAAGCTATATTTTCGCAGGAAATAACAGCTTTTATACAAATCAGACGTCTCTGTAGAAAAGGTCTAATGACGGTTAAGAAAGCCACTGAGGTATGAAAGCAATTGCTGTTATCTCTTTAAACTACCATGGAGGGAGAATAGCGTCAGCTATGATGGATGTTTTGACAATATTATGAATAGTTTCTAAATAAACAATATTTATAACATATACTATTAATTTGCTCTTTCTTATTCTGTTTGAGTTTAGACACTACAATAATTCTAACATTATTAACTTACTTTTAAATATTTAGGGTTCCGTACCTCGAAAGGAAAAAAAAAGAAACCTTGTGGGAGCACTTTGTCGGTCTGTCCGTCCGTCTGTCTGTCTGTCAAGACCCTTTTTTGCAGGAACTGGTGGTATCAAGCTGGAATTGATATCAAATACTCAGGTCTACTGTCCCTTGGAGCTGTGAAAAAATCAAACGTCTAAGCCAACGCAATCAAAAGATACAGCCGTTTATGACTTTTATTTCCGCAAATTTTCGACATTCGCAAGGGAATCAAAACCTACAGGATAATTCCCGTGAACTTAGGATCTTGAAATTTGGTACAAGGCAACATCTAATCAAACTTCATCTCATCTTTAACACATATACGATACGATTTTTATAAATAAAAGTAGTACGAAATCGATATTGCATCACTGTTCAGAACAACAAATCAATGATTTATTATTGTTGGGCTCACTTCGTTGAATTGTACTCGAATGTTGAGTTACGACGAAACTGTTGCAAAAAAGTCTCCTGTATCTTGGAAAAATATAAGTCTACTCGGAATATAAGTGCATAATTTGAAAACATGTGCTTTTCAACAACTGATAGCAAAAATATACTCGTATGCATTCATAATGAGGATTGTGGCCCCTACTCCTGAATTCTTAAGTAGAAATTAATCTCATACAATTTTTGCTTTCCATCAGGTAGAGAAGAGACATTTTGGCAGGCATACATAAAAAAAATACATCAGTTTCTAAAGAAACCCAGCTCCTGTTTGATCTAAAAATGACTATTTTTTAAAATAAAGAACAGACTAAACTATTGATCATTAATCGATCACAAATCATTAAAGATAACATTATACTTAATAATATTTTATGAGCTCGTAAAATGAACATTGTTATTATGTCAATGTAACACTTTTCTTTGTACAAACATCCATATTTAGGTTAATGATATATAAAGCATGTTATAAATATGAGTAAAATTTGTAGTTAATTGTAAACAGATTAGTTTAAGAAACGGTTTTATATAAATTACGGACTCAGTACCAACTTCAATTGTTGGTTTCAGACCAGTTTATAGTAGTTCAATATTTTTTCTAATTATAATTCGATGTAACATTAAAAAAATTAACTAAAAGAAAGTTATGAAAAAAGAACTAAGATTTCTCTTAAAAATCATATCTGAAATAATAAAGAATTAATTGAAATTTTTCCAAATTAAAATCAAACACTTTTGCGTTAAATGACAATCGAAACTATAGTCTCCAGCAAAATTGTCACGGCTTCTGCACTGACTCTGAGAAATTAAATTATGTTAATGTCTTAGTATAACTGAGGATGCCTAATCTAATGAAAGAGCTAAATTACGAAATTACAATATATTTAATTACTAAATGACCAAAACAAGCAGCTAACGTCACTGCCAAGAGAAGGAAAACTTGAAACAAACCCTTTACCAACCCGTCTGGCCGGCGTCCTCTTTTCAAAGGAGAGGCCTATGTCCAGCAGTGGACTGTTAAAGGCTGTTGATGATGAAGATGATGACGATGATTCATTTTAAACTTATTACAAATGCTGTCTCTTCCAACCAACCTCATGTGTTTTTTTGTTATTTTCCTTGTGATATAGAAAAGAAAACTTGTATTTTTTCAGGTAAACTTATCAAAATATGAAAGTGACATGTACACCAGACTAGATCTATAAACGCAACAATTAAATGTGATAATTGAATTAGGTATACGTCACTCTAAGGGGTCGATTTCACGAACGAGATCGTGACAGATCCGCGCTTCCATCGTCAGGTGTTCTCCGCCGACAACCAATTTATTATTCCTTCAGCGTAACGGAATAGCCAAGTGTACAAATAGGTTTCACGATGATAATATTGCCGCTGAACTCACCCTTGGAGATAGTCTCTAATATTTTACTTTTTTTTCAGTCATGCAAAAGACATAAAATTAACAAATAAATTGAACATACCCAACTTTTATACATATTTGAATGGATCCTTTCATTATAGACATCTAAGAAATCTTACTTTGAAATAACTAAGTGACATCTAACCTTTCCATGAATCAAGACCATAGCCAGTGCTGACATAATGTGGAAAACCTTTTCCAAAAGAGTCAAATATATTTTCAACACACATCCGTTCCGGCCTGACGTTGATGTGGGGTCCAATTAAACCCAAGCGCGTGTGACATTGACGTTGTCATAATTCACTTGACAACGTGACCCCGAGGAGCAGCAATTGGTTTTCAGAAAAATAGCAAAGAAATAACATCTTGTAATAGGCCTTCTGAGGCATAAAATACGATAAAAATTGTATGTTTACTTGCTGTAATTTGATATGGATGTTTGAACTAAGGATAGAAATATTAGGTTTCAGGGTTTACAAATTATTTCAATATTTACTTACTAGAAATTCAATACACTTTTACTTGGTTACTTAAGATTCCGAAAACATGATAGATTCAGTTTGAAATTTAATAGATTCGTTGAAACAATAATGGAAAACATTTCTTTTATCTTGTGTGGGTTGTAAAATAAGTTTTACGTTCTTTGTAATTTTATTTATCATGATCTCTTACTCTTGATGGAAATCATTATATGAAAGTGATGGAAACTGGACTTTAGTATTTTATCCATTATATTTGAAATCAATATAAAAAAATACTGAATAAGTAAAGTGGTGATCTATCGCAAAGGTGAGAATAAAACTCCACTCACTAGCGAACCTGGGTGTTGTAAAGACGACACAGATTCTCGGATAAAAAATCGCCCATGTACTGTCCTATCATCTGCATGGCGATGTATGTTTCCAAGGGTTAATATATCATTGATATGAAGTAGAAACAGAGTGGGTGAAAGGATGCAACCCTAAGATATACCATCGATAACATGTTAATATTCAGAGGCCATCGACCCAATTGCAGAGTTTGGGGGCACGCTGAACGCAGGAAGTACACTTCACGCTTAAAACTTCCTGCGTTAGGCCTCCGTCAGTTATCACATGTATAACTACATGAAATTTAATCAATATTTCTTTTAAAATCGACAGCCTTTTAAGTCAGCACTATACATTCGTACGAAACATATGAGCTTTGTTATAAAACTCATTTTAGTGATCCGTGCTCATCAGAGTGTTACGAGATTCCAATGTGAGAACACGTTATTGTTCAGTGCTTAACGAGATGGAAAACGTGTAACGCATTTAAAGTCACTCTGGAAGTGTTAAGTATGTAGAGGGGCATTTCGATTACTATTTTTTGTCTATGACTCCGCCCGCGTGTGTTAATTATCGCGATAGAAAAGTAGCCTATATCCGTGTTGGTAAATGGGTGAAACGGTTTGAAAGACTTGAAATCGTAACAGAAAGACATACAGACAGATATAGTTACTTTCGAATTTATAATATTAGTATGGATTAAAAAACAATACTGACTGTTATATATAGGTATTTTCACTTTTTAATCACACCAACAATGTTATATCATTTGGCTACGTAGCCAGTTGAATCATTATTTTCCTTCTTTTAGGGGGTAGTATTGTTCTCAGTACAAAAAAAAACTGAGAATATTTGTTGTGAAAGTCTTTACTCTGCCTGATGGAAAGCATAAGGATAATTTAAAATCAGTAGTCACTATACTTATTGCAAATGCAGGCAAAACAGAGTAATGGCCGATATTTTAACGGCCTATTGTGATGTTTCTGTATAATTGGGCCTCTCTCACACTTAACCAAAATAACTCGATATCACTTATGCTCTCATTTTAGGTTGGTCTTCTGTGAGACCTGTTGGCTTATATAGTTGTATTGTCAAAGGCGAGTCAACCATTGCATGCTGAAATCAGCGTGACACTACTTCCTTGACAATCGTGTTCGTTCCAAATATTAACGAACCAAATTTCTCGTTTTCTTTTTCAAATCAAATCTCAGCTTTGAGATTTGATTCCCATTTTGAATGTCGCTAACAATATCCTAGATTTTTATTAACCAAAAATTCTTATTAAACATACACAAAATTACTATTTAATGTAATAGTAGCACATATTAAAAACTAGCAGAATTACAGTTATTTAATTTTGCTAGTTGTCATATGTACATGCATATTTACAAAAAAAGAGTAGGTTTATGTATTTATATCAGTTGTCTAGTAACCAATCTATGGGGCTCAGGCTTTGCACTGGTATGTATTTAAAAATCATTTTAAATTTGACAACTTATATACGAAAACAAACCACGAGAATTAATCTATTCAGTGCTGAAAACAGTATGAAAATCCGTGTAATCGTTTCTAAGTTCAACACGAAACAGGCAGACAGACGCATCAGATGACTTTGTTTTATAATAATTATAGTGAAGTTTGAATTTTTGATATTTTTTCTTACGTGTCAAACTAACTTCATTTTAATATTACCGAATAGCTACGTATTACCTGTAATGTGAACATAAGAGCAAGTTAATTCCATGATTTATTTAAGATCCCGTGTACCTAACGACACGACACGTAGCGGTAAATTATCCCTTAAAGGCTACTAATCTCGGGACACAAGTTGTACGGTTAAGGGTAGTATAATATGGGTAACCTTTTCTACGCAACCCAAGAGGAAAATCTTTTATAGTGATTCTCTAAATTGTTTCTGTGCAAACAAGGTTCCGTGTTCACACTTTATAAGGATAGTTAAATAAATACGTAATATGATTGAGGATTATATTGATGTTTATATGTATTTAATTATATTACATGTAAAAGTCCCAATATTTAGTGTAGAATTTTATATGGTACGGGACTATCTAAACCCCGTGGTGTAACTCGCTGTATGCCGTTATATTATCAGATATCTTCCAGTAAAAGTCCCATCAATTAGTCTAGCTCCTCTAGAGATTAGCTGAGACAAACAGACAGACATATGCATTTAGTAAAAACTTAAAGAATATAAATATAAAATATACTGAATATACTGACAATTTCATTTAATTGTATATGTATAAAAAAGATGGTGGGCAAGCAGACGAAAAAACTAATTTTAAGACAATAACTTCGGTTTTGAATACCTGCATTATGAGAAATGAGCAAATAAACGTATGTAGTTATGTACAAATCTTATCGCACCGTCAACTACCGCTATCTCTCCGAATAATTTTATTCTATACTAAGGTTGCCTGGAAGAGATTACTTTTAGCAATAAGGCCGCCCTTTGTACATTAATTTTAAATTACATTTTTTTTCTCTATTGTAAATTTGTAATTAGATGTACAAATAAAGAGTTATCTATCTATCTATCATCTCCACGCAGTCATAATTGAGACTTTATAATTATAATACCGACAAACAGTTGTCTTCTGAAACACAGTCTTAGATCGTTGAGAAAGTACTAAACTGTTCTACTCAGAATCGCCCATGAAGACAATTTCTTTTTATAAAGACAACTCCCGAATTAGGAACATAAATCCTGAGTCTCGTGGGAGTTTACAAACATACATGAAATCAACTCAAAGAACATCCAGACTCAGAACAAGAATTTTTGAATCACTCGCTCACAAGTGTTGTCCCACTTGGGATTTGAACTCACGTCACTCAGCGCAGCGGAAAGCGGCGTGACGACCGCTTAAACCACTAGGCTCAACCGTGCTGTTGATTCTCAATTACAAAGCTTTTGGTGGAATCATCTTAGATGGAAGCATAAATGTAACTTATCAAGAAAATTGTTTCGATTTTATGTTTATTTTGAAAAAAAAAGATGATTTGTCATGATTACCAGCTCTTTTTATTGAGGATATGATTTAATTCCGATTGAAAAATTTTATAATAATGTGTTAAGAAAAGTATGGCAATGCATTTCATCAAAGGAAAACTGAATAGGCGAAATATGTTAGAAGTTATCAACATATCAACACCAGTTACTTTGGCTCAACCATGACTTTATAAAAAAAATATGAAAGATTTTCCAATGCTTCTATACGTTTTTTTTAAATGGTGCATGTTTAAATTATAAATCCTTATTTAAACTAAAAGAAACAAAAGACAGTAACAATGTCATTTTGAGACAATTTATCCCATTTCAAAAATGTATTTTTTACAACCATGAAGTGCCACAGTGTATCATGGTAAAGTTATATTTGTATGAATAAATATTTTCAAATAGCATAGGAACGTCCAATGATATCATTATTCCCATAGAATTTTTAAAACATGTTACATCGTACAAAACTCTAGTCTTAATATAATTAACTTTAAACGACAATGAACGTCAAGGGGCTAAATTAAATGCTCTCTCGTTATGATTTTAATTATTAATTATTCCGTGACTTATTCTTAGTACAGCTCTTGTTACTGTCTCTAGAGAAGGTAGTGCTGAGGCGTGGAATTATAACGGTAATGATCTTGAGAGGTTGGGAGAAGTTCAACTTTACTTGTTAGGATGATTTGATTGGTTCTATTAAAATCAAGGTAGACTAAAGAGTGTTTTTGTTACTACTGTTTGTTTGTTATAAAATCCACATAATTTTTGGATGTATTTTTATTTTTTCATTATAAAGGAACATACGAGTAATTTGATAGTAACTGACTGCATGGATTGAGTAGTGGTTTAAGCGATACAGTTATTGGTTTAAATTCCATATGGGATAACATTTTGTGTGATTCACAAATTATTTCTTCTAGGAGTACTTAATTGTTGCTTATATTCCACAGAAACGGCTCAAATCATCGACTACCTACTGTCTTGCTATAAAACTAAATTGGAATCTGACAGATCGGGGCCTACCTTACTGAGGCCCTGGACGATGCAGGCAGAGTGTATCCTCTAAAACAGTTTGCCCGCCTCGTTCAGCAACACGATAAACTGTAGATAGCGATCAAATCAACAGCCTAGCTTTCTGCTAATTCAGCACACTGGGGAGCGTCCGGATGCCAAGATGTGGTGGAGAGCTCGGCCAGTACCCGGCTAGGTATTCCGTCTTTAAATGGATACTTAAAACAGCTGCTCACACCTGCGCTTCTCCCCATCATCTCCAACCAAGAGGGTCATTAGCGGTAGAGTATGTTTCCACCGCATCGGAAAAAGACCCTCAACCACTTCCTGCAGTGAGCTGGGTTGGAGGACGGGACGCTTTCTCCTCTTGAAGCCGGTTCTCTCTATCTTCACAGTAACGTAGGTCGTAATGGTCGTCCATGCGTCTATCCGCCAACTCTTGAGATCACCAGTGGACCTCTCCCTTGGAGAACGAGCACCAAGAATGCTTGACCGTAATGCAAATCTGTATAGTCATGAAACTTGATACAAACTCTATACTAATCCGTCTGAGCAGCATCAGTAGTAAAGAAAGCCTACACTTCTTTTCTACAGACATGCCTGTATCCAACAGTAGACTATTGAAAGCTGATGATGGTTATAAAATAAAATATTCACACAAATCTTGGATAACGCTATAAGTATTTAATGAAACCCGCACGTTAGCTCTAAAACAAATTAAACGCTGATCCTAACCACCGTAATTAATCAAGATAATACCTATGTAAAGTTGGGATATAAATTAAACGTCGGGTACGATATACTATAACTTATTTATGACCTAATACCGGTAGAAGGTAACAAGAAAGTTCAAAATTTGATGAAGATTTAGGTGTATGACGTCACTCTTTAAAGCTTCCTTTAATAAAGCTACATTTATACAAAAAATTAAATGTTACTTTGACAGAAAAAAAAAATTAAAACAGAAATAAACAAAAAAAATTAAAAGCTTTTCAGTAAATGTAGATGAAAATACATAGGTACTAACTAGAAAACAATTTTTAAAATGTTTGTCTGTCTGAACATGACTGTCAACAGCTTGACCGATTGTGACGGAATTTTCTCTGGAAAATAGATTATGATAAAAGGAGTAAGGTTACTTTCTTACACTAGTTTCATCTAACGGCGTTACCCGCAATTGTTGTTATAAAGGTACTACAAATGTATATAAAGTACAGTAATACCGTGGGACGAAGCTAGTTTGAAAATATTATCATAATTTTCTAACATAGCATTTCTCAGCTTATAAAATGGCAGTAATCGGAAGGTTTCAGGTCCTTAATACATAAGGGCTACTAATATTATACCAACCTCACGAAATGGTTTGGAGTCTCAATCAAATTTCCCTTCTGTTTGTAGGCGATTGTTCTGCGTAACTTACTGACTTAGTTAACTTTTAAGATACCCACGGGATACTTTGCATTCTTAGCTACTGAAATCATTGATTTTTAAAGTAGTGCAATAATGCAATGGTCTCTTATCTTTTCAACAAAAGTATTAATAAGAATATATTTAAATCTTGTCCAAATAGAAACGATATAAAGCCGAAATTGCAAACACACAATTCACGATTGTATGCGAAATATTGTGCAGGCGCTTTAGAAATATGAATATGTAAAATATAAGAACTGTCTTTTGTCAACGGTTTTAGTTTCAGAAAAGCTTTGCATTTTCGAATTTCGCCAAGTACTTTATTTATCTTCACAGAATATTTCCAAGTTACCTGCAAGCTTTACCTGCAAGGTTTGATTCTGAAGCTTATAGCATCTAGATTCTAGAACGAGCTTCTGCATACCATCTTGCCCAAATCATGTCAGCCGAAACGCGGTCTCCACTCAAGAAATCTGCGCTCACTCGCTTTCAATCACCTCACGAGGTCAGGATATAATAGCAGTACAGTCTTAATTTTTCAATCTAAGCCCTGAAGTACCCGGTTGATTTGCTTCCGATCCCGCTTACTGATAGAGTAAGCCTATATCGATCAATAGTCCACTACTGAATATTGGCCTTTACTTATCAAAATAATTTCGGTGTTCAAACGGATTATTTTAGGGTTTGTTAGCTGTAGTGATGGTGTCTTGCGTAGTTTTTCTGGAAAATAGATGATTAATCGGCCTATAAAATACCCTCAAGATGAGAAGAGCAGATTACACTCTGTTTTCTACTGACATAAGTGGGACTTTGCAGAGAGAAGTAATTAGACTAGATATAGAAAAAATATTATCACCATAATTACATAATTTTTATTTTTTACACAGATTTAAACCTAAAGTTATTGAAGTCAATAATCTATATAATATGTGAACCTATAAATGTGCATAAAAATAAAATTTATCTAGAAAAGGATGGCATTCAATAACATTTCAGTAGATTCGCAGCAAACACTTCAAAGGCGGTGCTAGAAAACTTTTGATACCCAATTTCCAAAGTACTTTTTCTTGTTAGCGGGCTAGAGCGGTAACGTAAGACTCTAAAAGAAGCGATATAAATTTTCTGAAGTGAAATAATATTGACTTATTGCTTCTAAATTGTTTTTTTTTTTACAATATATTATACTAAAATAGATTAACAAGGAACGAAAGAAAAACATGATTAAACCACGGGAACTCCCTGGAGTTTAATTTGAGAATATTGGTTCCGTTTCTCTTGTAAAAAAAATCGAGAGATTGTCTTTTTTTTGTGGCTTTATCTCTGCCCACACACTTTTTCAAACTGTAACTCAATATGTCATTACATATTGAGTTACAGTTTGAAAAAGTGGAACTTGGAAAGTCTCAGAAAAAGTTAAAATTGGAAATTAATCAGAAGTAAATTGGAGAAGTTGGCAATAAAATTGTAACTCCAATTCCATCTTTATAAAAACAAGGCACAAAATAAAACAAAATAGTTTATTAGGCAATTCTATTCTCGGAAAAAAGATATTTTAATTTTATTGATTGTTTTGAGAATTAAAATTGAGGCATTTTTTACTGGGATGGGATTTTCAATAATTCTATCACATTGACATTTCATACTAGTCTTATATAAATCAGTATTTCCAGAAATTAGGTAGTAGAGTCACGCTGATTTCTGCACGAATGGGCTGACTTGACCGGGGCGGTACTACACTCATACAGAAGACCATCCTAATAATGACAGCATTCTCGCTGTTCGTTGGTGAGTCTGAGACTGGAGGCCTAATCATTTTGCATCATTCCCCCAACCTCCGAAGGCCGGAAGAATTATGCAAAATTATCGAAACAGGCCGCCATGGTATGGGTCACCATGCTTCATTACCTACCCTCACAATGAGCCAATGATCATGATGACCCCAACTTCTGAATTCTACTCATGCTTTCCATCAGGCAGAGTAGAGTCACTTTGGTAGGCACAAATAAAAAAAAAATTGTTGATGAAATATTTTTTCAAAAAAAAATTGTGTATACATGCGAAAAAGTAAGTTCCTCAATTCTCTTTATGAGGTTACTGTTCGCCTTTATCTGCCCGTGTATTTAGTGGCCACCGTCGTTGAGTGGGTATATCTCCATTCACTTCTCCCTTGAATCTATTCAAATATTTACATTTTTATAACTCAGTATCAAAAATAAATACGTGCAATATAACTTTTTGTGTAGGTAAGATTTATTTTTGATACTTTCAATGGCATTTGAGGAAATCTTTTGCATTAATTTAAGATTATATTTTTATATTTTTGCATATTTCCTTTCCTGTGTCTACAATTTGTTTTTTATACTATTCAAAAGTGTTAACTATTTTATTATCATTTCTCCTAGCCATTATTCCCAAGTTTATTTGGGGTCGGCTACTAGTTCAAACGGTTTTACCTGAATTTCAGTTTTTCCACGGAGCGGCTGGCATCGGACCTCCGCAACTCTAAGGGATAACTGAAATTCGAAGATTGAACTAGTTGTCACTAGTTGGCACTGACTTCCCAATAACGATTGCCATAGATGTTCATGACAACCGGGACCGACGGCTTTAAGTGCTCTCCGAGGCACGGGCGTGAATCACCGTCAAACTTCCAAACTCCAGACATTTTATTATCATTATCTATACAAATAAATAAAATTAGTGTCTGTTTGTTTATATAATAACCAGTTTTTTACTAAATGCATATCAAAGTATTTACGGTACTGACATCCAAAAAATTAATTTTTAATTTTTTTATCTGCCTGTCTGTCTGTTCCGGGTAATCTCTGGAACGGCTAAACCGATTTCAACCACTGGCAGATGGCTGATGACATAAGGAGTAACTTAGGCTAAATTTTTTAGACTAGCTTCACTCCACGGCGTTACTCGAGATTAACAACAATAGCCGCGGGTAACACCGCGAGACGCAGCTAGTATAACATAATTATCAGCTTTAAGCAAAAGAGAAAGAGAATTAACATATTGTAGTGTAAGTGGGTCAGTTATATCCCCAGGTGAATTGATGGTCGCTGGAGCTGACTAGTGTTAGAATGGAGAACGTGAGTAGTGTACAGCGCCTTGCAGCACGATGGACCGACGATTTGGAAACAGCTGTAGGGTAGCGGGCTGCCCAAGACCGCGATGGTTGACGCTTTTTGTGGAAGACCTTTGTTCAAGAGTGGACTGCAATTACTGAAACAAAAAAAAAATATGCAGTGTTTAAAAAAATATTGGTGTACCTATGTTCTACTGGTAAGTACAAATTAATAATTAGATAGATACTTGTTTTTTTTTTATACATTAGCTGCCAAAATGACTGCCCTGCCTGATGGAAACCATTGTTTACTATTTATTATTTATTGCAAACTAGCTGAGCCCCGCAGTGTTACCTGCGTTTGTCGTTGTAACCGCGGGCAACGCCGCGGGGCAAATGTAGTCTAAAAAAACATCGGCCAAGTGCGTGTCAAGCCACGCACTGGAAAGGGTTCCTCAGTCACCCACATTGGTACGTGGATTAGAAATCGTATCCAATGGATAATTGTTATGTTTACGTATTAATGCGTTAATTTTGTATGACGTTTTCCAAGTAAGCGCATTGTAAAAGTTAAGCCTCTATAACTCCTGAACTAACAAAGTCATCTAATCCGTTATAGTTTTCCTTTAAAGTTTATTATATGGAACACTATCACGAATTTTTCCAGATTTGAGCCAGCCGTTTAGAGGACGCCTTGTTTTTACAAAAAAGTGGCCCTTGAAGTGGAATTTCTCGCAAACGGATACCTTAATCAAAAAATCGTCTTAGAAACCCTTTATTGTTTTTAAAATACCTATCTAATGATACCCCTCATGATGAGGTAGCCGCGAGAAAAAAAAAACATCCCCACTTTACGTATAGGGGAGGTACCCGAAATAAAAATATTTTACATAATTTTATGGTAGCGCTTTGTCGACGTAATTACAATACATAATTCATGCAAAGTAAGTTTCATCTTTCTAGCACTTACCGTTTGGACGGTAAGTCGAGGACGGACGGACGGACGGACGGACATGACGAATCTATAAGGGTTCGAAGTCATAAACTTCGGAGCCCTAAAAAGTAGCCTAAGTTACTCCTTATATCATTAGCTATCTACCAATGAAAGTCCCGTCAAAATCGGTCCAGCCGTTCCAGAGATTGTCCGGAACAAACAGACAGACAGACAGACAAAAATGGTAAAAAAAATAATGACATATGTACCGTGTATACCGCGTACCTTGTATACATAAGCATTTAGTACAAAGCGGTTATTTTAATATTACAAACACACACTCTAATTTAAACAAAACCTCCTAAGGAGAGGCCTATGTCCAGCAGTGGACTGTTAAAGGCTGTTGATGATGATGATGATGATGGCACATCTAATTTTTTTTTTTTTAAACATATATATCCCGAAAACGCGGGTGTATGTTTAACATGATACTCTTAGATAATAATTGTATCTGCAAAAGAATATATTTGCAATGTTGATTGTGTTTCAAGACCTTTTCAAACAAGATTTTGAAGCTAACTAAAACATGAGTGACTTCTATACAAATAGTATCTACTGAAGTTCTGTAAGGGTAAAAAATAATTGAATTCAATAGGATTTTTCTAAGGGAAGAACTCTTTAACCAGGTCACAAAGATGTAAGTAATACTTCGATAATGTAAGAAATACCAAAGACAGTTCAATTTCACGCGTAGCCGAGTTTTCTATTTACTTAATATCCAAAAATCTGAATAGAATATGCTTGACTGGATAATAGTAAGTGGAAAAATGTTTACCAAGCTTCTACGTTATTCTTCCGATAGTACTACTTTCAGATTCATACAAGTTATAGATCTAACAATCGATTTAAAAAATACAAATTGACCGAATAAATTGTTAAAAAGTATTGTTTAATTCTCTATAAAATTAACTTTAACCTAGATCTAAAATATCACAGGCCACAGCTCATTAACTACTTTTAGTATCGGCGATCGGCGTTTTTGCGACTACATCAATCCTTCATCGCGTTTTAGCGACTTTCTGCGTTCGATCGCGGTATCAAAATCGCGAGTCATGTTAGATCATTCGCGACTTTCTGCGTTTTAGCGACTGCTCAGATGCCTGGATCGCGTCGGCTTTAGTGTTGTCTATAATTTTCCAAAGCCAAACCAATGCTACCGGCATCCGAATGTGTGCGGAGAGTAGCATTCAGCTGCTTTGTCGCGCTTCTAAAAAGCGACTCAATCTCCGCTTTTAAGTGTGCGGTGTGGAGCGTTCGGTCGCCGTATTTAGCTTCTAAAAAGCGACTAGTCGCTAATTGTCGATGCTAAAAGTAGCTAGTGTACTGTGGCCCTTAGCGACCATTTAATTCCTTGAATTTTGGTTCATCATCAATACTTCTAAACTAAAATTAAGGAAATGAAAATAAAATTGCTTTTTTTGTTCATGACATTGTTTTATTCAATAAAAATTTAATTTAGTAGAACAGAAATATGCAGAAGCTCGCTAGCTCATAACTCGGCTTTAATACGACACTTGGAACACTGTAACTGCTCTTTTAGTTTCCGTTTAAAGCTACCTTAATTGGCACTTAGTTTAGGCTTACATATTGTTATGGCCGTGTTTAAAGTGCAGTTATGACAGCAATAACGCTGTATTATACTGTAAACCAACGATTCACAGATGGTACTAGTCTATTTGAGTGGGATATCTATTTACATACGTCCTCACATTTGCCAACTATATCTTTGGTCCTATTTACATTACAAAGGGCACGTCTATTGCTGCTGTCCGGGCGTAAGGTAATATTTAATGAGAAAATGAAAGGGAAGGTAAGAGATTTTGCGAATGCTGATGGATTGAAATTTTTAAAGGTCTTGTGAATATTGTGGGACAAATGAATTGTTCTACATGTGTTTGTGTTAAATTACTATTAGTGTGGTAATTCATGGTTAGCCATAATATGTCATAAAGCGGACTGTTAAAGGTCTACATGCAGCGCCATAAATTGTTTATTAAGCTTCCGAAACAATGCATTCGTCAATCAAATTTTATACAGAAATTGTGTTTTTCTCTTTTCAATTCATTACTTCTAAGCAGTCGGGTTTTTGTTCTTAAAACAATTATTTTAATACAGACTTTATTTTGTTTTAAAAACCAACAAGTTCTTTGTATACCAATCTCTAGAGTTCAAACCCCGTGGTCATTCCGATATAATTTGTACGCTTTTTGACAATTTAAGTTAAAACAGTAATATTATCATAATGTAATATGATCTATATGTATATTTGAAAAAGTATTTTAAGGACCTTTCAATTGATACTCATATTGCTAATATATGAAAAAAAATAAGTAGTAGATCCACGTTGATTTTGCGAATGGACCGGCTCGACCGGGGCAGTATTACCTTCACACAGAAAACCATCCATTAGGATGGTCTTCTATGTGACAGCATTCTTGCTGTCGTATTTTGTTGGTGTGTATGAGACAGAGGGCCCAATCATTTTGCATCATTCTCCTGGCTTTCGAAGGCCGGGAAAATGATGCAGAATGATAGGGAGAATGATGCTTTATTCCAGGAAGCCTGAAAGTAGCATCATTAGATGAAAAGTTGAGAAGCAAAAGATATCCTGGTATGGACATGTGATGCGTAGAGAGGAGAAAAATGTAGTGAAGAAAGTTTTAAGTATAAAAGTTGACGGATATAGGAGTAGAAGGCCACCAAAGAAGAAATGAATGGACTGCGTGAAAGGGGATATGGCCAAAAAAGGAATAAACAGTAAACTGACGAGTAATAGAGAAGAACGGAAGAAGAAAATTCATTGCACTGACCCCAAATAAATTTGGTAAGAGGGTAGGAAGATGATGATGATGATGACATAAGCAATAAGTAACTGGGAATGTAAAGTATAAACTTTAGACGAGTTTTTACCCGCTAAAGCTTTGAAAAATCTCAATATTCATAGTCAATTTTCTTGTGAAATATTTCAACTTGACACTTTGACTATCAAATTTAGTGTGTCACAAAAATATACTTGCATCATTTGTAAAATTAAAAGTACCGACTTATCATGTAATATGTTACGTAGCAAGGTTACAACATAACTCATAGTCTTTAACTTGGCATTTACTTATCACCCTCATCGCTTCTATCGCCTCAGCTACTAAATTTGAGCACTAAATTACTCATGTTATCACAAAGTACCGTCACAGTTTCACCCTCTTTCGTGAAGATATATGGCTTTGTGACTTTGATTTCCGTAAAACGGGGACGTTTTATCTGTGTAGGTGTCGTTAGATGAAAACTCAACTGCTAAATGTTATTATCATACGTGACTATTTCTTTAAAACATATTTTCAGTACTAACTTCGTGTTAATAATGTCGGTTATAGCAGTAAAAAGTAGCCTATGTTCTTTCCCAGACTGTGGACTCTCTCAGTAATAAATTTTACTTAAATTAGTATAGAAGTTCTGGACTGAAGGCCAATCTAATTCTTTTAACTGCCTCATTGGTCTAGTGGTTAGCATATGCGACTGCTAATCAAGAGGTATCGGGTTCAAAACCCGGGTCGGGCCAAAAGTGTTTTTGGGTTTTCCTAATAGCAGCCCGGAGTTTCGAAATTTGGCAGTGATTTCACGCCCGTGTCTGGGAGAGCACGTAAAGCCGTCGGTCCCGGTTGTCATGAACATCTATGGCAATCGTCAATCGTTATTGGGAAGTCAGTGCCCTCAAATATACTGAAAACTAGTTCAATCTTCGAATTTCAGTTCTCCCTTAAGGTTGCGGACTTCCGATGTCAATCGCTCCGTGGAAAAACGGAAATTCAGGGTTTTACCTGAATTTCCGTTTTTCCACGGTTGAACTAGTCGTCCCCAAACAAACTTGGGAATGAAGGCTAGGAAGAAAAAAAAGTTTTGGACTGAAGGCGCAACAAACAGACAGAGACACGTAGTTATTTTCTTATTAAATTATTAGTAAGGAATTAAGTATTATGCAATGGACGTCGTAATAGTAGGTTGAAGAACCTTCTTTCTAAGAAGAGGTCTTTATATATCTGTAAACTACGAGTATTGACGATACAGAATGAAGTTTAATTTTCTATCTAAACAGAAGTTGATAGCCAACCTCTAGAAAAAAACAGGAGAATCGAAAACTAAAAATGCCAGCACATTTCATTCACTTTGCAGATATTTTTTTTAGTGTGCAAGCAGTACGGCTTTGGAACAACTAATCTGAGACCATCCCACAAGCTAAAACCTTGGCTGTATTCAAAAAGCTGGTTTCTGTCCATCCGTCCAAACCAACCGTTTGGACGGATGGACATAACGAATTTATAAGGTTTTCGAGTCATGAACTACGAAACCCTAAAAAAAGCGCTACATTTCAAGGCAAATTTCATATTATACGAAATAGTCATAATAATATTCAGTGACTAAAATTTTTTCACGTGGTTTTGTAAATTATGTCAGGACTTGGGGCCAAATAAACAATACGAAAAGGTAATAAACTTTGACACACTGGTTGGATCTGTGCCAGTCTATTCAAACTGAATTGAAACAAACTATTTATAGAAATTTAGACTTTATGGTTAATGAAATAAAGTCATATTGAAAGCACGAGAGCTTGCTATGTCTCGATTTTATGGTGCAACTATTTGTTTGAATACATATTGATTTTTAGATACAGACTCCAAAAGATATGTCAATATCAGGTTTTACATTATCGTCATACACATACGCAAGCTTTTTGTAGACTGCCTTGTTGGTTTACTGGTTAGCGTATGCGGCTGCTGATCAAGAGGTCTCGGGTTCGATTCCCGGGTCGGACCAAATATTTGTGTGACCGACAATAATTTGTTTCGGAGTCTGGATGTTTTCTATGTATAATGAGTATGTATTTACAAAAAAAAAGTATGTTTATGTATTTTTATCAGTTGTCAAGTACCCATTACAAGCTCTGCTTAGATTGGGACTAAATTATATTGTGTCACATTTATTTATTTATTTATTCATAACTAGCTGACCCAGCAGACTTCGTACTGCCTCAATCGATAGATAGAAGATCTAAACTTTTGTATAAAATAAACTTAAAACAAACAAAAAGAATCCATAATTAATAAAAAAATATGCAATTTATTTTTATAAATTCACCCTTTAAACTTTCTCTGGACTTTCACAAATAATTCAAGACCAAAATTAGCCAAATCGGTCCAGACGTTCTCGAGTTTTAGCGAGACTAACGAACATCAATTCATTTATATATATATATAGATTTACTAGACTTTTACTTTGTCTTTATTCCTTACCATTTTTCCCTAGTCATAATCAAAACCTATACATACTTACTTTAACTTATTGTTTGCATTGCCACCAAGTGCTTTCTATCAGGTAGGGTAGAGTCACTTTAATAAGAACTTAAACAAGAAATTAATAAATAATCTTATTAGCACTCAGATATAACAAGCCTAAGTAGGTTAAGGAAGTTCATTTAAAAAAATGCCTTACGGTTCATTTGCCAAAATATCTCGTTTTATGAAAGTCAATTGAGGCGTGTTCATTGAATAAATAAAATTTGATTTCAACAACGGTTGCTGACTGCTACTTAGTCTACGTTTGCATATTTTTCTGCCCCATGCTGTACATGTGTTTTAGTAATAAGATTTTATTTTTTATTTTTTTTTATTTTATTTTGTTCGGAATACCAACAGCTTCAATATTATAAGATAAACATTAAACATAGTTAACAACAAAGCCATTTACAGGTACTCGCAATTATATGGTTAGAGAATTTAATAAATAACTTTCTAAGTTATTACACAGTAAGTGGCTGGGCGACAGAGTTTTGCTCGGTTATCATATTGTTTTTTTAACAATTTTGAGTAGTATAGATGTTGAAATCAATGCTAAGAGTAATAAAGAAAAAATGCAAAACTTGCGTTTTCCTAAACCGTATTGGAATCAAATCTTTCGTAGATTTGTCGAGTCGAGCATTCTGCATCGATTGACACCATATTTTAACACTTTATAACAAAGACTTGTAAGATTTTTACTATATATAATATTTTTCACGTTATTTTATTTCTAATTTCTGGTACCAAAGTGCTATAAAGCACAGCTGGTTCTTTATAACAAACAATACAAATGTAACTAATAATGAAACCCAGTTCATGAATCGAACAGAAACCCATATTACGATCTAGTTAATTTAGTCCTTCATTTTCTCTCAAAAGGTCATAGCCATTTAAAATGTTAATCATTATGTTAATATGACGCAAATTTCAGCGAACACCTCATTTAAATTCCGTCATTAGTTTCGACTTGATGTGTCAATTATGTCATTACCTAAACATTACCACTTTGCCCTTTATAGTGAAGGAGTGTAATGTATTATATTCGTACGTTCCTTGAAATATATTACACAATGTAACTGAATAGATATAGATTGAAATAATGTGAATTTATTCATCCAGGTTTAAGTCAATAGTCTGAAATTTGCATTAATACGTTCATTCATTACTTTTCTCTTGAACAGACTTCGTTTTCAAGAAAGTCTTTCGTAATTCTTAGAAAAATATTTCCGTTTGTCAAGATTTGTGTCTACAAATTACGGTCACTTGATTTACTTACCTAGTTTGTAACGTTCAGAAGTTAATATTTCTGATCATGAGTTTTCCAGTATTACTGAATAAATTTAATATTTCAGAGAAACATGGGGTGTCAGATTATTATTTATTTGATAATAATCTAAAATCAGTTCTAATCGTTCGCCTATAACATCTTGTGGTTGTCATCAGCTTTTGAGATGTAAGTCAGCGAAATATCTTGATGTTCTCCTTGACAGTTCATTAAATTGGAAGCCCCAACTTTTAAATCTATCTACGCGGCTTTGCAAACTGATTTTCGCTTTTAAAAAACTGAGATGCTCTGCTGACTTGCACCTTTTGAGGCATGTGTATATCACATTATGTCAGTCACTTGTTGCTTATTGCAGTACAATATGGGGCGGGGCTCCCAAAACGCAGAACTACAGAAGATCTTTATAGCGATTGTGATGTCCTCACTTTGTGACAACTATATGTGCTACAGGCTGTACTGCGTAAACATGCATTTTTAAACTATGCTGAAAATCTTCTTAGAGTCTCTGTTCTGTAAAAAATTCCCAACCATATTTACGTCTACAATATTTACACAACTACACACACACACACACACACACATATTCATACACTCCCTGAAACATGCATTATAAACACTCACACATCTGTTACACAGCTATAACTAAATAATTTTGTGCAATAACATTTGTTATTTAATCACGATCCACTTCGTAAAAATTTAACAAATGCATAATTTGAGAGGGAACTGATACCTCAAGTTAGATCTTAAAATGGGTACCAGAGTTCCAATAATACCACAATGTTTTTTCTTTCTTTATTTACATTTTCATGTTTATAAAGTGTTGTGTGACCTATTTGAAAAAAAAAATCCTATACTCTGAGAATATAATCATATGTTATCTCTAAAAAAGAGAGTCTATTTTTAAAACAAGAAAAATAATACTTTCAATAAAAGCACATAAACGTAACAAAAATTAAAATCCATTGCTTGCGCGAATGTTTTATTTTTGTCGTCGATACATTGCTTTATTAATAAAATAGTTCTTTATTATTTCGTATTTTTTATAATTTAATCCAAAATAAGAACTCTTTCTCCTATTAGATTCATTTAAGTAATTGAATGTTCTTATTTTAAGACTATAATTCCTATTCAAAGAATAAATAAACCGTATTTGTACCCGAGCAGAGAGAGAGAGCGTAGGCAGAGCATTGCCTGAGCTCAATAAGGGAAATTACCCAGCCGGAACTCTTTGTAGGAACATATTTACATTTAAGTCTTTGGCAGAAAGCTCTTGTTACAATAAATGTTTGCTTTAGTTAGCAGATACACATCAAACGAATAACCTTCTATGTATTCCAACTATTTAGTAAGTGGGTCTCTAGTATTTTTCAACAATTCAGTTTGATGATATATCTTATTGAGGTCGGTCTCTTGACCCAAAAAGTTCAAAAGTTATTGTTGAATATTATTATATTTGTTTCAATATACTTCATGAATTTTATATTCCGTTATATTTCATCCAAATCAAATGAACTTAATATTCCTTGATGTAAAGAATTAAAAATCAATCTCATTTGAAAGAAGTTGTTGTCGACCCGCTTGAATATAAATTGATAATTTGACATTTGAATTTCAATAAATTCTTTTTTATGATCTTAGGATGTTCTGAGCCTGTTCAAATGAAACCTATTCAAGATCCTCTCAAAGAGACTTACTACTTTTAAACAAACAATTTCTTGTCGGGATTTGGCTGCATTTTATTAAGTCACGCGAAATTTCAATAATCAATCATCTGATTTTACTCTTGTGAGAAGTGCAACAGTAATTCAGCCTTTTGTTTTCAGTCTTGTATTTTCTTGAGAAGTAACACTCAAAGTTTTATACATTTAAAAAGTACCATATCAAATCAAAAATCCTTAAGAATATTTTTGATTTAGCTGCATTTCAATCAGTTGTACTGTAACATTAAATCATCTAAAACAAATAACGTTTGTGGTGTGTGCACAAAATACGCACGACAAAGCTACGAGTTCAAATAACAGTAAGGTCTATGTTTGCATGACAAATACAGCAGTACTCTAGCAATCAGAATGTTTCCATACTGCTCCCTTGTGGTAGTACAAGATAGATTTACTTATCTCTACAAACATGCAATGTTACAAGTGCATCAATGGTACATGGTACAGTATCATCGAGTGTAGTGTTGTACTCGTAAATACAATAACACATTGCTTTCTGGATTGAGCAAGGGATTATTTTTAAAAATGTTCATAAAAGTAGTAGTAGTAGTAATTAAACTAACGGATATTAGTTCTATGTTGATTTAAATAAAACTATATTATAATCGCCTTTTGTGAGAGATATTATTGACACAGTTTAACTCTAGGAAAATTCTAAACTCATGAAAAGTCAATTTTTTTATTAACTGATTTTGGGGTGGGACGTTTTAATTTATACCAGTGTTATGATAGAAATTGAATCAAATTATGATTCATAACAAAGTATGTTGACAATGTAGCTATCTCCACAAATCTATTGACATATGAATGGGATAGAATTGAATAGCGTTTGATTGCACACTAAGGAAAGTGGGCTAACAACACTACAATAGTAGGCGTGCTTGCCTTGCCAAGTGTTTTTGGTTACGTACACTGAGAGTCTTTAGGTGGTATAGTCACGTTGGTTTCAGCACGAATGGGTCGGCTCGACCGAAGCATTATTACCCTCACACAGAAGACCACCCTAATAATGACATCTTATTTTATTGGTGAGAGTGAGACCAGAGGCCCAATCATTCTGCATCATTCTCCCGACTTCCAGGAGCCGGAGAATAGTGCAGAAACATCTGACCAGGCTGCTATGGTTATGAGTCACTATGCTGCATTGCTTACCCTCATAATGAGGATAGTGACCCCTACTTCTGGATTCTACTCATACTTTAAACGAGGTCAAGGTGGATTCACTTTAATAAGGTTATATATATAAAAAAAATCTAGCAAACAAGAGTCAACCTAAGAAAGTTCATAGTTGAATGTTACTATCCTCTGTAAACTGAAGCCTCATTAGCATTATGTCCTTCATAAATGATGTGTAACTTGAGTATAAGGAAGGGAAGAGCCGTGAAGAAATTAATCATGTTATTCTCGACATTTCTTTAATATTTTCTTCCACACTATATGCCCGTCACTTGGTAACGAAAAAGAAACTGTCATTTATTTTTTGATGATCAAAGTATGTTTTGGCCACAAAGCTCTTACAAGGAAAAAATATCAAATAATTGGGATCTCGAGGGATCAAATCTTAAGGTATACGTTAAGTGCAGGAGGTATTCTCTGTTTCAAAAACGTTTCATAAAAAAGGACTTCGGACACAACGCCATCTAATCCCAGACTAAACAGAGCTTTTACTATGGGTACTAGACCACTTAAATAAATACATAATAAATATACTTTTTTTGTAAATGCATATGTGTAGGTACACAAAGAAGACTCTCAAACACCGAAACAAATATTTGCTGATCATACAAACATTAGATCCAACCCGAAAATCGAACCAAAGATCTCAAGCATACCAGTCGCATACGCTACTAGTCAGTCGCTACGAGGCAGTCATTTCTACAATTTTCCAAGTTCTTTTGTCTAAGGAACAAGAATAGAGACAAGGTATGTACTAACGAAATTTGTAACACATTAATTACGTTATTAACTATCTCTTCGGTCTAGTGGTCTGCTGATCATGAGGTCTCGGATTAAAATCTCGCGTCGGGACAAAAAGTGTTCTTGGGTTTTTCTTAAAAAAAATTCTTAATAACAGCCAGTATGGAAGTGATCGGGAATATGGAAGTGATGTGAATCACCGCTAAACTTTGGTCCCGGTTGTCATGAACATCCATGGCAATCGTTATTGGGAAGTCAGTACCCTCAAATAATTAGACATCTAATTCAACTCTCGAATTTCAGTTCTCCCTCACGGTTACGGAGGTCCGATGCCAGTCGCTTCGTGTAAAAAATGAAATTCAGGTAAAACCGGTTGAACTGGTAGCCGACCCCAAATAATCTTCGGAATAAAAGCTAAGAAAATGATGATTAATTATGTTACATAAGTTGATTGAAGATCTCTTTCAACTCATATATTCTCAAAGTGTAACTCCATTGAAACAAACTTGAGTGTTAATCACTGAAACTCTTAACTTTGTTTGTTAACGTCTTGTTAACTACAATTAAGTCAACACAGCTTGTTTCTTGTTGGTTTTGGAAATGTTAAGGAATGCAAAACAATCTGTTTTGTAGTATTATCTGATAATGTTATGTTATTTAAAGTAATATATATATATTTAATATATATGCCAGATTAACGATTATAAATTATCAATCATTAATCCAATCAACAACCAATAATACCCCACCACCGGGCTCGAGAGTTAATGCCATGCGATTCCACTCTGGCCAAGTGCGGGTTGGGGAGTGGCAAGCCCATATTGTGGCTACGTAATCTTGTGTTGGATTTTTTAAGACATCCCAAGGTCTCCAACTAAGCTTAACGACTGTTATCTGATGATAACAACCGAGATTACGTACGCCAACGTAACTTCAGAATTTTGAAAAACGCTCGTGGTATCTTGCTACAGACAGTTACCCATCTAGGTACTAACCGCACCGTCGTTCGCTTACTAATAGTTTGACTGTGATTTAATTCCATTGCGTGTTATACTCGTAATAGACCTCCTTTCGAAGGAGACACCTATGTTAAGAAGCGAAGTTGGTGAAAAACTATTTAAGGTTTTTAAAATGCGAACTTTAGTAGTTCACTGTTTGGATATACATAGCTTACTATACTATGATAGCCATACAGGTTGAGGCTTGGAATAGTTTCAAGTTTTTATTACTTTGGGTTGTGAAAAGAATATGGCGCTACACAGTTTGCACCTCAGGCTTTACGACATATAGGATGATTACGTATTCAACTCGAAAAGGATCAAGCTCCTTTACTACTAAAATTTAATTACACAAATAGTACTACTTCTAATAGTAAATTGCTATGCTTATTAAGTCATCACAGCAAACATGATTGATGTTAATACAATTGGAACTAAAATTAGTTTTAACTTACTTTGATTATAACAGTGTAGGAAACTAATTACTCTATAACAAATTTCACAGATGTTTCCTAATTCGCACACTCCTTTCATTCGTAACAGAATTGTTTCTTCTGTTTGTGTACATCAATGCTTAGAAACCGGACCTTTAAACAGAATTAAACTTAGTACTTCGCTGTAATTAATGTAAAACTTCATTAAACGGTAAAGGCCTAAAGAGAGAGTTCTTGAAAGTTCTTAGATGATGGTGCAGGTTTACTTTTAGTTGTTGAATGATAGTATTTTGCAGACTAAGTATGTTAAATGTGTTAAACACTATTTAATGTACCAAATCGATAAAATCTTTATCATAATCATCACTCTAAGAATATTTTTCAAGTAAGTCTCTTAGTTTTTAAGTTCTTTTAGACGAGAAGGGGCTGCCTTAAGATTTCCACGGCCTAAATATACTATACAATATAGTATTTACTGCGCTATTAGTGATTTTCAAACGTGATGTAATATGGCCACTAAAAAACTTATTAAATACGCAAGATTATTTGTACGCAGATTACGCGGATTTTGTTGTGGTCCTACACACATACTTTCTATAATCTGCTGTTCTTTATGTTTGTTTCATGAATGATTCTAAAGTCTCCAAACATAGGTTGCATTCCTACTGTAGAAGTGAAAATAAAAAAAATGTGACAAATTTTGAATTAATAAAATAAAAGCAGTAATCTCAAAAACAGGAGAGAAAAAATATACGGCACACCATAATTTTTAATGCCAAAATTTGTGAATAGCACCCAAATTAATGGAAGGCTTCAAATAAATTACGGATTCCAGAAATAATTTGCAACGTTAACAATTGTGGAATGTCAATTAACTGACTTTAGATTTTAAGACAAGAATTACGTTGATAAATATTAAATTGTATAGCGTATTTTTGAGTCTTCTACCACAGAACCACGAACATAATGGGTGAACAATGTTATTGCTTAATCCCGATATAACTCTTTTGCGGTATCGCTCTGGCTAAGACTGGTCTTCCCCTGGAATGAGATGCTCGATGCTGTCAAGAATATTATAAATTTTAACTGTAAATTTATTGTTCACGCACGCTTCTAAACCTAAACTATAGTCAAAAACAATATTCGTCTAAAATATTTTATAGATATTTACAAGAGAAACGCAAATAACGATAAATACAAAAATACATGATGGCAGACAAAACTAATTCTTCCGTTTATTAAAGTGAGAATGCCCGAAGTTGCTTATTGCAAGGTATTACATACCAGACATCATTTAAATATTTATCTCGAAGACTTGGAGTCTTTTTATAGAATGTAAAAAATTGGTACACAGCACAGGCTACTGAACAAAGTGACTCTGCTCTAGTAGTAGGGGCAACCACCCTCACTGCGAGTGCATACAATGCAGCATGGCGACTTTACGGCGAAACTTTCGATATCTCTTTCGTTTTGTATCCCACATAAGAACAATTTTGTTCTAAAGGAGGAATTTCGCCTGAACGGTGGGTGAACAAAGAAACCAGCTAAAATATTTTTGTAATGAAATAAAATCTTATCCTAAATGTGAAATGCAATAAAACTATTTAACTACTTTTAAGTATATACCAGATTGCTTAGATTTCTGATTTATTAAACATTATGAACTCTTTTTATGATATATTGTTTTAAACTTTCATGATCAGTAACATTATAATTTTAACAAAAAGGAACCGACTTCAATGAAAAACTATTCCGAGTACCCAAATCGCGACATTGTGCCTATGATATTTGAGGAGTTCCCTCGATTTCCTTGGGATCCCATCATCAGATTCCGATATGGTGACGATGGCACCATCTGTAAGCTACGCCCATTCCAATGCAAAAATAATTTTTGAAATAGGCTCATAAATGACGAAATTATCGCTGAACATACATAAAAAAAAAAAAAAAAAAGATTCCGACGAATTGAGAACCTCCTCCTTTTTTTTGAAGTCGGTTAAAAATAGAAATCTGCGGGATTGCTACCCGCTAAGAGCTTCAGTTACTCAGCGCCTTAATATCGGATACTCGCTAATAAAAAGGTACATGGTAGCAATCCCGCAGATTTCTATTTTAATCTTTTGATGATATCTTAACGAATTAACAAACTTACTCAATTTCACGTTACAATTACAATTTATTACGGTTGGTCTGACGGCACACCCCGTAGCTGCATTGAGGCGTTCTTCAACGTCTTCTGAATTAATTTTCTGTGTCACCGCTTACTTTAATTAAACGTTGCCACTTATATTTGTAACTTTAATGGCATAATGCAAATTTAAATGTTATAGTTAGTCATGAATTTTATCAAAGATAGATCACTTTCTTCATTTAATACTTTGTATTGCCTCCACGTGATGAAGCCTCCAGTGATGAAAAACAGCAAAAAAACAATCATAAAAAAAATGTGATCTTAAGAAAAATATGACTACTTTAGTTTTTTTTTAATTTAAGATTAATATTGTGGGTGTAACTAAGTTTTATTTTATTTTTTATCTGTATAATTAAATTCTCAATTGAATAGTCTTCGTTTCATTAGGATGGCATACGTAGTTCGGGAGATATTCGGGTTTATGTGACTGACCCGTTATTTTTGGAACCGAGTGTAATTACTTTAATTTTATTTTGTATAGATTGTAGAAAAAATTAGAACATCAAGACCATTTCAAAGTTTGGAATGTCAAATAAAACGAATTATTGTTTGTAGTTCAAAGCAGTCCTATTACGAAATAAAATAAATATAACACACATGAGTAGCGATAAAGATATTATATCTAAGAAGTTTAATACAAGGTTTGTGTTAAGTACGTAATTTCTTTCAGGCGGTTTCAGTACGATATTATACTGAAAACCATAAAAAATGTAGGCTTAACTTAAGCCTAAACGTTTAGTAGTTTCAGACATTTTTATGAGCATCTACTAAACAGTTTACAAGCTCCATTTTGAGTTTCGGATGGTAGTTTAAAATTAGCCTTGCCCGCAGCTTCACCCGCTTGTATATCATAGGTATACATAATTTAATTATACTAATTTATAACCTATAAAATTAAAATGACTAATAACAATATTTTCATTTAAATTTAAAAAGTATTAATGTATAAAAACTTGTGCATTTTACCAATAAATGTATAATACTAAAATACTAATTGAATTCGTCGTTAAAGTTAGACGGTCGTACCATCATTTATACTGACAAACTCTGAAACCTAATAGCCTGTATCTGAAATCGAATCAAAGCTTCGGAGAAACTACGCCAGACAGCACTAGACACATACGTATACACACGTACTAGGTATAAGATTTATAAAGTCCCGATGCCGATGCACCGCAACGTAGCTCCTATTCTGATGTATGTCGTACAATGAGTGGCCCAATTCTGTGAAGTTTGAACAAGGAGAATGTTGGTTGGCCACCGACCGTCTATGTATGATGCATGTGCTAGTTAAGATCGTTAAGTGATAAACTATAGCGAGTTTGCATGGAGGTTTTACGAATACAAAAAAATATCAGTAGATATGAGTAACAAGTGCACTATAAACACTCAACGTAAAATATATTGGTACGTAGTTCTTAAAAATCATTCCATTTTGTTTCTCTTATAACTTTTTTATGCATATCATCACCTTAATCAGTCCATTGCTAGACATAATCTTTTTTTTATAACGTTCTAACATACTTAAATTACCTACTTATACCACGTGGGTTTGTATCTACGAGAGTGGTGAAACTCACTCCATTTTCTTAATACGTTACCACACGAACAAGTGTAGGTTATAAGACGTTTACAATATTCCAGTTGCAATTGTAGCAAATCGTCTTTATGAATTCAATATTTGAAATCCACTCTGTATATGAGACACAGATTAGTGAGTTTAAAATATATTTATGTTTAAAACTATAATAATTAAATAAAAAATTCGTTAGTAAAATAGCAAATTCGTTAGTACCAGTTTGATATACCACTCTGTCTCGTTCTTGATGCAAAGGATGCATAGCAATCCAGCGAGGCAACGCTGCGAGTATCTTGGGTGCTTTTGCGCAAGGAACGATGCAAAGCGGGTTATTGTAAATGACGTAATTATTTTAATTACAATTTCTGTGTCCACTTTAATTTATTATGTACCAATAAGAAAATTCAGTAATTATGTATGTAGTAACAACCAGAAACTTAATATTTAAAATTAACAGATATTAATGTCAATAGATTTGTTCTTTACAGAATACTAGCTCAGGGCGAGTGAATGTCAGTTATCGGGTTAAAATAAGTCCTTTCTCAGATTATCTGTGCATCAAACTTCATTTAAGTGGGTTCAGTAAATTATTTTATTTATTATAATTTTAGTAAAAACTAGTAAGGATAACGATATTATTAAGGATTCAGCAGCCGGCAATTTGCTAGTGACTTAAACAATTTATCAAATACGGAAGAGAGAGAGAGCGGTTTAAACATCAAAGTTTGTTTCTGATGCAAATACTCTGCTTCCTTGTAACTTTTGCGTTCCACTTACTTCAATGTTATTTTAATTTAAATGCAAATTAAAAGTGGTTGAAATAACTGAGTTAATGAATTGTCTCATACGCTTTCAGCTTTTTGAATTCGACTAACTGACACGTAAAATCATGTGTGTTTAGTGGATATAAATGTTAGTAGGAAGCAGATAGTGCAGATAGTTTTGACTGCACGGTTGGCCTAGTGGCTTAAGCGGTCGCCACACCGCTTCCTACTGCGCCAAGTGTCGTGGGTTCAAATCCCACGTAGGATAACACTTTGTGTGATTCACAATTTGTTGTTCTGAGTCTGGGTGTTATTTGTGTCCGTTTTATGTATGTTTGTAAAGCCCCCCGCAACACAGGAATTTATATTCCTAATGCGGGAGTTGTCTTTTAAAAAGAAAAAAAAGAAAAGAAAGAAAGTGCTTACTACTAACATTTATATCCAAGGCATAAAAGTCATCTGAATATCAGTAAAATTGTTGATCAGTAAGATTCTGCAAATGTTTTCATTTCTTTTGTTTCATTGTCATGAAACTATTAGAGCCTCGCTGATTTCAGCGTGAATGGGCCGGCTCGACCGGGGCAGTACTACCCTCACACAGAAGACTAACCGAAAATGACAGCATTCGTGCTGTTGTCTTTCGTTGGTGAGTGTGAGACCAGAGGCCCAATAATTCCGCATCGTTCTTTCGGCCTCCGGAGGCCGGGAGAATGCGGCAGAAACATCTGATCAGGCGGCCATGATATGTTTAAATTGCTTACACCTGTCCTGAATTGCCTACACTTACAGTGATTCTAAAAAGACGTAAACGTAAAATTCTGTCCGAATCCTAAATCTATTTAAAGCGTTGAGAAAAATGAGTAAAAATAGAATTCATTGATACCCATACATTCAAACTCATTTTTCTCAAAATTAATGATAAATCAACGTTTAATATTTGGATTATACTTGCACTTAAGTCACCATTACTAAAATTTATACCATATGGAATATATGTATGTCTCAAGTGAAATAAAACATGTATTTGATTTTAATTCATGGAAACTGGAGGAAACTGAAATTTATGTAAGAGCTGTTCCCTTACCAACAAAGAACGAAGCCGCAGATACACAAAAAACAACAAAATTCTTTAGCAATTCTGGAACAAAATGATATACGTCACGTGACACATTTAATTTTGAAATGTAAACATTCTACATAGAATAATAAGTATTTTCTTTTTCCATATTTAGTATAAAACAAACATTAACTAATGTGTTTAAAATTGAAATCCTGAAAGACTTTGCTTAGATATTTATTTATTTATTTAATAATTCAACAGTTCACTGCGCTTACAGTTTACCTAACATGTTGTTTGTAATTATATTCAAAGCGAACAGTAGGTTGAAAAATATGCATATACAACTACGGTGTCTCTATAACATTTTGATGATGAGGTTGCCTGTAAGGGAAGAAATTAGTAACTGGTGTTAGAAGTTTGATATAAAATAGCATACATACCGATGAACTGAACTTCTTCCAATTGAATTGAATTTCGATTATTGTGGGGTGTGTGTGTTAGTAATATCATATGTATTATTATGACCAGTTTTTTACTATTATTTTTTTAATTGTCGTCTATCTCTCTGTTTGTTTCCGCTTTTAACACCGCGGGAAACAGCTAATTGTAAATAAGGACGGTTGTGTTTTAAACTAGTTACCTATTACTAAAGTGAAACAACAAAAGCCATATATTAAGTCCGTTGTTTTCCTAGTAACATAGGTGATTAATTAAGTTAATTTGTATGCAGTGTGTAGTATGTTTGTTTTCGGTGTCTAATATTCTCCAAATATCCCATATATATGCGAATGAAGCATGACAGCCAAATTAAACTAGCGTGGTTATGAGGCATACATACCATTCATAGGGATAATACGTGTCCGTGTGCTATTACTTTCATAAATGTGAGCATTGGGTAAATGTCATTTCCAAACGTATTTTAGTTAAAGCGGTTTTATTAGCAACACATTGGTATGCTCCAATTATGCAAACTATCATATCGCCACGGCCCCTTATGTCAGGTATCACGGTAATCACATTTCAGGTTAATATATAGCCTACGAGACTCAGAAATAATGTGACGTTCTAATTTCTATAAGAATTTCTAAATTAATTTAAAGCATTTCAGTTAATCCAGAGATTATATGATGATTATTGATGATTGGGGGGACACAACCTCACAAACCTGTGTATTAGGTTTCATGGTTCCACTATTTCTAGTTAAAATTATTGACATGCCTATACTCGTATATTTTTCTTATTTTTTTCTATATTATTGATTTCATATGCATCATCAATTATATTTCTTTTAAAGTTTTAGTTGTTAAAAAATAAACAAAATACTACTCTTTAAGGATAAATAAGTACTCTTTAAGGTCATTTTAGATTGTTTTCAATAATCTATCTAGCTAAAACTGTAGATAGGTTTTAAAAACGGTCGTTAATAAAGCACTTATCATGAACAGTTACACATCAACTGAATCTGATAATATATGGAGAGTATATATGTATATGTTTACTTTCAATAAAAAAAAATATATTTGGTTCTAATGTAAAATATGTTCATACTAATTGAAGTACTTAGTACGAATATAAGAAAAATGCAAAACGCAAATGTTCATTCTAATATTTATAGTGAATTATAATTTGTAAAATAGACTTGAAGCGAAGGATCTTACAGCGAACAGGTTTACAATAAAGATTAAGCCACGTATTCATTAGTAAACATTTCTTAGTAAACACTGTTTATAATCTGTTCATAAACAATGTTTCAAAATGTTTCATCATCTCTGTAAACAGTTTATAAACAGTTAATGAACATAGATGATGAAACATTGTTTATGATACGTGTTGCCGTGCTCCCAATTCGAGTGGAGAGCAAGACGAAACATCTAGTTTATAAACAAAAGTCAACAGGTGTGGACGAGTTTATAAACATGGAGGTAGTGTGGTCCAACAACCAAAGGAGAAACCCGAAATCCATACAAACTTGGGCCTGGCGTTACAGTGCTAGTATTTGGGCATAAATTACAATATCTATGACGATTTCACGAGCCTAATTTTCATGTCTCCCAGCAATGGCCAAATTGGTAAAATCAGACAATGTTTACATTTTAGGTTATGTTTATTGTTTGAGTTATTTTAATAAAAATTGGCCAAGTGCGTGTCAGGCCACGCATAAAATAGGGTTATGTACTCACCCATAATTAAATCGTGCCCAATAGATAATTAATAATAATAATAAATAATAAATATTTCGGACATTTTACACGCAACGCCATCTAGTCCTCAAACTAGGCAACTGATATAAATACATAAACATACTTTTTTTCTGTAAATACATACATATTATACATTGTTGTATTTGCTTATTATTTCTTTATTTTTGTACGAAGTTTTCTAAGTCAGCTTATTTCACAAGTTAGGCCTTTATAACTTCTGAAATAAAAAAGTTATCAAAACCGCTATAGTTTTCTATAACATGAAAAACACGATTTGGTACATTTATGTTTTTCTATGGCATAGTCACATTAATATAAAAATGCAAAACTACCCTTTCATGCTATATTTAATGCTGCCAGTTGTAGATATTTTGAATTGCCGCCATTGTAAGTAGTTGTGTCACGATTCGCTGGCCAGACTCTATTTACATTGATTAAAATCTATAAATATTAAGATCTATAAATAGAATTATCTATTTTAATGTCGTATGACTCGTATGCCTTTGAGTGTTTTTAGAAATGTTTAGACGCATTTACAAAATACTTTCTAGAATATATTAGACTATATATGATTTATGAAAAATAAATCTTATTTACATAATAATATGTAAATATCGTGGTAATAGTAGTATCTAAGAGCACGCTATAAACAGATAAAATTTAATAAAAAGGTCTTATGTTTTATACGATATAACATACAAGTATGTAATAAGATTTTCTGTAAATATTGATGCCGTTACATTGAGTTTATATTGCTTCAGTTTAATTTATTCAGAAATAGACAGAAGCAATATAATAAGCGAAAACAAGACTTTTAGCTCTTTATTTATTTAATATAGAACTTAGTTATGAATAAAGTACACATACAGGAATATAGAGAGAGAGAGAGAGAGTGTCTGAAATCGTTATTGGGAAGTCAGTGCCCTTAAATATACTGACAACTAGTTCAGTCCTCAAATTTCAGTACACCCTCTAGGTTGCGGAGGTCCGATGCCAGTCACTCCGCGTAAAAACTTAAATTCAAATAAAACCGGCTATAAAAACTTATCGGGATTCGCGATCAACCCTTTTGCAACTGCAGAGCTTCCAAGATAAGTGTCTCCTTGATCTGGAGGCATCCCCGTCCAGAACTCTCTAGGACCTCACCCTACCGTGCTCGCGAACTAGACCCTTGTATTGTAAAATCTGACTAAAATCAATAAATTCCTTGTAAACCTTAACTTGAGACAATTCTAATTTATTCCTGATTTCGTGCACTACGGGAGGACTAAACTCCTGTTACGTGACACTGGCGCCCAACGTGGGGCGCTAGTGTTTCAGATTTTACGGTCCTGTCGACAAAGACGAAAGAAATATATCTAGCACTTATTAGTGTTACACATAGAGCAATACTGAATACAGACGCCATACGCGTGACGTTCCCTTTTGTCAAAGCATAAACCCAAATGGGCATGCATTATATATTACATAATAAATGATAAAACACACACACAAACAATGTTTGGGTATGAAATATTGCTGTTTTTGTTTTAATTGTTATGTGTCATACTGACAGAATATTGTTTTTGTATGTTAGTTTAAAATTTGTAGACAGACTTTTTTGTATAGGAAAAAAACGCTAAGATTAATGAATATTTTTTCGGACTTCTTACACACAACGTCATCTAGTCCCAAACTAAGCAGAGCTTGTATTATGGATACTAAACAACAGATATAAATACATAAACACATCCTTCCCTTGTAAATACATTCATATTATACATAGAAAAACACCCAGACTCCGAAACAAATATTTGTGGATCACACAAATATTTGGTCTGACCCGGGCATCGAACCCGAGACCTCTTGACCAGCAGCTGCATACGCTAACCACTAGACCAACAAGGCAGTCAAGATATGATATGATGGGATACCCCTCCGGTCCGTGAGCTTGTATTGCTCTATGGTGTTATATAAATAAATATACATTAATAGGCATTAGCTTATCATAAAGATTTCCTGATAAAAGTTGATAATTTTGTTAAAAGATTTCCGCGATTTAAATGAACGATATGAATTATAAAAATAATAAATAAATAAATTATAGAAATAAAAATAAAAATAAATATCTAATATACGAGTATATTGGAACCAAGTGACGTAATTGCACGCCACTTATTAGAGACGTCACTTTTAAACCACTCCAGCTCATTTTAGTAGACTTATTTATGATGATGATGACGATATATTATAGAATTTCACACACTCTTTATGTGGTGGAATAGTAAAACACTGAAATGAGTACAAGCTATTTTAATTTTAGTAATATAATTATATCTTATCAAGTTCCACCAAGTACTGCGAATCGAGAGTATAAATTGAATATCTATTAGAACACTTTTTAACCGACTTCAAAATAGGAAGAGGTTCTCAATTCGACCTTTTTATTATTTTTTACCTTTCGATTGGGTGAAACGATTTTGATTATTCGTATTTTTTTAAAGCTGATGCTTTCCATGTGGTCCTATATGAAGGAAACTTGGATCCGATTATAGGATGTCTGTAGCGACAATATGTCCTACATATTATAAGATACAGTCGTAGATTAAATAAAGTAATTATAGGCACGCACCATTTTAGTATATAAGCTCTATTGAGAACTAAATTAAACAGACTATCATACCACCTTGAGTCTCATTATACTCCTTGCCAGAACAGTGGCAAAATGTCCTTTAAACCTTTTAAATATCATAGGCATACCTGTCGCGATTTGGGTACTCGGAATAGTTTTTCTTTGAAGTCGATTTTTTACTGTATTAATTTTCGTTAGTCGACAAATTATTAGTTTACGATTACATATCATAGTTTTTGTAAATGCACCCTTACTTATTTTCTCGATAGCGTCCTTCATAAACTCTAACGATATCTTTAAATAATTGCCATAACTCTCGAACTCTAAAGATAAATCAGCTTTTAGTATTATTGAAATCGTGTTATCGTTGCGCTGCAGGCTTTGAATGTTGATCATTTTCCTAAGGTCAGTTCCACACTCTATCTTGTCAATTTCATTTAACTAACTGCAAGTCGCCTATGAATGCTTTCAATATTACAATTACTAGTGTTAGGATTAACATTGAAAACAAAAAAGCGGCCAAGTGCGAGTCGGACTCGCCCATGAAGGGTTCCGTATCAGAAAGTAACATCATACAAAAGTTCTTGTAGTTCGTTGTAACTTTCATCGATGTTTTTATACTAGTGTATTGATTGGATGAAAGGTAAATTGCGTGTTACGATTTATGACGTATTAAAAAAAACTACTCACTAGATCTCGTTCAAACCAATTTTCGTTGGTAGTTTGAATGGTAATGTACAACATATATTTTTTATAGTTTTATCACTCTCTTAGTTTAGAAGTTAGAGGGGGGGGGACACACATTTTTCCACTTTGGATGTGTCTCTCGCGCAAACTATTCAGTTTAGAAAAAAATGATCTTAGAAACCTCAACATCATTTTTGAACGCCTATCCATCGATACCCCACACGTATAGGTTTGATGAAAAAAAAATTTTTGAGTTTCAGTTCCAAGTATGGGGACCCCCAAAATGTATTGTTTTTTTTCTATTTTTATGTAAAAATCTTAATGCGGTTCACAGAATACATCGACTAACCAAATTTCAACAGTATAGCTCTTACAGTTTCGGAAATAATTGGCTGTGACATACGGACGGACAGACAGACAGACAGACAGACAGACAGACAGACAGACAGACAGACTTGACGAATCTATAAGGGTTCCGTTTTTTGCCATTTGGCTACGGAACCCTAAAAAGCAGATTTGGTTTTCTACTTTTGTTCGTTTTATTTATTTGGATACTTCATCGACAAAACATAAATAAAATAACTAAATATTTTGGACATCCTACATACAACGTCATCTAATACCAAAATAACAGAGCCTCTTTTTTTTCGCCTCTTCTCAAATCTACTGTATAAAAAAAAATATCATAAGAATCGATCAATCCGTTTATGAGGAGTATGGCAACTAACAATGTGACCTGGGAATTTCGTTTATTATTTTTAGGTATAGAAACCCGTTTATGTCCTATTTCAGACCTACTGAATAAACACCTTAACTTTATTAAAACTTGATCAAGCTGTTTCGGAGAAAAATGACAACTAACATTGTACACAAGATCTCCTTTGGCGAAAACTATATAAATATCCACGATATATCAATTGTTGTGTGAATATATCCTAAAGAGGCCACAGTTGCACATTCAAAGCAATTCGCTTTAATGACTACGTTTGTCGTAGATGAATGGTCGACTATGGTGGCTAATAGAGCAATACAAATAAACATACCACAATTAGTTGGAATATTAAACATTTCCGTTCATGGTAGACCACAAATTAATGATGTTCCTTATATAAACAACTATTTTAAGCCAATAAATACATAGTGTGGACTAGATTATATTGAAATCAAAGCATAGTTTAAGGAAGAAAGGAAGACAACAATAAAATAAAGAAGAATTATCAGAACAAATTCGCAATTATTAAAACAGCACAGAATTAAACAGAAAATAATTGAGTACAACAAAACTGATAGAATAGAATAGAACAAAATGGATAAAAGATACAGAAAGGAATATAATATGAGTCCCTTATATATATTTATGATCACTTATTTAATAATTACCTCGAAAAAAAAGTTTTACTTTTATTTTGTAAATCTTCCTTTTAAAGAGAGGCCAATGTTCAGCATGTCTTGTTGATAACGATGATGATATTAAAAACATCTTTTATAGCCCTAAACAAAGTACTATATTATTAAAGAGCTTCGCAATATAAAGTAGCCTTAGAAGTATTTTACTAACTGCGATGTCTGACCCATATCTAGGTTTATAATATTTTTTTGAACAAACGTCAGCAGAACCAATAAATTGTAGCTAGTTTAAGGTCCATTATGAAGTACAATATTTCCAAAATATAATAGGTAGACCAACTCAAACATTCTAAAAGTTGTATTATGTAACAAGTTGAATTTCAACCAGAAAAAGTTTAAAAACATAAAATCTTTTATTTAGATTATGTCTCAGAGTCATCATTACGAATCTATTGAATCCTCACCCATTAAGATTTATCAGAATTGTACGTTGGAACATATAAATAAAAATTGACTACGAAAACGTTTTAGCCCTTCCTTTTGGCTTCATCGTAGTTGGATAAAAATCTATACAAAAAATGCATATATGAAAGTATATACGGCACTTACACTTACTATTCATTCCTGGGAATCTCTGAAACAAGTAGACCGATCTTGACGGGACTTCACTGGCAGGAAGATCATGATATAACGAGAAACTAAAGCAAATTTTTTTTTAGACTCTCCGTGGGATGCTATCGATTTCCAAAATTAACAGTGGGCATATTAGCCGCGGGACTGCACTAGTATAAAATAAAGCTAAAAATAACAAGGAAAAGGTTTTTGAACTTCTGGATTATATAGCTTCATCAGTTGATTTAGAAGTTATTTTAATGTAAGAGTGGTGATAAAATTTGAAAAACATAATTGTAGAATTTATCTTCTACTCCTTCTTATTTCTAGCTTTTTTTTAGGGGTAACTTACTAGTTCAACCGGTTGTAACTGAATTCCAGTTTTTTACACGGAGCGACTGGCATTTGATCTCCACAACCCTAAGAGAGCACTGGAATTTGAAAGTTGTCAGTATAGTTGAGGGCACTGACTTCCCAATAACGATTGTCATAGATGTTCATGACAACCGGGGCCGACGGCTTAACGTGTTGTCCGAGGCACAGGCGTGAATCACAGCAAAATTTTCATACTTCGGGCTGCTATTAAGGATTCCCTGTGAGAAAACCCAACAGCACATTTTGCCCGATTCGGGATTTGGGCCCGAGACCTCTTGATTAGCAGTCGCATACGGCAACCACTGAATTTCAAATTGTAACAATAAAATAATAAGTGTTTGACAATGATATCGGAAGTGACTTTTGGTGTAGTAGTCTACAGAGAATATTAGAAGATTTAATATTAGAATAGAGAGAATACAGATATAAATATTAGAATAGAGAAATGTTATATTATGTCTCATAACCTAAACTTCATTCAACTCTGACATATGTCATAGAAATATAATGGTATTTGAAAAAAGTACATTGAAAGTTACAGTTATTTTTATTTCACTGTCAATTTTAATAAAACTTCTTCTTCAATAACAAATACCAAAAAGAAACTTCGTACTGTAAGTATTTACTGAGAAGCAATCGAGAAACACTTTAAGGATATGTTCCACTTCTATTAGTAAACAAATTTACATTTTGTATATAATATTAAAATAACTTACAATGCGTATGGCAATTGCTAATTTCAATACTTTATATATATATTTGTATTTGATTTACTGCACAATTAATTTGTATTATGCAAATAATGCATAATTTGTATAACAGATAAATTATTCGGACAATATTTATCAAAGTAGACGATATATATAATACCTAGATGTTATAGTATAGCTAAATTCAAACCGTAATAAAAATATTTGGACGTACTATAAGACTATAATTGGCCTAACTATAACTGAAATCCAAAATTGTAATCATATTAATAAGATTCAATTCGATTTCATTAATAATATCCAATTTAATTGATAAATTATTAATAAAATAAAGAGTTATCACTTAAATAAAAAATATTATCATTCACTTTTTCATCCTCTTTGATTATAAAAAAGCTTTGACTAGCTCATAAAGAAAACGTTGCTGACAGATACGCTTCGCTTTGAAAGTAACGATACATAAAGCAACCGTAATAAAATGTCCGGACAAAGTTTTCCCTAGAGAATCAGATCCCTATAAATCATGCCTTTTGTTATATACAACTTAGCTTTGTTCCTCGACAAATAACGGGCAAGTATTAAGATTGAAAACCATGTAGACAATTGTTGAATGTAAAGTCAACCTTGCTTTGACTGTTTTACAGTGTGTATGCCTACCTGCTACCGTTTAAACTACTCCTTTAGAAACTGTTATATAAGTTTCCGTGTGTGAATATATCAAGAAATATCTTTAGATATCAAATTACCAGTTTTGACTGATCCATCAACGTAGAAGCGAAACCGTTGTGGCTATGAATTTGTATATTTGGCAGGTAATTGAGCAAGAAAAGAGGTTTGGAGAAGACCTTTTCTATAAATGAGCCTACCAAAGTGATTCTATTCTGCCTGATGGAAAAGATGAGTAGAATCCAAGAGTCCCTATCCTCATTGTGAGGGCACACATTGCAATATGGTAAACCACACCGTGGCCGCCTACTGAGATGCTTCTGCAGTATTGAACATACGGTCTCACTTAATAAATCAACATACTGATGGCGAAAGGTCACAAGGAAAACGCAGGATTCTGAACTTACATACCAAGCCGGGTAATAAAAAGCCATATAATATTTATCAGAATGTATGGTAAACCTTTCTGTATTAAAGCTCTGCAGTGAGCACTTTTGAACAAATAGAATTCAAATTACGTACACCTCTAAAGATATTTACACCTTTTACTAACTACTTAATAGGTAGATGATTTCAGCACAAATGGGCCGGCTCGACCGGGGCAGTACCACCCTCACACAGAAGACCATCCTAAGAATGACAGCATTCTTGCTGTCGTATTTCGTTGATGAGTGTAAGACCGCTGGTAAGGCCCAATTATTCTGTATGATTCTACCGGCTTCCAGAGTCCGGGACAATGATGCAGAAACATTCGACCAGGCCGCCATGGTATGGTTCACTATGCTGCATTGCTTACCCTCACAATGAGGCTGGTGACCCCTACTCCTGGATTCTACTCATGCTTTCCATCAGGCAGAGTAGATGCACTTTGGTGGGATTAAATATAAGAAAGGATGTTCAATTACTTTATTAAAAATTATAAAAATATAAAAATGCGCCTAAATTGCTTTTAAACGCCACTGTGCCGAGTACAAAAATCTACCTTTCCTCCAGATTCACACTACGTCATTTAACTGAAAAAATTTGTAGTTTTTCTGCGAAATTAAACCTATATTTTATCAGCGCTTGCAATATCCCCCGGCCCTACTAACGTCTATTCAAATGATATATAGAGAACGAGGTCTGTACGAAAGTTGCTCAGTCTCACTTCTTACAAGAATATTTCATTATATAGACGTCTCATTTCATTACTTTGACCATCAATGCGATCGTCAAATTCCTAGAAAACATCTAATGTTTCGATCAATTCGTGCGGGACCTACGTCCCCAGTCAAATTCACAGAGGCTTAGGTACACAAAATGCCATATTCCCTAACTGACGACGATTGAGATTGTTCATCTCAATAAACATACCATCTCACGGTTTTAAGTTGGTGGATTCCACACAAAACAAAAACTAAACTAACTTTGTGTTCGTTTCACGAATGTTTGTAAAACCCTTTGCGACACAGGATTTATATTCCTAATGCGGGAGTGGTCTTTTTAAAACAAAAAATCATCATCATCATCATCAACAGCCTTTAACAGTCCACTGCTGGAAATAGGCCTCTCCTTTGAAAGGAGGTTTTGTCCTACTATACCACGCTGGCCAGACGGGTTGGTAAAGGGTTTGTTTCAAGTTGTCCTTCTCTTGGCAGTGATGTTAGCTGCTTATTTTGTTCCTTTAGTCGCCTCTTACGACACCCATGGAATAAATAGGGGTGGTGACACTCTGTATTCTTAATCCGTCACCACACGGACTTAAAAAACAAAAAAAATAATTAATATATACATAGGTAAACATCAAAATTTAAGCCATCCTTCATTATCAGTGACACCGTTCAATACCCGTGATTAATTACAGTCCTGTTCATCCAAAGATTGCCAATGACATTTTATTCGTTGAGGTAATGCTAACCATTTTTATGTTTAACTAGCTGTATCTACCATGCTTTACTGCTGCATATTATACAATTATAACATATTAACGTCTCTGTTTTATTGATATATAGGTTGGCATATTATTAGTTGGTCTAGTGGTCTATCGAAAATCAATACACAAGTTAAAATAAAGTCCTCCGCTGCGTCTGTCTGTCTGTTTGTTCCTGATAAACTCAAAAACCACTGCACCGTTTTCAATGAAATTTTGTACCCAGATAGTCTAAAACCTGAGAAAGGCTTTTTTTTTTCCGCGATAACCAATATAGACGTGAACGGAGCCGCGGGCGAAAGTTAGTTAATCATAAAAACAAAGTAGAGCAACATTCAAGTTGTAATTCTCACCTATCTCGGGTCGACTTTAAATCCGTCGCTGAATATATTGAGGCAACCTTACGCGTCTAGGTCAAAGGCATGCAATATGCATATAGACTAGTTGGAACGTTCTAAACCTACACCTATGATGTAAATGTGATAGTTGAGAGTTTATATGAAGAATTATATAAACGCAAATCCATCATGTGCAATAGTAATAGTGATTATTACCGCGTCATATATTGTTTAAAGTAATTGATGGATACAGAGATAAGCTTGGCCAGCATATTTCAGATACAAATCTATTATCGACACGTAGAATTCGGACAGTCACTTCCTCGTTGAGTTCCTCGTAACGATATGTTTTAGGATAAATAATGTAGCCGTATGTCGGTATAAATATTCATACCTTAGTTAGTAATATAAGAGTAGTAAACGAGTGCCAGAATAATTAAAATGGCTGCAATATATACTGTAATTCGTTACGAACTATAAGCCCGCCATATTTGGTGAACCCGACGGCTGAAAACATGACGATATAAGTTCGCTGTAGTGATGAAACTGTTGATAGAAAAATATTTTAATATTGGGAGAAAAAAAATACTTCGCAGTCCATACCTGAAAAATTATAAGTTGACCTGTTGTCATGGTGTTCATATCCTAAAATAGCTCTCCCACTGATTTTATGGATGGTAAAGAATATTTTTTATACCTTTAATACTCTGTGTTAAACGTGAAAAAGTCAAAGTTCAAACACCAATAAGGTCAAGATACGTGTAGGCTGAATGGGCTTTTGTCCTCAAGAGATTCCCTGTAATTCTCTCCTCTATTCGGACATTTGAAGTTGATGGACGAAATGTCTATACAACATCGATATAAATTATTTTATATATCAGCCATGTGTAAAATACACTCCTAAATTATATCAGTGTAATAGCCGCCAAGTTGTCATAATTAATTTGAATTATAAGTAGCAACATTATCGAGGTTCTATTGTGTGGAGGGAGCAGGTATCGTGTTCCTCCAACCCAAAGGGAGGATCCTACGACCAGTCGAGGTGATCGTGCCTGGTGGGCCATGGCCCAACAGGTGATGTTAGGATGTTGTATGTATGCTAATCGGCGCGAGAATTTCTCTATCACGATTCAGGATTATTAGTGTCTTCTTCGTAGTTCATTGTTCCTTCGGTAGATGGCACTGTTGTATATATATTTGCGGTGTATGTGGAAGTCGCCACAATTGTCAAAAACTATAACTTCCATAATCACGGATTCCGCTAAGCCTACGCTACAATGTTTATAATAATATATAGTATTCAAAATTTCGTACTCCTCAGTTACTTTAGCACGTCAGTTTATGTTCTTCTTTATGTAACAACTGTGTATATTCATTCAGAATTTAACTTTTGAATTTATGAATGTAACGCACGAAATTATACCTTAAAGTGACGTGTTTAATGGTCAGATTTGACAGCAAATCTTTTGTTTTAAACTCAATTTCTTTATTTTGAAACGCCTTGGAACTCAATTTGTTAATGAAAGTGTTACATTCTATTATTTCCTTAATATATCTTCATTGGTACAGTAAAGGAGAATTTCCAATAAAATTGTGTCGAATCCAATCCATACAAATTGCTTATAAATGTGATTAAGTAGAACGCAACCTTAAAACACACTGTAAATTCGACGAAACCCAGGTATAACCTTAATTTTATTCTGTGGTTTTAATAATTCATAAGGCGGACGATTCGGTGGGTTCCGTGCATTTTCTATTTAAATTTTTATTCGTGAAAAGTGGAAGCTGTAATGGAATGTCACTTTTATCCAAATTATTTCGTGACAAAATGAGATTGTTCGAGCGTTATAATGCAAATCGAGGTTTGAAACTGTCGAAATGTTATTATGATTAATGAATACGAAAAATGGAATTGATTTATATATCAAATATTTTGAAAACGTTTTATTAGAATTGCGACGTAATATAATATAATATGAAGTCAAATTGTATCTGAGTATTGATACAGTTATGATGAATTCATTTCAAATAAGTGACTGAAGTAAAAAGTTAAATGAGACTTATGAAATTACGAAATCTGTACGAGATACAAACTATTCTAGTATTTTCACGATATATGTACATTATTTTGAATATGAATACAGAATGGTTTTAGTGGAATAAAAAACTTTCACGAATAGTGTATTTTGCATTTATCGTAAAGATACTGGGGATGTAAGGGGATGAACCAACATCTTTTATCCCAAGCCAACCTCACCTGCACGCGGTGCGTCCTGCTGAACGACAAACGAGGCTTTGGCGACCGACTGATGGCGGTATATCCATCCGAATACGTGTAGCTAAATACCACAGACTGGTGATGGGCAGCAGCATCACCGGTACAATAAGCTGCACCCTGCGATCGCCAACCCGCCTGCCCAGCGTGGCGATTATGGGCATACCCTCCCATGCAGAGACAACTGAGGCCACGGCCCCCAGTTCCCGGTAGCCCCACTATTCCTGGCTATGGTGGCGACCACGGTAACGGTGGGGCAGGGGGTGCTAAGAATCTCCGGGTTACGGGAGGCCACCACAACCGACTGACCCTGGCTACGTACAACGGACGCACGCTACGGCTAGACTCGCATCTGGCACAACTAGAGGTAGAACTGGGTAAAATTAGGTGGCACATCCTCGGGTTATGTGAAGTCCGAAGACAGGGGGAGGACACCGTAACTCTTGAGTCAGGTCACCTAATGTACTTCCGCGAGGGAGACCAACAATCCCAAGGTGGCGTGGGGTTTCTGGTAAATAAGTCTATATCTAACAACGTTGTGGAAATTTCCAGTGTGTCAAACAGGGTAGCGTACCTCATTATTAAGCTCACTGAGAGGTATAGCCTCAAGGTTGTGCAAGTGTACGCACCGACCTCGGCGCACTCGGATGACGAGGTGGAGGATATGTACGATGACATATCGAGGGCCCTCCACTTAACCACTAAGACCCACTACAACGTTGTTATGGGTGACTTCAACGCTAAAGTGGGAGTACAGATTTGCAGCGAATCGGTAGTAGGATCACATGGACTTGGAGTCAGAAATCATAGGGGGCAAATGCTTGTCAACTTCCTTGAACGCGAGGGGCTCTTTTTGATGAATTCTTTTTTCAAAAAACAGCCCCAACGCAAGTGGACATGGCAAAGCCCCGACACTGTGATAAAAAATGAGATCGACTTCATAATTACGGACAAGAGGCACATATTCAGAGATGTCTCAGTGGTCAATAGGTTTAATACCGGTAGCGATCACCGACTAGTCCGAGGCTCTCTGAATATCAACTTCAAAGTTGAACGTGCCCGTTTGATGAAGTCCAGGCTCCGACCAACTCTACTCCAAGCCATGATAGGATCTGAAACGTTCCAGTCAAACCTGGAAAACCGATTCGCTGCCGTGGAAACCACAACAGACGTAAACCAGAACCTCGAAAATGTGGTTCGAATCCTCAGGGACGAAGGTACGAGATTTTGTGAACTGCAGCGTAAAGGCAAGAAGTCGAAGCTTTCAGAGAAGACTTTAGGGTTGATGAGGAAACGGCGTGAAAACCCACCCGTCACTTCGTTGGCAAAGAGGATGCTGAACAGAGAGATAAGGAAACTCGTCCGACACGACCTCCGGTGCTCCAATACTCGCACCATCAAAAGAGCGATCGAGCAAAATCGGGGGTCAAAAGTGTTCGTACAATCTCTGTGTAGAAGCGAACTGACGAAGTTGACCACAACAAGTGGAGAAGTTGTTTCCTCGAAACCGGCAGTCCTTTTGGAAGTGGAAGGCTTCTATAGTCGGCTATACGCTTCGCATGCATCTCGACCTGATACCGAAAATGAGGACACCCGAGCCACATTAACGCGTCACTACACCGAAGACCTGCCAGAAGTCAGCACCGATGAAATCGAGATGGCTCTTAAACAGCTTAAAAATGGAAAAGCCCCTGGAGAGGATGGCGTTACAACAGAGCTATTAAAAGCTGGAGGTAAACCCGTACTGAGGGAGCTCCAAAAACTTTTCAACGCTGTCCTGTTTGAAGGGAGAACTCCGGAGGTGTGGAGTAGGAGTTTGGTCGTGCTTTTCTTCAAAAAAGGTGACAAGACCTTATTGAAGAACTATCGACCCATTTCCCTTCTAAGCCACATCTACAAGCTGTTTTCAAGAGTCATCACGAACCGTCTTGCGCAAAGACTCGACGAATTTCAACCACCGGAGCAGGCCGGATTTCGGAGCGGATACGGCACCATAGACCACATACACACAGTGCGGCAAATTATACAGAAGACCCAGGAGTATAACCAGCCCCTGTGTCTAGCATTTGTGGACTATGAGAAGGCCTTCGACTCGGTTGAGATCTGGTCTGTTCTGGAGTCCCTGCAGCGTTGTCAGGTAGATTGGCGATACATCCAAGTGCTGAGATGTCTCTACGATACCGCCACCATGTCCGTCCAAGTACAGAATCAGCAAACAAGGTCCATACCATTGCATCGAGGAGTGAGACAAGGGGACGTTATTTCCCCGAAATTGTTCACAAATGCAATGGAGGATATGTTCAAGACGCTAAACTGGAAAGGACGTGGCATTAACATTAATGGCGAATACATCTCTCACTTGCGATTTGCGGACGACATCGTCATAATGGCAGAGACAAAGCAGGACTTGCAACAGATGCTGAATGACCTAGCTGATTCTTCTATGCGCATCGGCCTACGGATGAACTTGGACAAAACCAAGGTCATGTTCAATGAACATGTTCTACCGGAACCGGTTGCAGTACACGATACCGTTCTCGAGGTTGTTCAAAAATATGTCTACCTTGGGCAGACATTGCAGTTGGGTAGAAACAACCTCGAGGATGAGGTGAATAGAAGAATTCAGTTGGGTTGGGCAGCATTTGGAAAGCTACGTCGAGTATTTTCGTCGTCGATCCCACAATGCCTAAAAACGAAAGTTTTCAATCAGTGCGTCCTACCTGTCATGACATACGGAGCCGAGACCTGGACACTTACGGTACGGTTGGTCCATAAGCTTAAAGTTGCTCAGCGTGCTATGGAAAGGGCTATGCTCGGCGTTTCTTTGAGGGATCGTATCAGAAATGAGGTGATCCGTCAGAGAACTAAGGTCATCGACATAGCCCACCGGATTAGCAAGCTGAAGTGGCAGTGGGCTGGCCATATTAGCCGCAGAACTGATGGCCGTTGGGGCAGAAGAGTTCTAGAGTGGAGACCGCGTCTCGGTAAACGTAGTGTAGGACGCCCACAGGCGAGGTGGAGTGACGACCTGCGTAAGATGGCTGGCAGGAGCTGGATGCGAGAAGCCCAAAATCGATCACAGTGGTGTGCAATGGGAGAGGCCTATGTCCAGCAGTGGACTGCGATAGGCTGATGATGATGTAAAGATACTGATTATCAAACTGGCCCACGCAATTAAAAGTAAATTTCATTATGATGATGTATGATATGATTGTATAGGTCATTAAAAATATAATCGTTTATTCAAAGTTACTTCGTTTGTTTTTATAGAATTTGTTGCCTTCTGTCACAGAGGATCTTAGTACTGCCCTGTTGGTCCAGTGATTAGCGTATGCGGTCTGATCAAGAGGTTTCAGGTTCGTTTCCCGGGTCGGACCAAATATTTGTGTGATTCACAAATATTTGTTTCGGAGCCTGGGTGTTTTATATGTATAATATGTATGTATTTACAAAAAAAAGTATGTTTATGTCTTTCTATCAATTGTTTAGTACCCATAATACAAGCTCTGCTTAGTTTGAGACTAGATGATGTTGTGTGTAAGAAGTTCGAAATATTTATAAAAAATATTAAGTACCATCATCGGTTGGTCTTAAATAGTTAATAAATTTCTAACTATATTCAATTAAATTTTCCAATTTACAAGTATAATAATTTATTATAACGCCTGCTCACAAATAAGTACCATATTATCTTGAAAACGTTTTAGAAGTAAGAACCAGTTTACAGGAATCTAAATCATGTAGGCCGTTCTGATAGGATTAGGAACTAAGAAATTAAAATATATGCCTATGCCTCGAATACCTCGTGATGCGATTTAAAGAAATTTGCATTTGTAAAGTTTTGTTACATAGTATAAAGTCAAACGAGTGAAATGATTTCACAATCTGAACTTTTGCTGTCTAAATTTCGTGTCGGCGTCTAAACTTGTCACAAACATTGTAACATGACATCAGATGCTTTACATTTTCCTTGTTTTTCTTCGAATTCAATAAAAATGTCTCGCTCTGTGGCTAAAAATCACTCTTCATGTTTTTGGGGTTCGTGTGGCGTACTGTCAACCGACTCAATGTAGGTTAGCTGTCCCAAAGGTGTTCTAATAACCTGGTGAAGATCACGGGAAATTATTGGATGCGGCAGGACAGAATGATGATAAGGCATATTTTTAGATGATTCAAACAGCATTAAAAATAGTCCAAAATCAAGCAGAGGGCAGACTAGCATTTCTTTTAGCATTGGTTTGTCACCATCTAGGAGAAGAAATACCCCAAAAGAATGATGATAAAAATGTATTAAATTACTAAAAGTACCAAACATTTTCAAACTTAAGTTTTAGTGGTTTAACTACTTGAACTAGTTTATGATAAGTCGTTTTATGAAAATAATTTACACAGAAGTTTGGTTTAAAACGAGGGGTCGATGGGAATGTTAATTTAGCGCTTTAACGTCTTAAACTAGCTTAACCAAAAGGTTTTGATAAGCAAGTGCTTGTTAATTCAAATACGCTACCCTACTTTAACGTCGTTCAGAAAGGAATAAAAATTCACTTTCAAATGCGCCTTCTAGTGGAGGTACGAGAATAAAATAATGTCTAGTGAAAAGGACGTGGAATAAAATAATGTCTAGAAAAAAAGACAATAGATATTTTTATGACTGAATCCATACTCATACCTATTTTAAATTCGAAAGTAACTCTTTCTGTTACGTGTAACCGGCACGACTGTACCAGTTTCCATTACATTTTACCATATAGATATTTGAGTGTCCCCCTCCTCTACAGGACAATACATACTGGTCTCGGCATCCACCGCTTTAGAGTAGTTGACATACGCTCTCGAACTAAACAGTTCGATTCTTCCTTTCTGTGCCGAGCAGTTAAAACCTGAAAATCCCTACCAGCTCACGTGTTTCTCTCACTCTATGATACCGGGTCCTTCAAGCGGCGTGTGAAAAAGAAACTCACTAGGCCGCCGTTTTGGCATCTAGAGGACATAGACTACTTTCTACCGTAGTTGATTTAAAATATAATGTCGATTTAAAAATATGTAGTGTCTTTTCTTTAATTAAAAAAAAAAACAGAATTATAACAGGCTAATTCACGTCACAATGGATTTAAAAAATCCCACCAGTCAAAAGTTCAGTAACAACATTCCATCTATAGTGATAGCATACAGAATATTGTTTTTTTGCCTCAACTTTACAATAAAGTCTTGTATGAGGAACACTTACGTACTTCAGAGGGTAAATGATGGTCCGTAGCTCTTCTTTGACCAGTTTACCATTTGCTATTGGAATGGAAGTCGCTTGAACTATTCTGTCATAACCATGATTAGACAAGTTTGGGTGTGGATGGATTAACTGCTAAATATGTAAGTAAATAATTGCCATCATTATTATTATCATATTATTATATAAAAAACTCAAAGAAATAGATGCAAAAAGCTTCAGATCATGATCTGTGGTGTGCCTTGGGTGAGGCCTATGTCCAGTTGTAGACTGCAATGGTCTGATGATGATGATATAAAAAAGTAATGCATTCTGAAATCGTCAACTATACAAGCAAAAATAAGCCTTAGGCGCTTAAACAACATATATATCGTTAGTAAATACAAGCACGTTCATATTACTTAATAAAATTGTTCTTTTCAGATAACATAATAAGTTTGTAAGAACAAAGTTCTGAGTTACTATCAGCTATGTGTCTTGTTTCACAATTCAACAACAATCCCCTTGTATAACACAAAAGGCCTATACAAAGTTTACTACGTAAAGGAAAAGTAGAGCATGTGAGTATCCACACTCTCGTGAACAAAGATTTCACATTGAAATTCACTTTGATTAACGTTTTTGTAACGTTAAACTTTCGTGTGTTTAGTAAATTAATTTTTATATTTAGTATATTTATATTTTCAAGGTAGTCGAGCCACATTTATTTCAGTACTAGCTGACTCGGCAGACTGCATACTGCCTCAATCGATAAATAGAAGACCTAAGCTTTTCTATAAAATAAACCTAATACAAAAGGAATCCATAACTAATAAAAAATGCAATTCAATTTTATATATTTACCTTTTAAACCTTCTCTGGACTTCCACAAATAATTCAAAACCAAAATTAGCCAAATCGGTTCAGCCGTTCTTGAGTTTTAGTGAGACTAACGAACAGCAATTCATTTTTAGGGTTCCGTAGCCAAATGGCAAAAAACGGAACCCTTATAGATTCGTCATGTCTGTCTGTCTGTCTGTCTGTCCGTCCGTATGTCACAGCCACTTTTTTCGGAAACCATAAGAGCTATACTTTTGAAACTTGGTAAGTAGATGTAATCTGTGAACCGCATTAAGATTTTCATATAAAAATAGAAAAAAAACTATGCATTTTGGGGGTCCCCATACTTGGAACTGAAACTCAAAAAAAAAATTTTCATCGTACCCATACGTGTGGGGTATCTATAGATAGGTATTCAAAAATGATGTTGAGATTTCCAATATCATTTTTTTCTAAACTGAATAGTTTGCGCGAGAGACACTTCCAAAGTGGAAAAATGTGTCCCCCCCCCCCCCTCTAACTTCTAAAATAAGAGAGTGACAAAACTAAAAAAAATATATGTTGTACATTACCATGCAAACTACCAACGAAAATTGGTTTGGACGAGATCTAGTGAGTAGTTTTTTTTTAATACGTCATAAATCGTAACACGCAATTTACCTTTCATCCAATCAATACACTAGTTTAAAAACATCGATGAAAGTTACAACGAACTACAAGAACTTTTATATGATGTTACTTGCTGATACGGAACCCTTCATGGGCGAGTCCGACTCGCACTTGGCCCTTTTTTATATATACAGATGAATGAGGGGTATTACCCTCTTATAGAAGAGCAACCTAAATGACAGCATTCGCGTTTTCGTGTTTCCTTCATTATACGACGAGACCGCAGGCTGAATGATGCAGAAGCATCGTACTAGGACGCCATAGCGTACTGATATTGCATTGTCTGCACCTACAATGAGAATTTTATTGTTATCATCTTGATTCAGCTTATGATTGACATTCGATAGAGTAGAGTAACTTTGGCACTCATGTAGAAATATATAAATAAATAAATAAATATTTTGGACATCTGACACACAACATCATCTAGTCCCAAGCTAAGCAGAGCTTGTGTTATGGGTACTAGACAACTGATATAAATACATAAACATACTTTTTTTTTGTAAATACATACATATTATACATAGAAAACACCCAGACTCCGAAACAAATATTTGTGAATCACACAAGTAATATTTGGTCCGACCCGGGAATCGAACCCGAGACCTCTTGATCAGCAGCCGCATACGCTAACCACGAGACCAACGAGGCAGTCAAAATAGGTAAATAAAGGTGTTAAAATAGTATAATTTAGTTTTTATGAAACCCTAATCAATAACACATAAGGTTTACTTTTTTCATTATTTTCATATTATATTTTGACATAGTGATGTTTATATTACATAATAACATCATATTTTCATTAAAAAATAGCAAATAAAATAAATATTTATTTCGGTCATTTTACACACAACGCCATCAAGTCCCCAAACTAAGCAGAGCTTGTATTATGGGTACTAGACAAGTGATATAAATAAATAAACATACTTTTTTTTTGTAAATACATACATATTATACATAGAACACACCCAAACTCAGAAACAAATATTTGCGGATCATACAAACATTTGGTCCGACCCGGGAATCGAACCCGAGGCCTTTTGATCAGCAGTCGCATACGCTCGCCACTGGACCAACAAGGCAGTCATCAAAATGTAAACTGTATAACTGAAATAATTAATACCTATTTATTAAAGATTTTCGACTATCCTTATATATCTATTTCAGGGCAGCTTTGCACTCAACGGATCCCTTTACACACTCATGGAAGCTTTTCATTTAAATAAAACTAATATCGTAAATTCGTTAACATTATACGGATGCATGTACATGTGCATGGGGGTTTCAAAGTATCAAGTATAACTTTGCAAAGCCAAAGCCTTTGCACCTTGAAGAGTTATGTCGAGAAATTCGCTACAGAAATATTTATCAATCGTTAGGAGTGGTTGAAACCCTAAAAATTCGTCTAATGACAGTCTTTCTTTAGAACTTGAATACAGTTTAGAACTTGAGTTGTAAATAAATAACATTCTAATGTATTGTACTTGACCACCAACCAACCAACCAACCAACCCTGTGCTACTGTGTAAAAAACTAATCGTAGGAAAAAATACTTATTTTGAGATTGAAGTCAATTCAAACATACCTACTTGTAGAACCCTACAAAGAGTCTAAAAATAGTATTTCTATAGAACTTTGATCTAATCTTGAACTTGGTTTGTGGAAGTCTAATAATCGTAAATAAATAAAGTTCCAACGTATCGTAATAGACTAAAAATCAATTCTAAGCAGGTTTGTAAAAAAAAATCAGCTAAAAATACAAATATTGATATTGGAGTGAATCCAGACATAAATGTGTATCGGTAGAGTAAAATGGATCGATCCTAGGGCCCAAAGCAATCAGAATGTTTGCTTCATATATGTGACTGACCACCGTTTCCATCTTTTCGTACATCTCAAATGTTTCAAGATAAAGTTCCACGAATATCTTTCCCTAGCTGAATTGTTAAGCGGCGAAGTATTTTTTTGGCTCCGAATATATGAGAGGCTTATCTTTTATGCTCTAGAAAATATTCATGTCGTAAATCTTATATATGCTCGCTTTTGTAGGACGAATCCAGTTTTTTTGTTAGAAATAATCTCAGGTACCTCAGCAGATTTGCAAATTTCGAATGAATTATTTTTTAGTGTGTTTCAAGCTGTGAACAAAATCTAATAAACTTTATTACTTAGTTTACCTATTATTACTAATTAATATACTTAAATTAGAAATAGTATTACATTTATGCATGTATGTATGCGTTTAATCCCTGTTAAAAACAAAAAACACTAAAAAACTTCGAGTATACTTATTATAAAGATCATTTTTCTGCCACATAATTCAGAAGTTTCATACCCGCATAACTAAAACGAATGAAAGAACACGAAATTTGTAATACTTTTAAATATGTATATGTATATAATATGAACATACTTTTATCTAACCCCAGAACACTAACCTTATTTTTCATCGCTTATACCTTCGCCGTTTCGACTACGCTTTCAGAAAAATCGATTTAAAAGGTTTTGTTCAATAAAATACTTACTTGTTTACATTACTTATTTATAAGAATCATTTATCAAATAAAATATAACATTTTTATTCAGTAAAGTCATATGTTTATTACATAATCGACCTTTTTACCGAGACCATATTTTTTAGTCTAAATAAAAATATTTGTTTCTTTAAGTGCTACCCTATTAAAAAAAAGCGGCCAAGTGCGAGTCGGACTCGCCCATGAAGGGTTCCGTACCAGCAAGTAACATCATATAAAAGTTCTTGTAGTTCGTTGTAACTTTCATCGATGTTTTTATACTAGTGTATTGATTGGATGAAAGGTATGTTGCGTGTTACGATTTATGACGTATTAAAAAAAACCACTCACTAGATCTCGTTCAAACCAATTTTCGTTGGTAGTTTACAAGGTAATGTACAACATATATTTTTTTTAGTTTTATCACTCTCTTATTTTAGAAGTTAGAGGGGGGGGGACACACATTTTTCCACTTTGGAAGTGTCTCTCGCGCAAACTATTCAGTTTAGAAAAAAATGATATTAGAAACCTCATCATCATTTTTGAAGACCTATCCATAAATACCCAACACGTATATGTTTGATGAAAAAAAAAATTTTGAGTTTCAGTTCCAAGTATGGGGACCCCCGATAGGTATAGTTTTTTTTCTATTTTTATGTAAAAATCTTAATGCGGTTCACAGAATACATCGACTGACCAAATTTCAACAGTATAGCTCTTATAGTTTCGGAAATAATTGGCTGTGACATACGGACGGACAGACAGACAGACAGACAGACAAACTTGACGAATCTGATGAGTTGAACTCTGGAGCCTTTAAGAGTAGAGTGAACAGGTTTCTTTTGGATGGGCGTGTACCATCTTCGTCTTCATCTACACTTTCCATCAGGTGAGATGGAAGACAAACGCCTATTCCATTACAACAATTAAAAAAAAAAAAAAAAAAATCTATAAGGGTTCCGATTTTTGCCATTTGGCTACGGAACCCCAACTAGAACGAAGTACTTTAGAAAAAGCAGCCAAGTGCGAGTCGGACTCGCCCATGAAGGGTTCCATAGCAGCAAGTAACATCATATAAAAGTTCTTGTAGTTCGTTGTAACTTTGATCGATGTTTTAATAATAGTGTATTGATTGAATGAAAGGTAAATTGCGGTTTACGCTCTATGACGTATTAAAAAAAAACTACTTACTAGATCTCGTTGAAACCAATTTTCGTTGGTAGTTTACATGGTCATGTACAACATACATTTTTTTTTGTTTCATCACTCTCTTATTTTAGAAGTTACAGGGGGGGGGGGGGACTCAAATTTTTCCACTTTGGAAGCATCTCTCGAGCAAACTATTCAGTTTAGAAAAAAATGATATTAGAAACCTCAATATCATTTTTGAAGACCTATCCATGGATGGTTTTGATTAAAAAAAAAATTTGAGTTTCAGTTCTAAGTATGGGGACCCCCAAAATTTATTCATTTTTTTCTATTTTCATGTTATAATATTAATGCGGTTCACAGACACACATCTACTGACCAAATTTCAACAGTATAGCTTTTATAGTTTCGGAAAAAAGTGGCTGTGACATACGGACGGACAGACAGACAGACAGACAGACTTGACGAATCTATAAGGGTTCCGTTTTTTGCCATTTGGCTACGGAACCCTAAAAATGACTTAACTAATGAAAATGTATACATTATATCAACAAAAAAGTTAAAATTTTGTTAAATAACCATGATCTAAGACATTTGTGACACATATCAAGTTTGTGTTTAGTACACCATCATTTCAGCAACAATTTTTCATCATACTTCGTTTTACTGACACAGATGTTTCCTTTTTTACGATGGGATGACTAGCAGCTTTACTTTCTTGTGTGTCAAACATCAAACTCTATCAGAAGAAACCTCATCCTAATTAACTGATCCTTAAGCCGAATCAATCTCAGTGTCATCTTCTCTCTCACTCTCTTATGAATTTTTCATCACTAGTATCTGCTAATAAAAACTGAAGAATCGTATCTAAAGTAAATAGTGACATACATTACTGTTATATTGTAAAAACTAAAAAGTTATCTTAATAAATAGAAAAAAATATACCGTGAAAACTTACCTTCGTCGATGCGACGATACAGGGTTGCTGACCTGGCACCACCGTTTATCTTAGGGATAACAGGCCAACTAAGATTACATGGGAGTTGCAGTGGGTAAGACTGTGTACTCAAAATTTACCACCTCAGGGGAGCGTTGGACGCTAGCCAAGCGTCCGGACACTTCCCTGAGCGTTGGAAGTGCGGGAAGCTGGTACTGATCCAGAAGCATGGACGGCCTGCCGATTCGGTCGCGGCCTACAGGCCCATCGTGTTGCTGGACGAGGCGGGCAAGTTGTTTGAGAGGGTTCTCTCTGTCCGCATCGTCCGGCACCTCAGCGAGGTGGGGCCCGACCTGTCGGACGCCCAATTCGGCTTCCGAGAAGGGCGTTCGACGGTCGACGCGATCCTGCGCCTGAGGGCCGTGACCGAAGAGGCGGTGAGAGGCAGCGGAGTGGTGTTGGCGGTGTCCTTGGACATCGCCAACGCCTTCAATAGTCTGCCATTCGGCTGCATCAGGGCCGCACTCCAATACCACGGAGTGCCAGGGTACCTGCGGCGGCTGGTGGCAGACTATTTAGAGGAGCGTACCGTCGAGTACGAGGACCGAGATGGCGCCTTGAGACGCAGGGCCATGTCGTGCGGTGTTCCACAGGGGTCTGTCCTAGGACCACTCCTGTGGAACATGGGATACGACTGGGCCCTACGAGGGCGTCTCCCCCCCGGGCTGGGTGTAATCTGTTACGCAGACGACACCCTGGTCACGGCCCGGGGGGCAAACTTTGAGGAGGCGGCGCGCCTGGCCACCACGGGAGTCTCCCGGGTGGTCGGGCGCATCGAGGCGCTGGGTCTGCGGGTGGCCCTGGACAAGACGGAGGCCCTATTATTTCATGGGCCCCGTCGCGGTCCGCCCGCCGGCGCCTCGATCGAGGTCAACTCGGTCCTCGTACCGGTCCGGGCCCAGATGAGGTACCTGGGTCTGGTCCTCGACGGTAGGTGGCTCTTCGACGAGCACTTCCGACAGCTTGGACCTAAATTGGTGGGCACTGCCTCCGCCCTAGGGCGACTTCTGCCCAACTTGGGCGGGGCCAGTGTCCCCACTAGGCAGCTGTACACGGGGGTTGTCCGGTCAATGGCACTTTACGGTGCACCGGTGTGGGCGGCGGCTCTGTCCGCCCAGAACAGGGCGCGCCTCTGGCGCCCCCAGCGGATACTGGCGGTCAGAGCCATACGTGGATACCGCACGGTGTCCACAGAGGCGGCGTGTGCCTTGGCCGGAACACCCCCGTGGGATTTGGAGGCGGAAGTGCTCGCCGAAGTTTATCGGCGAGTGGCTGACTTCCGGGCGGAGAGCGGATTCCGCCCTCCGCCCGAGGACGTGCGCGAGTGGCGCGAAGCCGCTCGCCGAGCCACCATGCTGAGATGGTCGCTCCGGCTGGAGACCCCACGCGCTGGCTTCGCCGCCGTGGAGGCTCTTCAGCCGGTCATCGAGGAGTGGGCAGGGCGGCAGCACGGGACCCTTTCCTTCCGGCTGACGCAGGTACTTTCCGGGCACGGTTGCTTCGGAAAGTACCTGCACTCGGTCGCTAGGAGGGAACCGAGTCCCGCCTGCCACCACTGCGACTGCAGTGAGGACACGGCCCAGCACACGCTGGCGGTCTGCCCCGCTTGGGCGGCGCAGCGCCGTGCCCTCACTGCAGTCATCGGAGGGGATCTCTCGCTGCCGGCCGTCATAAGATCGATGGCCGGCAGCGACAGTTATTTTACCGCGGTTGCAACCTTCTGCGAGGACGTAATCTTGCAGAAGGAGGTGGCGGAGAAGGCCCGGGAGGACGATATCCACTCGGACCCGATCCGCCGCCGTCGCCCTGGGCGGCGGAGGCGCGCATACCTGCGTCTCATGCCGCCCTGAGAGTGGCCGCGGATGGGCGGGACGGGTTTCCCGTCCGTCCGCAGTAGTGGCCAACCGCGAGGGGGCGACGTTCGCGTGTGACCGGACGTTGCCTAATCAGAGAGTAAATTTTTGAGATGGTGCCCGCAACAGTGCGGGCAGGCGCCGGTTGGAGTCCAGAAGGAAATCCCCTCCCTGGACTCCTTCCAATACAAAGGCGCAGAGAGGGTCACACCGTGTGGTGTACTCAAAATTTACGTCACTTTTTTCGAATTCGCGTCGTCGATTCGGCGAAGTGAGTATTCTAAGGCTAATCATTCATTTGCTTACCAACATAATAGCTGAGCTAAATTAAATGTGCTTAAAGCTCAGACACTAATGAAAAGAGACCTATTTCGGGACATTAACCGATTGATGAATTTGTAGAACTTAATCTAAACAAGTAATCTAATACTGACCTTGGATGACTTAGAGCCACAGCACACTAGCTACTTTTAGCATCAACGATTGGCGCGACACAGCAGCTGAACGCTACTCTCCGCACACATTCGGATGCCTGTAGCATCGATTTGGCGTCGGAAAGTTAAAGACAACACTACAGCCGACGCGATCCCGGCATCTGAACAGTCGCTAAAACCGCGCGTTTCCGATACCGCGTTCAAACGCAGGAAGTCGCGACTGATGCAGCATGACGCGCGATTTCGGTACCGCTATCGAACGCAGAAAGTCGTTAAAACGCGATGCAGCATCGATGCAGTCGCAAAATCGCCGATCGTCGATGCTAAAAGTAGCTAGTGTGCTGTGGCCCTTAAACATCTTTCTCAGAGAAAGCAAGCATCAAAATATGAGATCGCTATTATTAATCTAATTGTCATTTTTGGTTAGGTTTGACTAAATAAGTTTTAATTCACTGCAATTTACAGAGTTAAGTTTGTTTTACAATGAATATAATGACTTTTATAAATTCACACTCCACGCTGATTTATAAATTCGAAAGTAAGTCCGTATGTCCATCTGTTACTCTTTGTAGGCAAAACCGCTTTGATTGCGGCAATGCTGTGAGGAGGTTATGGAGAGAGATCGGGATCGGGAAAGGAACGATCTTGGGGCGATTTGACCGCTGCAAACGACCCGAGTCACTTGACACTCTGTTGCATCCAGGGTTGTCGTCGAAAGCGAGTCGGTGTTTTGCCTTTAACTGTGTATAATCGTGAGAGGCGTAACATCGCCTGGATGTACCGCGGTGACGGAAGCTATGGTGCGAAATGCCACAGTATCTACGTGGCATCGAGCGATAATATATTAGGTACTAGACTAAGACTTTCCAATGGAAAAAAATCGCAATAGAAGTTGTTGGAAATTTTCAGGTATACACGTAAAATAAAGTATTTCCAATTTAACGATGTTTCAAAGGTTCTCTAACTAAATACGTTTTCTAAAATTGTTTATTACAAAACCTTCTATAAAGTATTTACTTTAATAAAATGCCATTATGAGTAAATTTCGTATCAAGGTTAATCTATTTTTAATAGAGGAGACAATTATTTATTTGTGAATTTAAGTTTATTACATGAACAAAATTGTTTTTGTTCAGTCGAAGCGATTCCAATTTCAGTTAATTAAATTAATGTAACAGACGAATTAATTTACCGATCAAATTACACAAACTTACATGCAATAGTTTTTATTCATTAGCGTTATATAGGTAAAATTAATATTATCTATGTTAAAACTAATATTTCAGCACCGATAGTAATTATTAGTCCATGTAATACTTACAATCAAACAAACGTTACGAGTATATTCTCTGAACAATATTTGCCATTAGGTGTAAATATAATTGATCAACCTAGTTTGTTTTTGACGTTTGTTTTGTCCCTGTGGTGACGGATTAAGAATACAGAGTGTCACCACCCCTATTCATCCCGCGGATGTCTTAAAAGGCGACTAAGGGATAAACTACGCAAGACAACATCAATGCAAAGAGAAGGAAAACTTGAAACCAACCCTATACCAACCCGTCTGGCCAGTATAGTAGGCCAAAACCTCCTTTCTAAGGAGAGGCCTATGTCCAGCAGTGGACTGTTAAAGGCTGATGATGATGATGATGAACCTAGTTTGTTTTTGATATAAGTGTACAAAAAGTCACAAGCATTTTGAAGTACAATGTCTACTACCTGCTACGTATGGCATCATTGTAGGTTAGTCTTTCGTGATTATTTGAAAAATAGACAACATTACAAAAACAACTTGAAAATTGAAAAAAAAACAATTTTTGAAATTCTTTGCATATCAAATCAAAATTTGAGCACAATTTATTCAGAACTTCCTTATTATTTTAAGTTTACACAACGAACTTAATATTTACATAAACATATATTTGACTAAATATTTAACATTCAAAATAATGCTTATTTTGGTTAACATTTCTAAAGTTGACGTGATAGGTGATGTCGTGTTTAAAGGCAATCCAGTCGCGTCACTTATAATTTACAGAGCGTAGTAAACGCGATATACTTTCTAAAAAATATGAATTTAGTTTCATATAATAGAATTTATGATAGCAAGATCATCAACTTTATGCCAAACTATTATAAATCCTGCACCTGGTAAAATTCACAAGGTATGTATTACTATTTACCATGAAATGTCACAACATGTTTTTATACTACTACTAGCTGATGCCCGCGGCTCCGCTCGCGTTTCAGAGGTATCAAAAATAGATGTTGGCCGATTCTCAGACCTACTGAATGTGCATATAAAGTTTCATAAAGATCGGTCAAGCCGTTTCGGAGGAGTATGGCAACGAAAACTGTGACACGAGAATTTTATATATTATACTACTATTAAGTTTTCGATCCTAATCTGGTAATACTTACAAATAAATCTAACTAAAATGTAGAGTATTTACTCGAAAAAAAATTCTATTACTTAAATTGCTGAAATAAACACAACTGAAAAAAAAAATTGACGCCGAAAGAACTGAAAAAAGGAAAATAATGAACTATTATTACTTAACTTTATTAACTAACTTCTTAAACTAGTGTAAGCACACCTAAATAATTATGAGTCGACGCCAAACAAGAAAATTAATTAATTAATTAGGAAAAGCGTGATGCCTTATTTTGTTAATTTGATTTAATAAAAGGACTGATCAAAATTGGACTACTCTTTAAGAAGTTTGCGTTATACATAAAAAAAAAGAAAATATACGCCTCGAGTTGAGAACCGCTTAAGTTTTTTTTTTCGTTGGTTAAATACTGAAGCTTCTTTAGATAATATGATGACTTGTCCACAACCTGTAGAATAGGTATCTTTTTAAAACACGAGAAAGAGTATATTATCATCATCATCTTTACGGAAAAACATCAAATTTTTGGATATGGGCCTCTCTGGGCCTCTCTATAACAACCAGTCCTGTCCTTAAATCGAATATCATCGTCTGCCTATAGTAGTCCTCTTGTGGACATAGGCCTCCCTCAAGGTTCTCCACAACAATCGGTTTTTACCGTAAATAAATTCTTAATCAACCTTCAAATTTTCAAAGAAATTAATACGCTTGTTTACGCATTAAAAGCTAAATTTCTGACATATATCTATATAATCTATGCATTCATAGAAGATCGTTTTGGTAATATATTCAAGCCATTGGCTTTCTAACCTAAAATATAGGAGAAAAATGTGATTCATATACCGCAAAATAAGAGTAGATATTTTGGGAGACCCTTTATGGAGCTATTAAGAGTACAAAAGGCTCACATGGTGATTTACACTCCGTTGTCTAGGTGAACTCCTTTTTTTTGAGTTCCGTAGTTCATGACTCGCAATCTTTATAGCTTCATCATGTCCGTCTGTACATCCGTCCGTCTTTCCTCAACTTATCGCCCAAACGCTTAGTGATAGAAAGAAGACACTGCATCGACATATATTTTATCACGTCGACAAGGTGCTAAAATAAAATCATGATTTTTTTCGGGGTAGCTCCCCTGCACTTAAAGAAGGGTTGATTTTTTTTCGCATCAGCCTATTGTGTGCGGTATCATTAGATAGACCTTTCAGAACATCGAGAGGTTGCTAAAACAATTTTTCGAATTAGGTATCCCTTTGCGAGTTATTCAAATTTACAGTGCATTTTTTTTTATTAAACCAGGGTGTCCCTTCCTCATAAAGTAAGGCTAGCTTGAAAAATCTGAAAAATTTCATGATGGTAATCCATGTCATGTCATGAACTGTGAAGAAAAACTACTTCCATACCGGGCTGTTATGTATATTACTTAATTATTATTATTGTTACAATTATTTCATTAAAATTGGTTCTGAACACTGTTCTCACGTAGGATATCTCTCTTCCAAACATCAGAGTACAATCGAACGTATCTCTCTAAAGCTGTAAAAATGCTGACACGTATCGTACCATTGACATTGTCTGCACCCATCCATGGTACTGGTTAAACGATTTCATAGGTCCCAAACTTAGTTTAATTATAATTAAAAGATAGGTTCCGTAATTATTTAAATGAAACAAAACTTCAAAAGCAGGCAGCATAGAAACTGATTTTAAAATCAGCTCAACACTCGACAGAATAACATAATACAGGACTATAAATGTATACAAGTCTTTATTTCATAAGTCTCTTTACTTTTTTATAACGTATTCCCTCAGTTTGAATCAATTTAGAATAATTCTCTTACATTGTGAAATTTAAAAATACCAAATGCTTTGAGAATAAAATAACATTTTCAATATTTTATTTTTGTGTGTTAGAACATCGTGTAAAGACAGCGTAATTTACAGCTACGTGCCTAGTGTGAATAAACGGTAAAATTCTTGGTAACTTGGAATTCATTGTATCGTGAAAAATATGAGATCTACCAAGGAAAAGTTTTTTGTCAACCTACCTTAGGTAGGTTGGTATTTTTATAATTTATACCACGATCATACACCACAACGGTGGCAAAAATGCTGACAAAATTTATGAGGGACGAATAGGTATTCATTCATTCGTTTAATATTATCATATAAAAATATGAAACAGAGTCCGTATGGTGACTGAGTAAGAAGCGGAGTATCACCACCCCTATTTATCCTGTAATACCTACAGGATAAATAGGGGTGGTGACGTAAGAGGTACCTATTTTTGTAAATAAATTTGTGTGTTAATAATTATAAAAATAAATTGGTACTGAAGAATCAGCCTCTCTGATGAGTTGTATTGCTATGTTCACTATTAAACTATTTTCATTTTTTATACCTCGATCATTTCTTTAATAGAAACCAAAACTTAATAAACTGGATAAAATGTTATTAATGTTATTTAATGATTAATTTACTTTCGAGTTTTAAAATATACTGCCTCCGTGTTCAGTGAGTGGAACCGTATGCGACTGCTGTGCTGGTCTTTGGTTCGATTCCCGGTTCGGACAAATGTTTGTGTAATTTGCAAATATTTGGTTCGGAGTTTGGGTGTGTTCTTTCTATGTTTGGGTTAATATGTATGTATTTACAATAAAAGTATGTCTATGTCATTATACAAACTGCTTAGTTTGGGACTAGAAGGCGTTATGTATAAGATGTATAAATCTAAAATTTATAAATCTGTTTACGGCTGCTATGTGACATAATTTTATGGGAAAATTTATTATCAAAATACAATACATTTGTAACCTCTTTAGAACCAAGGCCCTAAATAACTAGACTAATACGTGCATGGTTGTACATCGATATTTTATGGGTGCCTAGTGACCCATTTCTCCGATGTAGGTAGTCGAACTATGCAAATTGATACTACATTGTTCAATTCATCGATTAATCAACCCAAAATTGGATCAATAAAAACGCAAGAAGAGGAATACAATAGAAATTGTAAAGATAGACTTGTAAGGTCTTGAAATATCTGTCAAGCTAGATTAATATTAATTCAAATGAAATTTTTGCATTATACGCGGGTATGAGAAATAAGTAATATTTATTTCAATGAAACCTATAGAAGGTTTAACTAGAATTTATTACCTTGACTTCAGTATAAATTAATTGTAGATCAAAGGTGACACATTTATATTGATTTCATTAATTATCATCATCATCATCAATAGCTTCTAACAGTTTATTGCTGGACTCTCTTTTGAAAGGAGGTTTTGGCCTACTGTACTGTACTAAACAATTTGGTAAATGACTTATTGCAATATTGGTTTGTTATTGTCCATTCCACTTTTGTACTTTAAATTGGTGACGGTTTACCAATATTGGATGTATTACCTATAATTGAACAAGGCATATATGTTTCATATATATTTATATATTATGTTCTTATCTAAGGTACATGTATTATTTTTTATTATTAAAAATAAATAATGCAAAATAAGACGGTTACGGAGATCACGCTGCTAAATAATAGCATTGCATACTAGATTTTGCTCGCTGTGTGTATGTCATTAATCAAGAATCAAATTATATCTAAGTTGAATTGAAGCGTGTTAGCATAGAATTTACTTGTGAATTCATAATAGTAATAAAGACGAGAATACACAATGAGCAAGAGAATGAATAAAGCTCTGAAAGTATAGATTTTCTAAAGATTTTCATTATACACAAATGTTTACGTCTAAAATTTATCAGCGTATAGTTTATAAAACTTTGGTTTGGTTGTTCCCAAAACTAATATGACGTATCGAACTATCGTTTAGCTGTAAGCTACTTTTCAGTTAGTTTGTTGTTCGTTGTACCATTTAGGGTACCACTGTGAAGTTTAATATTTGTACATATAAACGTGCTTATATATCACTGAATAAACCAATACATAAATTAGTGCATATTAAGTAACATTGTAGCTAAATACTCAATGCTAAATCTTTTTGAAATTAGTATCTTTTTTTTTTAAGAAGACAACTCCCGCATTAGGAATTTAAATCCTGTGTCGCGGGGGACCTTACAAACATACATGAAATGGACACAAAGAACACCCAGACTCAAAAAAACAATTTGTGAATAACACAAAGTGTTTTCCTACGTAGGATTTAAACCCACGACACTTGGTGGAGTAGAAACCGGCGTGGCGACCACTTAAACCACTAGGCCCACTTGAAGAGCTTCATCTGATTTTTTATTGTCTAGTATTTTAATTACTGAAATAGACAACAAGATTACTTGCTTTCATTGGTGAGTCTCGTGTGAAACCGGAGGCCCAATCTCTCTGTATGATACTCACGGCCTCCGGAGACCGGTAGATGCTGAATGCTGAAAGTTTTATTAGGATTGCTTCTTGCGTAAACAATCTGAGTTACGCGGACGATATGGTGCTGCTGAGTGCCTCTATCAGTGGCATACGGCTTAGTAACGACAAATAAAAGAAAAACTAAACCAACATTTCATTACCGTACCATACGTAACGTAACAATCGCTTACCAAAAAATTGTTTCTCTTCAGCCTCTCCCATTTTAGTCTTCATACATTTTTCTTTTTTTTGCTCAGATATAGAAGAAGAATATTCTTATTTAGAAGTTCTCATATTTCACAAATCGTTTCATTGCTCTTTATTTTGTTTGTTTTTGTATAAATAAATATATTCACTCAATATTTAAAAAAAAACTAATAGACGATGAAGTAGAAGAGTATGAAGCCTATTCCAATTTCGTAATGTTTTTATAGCGTTACTGGCAAATTATATCTTTATAGCCCACAGTTTCGCCTACGTGTTATTCTGATGATTGATTGCTTTTTCACTCCCTTGAGGATAGAATTTTGTAAAATATTTCTTTAGTGCTCGCTTACACTCGTCAAGGAACACTGGTTCCTGGTTCCTGTGCCTAGTAGTTTCGGCTATGCGTTGCCTGTCAGTCAGTGAGTAACGGAGCAGTTTTTATATTTATTGACTAGCTGCGCCCCGCGGTGTTACCCGCGTATTATTATGGTTGCTATGCCACTTGCATATTATGCATGGCAACCTGTGAAGTTTTGACAGGAGATAAAAAGTGATATATTTTGACATCTGCGATTTAATGTATTTTTATAATCACCTAGCATTCGCCCGTTTATCTCGATTATTGCAGTAAAAAGTAGGCTATGTGTTATTCTGATATATAAGCTATATTACTGTAAAGTTTCATCCAAATCCATTCAGTAGTTTTTGCGTGAAAGAGCAACAAACATACATACACACATACTCACAAACTTTCGCGTTTATAATATTAGTAGGATTAAATATAAAAATAAAGAAATATTCTATTAAAAATTAATTTTATTATTGCAAACATTTCTAAGAACCGCTTTCAGATGACTTTTATAAAAAGTTCAATCAATGCCTTTTAAACGTTACCTATATTCTACAATCGGTAGAACATAACATTAAATATAAATTTTTCTTTCTTTTAAAGTGTAAACAAAAACCCTTTTAAAAGTCATCCAAATCATAACGAGTACTGTTTATTATCGTATGAACTAAAATTGTATGCATATTTGATTCTAGTTAGTTACCAGTAACGTCATTCACAGACCGCAAAGTTTGTCAGTATTTAGTTAAGTGTGCCCGCATCGGTACATGCATTCAATACAAACTATGTTATACGTTAGAACCGGGCTGTTGCAAGAGTAGTCAAACTTTAGAAAGCTTACGAACTTAGTACGTGAATTATAAAGTACTTAAAGGGTTATATTTTGTTGAAACTTTGAATATTGGAAAGGAATAACAAGTATTAAATACTAGTACTACTTAAGTAGTTTCTAATAAGATTTTCTACCTGATAAAGTATATGTAATACCTATTCGGGTACCAATATACAGACTGCCTTGTTGGTCTAGTGGTTTGCGTATGCGGCTGCTGATCAAGAGGTCTCGAGTTCGATTCTCGGGTTGGACCAAATATTTGTGTGATCCATAAATATTTGTTTCGTAGTCTGGGTGTTTTCTATGTATAATATGTAAGTATTTACAAAAACAAAGTATGTTTATGTATTTATATCAGTTGTTTGGTACCCATAATACAAGCTATGCTTAGTTTGGGACTAGATGACGTTGTGTGTAATATGTATGAAATGTATGAAATAAAATATTTTCTTACCGTCTGTGAAGGTATGCTTTAACTAAATCAACATGGCTATGGTAAAGATGAAGACCCAGTAACAACATAGATAGGTATTGTAGTCTCAAACCAAACCTATTTTATATATAATATATATAACTCCTATAAAACAAAAAAGAAAATAAACAACTTTAAAAATACAACGAGAAAAAATATTCCAAATTTTGTAAAAAGTACTAAAAAGAAATTTCCAAAATTAATGTTTTAATTTCACCGTCACAAACACACTTTACAAATATAATTTTAGAGAGTAACTGCAACCAATTTGATTGTACACTGCACATAGATTTCAACTGTTTTGCACAGCTTTGTTGCCGACTTAGTTTTCATTTAACATAAAGTTACGAACTAGGAATAATATTAAGCACGTTTTGAATGGAAAAATTTTGGTATATTCTAGCTAATATTATAAGATATATTGTACTATATTTACAAATGCAGTATTCATTATAGTTAGTACCTATCCTTATTTCCTGCATAAATAAACGTGAACCTAGTCTGTCAGTAGCTTCATACCAAAACTACGGAATCTTCACGCCAAAACTACGGAATGAAATTAGGTACACAAATAGTCGAGAACCCGAGAAAGGACATGCCTACTTTTTACAGCGATAACTGTCATACAAGAGGGTAGAACCATATGAAAAAGTTAGTTTAGTGCTTTCATGAGCACTAAACTCACGTAAAGTCTCATGTCCAGAAAAATATTTGAGTCCTCATCTATAACATCATTGCATATCACATCGTATTTAAACTAACACTTTTTAAACATAAAAAAGTAAATTAAACTCACCCACAATAACTTAATCACTCTTCTCAAATATTGGTTTACCCACTTCAAAAAAGCAAATCAATTATGTTAAAGAAAACAGCAATTTATAGAGAAAATGAACCGTTATCGTACGAAACTTCGTTAATTAACGATTGAAAAGAGATGGAGTCAAACTCCGTTCGAGTATCTAAGGTTTAAAAGCATAGAACAAATTCGCTTTTGACGGGAACCTTTTATAGACAGGATTTACTTGTTGCTTTGATTAAATACTTTTTATTTTATTGAGAAAATGAGTTTATAAAGTGTTATAATTAAATTTCAACAGGATTACCGATAAACATTGAAAAAAGTGTGAAAACACGAGGTTGTTTTCGTATAAATGCTTTTATAAAAATTGATGTAATTTTAAATAACGATGTAATTAACGTTACAATTTTTTATAAAAATATATTTTGGTTGTAGTAATTTTATGAGTATACAACTTGACAATTATTTGAATTTAATAAGTTTAAGAGGCGACTAAAGGAACAAAAGCAGCAAACATCACTGCCAAGAGAAGGAAAAACTTGAAACAAACCCTTTACCAACCCGTCTGGCCTGCGTGGTATAGTAGGTCAAAACCTCCTTTCAAAGGAGAGGCCTATGTCCAGCAGTGGACTGTTAAAGGCTGTTGATGATGATGATGAATAAGTTTGAAGATTTATAAAGACTTGATTTTTTAACCTATCTGCAATTTAATGTATTTAACGTTTAACATATATGTATAATCTGTTAAAAAGGGGTTCTCAATACAAAAAAATGACCCAGTGTCAGCGTGTCAGGCTACGCATAGAATAGGTTTCCATAGTCATCGATAATGGTGGGTATAATTCAAATCGTGTCCAATAGGTATAATTGTTATGTTTACTTATTATTTCTATTTTTACGAAGTTTTCTGAGTGCATTTTGAAAGTTAGGCACCTATAACTGAAATAAAAAAGTTTTCAAAACTGCTGTGCTATAAACTTTAAGTTTTATTGTGATAAAAACTTGGCTAGGTAATTTAAATACTTTTTATAGGTAACTGTTTTTAGACTTTCGCGACTTTTATACATACTCACTTCGATAGACACATACATACTTTTTATAGATATACACTTAATATTTAACGAAAGTCTTAAATTTCATTAAATCGACCCTTGTCACTTGTTGTTTGATTAGATTTAAGCCACGCCATTATAAAATACGTACTCATATTCCATTACCTATGACGTGTAACTCTTCATTCAATTCTCTTTTGTAAACACCTAATCGGTTGAAAGCAAGTTCAATTCTAATTTCAAACAAAAATACTCATTTACAAGGCTGATGGGATAGAGCAAGACTTTAATTATAGGCTTTCATTTAAGTTTGTTAATTTATGTATTATTCATTTGTAGTCATAACCGTCCACAAGCGTATTGAATAGTAATTGATGTTTAACTTTAAATAAGTAATGTTGTATCAAGACTAAATTGCAAAGCGCAAGAATTTATGATAAGGCGATTTTAGTAAAATGGAATATTTATTCTTACTACTTACTTCTGAAAATCTTTAACTTTATAAGTGTGCATCATAGGTTTCAAACATTCCTTACAATATTTTAAACTAAGAATCTTACCTTTTTTAATTACCTTTAACAATAAAAAAAAATCTGATGCTTAGATAACTGCTGTTTAAATTTATAAACAACTGTGATTTATGAAATTCTTTTTTTTTAGTTTTGAGTACAAATTAGTATGTTATGTATTTTCTTGATGCGCTGTATGTGGTGACTTGTACATAAACAACAAAAACATACTACAGCGCCATCTATAGAAAACAGATTGAATTACGAAGAAGTTACTAATCCTGCATCACGATAGAGAAATTGTGTCTCCTCCTCTCATCGCCTCTCATCAATAAGCATAAATCCAACATCAAATTTTGGGCCACCAGGTATGAATACCTTGCTGGTCGGAGGATCTTCACTTTGTATTGAAGGACTATGAAACCGGTTCCTATAGACGAGTTACTTACCGGTCAGTGACTACCATCACTCATGGATATCTGGACCACAAAAGGTCAATTGCATTGTAAACAGAAAAAAAGACAAAGATCAAACTAAATTGCCAGCATTTGTGCTGTCGTCTTGCGTTACCGGAGGCCCAATCATTCTGCATCTGGCGTCGGGGAGCCGGGAGAATGAGGCAAAAACATACCCCTAAGCCGCCAAGCCACCATGGTGTAGGTCACCATGCTGCATTGTGTGTGAGGATTAGTGCCCTCTACTCTATACTGCCTCTATAACTATATGTATTTGATAAGTTCCATAAATAAATTTGTTCTTGAACACTAATGTTGTTATTATGTACAAGATACGCTTCAGCTTATATCTTGGAAAATAATCATTTGAAATCAGTATTCAGAAAGGAAAAGCAATTTCGACAGAGTCAGTGCTTGAGTGGCCACAGTTCATGATCTGTGTTTACAATTTGACGAAGCCTTGTCTCTACTTGATGGCAAAAAACTAAGTGCAGTCGTAGACAACAAAGAAGAAAATACGAATTAGTTTTCTTATAAAAGTTATGATGGAAATAAGACAAACAACTTTGAAAACATCATTAGTAGATCGTGTAAATTTTGTGTGTGAAGATGACAGTTAGAAAATTTATATGCGAAGTAATTATACGTGTCTAAACATTCTTGTAATTTAATTTTGATGAATCATCCACTTTTAAATAAAGAAGTCAACTGAATGCAGAACCCATTAATTTTTGAAGTATATTTATCATAAAATTGTGATCTAAGTACAAGTAACCACTTCATTATATGATTGATTCTGCTTTTTCATGAGTCTCGATTGAGACTTTCTTTTTCACAGAAATCTTTTGAGATTTTTTTTATACGACTTCGTATCTTTATGAGTATTCTCTTTTGTTAGCGATAGATAATTTGAAAACGTAACTGGCACATGATTAACCAGCATGAAGACAACATTTCTAAGGATCGTTCTAAATTTATATCTGTTTTTATTAGGGTTGTCACAAGTGAATAAGAATTGAAAAATGTATTTATAATTACTTATTGAGAGTAATGTTTAGACGTTGTCTTAGTTCTTCATTACTGGATTGTTACAATTAACATGAATGTTATGCAAGTAAACATGCAAAACACTGCGTGATTACGTGATTATTATCCACATATCTATTCATGTTCTTAATAAATTGTTCAAGTCTAAAATTACTTAAGTTTTGAGTGGACAGTGTGAATGATTAACTGTATTATCTGTTAATTTTATCTGAACTGATGTATGTAATGTTACACGCTCCTTTTCGCATGCTTTATACATAGTTATAGTTAACCAGGAAAACCTTTTATTGGCCATACTATCTGAATATATTTTTATGTTACAAATAGTTGTATCGCTATTGGTTTTCAATAAATAAACATTTTAGGAACATAATACTTCTGAGTACTACTGAACTTTGAGTCAAGAATAAAGACTAATAATAAAGAAGAAAGAAGAACACTTTTAGTCGGTAAGTGTACCTGTCTAAGATTTCTTTTTGAAGGGATAATTTTAGTACTAAATAAACAGAAAGCCTCTGATTACAAGATGTTTTAAACCACCCATTCTAACATGCTCTAAGTTTGAGCCAAGACGAAAACCTAGTAAACTCCATATTGAACTTTACACTTACAAGTACCTTACAAGTACTTAGAAACACGCACGTATTGTTTTTCAAATATAAATTCAATATTCTTTTTGGCAAGCACCTGAATAACAAAACCGTATCGTTTTACATTTGAAGCACTCGCTTTTCACAAAGTGATCTCAAAACGTTTGTTTTACTAAAGCACCCTCTTCTTTGAGACTCGATCTTTTACTTTTATACCTGGTTAGGAGGATTTTTTACTTTATAACTTGTCTTTATTGGAATATTTGAAATGGAATGGCATATGAAAGAAAAGGCAATCAGGCCAAAATCTTCTTTTTAACGACTATTGATGATGGTGATGAATGAAAAGTAACTGTTTAAATGAGGGAATACATTTTATCATGAAATATTACTTTAATTTCCAGCATAGTAAGTTTTATGTATTGCTTTGTTATTATAATCAACTTATTTAAAATTATGTAAAAAGTTAAAATCACTACGTTTTATAGCAATGCAACTAACTTTTTAAGGTTAAACCACACTGAGATCATTTTATTGAATAAAATTGAGAGTTTTTTCAGCGTGCCAAAGTGGTTCTACTCTGACTGATAGAAATGATGACCAGAATCCAAGAGTGGTGGTCATCATACTCATTGTGAGCATCATACAGCATGGTGACCCACATTATGGCGGCCTTAATGAGATACTTCTGTATCACCGGGTCTCCGGTCTTTTATTTTTCGATTGGTCTTCTATGCGAGGGTAGTACCAACCCCGTCGAGCGGGTCCATACGTGCTGAAATCGGTGTAACTCTCCTACCCTGAATGTAATGTAAACTAACTTTTTTGTTTTGTGACAAAAATAAATATTTCGGACATCTTACACACAACATCATCTAGTCCCAAACTAAGCAAAGCTTGTAATAAGGGTACTAAACAACTGATATAATAACATTAACATACTTTTTCTTCTGTAAATACATACACATTATACAGAGAAAACACCCAGATTCCGAAACAAATACTTGCGGATCACACAAACATTTACTCCGACCCGGGAATCGAACCCGAGACCTCTTGATCAGGAGCCGCATACGCTGACCACTAGACCAACAAGGCAAATTTTAGAAAAGTCAGGTATTTCAACGTAATATACTTGGATAGACAATAGAATTGGACCGGAGACAAAATAGCAATACGAACAAAGCCTACAGCAGATTTAATTGGAAGCTCGAAGAGCGAAATCAAACCCTATTGAAAGTATTACAGAAACAGAGTCACCCTCTCGACAAATGAATTCTTTGTTGAATTGATTTTGTAAATTTATAATGACTTTCTGTTCTGTATAGTAGGCACTTTAACGGTTTCTGAATTATTGTTGTGTTTGAGTAATGTTTTGTGGTCGTTGGAGTTATTTAAATTTTCACAAATATATTTAGTTTTAAGGGGGTTTTTTTTATATCCCGGGTCCCGCCAAAAGTGTTGTTTTATAGTAGAGAAAAACATTTATAGTAGAGTATAGAAGCTTAGAGTATAAAAGCTTGGCGGTGATTCACGCTCGTGACACGGTGAGCACATTAAGTCGTCGGTCCCAGTTGTTATAAACATCTATGGTAATAATTATTGGGAAGTCAGTGCCCTCAAATTTACTAACAACTATTTGACTGAAATCTTCAAATTTCAGTTCATCCTTAGGATAGCGGAGATTTGATGACAGTCAGTCTGTGGAATTAACACTTGTTCAGGAAAATGTTAAGTTTCTAATTTAGGTATAACACTTTCGTCTGTCAAGAATTCTTCACAGTCGTGTTAAACACAACAATTTCTACATCATATTTTATTGAATATTTCACACACAAGCAAACCGTAAACGACTTTCCTTTTGTGATAATAACACTGTTAAAGTAACAATGCTGGAATAAATAAAATTATTTTGAAACATATTAAAGCTTTTCGTTCTTCTTTTCTTTTCTTTCATCGGAAAGGCAAAAAATATTATTATCGCAGAACATGCGAACGAGTCGGCTAAAATATATTTAGGGACATTTATCCTGTTGTTCCCATTTTCTCCTATGTTGAACAGTGTAAAAATCTATATAAATTGTAATATACATATATATACACAAACATATATATACTAGCTTTCGCCCGCGGCTCCGCCCGCGTGTATCTCGATTATTGCAGTAAAAAGTAGCCTATGTGTTATTCTGATATATAAGCTATATTACTGTAAGGTCACAGCTAACAATCCGTTTGAGTTAAAACACAGTGGTAAAAGGTCAATTAGAAATTTTCACACATGAATATCGCTGTCATCATATCTATTAAAAAAGCGGCCAAGTGCGAGTCGGACTCGCCCATGAAGGGTTCCGTAGCAGCAAGTAACATCATATAAAAGTTTTTGTAGTTCGTTGTAACTTTCATCGATGTTAAGATAATAGTGTTTTGATTGAAAGAAATGTAAATTGCGGTATATGATTTATGACGTATTAAAAAAAAACTGCTTACTAGATCTTGTTCAAAACAATTTTCGTTGGAAGTTTGCATAGTAATGCAGAAGTTACAGGGGGGGGGGACACATTTAACCACTTTGGAAGTGTCTCTCGCGCAAACCATTCAGTTTAGAAAAAAAAAGATATTAGAAACCTCAATTTTTTTTTTTAAAACCTATCGATAGATTTTTTTCATCAAAAACACGTATGGTTTTGATGAAAAAAATTTTTTCGAGTTTCAGTTCTAAGTGTGGGGATCCCAAAAATGTTTTTTTTCTATTTTTGTGTAAAAATATTAATGCGGTTCACAGAATACATCTACTGACTAAGTTTCAACAGTATAACTCTTATAGTTTCGGGAAAAGTGGCTGTGACATACGGACGGACAGACAGACAGACAGACATGACGATTCTATAAGGGTTCCGTTTTTTGCCATATGGCAACGGAACCCTAAAAACAGAACCAAACCATATTCTAAGAATGATTATTAGTCATAAACTGATCTGGGTAAGATATTTAGCTAGTAGCTATTACTATTTATTTATTTCTAATATCGGGATATCAAAAATAAATAAATGTTATTAAAATACACAATCAGTCCTCTCAGTATCCTAAATTTAGGACGTTACCAATTCAATTAGAGCAACATCTTGAATTGAAAGCCTCTTATTCCAATTATTTTGTCCAACTGAATTATTAATCCGAGATGAATAATTATATAGCTCTATTTAATAATAGTCTATTGATTGATTGATTCAGTATTTGGTCATGAACAGAACCAAGTAATAAACATTTGTAGAAAAAAATTGTTGGGTACGATAAAACGTTTTAAATACTAAAAGAAGAAATGTAGCAAAGAGTAAATGCTCATCATGATGATTTATCATATGAAATTTTGGTCTAATATGCCACGCTGGCCAGACGGGTTGATACTACCTTTGTATCAAGTTTTCTTTGTCATTGTAGCGCTGTTCTTCTGCGTATTATTCCCCATTAATCAGCTCTTACGACACTCACGTAACTAATACGGATTGTGACACTGCCTACTAATAATTTGTCATCACACATTCTATAAATACAGTCATTAAAAAAATGTGTTTTTTTTTTCAATTTTTGGACCTTTTATCATTGTCACCTTTGACGCTATAGGAACTTTACGAGTTTTTGTTTCAGTAATTAAAGTAATTGGAGAGTTAATCTATATCAGTTTAGTTCTGCTTATAATTGTTTAATTAATGAACAAAGTAATAAATAATAACCCAGACTTTTATACTCGTCATTTCCTGTTAATTAATTTGTTAATTTTATGATTTGTTATTCAAAATTTCGTGTACGCTAAGAGAATTGAAGTATGCATTTATTTTGAAAAAAATAATATTATTAGTCATACAATGATTGTGTATTTGATGACAAAGTAAATATTTTTCCATCATTATCTTCATTTTTAGGGTTTAGGTGTGTCCGGTAGGGTGTCATATCCGTCCGTCGTCAATCTACCGCCCAAGCGGTTGGTGTTAGAAAGATGAAACTGCACGAATATGTTTTGTAATCATGTTGAAAAAGTGCTACATTATAATTACGAAAAAAATTTTTTTTGGGGTTCCTTCTCTTTTTTGCGTGCGGAAATTCCCTCGGATATCACCAGTTGGTGGATGTTTTTTTTCTTCTTCCATCATATTGGGTATCATTAGATAGGTATTATAAAATCATTGCGAGGTTGCTCAAACCATTTTTTGATATATGTATCCGTTTTCGAGTTATGCAACTTTATTTTTCTTGTAAAAACAGGGCGTTTAAAAAAAAGCCAGGCTGGCTTGAAAACCCTAAAAAAATCATAATAATAGTAAAGATATTACTTTCAAAGAAAATTATAGCGATTCTGATAACTTTTTTTTATTTCAGGGTTTATAGGGGCTTGTACTTGTAAAATGAACTCACTTAAAAAACTTCTCACGAAAATAAAGAAATAATAAGTAAACATAACAATTATCTATTGGACACGATTTTAAATTCACGTGCCATTATGGATGACTACGGAACCATATTATATGCGTAGCCTGATACCTTAGCCTTATAGATTTTTATATTTTATATTAATTGCATCATATTTTAACTTATTTAAAATCTCAATCCCAATCAGCATGTGGTTGACTAAAATTATTGTTTTAAATAACTTAATCTGACATACTGATTACTTGAATAAAAAAAAACATTTACAGAAGTCAACTAATAAACAAATTCTATTTTCAAAGTTTGGCTGTTAAAAAATTATGATAAGTTCAAAATCAAAAAAGTCACCCTAAAAAGTACTTCAAGGAACGTCTCCAAACTTCAACGCTAATTACTTTTCAAGTTTAAATTTGAGCTCACTCGTAGTTCAGAACTGTAATAGAAGAGGTTTGTTGAAGGTTGCAATTATTATTTTCAAGTTTTAAACAAATAAATTGCGATCTTGAATGTATTTATATTCATGACATCAATAGTAGTCTAATGCTGAATATAAAAACCTCTTCGTAGAAAGTAGGAGGTCTACTATACCAAGGCCAGACGGATTGGTATAGGGTTTTTTTCAAGTTTTTTTTTTGCAGTAATATCGCCACACGAAGTTTTGTTCTCTTAGTCGCCTTTTACGATACTCTTAATCCATCACCACTTAATCAATCTTTATTTGGTGTTTTAAGAGTCAAATGAACTGACGAGTCAATCTTTACGTTGTACAAAATGAACGTCTATCTTCTGTTCGTTCAGACATTTTAAATAAATCAACGGATTTTAATGCAGTTTTCAGCAACTTCCTATTGCTCAAAACGTAATATTAGGCACCGGGAGCAAGTTTGTTTACCATAAAAAAGGTTTTAGTGAGCCAATCTTAAAGGGACATATGCTTTTGCATTTTTTTTTTGTGAATTTTTAAAGATAACTGTTTTACAGCTGAGGTACTCTTCCTCTTATGGATTTACACGGACAAAGCGTACGGAACGAAAAGTCTCAGATTTTTCTTCCGTTTTCGCAGCGTTCTTTATTAATACTCAGCTTCTTGTAGGCTGTAGGCTCTAACCATACTGGATAACTAAATAAACTGAGAGAATTTATCAAATCCAATCAGTACTTCTTGAGCTTAGCGAGTTTAATAAAACAATCAATCTCTTCAATTTCAATACAGATATGCATGTAATGAAACCCAAATAAGTATCTTTATTACGTTAAGAAGGTACTGCACGAAATTGTGGGATTTGACGTATTTTCAAATGAGTAGTACTGTGCGCTGCATTAATTAAATACATCAAAAGTATTTGTATAGTTTAGGTCGATCCTTGCACAAGATCTCCGCCGAAGTTGGAATTTGAAACAGATACATATAAAATTAAAAAACGATACATATATGTTGTGTGTCAGATGAAATCTTAAAAACATTTTTCTTCGAAAAGATAGTAGATTTTACGTCTAGAACAATAATTTTCGTATGACAATATTTGTATTTACATCATGCAGGGTTTAGCCGGTGTATAATTTAATTTAAAAGTATAAATCTAAAAATATTGAGACTTTTCAATTTTTAACACAAACGCCTGATGCACATTGCACATTGCGCAGAAAAAAATATTGCTCTAATTAAATTACTAGGTATGAAACTTCAAAGCAGAATGGGTCTAATTACTAATATTAATGAGATCAATTTTGTTTTGAAGTTTTTTTTAGACTTATGTCAGTATTGTATTGTGTATCATGTCTATATGTCATTGGTTATACTTACTGTCAAATAAGAAAATTGGAAAAAAATCAAATTTCGAGTCGAATCTGTACAGAGTAATGCGAACGCAGAGCAACAAATGTACGAAACACAATACAAACGTACAAACGCAAATAGGTAAATATCTCAAACAGGTATGTTTAATGTTACTGTTATAATTTTAATGTAAATGCAATGTTCCGTTCACAATTATTTGTCAGTTGCTAATCAATCAATACAAGTAATCAAGTAATCAAGACGGTAGAGAACTTCAAAACGTAAATATTTACCTTTGATTATAAACATATATTTAATCAAAGGTACCTACTCTTATCAAACTCACTTTATTATTATAGGCCTATGTTTTTCAGGTTACATGTAATCTTATGGTCAAGAAAGAACTTATAGTAGAAAAGGAAAACACAAATGAAAGCAAAGCCACAATTCGGGTACTTGTTTAAACCAAGAACTTACTCACCACAACTCTCCATTTGGTTGCAACTTCAGTAATTTAAAAATCAATGGAGAATATAGAAATTGTTTTCAGTCCTCCTGTTTCATAGTATGCAATATGTGTAATGCAAAATTAAGATTGGAAAATTGTTGAAAACCTAGAAACAGCAAGGAACTTGCACTCAATCAAAATATCGTGAGTAATTAAGTGTATAGATATGGGATTCAGTGCCCTGGAGCAAGTCAAAACTTCTCTTGATATACCCTGCATGTCAGAACATTTTTATGCCAAATTTCATGCTAAAGTATGTGAACTCTGGGAACTGGCCAAAGTAAAAAGCATAGAGGAAGCAACAAAATAAAATATTAACTGGCTGAAAAAAATAATGACCTTAATGCAGATAGCGTACCGATGATAACAGTTGTATCTGATGCGTATTGGAGTAAGAGGTCATACAGGAAAAACTATACGACCTTTTCAGGAGCTGCAAATATCATTGGCTACAGAACTAAAAAAGTTCTCTACATGACTGTTAAAAATAAAAACTCTATGGTTTGCGGGCGAGCTCAGAAGCGCAAACTTTACTTCAAGTTTGTATTTCTGAGCATGTATGATATAAAAATTACACTCGATCATCTAGCAGTATGTAGTCAACTGCCATAGTAGAAGGCTTCAAAAGCAACTCAAGGTTTTATTTATTCTAAACACATAGCTAATGGTGATTCCAGCACCTACAAAAATGTTCTGGATACCAAACCATATGCCGCACTTATTGTCGAAAAGATAGAGTGCTCTAACCACCTCCTCAGAAACTTTTGTACAAGATTAGATGAATTATCAAGAAATACATGTTACCAATTAAAATGCCAAAAAATACAGCTCCAAAACGTGCTACGCGTACGGCGATCGGTGAAAGGTGCCATAAATCACATTGATTCTCAAAATGAAAAATCTTTCGCTGAAAAAGTTATAGATTTAAAACAAGACCTTTTCAATGCACTTATTCACGTTTTCCGCGATCACAGCTCGTGCAAGTCTTATATTTGCAAGTACATCCTCATAAATAAAGGCCATCAAACTGATAAAAACGTATTTGGTGAAATAAAATCAGATGCGGTCTTTGCCACCATAATAAAAGTACTTTGTCGATTGATTAAAAATGCCAAAAATTTTATGGCGAATAAACTATTCACTTAGACAATCATACTCAGGACGGTGTGCTGCATCTGTTGTTTCATTTAATCCCGCAATACAGACATTAGTGATAAAGACTACGGTGAAACTTGCCCAAGGCCTGATTTTAGTAAAGCCGATTTCAACTTTGCTAAATCTACGCATATGGCAAAAATACTGTTACAGCTATCCAATGAGGATCGTCACGCACTTGAACGGCGCACTGTATTAAGCTGATTCGATTGAATGGCTTCAGGAGCGGAAGCTTCTTGAAGCTAATTTTGAAAAAAAAGAACATGTAAAAGGGGCTTTATAAGATGTGGACCGGTCGTCTTTGTCTTCTTCTGAATTTCGTCAAGCACAGTGTCTTGTATATTGATATTTGCTATTCTCCCAGTGCTCGTACCACCTATGCATTCTACCTTCCGAATAACATCTGTACACTCTTATGAATACGCGGTAATCTGGATGACGCGCTGTAGGGTATCTTTCCCTATAAAGGAATGCATCAGCACTTGCGCTACTTCTACATTCACCATAAATAAAGTGCATGTTTGCGTATTCTTGTGCCATATATTGAATACGCGGCATACTGATACACGAAACCAGTCCAGATACAAGCCAAGTCGTCGTAAAATCACCAAACTAAAGTCCAAATCAGTGAGCAAAACGAAGAGTCCAATGATTTGACTCTTACTTAAAACGATGACTTCTGGCTGTTCAGCCAGAAATCGTCGTTTTAACACTGATTGACAATCACAGAGAACTGCAAAAGGAATGGGAACATGCGATACCGAACAAGTCAAGCGACGCACCAAATACTTGCCATTGCTATGAGCCATGGCGCGAGAGAGATAAGGTACAATAGTACAGAGGTACAATAATAATATACTCGTCTCTCGCTCGCTTACACTGTACTTTAGTACTGAATTTATTCACCTATCTCTGTCTCATAATTAACAAAAAATTACTTCGGCCACACTCAGGTAGTAAATAGCGAAATAACATTATCACACGTCCTTTACTACACTAAAAAGGAAGCTTTAATTTTCTCTCTTTGGATAAAATTATGTATTATACCATTTTTTTTAATATAGTTGCTGCTTAGTTTTTCATACATATTTTTTTCACAAAAATCTCAAATTCTGTCATAATTTATTTTGATCAAATTTCATGTTAATTTTTTTCCAAAAAAGTATAATAGGCACTCATGCTATTTACTGCATTTCTAATAAGATTTTTTGTGAGGAATAAGATAACTTCAAAATTTGGGCAACTATTGGATTTCTTTTGGGTTTTTTTTTTATGTACGCTGGATAGCTATACTACTACGTGCTTTAGGATTACCCATTCTTTCTGGGACATCCTGTATAGATGATATACTTATATTGACAGGAGCTGGATGTGAGAAGCCCAAAATCGATCAGAGTGGTTTGCAATGGGAGAGGCCTATGTCCAGCAGTGGACTTCGATAGGCTGATTATGAAAATGAATAGATTCTAGAAATTATTACTTTTGAACAAAACTTCCATAAAAACGACTGAATATTTAGAAGATATGTATTACTCTGTGTGGAGCCTACTCTGTACAATTATTTTACATATCTTATATAAAATGTTTCACGTAGGAAGCGGCGACGGTGCTGCCTAGCGGCGCTGCCGCGCAACTCTGCTCGTAAATACCTAAACTCGGCGTTTTTTGTTCGCGCAGCACACTCTTAAGTATCCTGCTTACCGTCGAATTTGCTATTTGTATGCCATAGGCAGGCAGGAGCTGGATGCGAGTAGCCGAGGATCGAACTAAGTGGCATGCGATTGAACAGGCCTATATCAAGCAGTGAACTGCAATAGACTGATGATGATGATTATGCCATAGGCTTTGCCTACAGATATGTATGTGAAGTATCAAAATTTTTAAACTTTATAAATATTGTTATGTTCTTACATGTATTACTCTTACATTATATACTGGTTTATTAGCCTCTCATAAATTCAAAATACCTTCGAACTTAAAACATTAACAAATCTACTACAACAAAGTTAGTACTGTTATACATATTTAGCAGACTTTGAGTTACCTAACCCTTGGTAAGCTAATAAATACAAAGGTATAATAAAGTACGAAGTGTGTGAATATACCCTTAAGCACTGAGATAAGGATGGCGAAATTGTCGGGCTTCAGGCCTCTTCTCTTTATGTACGTAGTTCCTACATGAACACGAGTAATACTTTAGCTTTTAGACAAGGCATTTATCTAGCTCGGTTAATGTTTTCAGAACACGCATGTAGATACTTAAATATATGTATAATTTCATGAACTAGAAAGCTCTTGGCTGTAATATTTGTATGTCTTGTTTTATTGTATAAGTTAGACTGTGATTCTTGTAACATGATAGTGCAAAATACACCTACATAACTATACTCCCGTACTAAAGTTAATAATGTTTTTATAAAAACGGTTAATTACGAGTAAAGTAAAATTTTACGACGTTTAGGAATAAGTCCAGTTTTTCATTTTCATGTATTTAAATAATGAACAAAAAACAATTGTTTTGGAGCTTAATAAGTTCTTACGATTTAAACTAATGTTTAAAGAAGTGTTTAGAAGAACAAAAGTTTTGACGTACCTTCGACCAATTCTGGAAAGCAATGATCGCAAAATTTCAACTATAAATAAATGTATAGGCATAAGAATCTTTAAATTTGTGCGTTCAATAAAAAACAGAAGAAGGACTAGCAAATCATTTACTTAAGTTTATTTTAGTACTAGTTTGATGCTATAATTGCATGCATAGATGTTGATACTAATGTGCTAAATAAAATATTTTGTAATTTACCACATCCATTTTTATTAAAGGCGAACTTTTTTTCAAAGGGACGCGAGATCTCATACTTTCACTTAGGCCAAACCTCCAGACTTTATTCGGTAAGTTTACGATGCTTGATAAAATTATGTACGTGTACACACTCATACTGTTGTAAAACAAATCTTTTTGCGTAGAATTCGTTCCTAGTAAAACACAATGAAATCAGCCATTTAAGAAATTGGATGTAGTGGATAGAATATAACTAGCTGATCCACAGAACTTCGTTTGTGTCTCTTGTAAACAGGAGCAACAGGCCAACAGGAGCCGAGCATAAGCTCAGCTCCTGTTAACTATCGTATTTAAGGTATGCCAATAAGATACCCGTTAAAAAAACGTAAAAATAAGTTCGATAGTTTCGGAATTCATCATGAGCAACAATGTGACCCAGAAATAAAATATATACCCAGAAATATTTATATAAATAAATATATATACCCAAAATTATTTGTAACTTAAACTCAAATCATCAATTAATTACTAAGAGTTAATTTTCTATAAACAGCATTTATATGTAAAGCTAAAATTTGCATTTCAAATTGTTGCATATATGCTATAGGTACAGATAGGTACTACTAATACAGTTGGTAAAGGGAAACACATAAAAAAAAAGTATAATGTCTCATTATTTACTAAGCTTTTATATTTCTCTACAATTGTACAACTAAAGTGAATGACATGGTTTACAAAGTAAGGAAAAAAATATGTTTCTAATAGAATAAACATAACTATAAATAATAAGATTTTTTTCGAACACTTTTGGACACAACATCATTTAGTCCCAAACTAAGTAGACAACTTGTATTGCGGGTATTAGACAACTGATATAAATACATAAACATACATTTTTTCTTGTTAATACCTTAGTAGGTAGAGATAACATTCTAGATACGAGTATGTGCCTGGGTGTTTTCTATGTAAAATAGTTTTTACATAGAAAACACCCAGGCACATACTCGTATCTAGAATGTTATCTTAAACTAATTGTAACACATTTTCTTACTAATCTACACCCTCTACGATTTATCTTAGTAATCTACTTCGCCTTACAACAAATCTTACAGTAAGACTACAAAGGGCTAAATTACACGCTGCCCCGGGCCCAGAATAGGGAAAAAAACATTTCATTTCTTCGTGTTCCTAGCGAACAACTGAACAAAACACTCCTATTCGTGTAAAACGATATATTTTTATTATGTGACGTAAAAAAAAACCTTTGTGAAATTTTCTTATACCATATCTTCACTCATATCGACAGCAACTGTAGTAACAACATAAAATGATGTATTATTTTTTTAACTATTAAATGTCTTTAGATTAAAACCCTAAACAATGATCATCTGTTTGTCGTTCTTTAGTGATTTACTTACACTAATAAAATCGTCACTTTTGCCTACTATGCAACACCAACCAGGCTTGTGTTGTGCAGGAACGAGTATCGTGTCTCTCCAACACAAAGAGAGGATCCGTGGACAAGGCGAGGTGATCGTGCTTGGTGGGACACGCCCTACGGTTGATGTTGGTATTTATTTTTAGTTAGGTACTCCATACAGTTCATTACTCAATGGTTCAATATCTTTTCGGTAGATGATTCTGCAGTTATAGCTGTTATACGTTTTTCGTTTGTTACTTGGAAGTCGCCAGTTTTAATTAACCGCACAGTTTAATCAACCGATACAATATTTACAGACGATCAGTCAAAAACGAAACAAGAGTTGGATAACCAGAAACAGAATCTCTCCATTAAATAATTTAATAAAAAAAGTACATTTTAAGAAATGTTGTACTTATTTCCTTTAGCTGTACATTAATTAGCTAATAACATTGTATTTTGAGTCACGTAAACAAGCAGTATTAACTTCCTCGACTTCTAAAATACTTTAAATGGTTATTGCCTAAATTGCTTGCTTCACAATTTTATGTTACTTCAGACATTTTTCCCTTAATGCAGTGATTTAGTAAATGATTGACTTTTTCATTATTCATATATGCTTTTAATAGCTTAAAAGGAAAAATAATAATATTTTCAAAGATTTTTTAATGTGCCTGCCAAAGTGAGTTCACCCTGCCTGATGGAAGTCATAAATAGAACCCATGAGTAGTTATGTTAAAAATAGTTTTGAATAGGAACAAATTAAAAAAAGAAAAAATTAAAATATGAAACATGAAAATTACCAATAGTTGATTAAAATTGTACTTAAACTTTAGTTTAAATGACAATAAGTTGTGCTACAGCAAATATTATATAATCAAAGAGTTGTAGACAACGAAAATTCATCAACAGCGTAGTAATGGTCCAAGAGCCCAGAGCGATCAGACATAACTTATTTTCACATGGATGAAACCTTAACTACTCAGTAGCGTCTAGTGTACTTTTAAAGTGGAAGTGGAAAAACTATCAATACTAACTAATTAAAAGTGAATTCTGGTTGAAGTGAAGTTTATTTTAAGTTATTTCTGAAAACGAAATACTCCAATGATAATAATAGTAATGACGTCACTGTTCTTAAAAACATTACCGGGCACACCGTTCTGTCATATATGTTTAGAAAACATGACAATCTTTAAATCTTAATTGATAAACAGATTCAATTCAATTCATTCATGTCTCTACTTCTATATTCATAAACCAATAACAAAACATGAAAATTGTACCTTAAAAGAATAACGCCTAAATATACAAATTAAAAGTCAACTACAATAGTTAAAATAAAGAGACCGAGACTCGTAGTAGAAGAAACCCTTCCTAAGTATACAAAAACTGTTATATGTACATTTATCGTTATAAGTCTCATGAGACGCAATCTTTGTAAGCATAAAAACATAAAAAATGTAATTCATAAGGATTTATTCAAAATTCTTTGTCGAGATTGTACGACGAGGCTTAACAACGCAGCTGGGAAGGGTTTAATGTCCTTTTTGTGTGTTTAGTTGAAAGTTTTAAAAAGGGTTCATTTATTTACGTAGGAAGTTTTAAACATATTTATTGATTCACTAAACCTTGATGGAAGTAAACTTACACCAGTAACTAAAGTAACTACACACTTAAAACAGTTAACTCATGCTAGTTTGATATGTATTTAATAATTTGAATTCAATTGAAATAATTGGGAATAGATTTTATGGTTTTCTTTAACTTATCTAAAGTTAAATTAAGAGAGACTACTGGAGAAATTTTTCGTCATGTGAACCACACTCTGAGGTCATTCTACCCATGAGAACACATTTCAATGGGTAGATTGACGTATCCGGATTTTAGTAGTAGTGGATTTCTTACAGGTAGATTGATATTCCAATTCATAAGCAAGGTCTCTTTTTTTTTTTTGCATGTTAGATATTTATGCCTTGAGTAATGAGTAATTAAATAATGTAAACTGGACATAAAATAGGATAAGTTATTTTAATACCAATCTCACATATTCTAGAAAATATTTACAATATTTACAAAACAAGCGTCAAAAAATTCCTCAACATCATTGCTTGCTGGTTTTGCGTTTCTAATGTCGTGTAAAACAACTACCACAAATTCCTATAACAGATTATTATATTCAAACTATCATATACCTCAGACTACGTAAAATCCGACTGCCTTGTTGGTCTAGTGGTTAGCGTATGCGGCTGCTGATCAAGAGGTCTTGGGTTCGATTCCCGGGTCGGACTAAATATACACAAATATTTGTTTTGGGGTCTGGGTGGTTTCTATGTATAATACGTATGTATTTGCAAAAAAAAAGTATGTTTATGTATTTATATCAGTTGTTTAGTACCCATAATACAAGCTCTGTTTAGTTTGGGACTGGGTAATTGTCCAAAATATTTATTTATTTATTATATCCGTACAAAGGTTGCCTGGAAGACATTGCTGTTGAAATAGTAAATATTAAAATCGACAAATACTATTGGCTCGCACGGACACTGTGCAGTTAACATAGCATATCTGTAGGTACTCTTAGGAGTAAAGGAATTACTATATGACATCTATAAGTAGTCATTGAAGCTGTCTATCTGTGTTGTTGGGAGTTTTTTGTTATGTTATTGCTTGTCGAAGATAGTTTGACCTTATTTTCTAATTCATTCTACTTATTATCATCACATAAATGTACTTCCAAAAACTGTTAAGGAAGAAAAAAGTAAAAAATCGGCCAAGTGTGTGTCAGGCCACGCACAGGAAAGGGTTCCTCAGTCACCCATAACGGTACGTGGATTAAAAATCGTATCCAATAGTTAATTGTTATGTTAACGTATTAATGCGTTAATTTTGTATGACGTTTTCCAAGTGAGCGCATTTTAGCAGTTAAGCCTCTGTAACTCCTGAACTAATAAAGCCATCTAATCTTTTATAGCTTTCCTTCAAAGTTCATTATATGGACCACCTTCACGAATTTTTTCAGATTTTATTGTAGCACTTTGTCGGCGTAATTACAACACATATTCATGCAAAGTTTCGTCTTACTAGCATTTACCGTTTGGACGGTAAGTCGAGGACGGACGGACGGACAGACGGACGGATGGACGGACGGACAGACGGACATGACAAATCTATAAGGGTTCCGAGTCATAAACTTCGGAACCCTAAAAACAGAATGCAGACATAATACACGATGATAAATTAAGTAATCGTGTCACCGCAGTCTGATCCAAAGATAGACGGAATTTGTGTTATGGTAACTAACCTTCTGATATATATATATATATATATATATATATATATATATATATATATATATATATATATATGTGTTATAGATAAATAGTAAATCGGTATAGTACTGCAAAGCCTCCTTTCCAAGGTAGAGTTCTATGACTATCATTGGACTGTAAAATGTTGTCGGTGATAGATTAATGATTGGACAAACATTATAATATTCACTGACACATATTTTTTCATGTTTAAATTTAATACATGTGAACGTTTCTTGAGTCAACGACAGTTTACATGTGATTTTAATAAGGTCAAAAATATAAGGTTGCTACGTACTTAATCTGTCCTATTTATTCACCATGGCAAACAACTTGGCAGTCTAATTTATGATACCATTCAGAATACCTACAAAAGAAACAAAAGTATTGGAAAAAAGATTAAGGAGATAACGAATGGTAGAAATATAAAGTTTTTCACGATGAAAAAGTTCAAAGACTTGGATGTTCGTACAAAAACGAAAAGGTTAAATTGTATTTAGTACATAATGGAATTGAAAAGACATTCAACACAGGAAAATATTTTTTCTTAAATTAAAATGGCCGCTATAAAAACAGAATGAGTGTATAACTTTAATGTGTCGTTATATGATATAATTTTATATGAACAAAAAACCGACCAAAATAACAAACAAAACAAAACTATTCCCAGTACCCAAACCGTGACAGGCATGCCTATGTCATTTTAGGAGTTCTCTTGATTTCTCCAGGATTCTATCATTAGATCGTGATTATGGAATCATGGAACCATATGGGAGGCCCCAGCTTTCAAATAAAAAAGAATTATCAAAATTGGTTTCCCAATTCGAAAGAACTGAGGTAACAAACATAAAAAATACAATAGAATTGAGAAGTCCTATTTTTTATGTCCGCCAAAAATGGTGTGTCAGTGTAACTTATACTTGTGTTGTGTCGTCATACACTACATTGCTATTTCATCAGTCAATGGATAATGATGCTAATGTTGTTTTCTCTATTTCACTAAACTATCATTTCTTTAAAATCCTTAGTTTGTTCTCAAATTATATTTTATTTTAGTGAAGCGAAATGCCATTTGTTTGTATATATGTATCTAGATTACATCTATTTTAGTGTGACATATCTAATGTTCGTAAATCTTTGAGATTCAGAGCTACATTTGACAGAACAAAACTCATTCTTAGTCGTTTTTAGTTTAAGTATCCTATCCTCGACTAACAGAATTAGAGCGAATTTGAATAATGGATATTTAAGTCGAACGTTTCAAAATTTTTAAGTATGTGATATGGTATGGGAGAGGCCTATGTCCAGCAGTGGACTGAGATAGGCTGATGATGATGATGATGATGGTTGTCATACATCTGTGTTGCAGATTTTTTACTGTTGTAAAAATATCATTGAAACTATACACTGCAAATGCAATTCAGTGTAAAAATTTACTTACATTCTTAAAAACTGGTTGGCAAAAATGTAACCACTATTTAATAAGAGGTATTAAAATTATAGTCCGTAATAAAATAATATGGAGGTTTACACTTAGGGTATTTCGAAATAGACATTTGCAAAAACTTTTGTCATTATTTTACCGGTAGGGATAGTTATTACCTGCTTTATGCATACAATGCATTATTATTCCATTAAATAAAGCACTTTAGAATCCCCTGACAATAATACAGGACAAACCCTCAATATTTAACCCAGCTTCCAACAAAATGTTTAGGAGTTTATTATAAATACACTCCAATTTTTTTTATTCGTTACCCAAAAAATTAAAACAATTTAATTAAGAGTTGGGGCGTTTTGTTTTACATTCAATTTGGAGGTACGTATTCAAACAATTGCAGGAAAGGTATTTCAAGTTGTTTCGTGTAGAATAATTAACTGTATTATGTTTGAGTTATTGTTGGACAGGAGATTGAGGAAAATTTTAACTTACGATGAACAAGAAAAAAATGTTTTTATTCTATTATATTAATATTCTTATTGTGTACGTGTGAAACAAATTAAGTAATTTTGAAACAAATTAAGTAATTTTGAAACGTGAGTATTTATAAAAGTCGCAAAAGTCTAAAAACCTATAAAAAGTATTAAAATTACCTAGCCAGGTTTTCATCACAATAAAACTTATAGTTTATAACACAGCGGTTTTGACAATTTTTTTATTTCAGGAGTTATAGGGGCCTAACTTTTAAAATGCACTCAGAAAACTTCGTAAAAAAATAAGAAATATTAAGTATACATAACAATTATCTATTGGACACAATAAGAAATAATAAGTAAACATAACAATTAACTATTGGACACGATTTGAATCATACCCACCATTATCGATGACTATGGAACCCTATTCTATGCGTAGCCTGACACGCACTTGGTAATTTTTTGTACTGGAAACCCATTTTGAACCTTTTTTATCAGATTATTTATGTTGAAAGTTAAATACATCTAAATTGCAGATAGGTTAAAAAAATCAAGCCTTTATAAATCTTCAAACTCATTAAGTTCAAATAATTATCAAGCTGTATACTTATAAAGTTACTACAACCAAAATATATTTTTATAAAAAATTGTAACGTTAATTACATCGTTATTCAAAGTTACATCAATTTTTATAAAAGCATTTATACGAAAACAAGCTCGTGTTTTCACACTTTTTTCAATGTTTATCGGTAAATTAATCCCGTTGAAATTTAATTATAACACTTTATAAACTCATTTTCTCAATAAAATAAAAAGTATTTAATCAAAGCAACAAGTAAATCCTGTCTATAAAAGGTTGCCGTCAAAAGCGAATTTGTTCTATGCTTTTAAACCTTAGATACTCGAACGGAGTTTGACTCCATCTCTTTTCAATCGTTAATTAACGAAGTTTCTTACGATAACGCTTCATTTTCTCTATAAATTGCTGTTTTCTTTAACATAATTGATTTGCTTTTTTTAAGTGGGTAAACCAATATTTCAAGAAGAGTGATTAGGTTATGTTGAGTGAGTTAAATTTATGTTTTTTATGTTTAAAAAGTGTCAATTTAAATACGATGTGATATGGAATGATGTTATAGATGAGAACTCAAGTATTTTATTTTGACATTAGACTTTAGGTGAGTTTGAGTGCGTCACAACACAAAAATATCTCTAAGTAATTATATTTACTCTCTTCCTTTATTGAAGAGATTTCTGAAAGGCTGTTTATTACATGCATTTAGATAAAGTCTACTTTTAAAGTGACATATTTAATTTAAATAAATTTTAAACGTCGTTTGAGAGGACAAAACACGTAGTTAGTTTTTTTGTGAAGTTGATTTAGATTTAGCACCATCACATTAACTAATCATGGTAGGTTTTAGACTGTCGTGACTTTTGTACACACATGTTTTTTGTTGTAAATGGTTACTTATTCACGATAATATTATTTAAAAAGATTACGTTACCTTCTACTTTCCGACGTTTCAAACCGTTCGTGGTCACGGATAGACTGATGTGATTTTAAATTATATTATCGAAAATTGTATACGAAATAATTTTCGTAATGAGTAAATGTTTATTTGCATTGTATTCTGCAGAACCGATTCATTTCTCTAAACCAATCAAGAATTAATACCAGTTAATTAAATTAAGACTATTCAGTTTGAATAAACTCTTTGACATACTTTTGATGGAAAAGTGATGGATGATGAATGGTTTTTACAAACATACAAGAAACAGACACAAAAAACACCCAGACTCAGAATAACAATTTGTGAATCACACAAAATTTTATCGTGTGTAAGATGTGATGTCCACAACACTTGGCGAAGCAGAAAGCAGCTTGTCGACCGCTGAAACCGCTAATATTACAATACTTTAAAAGTAACATGCTCTCACAGCTAAACCACTGTATTGATTTCTATGAAATGTGTCTTGGAGATACTTTGATTCTTGATGGCTATTTACTACCGTGTTATGTTCACTATCGGTTTAGTCATGAAAACGTAAAACACGGACTAGATAATTGACAGATAAACATAGTAACTGTTCAATTTATCATTTTAAGCATACATTTTTTAAGGGTTATATGTTTCTAAGTAATAACATTTATTAAATTTACAGCAAAAACATATATTTCTGTCTTTAGTAAAACTTGAGTAATCATCATCATCAGCCCATCGCAGTCGATTCAAATTTCTATCAAGATTCAATTTTCAATTTCAATTCCGATTTCTATTCAAATACTTGAGTATGGAGTTGCAATTAAATTAATCGATAAACACGAATGAAAGAAACGAAATTTCTTTTACGTCTATTTAATCTCTTTTTGCTCCATTAATTACCGAATTTTAAAATAATAAGCTCTAATGGAGCCTGAAGCTTAATTGATATACTAATTAGGTTAAAAACATTTCCATAGCTGAAAACTTTTTATTATATAATCCTTAATAAAATTATAAAAAACTTGTTTGTTGCGTTTTCACGCCAAAACTACTCAACCGAATTGAACAATATTTCATACACACATAGTCTAGAGCCATAGAAAGGACATAGGACACTTTTAAGCGCAATAATGTGACCGTGGGCTGAAGCAAGTGAGTTGTGAATGTTTAATTCAGTTTTCTCACTTCAGATACGCAAATAGTACCTCTCTCACATAGCAGAGCGCAATCATGTTTGCAACGTTGTTTACCTAAATCTCCATTCTAACTCTTGGGTGTATTTGTAAACCAATTGTAACCCTGCCTCCGTTTGTTTCAACTTCTCCAGTGCTTTTAGGAATAATTCATTACTCTATTGGCTTTCTGAACGATTTTGATCCACCTCTCGGGTTCACTCAAATGAAACGTTCTTCACTTGTTTTCTTTTATGGCTATTAAAATGTTTCAAAAGTTGCATGCGTTTGTTGTATACCTTTACAACAACTTTATGTAACGCCTTGGGTTGAAGTTAGTTAAACAAAAATTAGTCTTATTTACTCCTTATGTCATCTTTCTCTCTGCCCTCTTTCTTTCTGCCAGAGAAAGTCCCGTCAAAATAGGTCCAGCCATTCCAGAGATTAGTCGGAACAAACAAACTGACAAAAAATTGGCCATTCTGATGTAAGAACCGTACATATTTTGATGTTCATTTATGAAAAACCTATTCATTTGGATATATCTCAAATTTCCACGTGTTTGAAGAGTGTTTAAGAATTACTTGTAAGAAAAACCCAACAACTGCCTGACACAGGGTTCGAACCCAGGACTTCTTGATCAGAAGTCGCATTGCGGGTACCTGCTAGATCAACGGTATTGTAATAATCATAAGTTTTTATATACGTTTTCGTAATCTTTCTGTATTATATCTATCCAAAAATATGCACTAAGATTATTTAAAGAGGAACTTTTGTAACTTGCCCATCTAACTGGTAGGTATGTAAACTAAAAACTGTGAAAATAATTTACAGCTAGACATGTCCCTCCTACCTCACACAAAAACCACTCACCATTCACACAAATAAAATCCAATTTAATGACAAAAAAATGATTAAATGACCCTCGGGCATTAAGCACTGGACCCTATGAAGACCGCTCAAACATGTTGAGTACCTACTTAAGGCCTCGTTCGTTAAGCGGGCGATATTTAGGCCTATTTCGAACTGAGAATTGAGGCTTTTATCTAAAGAGGCCATTTACGACCAAAAGGTTGGGTTATCGCTTAAGGTTTGTGAGGTAGGCTTGATGGTGTAGCATAAAACTGGTTTATGACCTGGGCTTAAAGGTTTTGAAATTTTTCGCTGAATTTCTAAGTTGATTTTTATACACATTTTTTTTCCCTTTATTAACGTAGGAATACAGAATTAATGTAGAAGAGGCATATAGATACCGGCGACTGGAGTACTTGACTGACATTAAATACCATACACAGGAAACCAATTCTTGTGTTGCTTTTCAAAGTAAGTGGGATTAACAGCATTATTCTCCTCTCATTCTGGTCGTTGGTCTAGTGGTTAGCGTATGCGGCTGCTGATCAAGAGGTCTCGGGTTCGATTCCCGGGTCGGACAAAATATTATATGTATGTATTTACAAAAAAAAAGTATGTTTATGTATTTATATCAGTTGTCTAGTACCCATAACACAAGCTCTGCTTAGCTTGGGACTAGATGATGTTGTGTGTCAGATGTCCAAAATATTTATTTATTCTAGATTATACTTTCATCCCAAATTCGTGATGTTCCATTCGTGGGCTTGAGTCTCCTCTCAGGGTTAAGGCCTATGTCTTTAAACTTGCCGATTGCGGGTGCAACTAAATTTTACTAATGATCTTACGATAACACCCGGGACCGACTGCTTAGCGTGACCTCTGAAACACGGATTTGCTCATAATATATTCCACAAACGATCACCCATCTAGGTAGGGACCGCGCCGTCGTTATTTACCCTTGACTATGAGTGCATGACACTTAACGGTATACAACGTACTTCTACCCACGAAGTAAAATAATAATTAATTTAATTCAAGTTTTTTTTGAGAACCAACCAAAATGACTCTACTCTGCTTGATGGAAAGCATGAGTAGAATCCAGGAGTATGGGTCATCATCCTCATTGTGAGAGTGGGCAATGCAGCATGGTGACCCCTACCAAGGCGGCCTGGTCAGATAATTCTGCATTATTCTCCCGACCTCCGGAGGCCATGAGAATGATGCGGAATGATTGGGCCTCCGGTCTAACTTACTCACCGAAATACGACGGCATGAATGCTGTCATTATTAGGATGGTCTTCAGTATGAAGGTAGTACAGCTCCGGTTGAGCCGGCCGATTCGCGCTGAAATCAGCGTGGCTCTTCTGATGGCTAACGTTATTTACGTGCAAAACGAGATAATATAATAAGACTAATGGCGATATTGAGGCATCAAGCAATATTGTTCAGTCTGGCTCTCTTGTCATATCTTTTTGTGAGACATCTGGGACATCTACATATCACAGATAAACCATAGATATCACCTATAAACATGAAGTACCCTTGTTCTACAGTCATGATTTTCCAAATATTTCTCTTACGAAACTCATGAAACATTACTTAAGTTAATTATATGTTAGTAAATAGAATACGTAGCATTATCGTTTAAAGCTTATTCCATATAAACAAGGAGTATCATTACAAATAAGTCTTTTACTCTTATAACGTCTCGAAATACTTAATTTAATGTTAAAACAAATTAGCGATCCGTAAAGTTATATTTACTATGTCAGGCCAAATTAATCCATCTTATTAAGGCTATAAAGAAAGCTATTCATGTAGCGACAACTGTTTTATAGAGCTTTAAAATTGTGATTGAAATTTAACAGAAATATTTTACTGTGCTCAATTATGTTTTATTATTCGACTTCTTTTTAATTTATTTAAAAATTGAGCCGAAACGATGTCTTGTATTGATTTACGTTACATTTTTAATTTGATTGTGAAATGAGTTCTTTACTAGCTTTCGCCCACGACTCGTGGGCTACGTGTTTGTAGAAAAGTACTTATATCCTTTCTTATGGTCTAGACTATATAGCTGTGTACCAAGTTTTATTTAAATCTGTATAGTATTTTTGGCGTGAAAACATGCCATAGAGACAGAGTTACTTTCGCATTTTTAATATTAAAAGGTTTGTTAAGCTTCTGTACTTCGTTAACTTAGATAGATAGATAGAAAACTCTTTATTTGTACCTCTTATTACATATTGACAGAAAGTACATGCAATGACAAATTATATGTTTAATGTACAAAGGGTGACCTTATTGCTAAAAGCAATTTCTTACAATCAACCTTAGGATGGATCAAAATGTTTTATCGACTATAGTAGTTGACGGTGCAATAAGACGTGTTTTAAAGGATTCTAATTAGCTAATGAATATAAACAAAGATATGTATCCCTGTTTATAAAGCTGTTTATACATACTTAAACTTATCAACATTCGTTGGATTAGTAATTTTTTATATATACTTCTGCTTTAAGAATGTGTAAAGCTATCGCTGCACAAATACTTTAGTAGGGTGTACTTTCCTTTAGTTAAAAACAAAACATCTGTTTTCTAAGTGAATTATTTTACTTTAAAATTTCTACAAATATTTATTTATTTATTTATTTATACATCATGCCCATTGGTACATTGGCGGACTTAGTGCCTAAGGCATTCTCTACCAGTCAACCATTGGGTGATGCAGAGAAAAATGGTAGTAGGTGCATTTTGGTGAAAATTAAAATTAATTTACTACCTATGTACAAACTGACACGACTGATACAAGTTTATAAACATAATACATAACATAATATACAAAACATATTATATGAGTAATTTACAATACAATATAGTACGATACAATACAATACAGTACATTCAATATCTATAAATTCTTAAATAGATATAAATACATACATACACAAATAAATACAAAAAGGAGTTGACAATTAGGACTTGGTTGATTCTGCCAGCTGCTGTTTGCCATTCTGCAAGATATATATCGGAGGCCATTATCTGAGGATCGCTCACTATATCTGCCAAGTGTTTATGTAGGGACTGTACATTATGAAACATAATTTGATATGTACTGCGGGACTCCGTCAAAAATCTATATATGGGTATTAGAGGGTTTAGTCTAAGCCTTTCCATTTCCACGACAATGGAATCGTGTTCGGAGGGTGGATGTGGGGGACGAAAGGATTCAGTTATAATAAATAAACCTCGAGCGCATGTAGCACGTGAGCAAGCGACGTATAACATCGATCTCAAAATACCAGGCTTCATATGTACCACAACTTTGTCTAATGTGGATCCTTGGCTTTTGTGTATAGTAATAGCTTCAGCTGGAACTAATGGGAATTGACTACGACGAACTTGTAAATTAGAAGATTTATACCGTTTCACAGAATATGTGACAGGATCGATTGGAGTCCAATTATTTTTTAATCTTGACTTGTGACGACTGAGTGATGTGGAACTTTGTATACGTTTTGGTTGTCCTATATTAGTGTCATCAAAATATAACCAAACACGTAATGGTCTCCTCTCACTGATATTCTTATTTACAGCTAAATCAATTGCAGTCAATTTCCCTGTAGATCCATTCACTAATCCATCTGACGTATCAATGTTGACAGTTATCATATATTTGGCGCCAACCTTTAAGATGATATTCTTGGGTAGACCATAGGTTTGCTGAGTCGATAATTTGGCTACTGTAACTAAAGCTTTTATTTTCATAGTCGAATTACATTCGCCACTAACAGCATCTACAGCTCGGGATACCGCGCCTTCAGAGGTCATCGTTATCAAAACTCTATTATTATGATCATCAACTTCACGGTTGCTGCTGTATAGATGAACTGCACCCTCGCAGTTGTTAAAAAGTGAAGTATGACTGAAGCATCGCCCTTCTATTAAATTGACATCTTTGGGCGTCATAGTTCCACTGGCCATATTATTTAAGGCCGTCGCAAATGAAGCGTCATCCCTTAGGCGCATTATTTCATGAAGTTCTATTATTAAAAATAAATCCCAAAGCGGTGTGCCTGCTATATCTGCCAATGGATTTCGAGCATTAGCCTGAAAAACCCAATTATCGCCAACAGGTGGTAATTGTCTCAAGTCTCCTAAAACTACAACAGATATTCCAGCAAAAAAGATAGAGGAATGAAATATTTGCTGAAGCCTACGGTTTATTTGATGGAATGTCCTAGATCCCAGCATTGAAACTTCATCTACTATAATAAGACGAAGTTTTGCTAACTTTGTGGCAAGAGTATTAGCTACACTTGGTGACAACTCTGGTAAAATACTGCCAGCTTGAGAACTCCACCCAGCGCCTGCCCGCACTGTTGCGGGCACCACCTCAAATTTCGACTTTGTAATTGTGCAACGTCCGGTCACACGCGGACGCCGCCCCCTCGCGGTTGGCCACTACTGCGGACGGACGGGAAACCCGTCCCGCCCATCCGCGGCCACTCTCAGGGCGGCATGAGACGCAGGTATGCGCGCCCCCGCCGCCCAGGGCGCCGGCGGCAGATCGGGTCCGAGTGGATGTCATCCTCCCGGGCCTTCTCCGCCACCTCCTTCTGCAAGATTACGTCCTCGCAGAAGGTTGCGACTGCGGTAAAACAGCTGTCGCTGCCAGCTATCGATCTTATGACGGACGGCAGCGAGAGATCCCCTCCGATGACTGCAGTGAGGGCCCAGCGCTGCGTCGCCCATGCGGGGCAAACCGCCAACGTGTGCTAGGCCGAGTCCTCACTGCAGTCGCAGTGGTGGCAGGCGGGACTCGGTTCCCTCCTAGCGACCGAGTGCAGGTACTTTCCGAAGCAACCGTGCCCAGAAAGCACCTGCGTCAGCCGGAAGGAAAGGGTCCCGTGCTGCCACCCTGCCCACTCCGCGATGACCGGCTGGAGAGCCTCATCGGCGGCGAAGCCAGCGCGTGGGGTCTCCAGTCGGAACGACCATCTCACCATAGTGGCTCGGCGAGTGGCTTCGCGCCACTCGCGCACGTCCTCGGGCGGAGGGCGAAATCCGCTCTCCGCCCGGAAGTCAGCCACTCGCCGATAAACTTCGGCGAGCACTTCCGCCTCCAAATCCCACGGGGGTGTTCCGGCCAAGGCGCACGCCGCCTCTGTGGACACCGTGCGGGATACGCGTATGGCTCTGATCGCCAATATCCTCTGGGGGCGCCAGACTACATCTAAAATAATAGGAAATATTAATTTACCAGTAATCTAGTACTCACTAAGACTACTACAAACATACTTAACCAAAAATAAAGCGGAATATAGATAATATATAGTATGGTATATACATATATGTATTATGTTTATAGTATAGTATAAACAATATACTACAGTAATTTAAACTACAACTACAAGTAAAGCACAATATAAATATGAAATAAAAATTAAATTAGGTTGGAAAATGAATGAAATGTAAATTCAAGATTGATAAATAAACGTAAATATATATTATGAGTGCAAGAAATAAAAATATAAAAAATATTAGAGAATATGAAAAACATAGTTTATTCAGTTATATTTAGTTATTATATTATAGTGATTAGACGAAAAATATTTTAATATATACGAAATAGAATTCAAGACTCAAAAGCATAAAAGCAATAGTACTTATATCTCATATATTCCCAGTAGCTGGCGTTAATACAGATATTTTTAGTTTCTTTAAATAGCCTGTGCTGTAATGAAACCCTACCGCGATTCAAAAATTTGTATGACGCCATCTATCGATTGTCAGTGTAAACTTTTAAAAAATATTAATTATATTTGATCGTTTTTAGAGGATTGAAATTAAAATAAAATCGTGTTCAATTGACAATTGTTTGATTTTATTTTCAATATTTTACATGTGTACATACATACGAAAATTTCTAAGTAAGCCTATTTCACAGTTAGGCCCCTATAACTCCTGAAATAAAAAAGTTAACAAAACCGTTATAGTTTTCCTCGAAAGTTCAATGTATGGACTACTTTCATGCTTTTTTTCAGATTTTTTGAGGCAGCCAATTGGCTTTTAGAGGGGGGGGGGTTTGCAAAAAATTGCGCTTTAATGTTGAATAACTCGCAAACGGATACCTAAATCGAAAAGTAGTTGTAGCAACCTTGCAATATTTTTAAAAGACCTATCTAGTGATACCCCACACGATGGGGTAGGCGCGTAAAAAAAAACATCCCCACTTTACGTGTAGGGGAGGTACCCTAAATAAAAATATTTTTCATAATTTTATTGTAGCACTTTGTTGACGTAATTACAACACATATTCGTGAACTACGGAACCCTAAAAAGGGTGGTCCAACGAATTCAGTTGTGTGACAAGGACAAAGAAGGAGAAGCTTATTAGAGGAGCGGAGACGTCTATCATGAGTACTACACGGGAGTTGGAAGTAACACTTTAAATAAATATGTTGGTGAAGATGGGTTATTAAGAATATTTACTGTTTCGTTGAAGTGACACTGCAGTAGCAAGATGTCCCCGTTGCATATATGTATATCGTATTACGTTACTATGTAAGCTGATTCTTCGCTTTGTGAGCAGACCATTTCTGCAAGTAAATTAGCCCCCATTTGACGATGAATGTTTACATTTCATTATAAAATTTAAACATGTACCGCTTAGTGTTGAGCACAGAATTGTCGTTATAATAAGAATAGAAGTATACTTATTATAAATTGTTCTTTTGAAAATGGATTAACATCCTTCGGTCTATGTATACCAGAAACGGAATGGGTCTATTTTTAATATGATTTTCCTTTACCAAAAATGAAGGTTTCTTTATTCTGTTTCAGACTATTTGTAACCCTTTAATATTTGTATAAAAAAACAATTCATATGATTGATATATGATAGGATCATGAATATGTCGCTTTATCTACCTGTGTAATTTAAGCGTTTACTCCCGACAAGAGATGCGTTGTCTTACACAAAACAAATTAGATTGTGTTAACTCCTGATCTTCTGTTTAATGGGATAATTATTACATAAGCCTACCTTTGAATAAATATCTTGAAACGCAGATACTTGAATATATATACTACGACAAAGAAATAATTTGCTAAAATGTGGTATTACTCTCGTAAGTAACCTATGACTGTCATACCATATGTTCACTTAAAATTTTAACTCATCTGCATCTATTTGTGGATCATGTTGCAATTTATCTCCAAATACATAAAAATTACATTTTTATCTTATAACAGATATAACCAATGTCACACTAGTAGCTAAAGAGCTGACGCGTGGGTTTATATAGCTTAGAGATATTAAGTTTATTAAGAATGTTCTAGACGCTATTAATAGTTTTTTTCTTTCCTCCAAAATATAGCCCCTAGATATAATATTGTTAGAGTCCAGAAGTGAAAAATAATAAAAATGATCATAATTCTAAACAATTTACTTTAATTCTAAACAATTTATTTCATAAATTACAAAATAATCTTAGAAATGCAATTAGACACAAACAACCGTTAATTAAGTAACGAATCTAAACAAATTACAGTTAGTTATACAGCAAGGGCGGTCACATAGGGCTGTACTAGCTGTTAGACAGCTTTCCTCGCACCCACCGCAATTCAGACAGTACTAACTTGTCAAAGACAGCTTTCCACGTCTGTTAACAGAGTAGTACTAATTGTCCAAAGACAATGATCCACACTCCGCGACGCATTCGTCAGAAATGCGTGCCGATACAACAGATCACTCCTATTTATAACCAAGCGCAGTGAAGTGATGGCGCCACAAAAATGACAACTACCGCCGTTGTGGCTTATACGGCCTCTCCTGACACCCTGACGTCCTCGGCAGGTCCGGATGACCACACTTCTTCATTGTTCTCATTCGCGGTTACTGGAACATGTACAAAAAATAAAAGTTTATTGGACGCCTCTGTAAGTACATCATCGTCCAATTGGTCAGTTACTAAAAACAGTTTTTTTTTTGTTTTGTGAATCTATAACACAGTGTGCAAATAAAGAGTTACTATCTATCTATCTAAAAACAGTTATCAAATTTAGCGTAAACAGTTAGAGTTAACGAATAGTTTTCAAGATAACAGTTAACACGAATTTAGGTTCGAACCTCCAAGGAAAAGAGTGAAAGATTATTTATAATACGCGCCAGATTAGAAACAAACAGTCACTGTTAGATACATTTAAAATAAAACTAAGTTTAGTACTATCACAAGAGTAGACTTCAGCATGAAGGTCTACCGTTACCATAAGAACAATAATACCATAAGAACAGTTACCATAAGAACAGTTACCATAAGAACAGTTACCATAAGAACAATTATCATAAGAACAGTTATCATAAGTGTCTGGGTCTTAAACATTTAAACTTAAACTTAACAAGACCACGAGTTTGGGGCTGGTTACCCTGTCCATGGGTCTTAAACCTCTCTCATCAAGACCACGAGTTTGAGGCTGGTTACCCTGTCCATGGGTCTTAAACCTCTCTCAACAAGACCACGAGTTTGGGGCTGGTTACCCTGTCCATGGGTCTTAAACCTCTCTCAACAAGACCACGAGTTTGGGGCTGGTTACCCTGTCCATGGGTCTTAAACCTCTCATCAAGACCACGAGTTTGGGGCTGGTTACCCTGTCCATGGGTCTTAAACCTCTCATCAAGACCACGAGTTTGGGGCTGGTTACCCTGTCCATGGGTCTTAAACCTCTCTCATCAAGACCACGAGTTTGGGGCTGGTTACCCTGTCCATGGGTCTGAAACCTCTCTCATCAAGACCACGAGTTTGGGGCTGGTTACCCTGTCCATGGGTCTTAAACCTCTCTCAACAAGACCACGAGTTTGGGGCTGGTTACCCTGTCCATGGGTCTGAAACTTCTCTCAACAAGACCACGAGTTTGGGGCTGGTTACCCTGTCCATGGGTCTTAAACCTCTCTCAACAAGACCACGAGTTTGGGGCTGGTTACCCTGTCCATGGGTCTTAAAATTATCTCAGGAAGACCACGAGTTTGGGGCTGGTTACCCTGTCCATGGGTCCATTCCAATATAACATACCTCATGCTCTCCACCATCCGCCATACATTGCACCACACCTCACGCACACGGGGATCAGGCCGAAGATTGCGTCTCGTACACACGGTGAACAGGCGGAAGGTTGCATCTCGCGCACACGGAGAACAGACCGCAGGTCCGCTTATCACTGAGCGGCATGCAGGACGCAAGTCCGCACCTCACGATACAGCGAGTAGGCCGCAAGTCTGCGCCTCATCAGGCAGCAGCAGACGCCAGGTCACAGCCCGGGCTCGGCTCGCGTAGAGAGCACCTTGCACAGTGGCGAGGCTCTCAACGCATAGTTGTCATCTAAGGAAAGCATGAAACATTGCATTAGTTTTGAATACGGTATTACTTTAACGTCACTAATATGCTTCATTTTCGTCATGAGTAATCACAGAGCTTTTAGAAGGCGATACTAGCAAGCAAAACTTTTAGGATATTTAAAAATAACAGTGCACTCAGAATGTACCCGGTGATACCGTCAATAATGTTACTATCTTTCGCATATCTCTCAGGATGCAAGGCCCGGATGATGCCAGAAAATGTTACAGAAGTCTCACGGTACTCGGTTAAGGATATTACCAATAATCACAAAGCTCTCAGGATATGATACCGGGTCACCAATTTTGGGTTATGTCTACAGCTTGACGATTGGCGTCAAGCAACGCCGAAGCATGTCCAAGTATGCCCACGCAGTGAAATTAAGTTCAGACTGATTGCCTTCAAAGTCACTTTATGCACCAGGGCTTGTCCGACAGGTGTCGTTCAATCACTTACTGTAATAGGTCACCGTCTACTCATCGTCCATAGTCTCGAGTCTGTAGTTAAACCTTACCATTTATACCTTTGTGCTACGGCGGCCAGTTCCAATGGTGACCAACCAAAAACACAGTAAACACTACAGCACTCAAGTACTTGTCTAACACAGGTGTACGCCTTTGGTTCGATGAGACGGCCACCCTACATGACCCGCAAGAGATCAGGCGTAGGACCGTCGACTCTTTGTACTCATTCGAGTCACGGAGCTTTGGCCACAACTTTTAAACTTTGGGCCGCGACATGCATATCTATAATTAGAAGTACACAGTATTATTAGTTATTGTTTGTTCAACCCAGAAATCGAACCTATATTGAACAGTAGTAGCATACACTAACTGTCGGCCCAACAAAGCAGTCGAAACCATCACTAGTACTGACGTTTCAATAAATACCTCTGTCAGGAAGAGAAAGATCACAATAACCTGAGCTGACTCGTAACGTGCTTATGAACATTTTATTAATCGTGATCCCATATGAATGTCACACCTTTACGATCAAATTTGCTACAATGATTTTGTGTATGATCTTAAAATTTAACACCTGAAATAGCCTGACAGGCACGAAAATTATCTTTCTGGAACACTATTTGGTACTCTCACTTGGTCTAGTCCTTATTTTAGCTCGGTCTAACCTGACCATTAATCATTATTGTTTCACAAACAACATAATGTTGTCTCGGTTGCCATTGTTCTGGCAAGTCATGTACCACACACTTTCGGTACATCTCGCAAGCATACACTTTAAAAGTTCATTTAATACCTGACACTAGTGAGGGTATTTAAAACCTTTCATAATGTTTCTATAACATCAAGAATAGCATGCCTAAGTAGACGTACTAATAACATTGATAGACATGCAGTCTTTACCGGTAATACATTTCTCATTTCGATAAACATTAGAAAAATAATTAACAAACATACGATATGTTTCGCTTTATCATAAGAGATCTTTCTTTTACATTTACAATTTGTTGTTGATGTTGTGTAAAACCACGATTTACATTTACACGAGATTACATTTAAAATATGAAGTTCCAGTTTGGAGTTCACGAAAGAAGGTTCATAGAAGTTTCATTTTTTTTTTTTTTTTTTTTTTCTTTGAACCATAAATAACAAGTGAAGTTACTTTCGTATTACCTACTCTGAACTATTAAATAAATTTACATCATAACTTTAGAATTTAAACATTTACCACTATGTTATAACGCTTCATAGATTTTACAATAACAGTTGACTAATGCAACCACCAGTAAATAATGTGACATAGTACCTCGTTCTATCTACCGGCGGATAGTTCCTCAAGCTGTTTTAAATAGGCTCCGTCAGGACTAGCTCTGCTGTCCACGCACCCTATCGCCGTATTGTGAATAGTTACAACACACATAATTAGGCCCTAGATATATAAGAACTGCCCATTCATTGAATTATCAAAATAAATATTATCTAGTAACTTAGTGTACACTTTGCATCTATTTATAATCAGACAAGTATCTATCTTTCGTTCCCAAAAATAAAGATAAATGAATTAACCTGTGTGGATAATAAGTTTTGTCACACTTACTGTGTCAGTTTAACTTCGTATGATTTTAAATCGATAAAAAGTTACTTGAGGCCTTCTAAGTAACAGGTTCGATTTGCATTAGGCAGCCACTACAACTGCTATTAATCCATTTTAAAAAATTCATAACCATAGTAAATAACGCCTAGTTTATTATGCACAGGTGGGGTGGATACAAAAATTCGAAAAGTTTTAATCTCGTTAAACAAAATATTTGCAATAACAAACGGTATAAGTTCATCGTTAAAATTCAACCAACTGAGATCATTACTTAAGCTCTTTCGTTAAACCACAGCTTTGCTAGCTGTAAGGCATTTTCCTATACTTCCCAAGCAGTCACGATATTTTTATCACTTTAAATTGCGCACACGATTTACATTCGTACACTACATATCAAAATTATGTGAAAATAAATCACAACTCAACATGTAAATATGATTTGATCTTACCAGTACAGCGTCAAATACAACTCACAAGTTTTTCATAACTTGAAGCTTCCAACCTTCTCTCATAACCGTGTCGGCATTGATTGACCACATTGTACACCTTGTACATTGGCACGGATGCAGTTTCCATCGCTTAGCACAATGTTTACTATCTGAAAAGAAAGCATTATAAACACGAACAAACCGAAACATAGTGTGAAGTACAAGTACCCTCATTATTTTATTAAAATAATCGTTTTAAAACCGTTTGTAATTGTCACTAAAAACCAAATATAGAAGTCGTCACTTCCTTTACGATTTTTATATTTGCTATGTTTTGACTTTGTTTTGATTTTTGACTTTGATTTAGTTTCGATTTTTGACTGATTTAGAGCGGATAAGAATATCACAAAAGTCGGTTTCCCTTATTCAAAATCACAACGAACACTGAATTTCGATAGCGTTCAAATGAGCACTAATAGTGTACATTGCCTTTTTTTTTTTAACGAACGATCGCGTTTATCGTTCCCGGGACCTCTGCGGCGAATCACTGCGTATATTCACTTTGGTTCTATATGACAGTGCGATCTATTGTGCATTTGTCAATGCTCTCTATCGTAAGACACACTCCTAGATAATGAAGTATAGGCAAACTAAATGAAAATATCTAACTAAATGTCGGTAGTTGATCGTTTCCCAAATATTGAAAATTAATAATTTGTGAACGTAGATCGATCCAACTTCTGATTTTAGAGTCCAGAAGTGAAAAATAATAAAAATGATCATAATTCTAAACAATTTACTTTAATTCTAAACAATTTATTTCATAAATTACAAAATAATCTTAGAAATGCAATTAGACACAAACAACCGTTAATTAAGTAACGAATCTAAACAAATTACAGTTAGTTATACAGCAAGGGCGGTCACATAGGGCTGTACTAGCTGTTAGACAGCTTTCCTCGCACCCACCGCAATTCAGACAGTACTAACTTGTCAAAGACAGCTTTCCACGTCTGTTAACAGAGTAGTACTAATTGTCCAAAGACAATGATCCACACTCCGCGACGCATTCGTCAGAAATGCGTGCCGATACAACAGATCACTCCTATTTATAACCAAGCGCAGTGAAGTGATGGCGCCACAAAAATGACAACTACCGCCGTTGTGGCTTATAATATATTACCTACGTTAACGTGAAATTACAATGAATTTCAAGAAAAAACATTACAGCCACTAAACATTTTTGTTAGAGTACACTGCAAATATTAATTTTCAATCTCATATGATTTAAAATAGAAATAAATATTCTTTCCAACATTATAAGGATTATTATAACACCAAGTTATGTTAATAATACAAGGTATTTTATTGCTAGAAACGGTTGTGAACACAAGGAAGAAGGCAAGGCGCTGATTATATCAGGTTTATGGGGTAATCTAAAGGGGAAATTAGTGAAGAAAGGGTATAGAATATAACCCTCTTAACATTATCATACCTTTTACCCTCGCTCCGATTTAACTTTAATGAAAAAGGTGTGTATTTATATAAATATGATGAAAGGCGGGATAGAATAAGATACTGGCTTGAAAGAAGATAGAATTCCTGCTTATCAAGCCAGTTCAGGCTTAAAATAACATCTAGCAGTTTTAAAACAAAAAAGGTTACTTATGCTTCAATGTTATATACTTCATTAAACATTTTTAGTAGGTGCAGTTTTAATAAATGTGTATATCCCATTTTTTTACTACTATCATCCTCCTAGCTATTATTCCAAAGTTTATTTGGGGTCGGCTACCGCTACGGAGCTACGGCTACGGAGCTAGTTCAACCGGTTTTACCTGAATTTCAGTTTTTCCACGGAGCGACTGGCATCGGACCTCCGTAGCCCTAAGGGAGCACTCAAATTCGAAGATTGAACTAGTTGTCAGTATTATGTTTGAGGGCACTGAATTCTCAATAACGATTGCCATAGATGTTCATTTTTAGTACTATATAATTGAAAATATTTGTTTCTCACAGTGAGTGGCTAATCATCTAGGGCAACTCGGCTTTTTTTTATATGAGAGGCTCTCATAGGCGAGTTGATTAGATGATTAGTAATAATCACTGTGGGCAAGGAACGATGTCGCGGTCAGTATTTAGATGCGTGCCACTATGCATAATACCACGAGCGTCTCCATGATTCGAACCCCACGTTAAGCAGTCGGTCCCGGTTGTTATCTTAAGATAACAGTCGTGTAGCTTAGTTGGAGGTCTTCGTTTAACTTAAGAAAATCCAACGGCAAGATTATGTAGCCAAAAAGTTTTCTCGCCAGACCCCAAACCGCACTCTCTCCTAAGAGGAGACCCGACTCCAGCAGTTCGACATTCATCATCATCAACAGCCTTTAACAGTCCACTGCTGGACATAGGCCTCTCCTTGGAAAGGAGGTTTTGGCCTACTATACCACGCTGGCCAGACGGGTTGGTATAGGGTTGGTTTCAAGTTTTCCTTCTCTTTGCATTGATGTTGTCTTGCGTAGTTCGACATTAGGGGTTGTTGATCTCGTGCAATACACGACATTAAAACAATTACTTTCCATGGTGCGATATCGCATTTATTACCGTCTAAATAATGATATATTTTAAAACCTAAAATGGAAGAGACCCATGAACAGATTTAGTTAGACATATCGACTCCCCTTGGAGTCTTGTTGCAAAAATAACTGGTAAAAATCAATTATGTTTTTTGCACTAAAAAAACTAATGCAGGAATTTATTCTCGATTACAGGATTTTTTACCTGGTATATGGCTGAACTTAGGCTGCAGAATGTGGATTTGTGTACTCATAGTGGGATTTAATTGTATGCATCATCGATACCTCATTTTGTCCACTGCTGGGCTCGGGTCTGCTCTCAAAAAGATTGAGATTGAGGCCACTTCCCCACGTCGACTGAGTATGGGTTAGGAACTGGCAAAACACGCTGTGGCTACGTAATCTTGCCCTTGAATGTTTTTAAATCACCCGAAGGACTCCAATTATTCTTCACGACTGTTATCTTATTGTAACAACCGAGACCGACTGCTTAACATAACCTCCTAATCACTGAGATGAATATTTTAGTAATCATATGACAAGGAATAATATCAAACGAAATAGTTAAAAATTAACAAATAATAATGTATCAGTCACTCAAATAGTATGAGGACTAAAAAATGTATTCAAATTCATTTGATAATACACCATCTCTAGGCAAAATTATAATGAGAAATATTAATCAAAATAACTACGAACGTACTCAAATAATCGTACATCGCTAAGTTACTGCCGAAGTTGAAACTTTGTAATTCGTATATATCATCAAAGTTAGTATTTGTGATGTCTTTAAATTGTTTAATATATATTTAAGAGTGTTTACTTCATTTATAATTAACGTAGTTACACCTTATTTTATTTTGTTTTGTTTTTAAATAGTTGAGATCATAAAATCAGGATATCCACTAACCGTGATACGTTTAAAAACAACGTATAACTTCTAGAGATGGCGGAGTCATTCAAAAAATAATATTCTGCCTTTTTAAAGTCATTATCTACAAAGTATTTTGTAGATTTATAATTTTATAATTTATATGTGTTTGTGCTATATATGTATTAAATTAGTCTTCGTTTTTTTTGAATTTCAATTGCATCTGGTTCTGGACAACTTTAACCTCAATGCGCCTACTATTCCATATCTTTACACTCCCCTAACGTAAGCTGTTAGAGAAAGCCTACATAAGGGCATGAAGTTGCAAATAAATAAACAAATAATAGCATTTTCTGTGGGGATGTAGTGGTTTAAGTGTCAGCTTGCTGCTTTTTACTGTACAAGTATTGTTGGTTCGAGACCCACATGGAAAAATACTTTGTAGTTCACAAATTGTTGACCTGTATCTAACGTATCTGTGTTGTAAATCTTACACTGTCATGACGAGTTTTCAGAGAGATTTATCATATATATAACGATAAGTAAAAAAAGAACTGAAATTAAATTAGAAGCAGCTATGGTAACGAAATAAGAACTGTTTGTGTCAGTGCCGTAACTCCATTAGTCGCTATTATCCATCATTTCAGAGAGCATTAATCAAGGCGATATCTAATTCAAAATCTAACACGGGGTATGATGCAAAGTTCTATTTATTCGTTTACTTGGGTAAGTATACGAGTATACAAGAAATTAATGATTCAGTTTTACAGTTCTGGGTTCTACTAGACTTTAATCTTGTCAACAACTTTCGAATTTGCGTGTACGATTAAATTACCGGGTTCATATCATACTATAAATAAAGCAATGCTTTAGGTGTGTTTAATTTGATGTGATTAGAATATAATTTCAAAGTGATTAGCTAGTTGGTCTTGTGTTCAGCGTATACGACTAATAATCAAGGAGTTTCGGGTTCCCCGAGTCGGTCTGTTGTTGGGGTTTTCTTAGAAGAAATACTTAATAACACTCCGGGGTATAGAAAATGACGGTGTTGTTAGACTGTCGGTTCTGGTTGTCTTGAATTTCTATGGCAATCGTTATTCGGAAGTCAATGCCCTCAAACATACTGACAACTAGTTCAATCTTCGAATTTTGTTCATTCTCAGGGTTGCGGAGAGCCGATACCAGTCGCTCCTCCGCTCGATAGAAAGATGATGGGAATAGACGCTCAATTTCTACACACGTGGTGTGACTTGCAATTTCTTCTGTGATTTTCTCTCAGACTAATTTGGGTAGGCTTTTAATCTACCATGATGAGGATGAACTTCGATTTTTCACCTGAAGTGACTGTCAGTTATGTCTAAAGATTGTTGTATAACTTTTAGGCTCCAACTACCCGTAACAATTGCGACTGATCTTCTATTGCAACTAGGACCTATGTATGTGTCATCAATGGTCATCCATCCAAAGACTGACTCTAAAAAGTTTGCTTATTTTTTTAATATTTCAACCTACTTACAACCTACTTGCTTACCACTGATCACCCTCAGTAATATGCTTGTAATATTATGCAATTAAATATTTATGACCAAGTATTTCCCATATGTACATGAAATTTCCGTTCAGTAAGACACAAGTTTCACGTTTGCCTATCAATTTATCGGTGACTGGAGGCAAGGGTAGAATATATTAGTGTTGGGGCACATCTAATGTATGCAAGTTACGGTCGCTAACAACCGTGAATTTCCCCTGAATTATTAATGTCATCTTCCTTCCCTGTAACTGCAACTGTGAAGTACTAAATAGTTTTGTGTTTAGATAGGTATGCAATTTTATGCACGGCTCAAATAATTGATATCTATCTTTATATATATAATTCTTCTGTGAGTGTGTATGTCACTGAACTTCTCTCAAACGACTGGACCGATTTTGATGAAATTTTTTGTGTGTGTTCAAGGGGATCTGGGAATGGTTTAGATTCGCAATTGGACCCGGTAGGTGGCGCTGCGATCAAGTTCTGGAATTTTAAAGTTGGGCGGTACGAAGTTCGCTGGGTCATCTAGTCATACTATATATTTCTCACATGATGATGAAGAAAAAAATGCACCAAACATGTATTTTTACATGTTTGGTGCATTTTTTTCTTCATCATGAGCATATTATAAACTGATGTTTCATAAGTACAACGTGATATGAGAACGGACTTCTGGGACTAAAGGACTTCTGTCACTAAAAAGTGACAGAAGTCCTTTAGTCCCAGAAGTCCCATAAATATTTTATGTAGTGTGTAAGAAAATTAATATGTAAAAATGATCTTTTACCATCAAAATGGTTTAAGGTAAAACTGTCTATTCGACGAGTAACATTATGTAAATAGCAATAGGACTTCTGGGGCTGAAATACGCATGTTACCTGTCCCATAGGGCTACTGGGACTTAAAAATCTCACTTGTCCCGTAATAGGTTTATCCCAATAATTTATAATGTAAATCGGTTACAAAAACACTTGTTCGTATAAAACTTGATTTAGATGGGTTTAACCCTTCCTGGACTAGTCCGGAGAAAAAAAAGGAAACAAACTTAAAGATCAAAAGTAAGTTTCGATGCTGTTAATACCGCCAACATATTCAGGAAAATAACATCAAACAGTTCTAAGAGAGAAAAAAAAACCAACAATTATTGGAAACTTGTTGTATTAAAGTCAAATAAAATTACTCATTAGGTCGTAGACTAGATCATGATAGCAATGTCCATAATATTTGTAAGGTATTTACAGAAAATAGAAGAAACAACAATGACATGAGAAAATGTCATACATTGATTTAGTTTCAGCCACCGTTAAGCCTCAATAGATTCTAATTTAGTTCTCGTTAACACAGGTTTTTTTCGTGTTTCTTACTAAACGATACCCTGATCAATATCTATAACGCTTCTAAAATTCAAACGAACTTTATCCAAAACGGCGTATAAACTATGAATCAATAAAGCACTTATTACCTTTAACTATCCAGCCAGATGCTCATTGCTACCTCCAAAGTGCATTTCTCCGAAACTTATCCAATTGCAAATAGAAGTTTAATATAAGTCATGGCAACGTAAGTCGATCGATTTAACAGTTCCTACTCGTGCAACGTCTACTTAGCTTTAAGTATTTTATTTTATATTATAAATTTAGCTCAAAGTAGCTGCTGATGAAGTAAGTAGCTTATTAAATTAATCAATAATATAATACGTGTAACTGTGATACAATGTATAACTAGGTATGGTGTCACCATATCACATTTAAATGTACCACTTTATGTTTGTAAATTGTAATTTTAATGTGATAATATTATGAACTTATATTTCAGAATTAAAATTGTAATTATTAAAATTATTATAAAATTGTGGACATTGTTAAACATTTGTGGATGAAATTTAATGTGTGAAGAATCTATCTAACAAAAATGAAACCGATAAACCTATATTTTTTTTTATGTCGTTGTAATTCAACTCTAATCATAAATAAATTGATATTTATTTAAATTAAGCCCCTAACGGACTTATATACTCTATTATCGTAAAAGTTCCGTAAGAAATAAAGAGAAAAAAATAGTTACAAGCAATAAAATTATTTGGAGTAGGTTTACATCTCGATTCTTTTGTAAATTATTTAAGACATTCTTATCATTTTATTTAATTGCTTCCTATTATAATCAGGCATTTCAACAAGCTTGAGAGATTAAATTGTAGTTGCAATTAAGTATAGTACTTTAAACTAGTTAGGACAGTTTGTACTTATTAAACCCAGAAGCACAAAACCACATCCAATTTAGTGTTAACGAATTGAATGTTGCAATTGAACGGATGTAAGAAATAAACCCGGGAGGTAAATTATGGATGTGTCATCAAGAAAAGCCTGAGAATAACAAAGATTTTAAATAATTTACCACTTACATCAATCAAAGTAAAAAGCTGTTTTGTTGTGAATGATGGCCAAATACTATTTTCAGATTAAATTAAAACTGTAACGTTTAAATACAAGTATTTTCTAAGGGTATAAACTTTATCAAGTGATGATTTTTTTTTTAATATGCACTATAATTTTGGTTTAAACAGTATCTTAATTAAAAAAAACTTCATAGTGTAATATTTAAAAAAAGTCCAAGTGCGTGTCAGGCCACGCACAGGAAAGGGTTCCTCAGTCACCCATGATGGTACGGCGATTTAAAATCGTATCCAATAGATAATTGTTATGTTTACGTATTAACACATTCAATGCCACTTGCATTACGAGATGCATCTCTGTACCTATGCAATGTTTGGTAATGACTGTACTGCTGTGGCCATACATTTTGAGTGTTTATATTATTTGTAATTGAGTATTATGTATAAGTTGTGATAATAATTATAACGTAAATACCTTTATTTAAAAAAAAATGCACTTTCACGGCGCCGTGTACTTGGCCTACGGACCTATGGGCAGCCAAACACACGGCGCCGTGTAATTGCTTTTTTTTCATTGTGCAATGTTTTATTCATGCTTTTTGGCTTAATTGTTTGATATAGAAGGATATTAGAAATAATAATAATCTTGTATGATAGAAGGTGAGGTTGCAATATGCCGATCTGGAGACATTGGACGGGTAAACGTCTCTTCGGGTACTTGTTTTGAAGTTTTCTGACGACTTGGTGACTGAAATCTGTCCATACGTCTGTGTATGACACGACTCCTAGTATCAAAAATACTATCTAAATTGTCGTCACTAGCCTCCTCTTCATCACCCTCATCCTCTTCATCACAACATTGAGAGAATACAGCTTCCTCGCTTGAACACTAAATCATCCAAACTACTATCAGCACTAAAACTACGTCCTTTTTTAGAAAGGGAACCCGAAGTTAATACGTTACCGCAGCGTTTAGAAGGACCTGGCTTGTCAGTCATTTTAGTGTAAAAAAGTGTATATTTCAAACGTCTGTATTTAAAAGGCGGATCGCGTGAACCCTAATCCAACACTTGATATTATAAGATCGCTATTTGACGTGTATGGCCACATGTATCACGTACGGTTATCGCAACGGTCGGAGCGGTAAACATGCATAGAAAAAACACAGTCGCAAACCACGGCACCGTGTGTCCGGCCTCCCGCTCCTCCACGGCGCCGTGTGCTCGGCCATATACATCTTCACGGCGCCGTGTAGTTGGCATTGAATGTGTTAATGCGTTAATTTTGTATGACGTTTTCCATGTGAGCGCATTTTACAAGTTAGGCCTCCATAACTCCTGAACTAATTAAGTCATCTAATCCGTTATAGTTTTCATTCAAAGTTATATGGACCAAAATCACGATTTTTTCCAGATTTTCTTGTTTTTAAAAGACCTATCTAATGACATCCCACACGATGGAGTAGCCGTGAGAAAAAAAAAACATCCCCACTTTACGTGCCCCAAATAAAAATATTTTTCATAATTTTATTGTAGCACTTTGTCGACGTAATTACAAATCATATTCATGCAAAGTTTTATCTATCTAGCACTTACCGTTTTGACGGTAAGTCGAGGACGGACGGACATGACGAATCTATAAGAGTTCCGAGATATAAACTTCGAAACCCTAAATAGTCACAGCAATTTTAACTAACCTGACGTTCTTGGCGTCTGAAATTTTCAAGTATCTTAATGTGAATTAGTTCCTTATTCTTTCGAAATGACAGTCAAAATACTATATTACGTGTGTACCCTTAATACTTTCCTTGTTCACACTCGGACATATTATATCCCCACGGACGCCACCAGTTGGTGGCTCTGTTTGACTCGAACCGACTAAAATCGCACGCGGTACTATGAGTCGAGGAACCAGGTATACCTTCGAAAGGAAGCCCCTGGAACCCCGACGCACCTCGGGCAATCTATGGTTTGCAGACGGCCCCCTACTGTGAACTCCGATGTTTCCTTACTGCCATATACACGTGCGCGTGTTGTACTATAAAACGTCAGATGTTATTAAATTTTACTTAATTTTCTTAAATCTACTAAACTATTTATACAAAATAAAGCAGGTAAAAGCCAACATACATATGTAGCGCTACTAAGATAAGCCCGCCTGCTTTAAATTCCGTATTAAAAGCTTGTCTCTGTAGAATATGGATTAGCCTGACCTCTAAACCCTTATACCCTGTTATGTGAATTCTTCTGTAAACCCAAGATAGTGGAATAATCAAATCATACGGTTTGAATTTTAAGAGCAGTTTTATTTCAAAGGGACAAATTATTCCTGTTTTATAAAGAAGTACTTTAACCTACGAATTCCTCTATTTACAATCGATTTATCTACCCAAAGGTTGCCTGTAATAAATAGTTATTTTTCATATGCTCATAAATTTTATGTACTATAAAATAAAAAAGAGTGGTACAGTAAAGAATATGCTATTCTATTCCATGGTGCCTTAAATATAATGTAATTTTTGGTATGTTTTATATACTAGGCCTTAGAATTTCTTGTAGATACTTCCAGGAAACATATGAAATAGCATTTTTTAGGATTTTTAAACTATAATCTGTCCACTCTCTTTTATCGCTCCTTGTTAAGTTCAAGGCTTCTCCTTAATTGGGATGCGGCTTCTATCGGCAGCCATTTTATAATGTATAATGACCTGAAATGCAATGAAAATCTCGTCTTTTAGGGTCCTCTGTACGAGTAGTTTCTTACACTCAATATTTATTATAAGCCAAAAATGTATATATAGAGTACTAAAATTCACATTTTGAAGACTGCAATTTTGGTCGTGACATAACAGGGGACTAGATTTTATAAGTAGATGGGGAAATTGAAAACTTCGTTCGTCATGTCTGTCCGTTCATTCGTCCGTACTGGACCGTACCGTCCAAACGATTAGTGCTAGAAAGATTTAAAAAAAGATGAAAAGAATAAAAGTAGAAAAAGAAGTAAGAAGTAACTGAGGCGTTTTCTTTTTCAAGAGTAGCTTCGTTTTGTGGCGTTACCCGTAATTTTAAATATTAAGCCAGTAAAGGTTAAAGTTGAACGAGAATAAAGTTTTATAGAGAACAATTAATGATTCAGTAATAGCAGTTAAATTAATTAACGTGTGCCCAAGTGGAGTCATTTGGATGCACAACTCTGCGATACTCTGTATGCCAAAGTGTGGTAATACAGAGTAATCGGGCAAATATGGGATGCGAGCAGTGAGGTTGAAATTCGGCCGACAGGTGCATAAGCTGTCTGCATTAACGGATAAATTGGAAACTGCAATTAAGGATTTATTACACGTCATGGGACAGCTAGGAAGTACTTCCACACTGCGAAACAAAGATTAATAAGTGCACATATATGTATATTTTCATTGCTTTAGAATCACACAATTATTTACACAGTTATTAGAATATTTAATTGTTTAAAAAAGTAGATAGATAACTAAATAATGATTTAAAATTACTTACATTTGCTTAACCTATAAGCAAATATAAGTATTTAAACCATTGTTTGACTTTTTAGTTAATTCAGTTCACTGACGTGTAAAACCGCTATTTTCAGTACTCCAAACTGTTATTAAGAATTTCTTGTAAAATAAACTCAACGACAGCGCGATCTGGGATTTCAATCTGAGACCTTTTCATCAGCAGTAGCATACGTTATCCACTAGATGAACAAGGTAGTATAATAAATAAAGACGGTAAGGCACAATAAAACTACATCGTTTTGTACAATTAGTAGGTAATTTACAACCATTCCAGCAAAACGTTTCGATTTATTTATTATACGAACCTCTATTTATTTTATTTTGCTTTATTAAAATAAACGACGTCTCAGACAAAACACATATAATTAGCTCACTAAACTATGTTATTCTGTACGTGAAAATGTATACAAACAAATGAAGCTGCATTTGCTACTTCATAATACTGAATCTCTGTCCCGAGCGTATTGTTAGTCTAATTTTGCACACAACGGAAATAATGGTCTATCTTGTTATTTAAATATGTACATACTCAGGGTATTTAATAATAACGTACATTTTACTTAGCTATTAATGGATAAACTATCTGATGATTTACTTCTAGCTGGCGGCCAATCTCAACGGATTCAAGTCAAGTACGCAGGAGATAATATAACAGAAATGTATTGTGTGCGTAAACAAAGGTGTAGGTACTCTTCGTTCTTTTTTTTTTTTTTTTTTTTTTTTTATATATTTAAGCCTGCCAAAGTGACTCTACTCTGCCTGATGGAAAGCATGAGTAGAATCCAGGAGTAGGGGCCACCATGCTTATTGTGAGGGTTGGCAATGTAGCATGGTGACCCCTACCATGGCAGCCTGGTTAGATTATTCTGCATCATTCTCCCGGCCTTCGAAGGGCGGGAGAATGATGCAGAATGATTGGGCCTCCGGTCTCACACTCACCAACGAAATACGACAGCAAGAATGCTGTCATTATTAGGATGGTCTTCTGTGTGAGGGTAGTACTAGCCGGGTCGAGCCGGCCCATTCGTGCTGAAATCAGCGTGGCTCTACTACCTATACTCACTCACTCTTACCATTCAATGGGACGGTTATATATATATACGGAATAGTTAGGGAGGCACGACTAACGGTTTTACATTATCTTCGAGGCATGGAGGTTAAAGTGTTCAACTGCCAAACTTCGTGCTGTTTTCTAAACATTTTTTACAACCAGATAAACTCAATAGGTACCACTTTTTGCTACAATCTCTAACAGCTTTATAATATTATTTTTAATTATAAACAAACTAGCTGCGCCCCACGGTGTTACTCGCGTATATCATTATGGTTGCTAAGCAAGTGTGTTATGCATGGCAACCGGTGAAGTTTTGACAGGAGATAAACAGTGATTGATACATTTTGACATCTACGATTTTTTTTTTTTTATAATCACATAACTTTTGCCCGTGTATCTCGATTAATGCAGTAAAAAGTAGCCTATGTGTTATTCTGATTTATAAGCTATATTACTGTAAAGTTTCATCCAAAACCATTTCATATAAACACATACATACAAACTTTCGCGTTTATAATATTAGTAGGATTAATAATTGCCTACGGTTAAAACTATTTTATTCTTTGTACGATTAAAAAGAATGTATGATAACTTTTATTATTACATAACTTTTATTATTACACTAGCTGTCCCGGCAGACGTCGTCCTGCCCTTAAAAGATTCCTATAAAAAAGTCATCCCCTATTCTCTAAAAAAAGATTTTCCCGCTTTTCTGTTGAAATTTTCCTGAATTTTCTTTGCTATAAACCTTACGGAGCCCGAGACCTTTCCAACGAATGCAAAACTGTGGAAATCAGTTCGTGCGTTCTAGAGTTATAGCGTCAGGAAGGAAAATCCGACTTATTTTTATATAGTAGATTTATTCATCAGAAACAGTTATACTAGCTTAAAACTATGATTATTACATTTATTCATCAGAAACAGTTATACTAGCTTAAAACTATGAACACTTATAAAAGAATGCGACATTTTACTCTGTAAATGCAGACCATTTATCTTTTTCTTAATTTTTGGCTCGAGAGTCTGAATTTTCACTATACTTATGTAAATTACTATACTAAAGTAAAATTCAATTTATCTGCATTTTATAAAGGTCTGCTACGTTCGGGTATGTAATCAGAATCTACTGATCTAAAGATTCTGGTTACATTTATTTAATCATCAACAGCCTTTAACAGTCCACTGCTGGACATAGGCCTCTCCTTTGAAAGGAGGTTTTGGCCTACTATACCACGCTGGCCAGACGGGTTGGTAAAGGGTTTGTTTCAAGTTTACCTTCTCTTGGCAGTGATGTTAGCTGCTTATTTTGTTCCTTTAGTCGCCTCTTACGACACCCATGGAATGAATAGGGGTGGTGACACTTTGTATTCTTATTCCGTCAACACACGGACACATATTTATTATGTCATAACATATATTTAATAATGCGGTGGTAATTAAAGCTTTTATTGTAATCTTTTGTATGCACAACACAACAAGTTTACCGTAAGCACAGTTTATCGTGTTGCTAAACATAAGCAGTAGGGCTCAGTTGTTATCATTACATAACAGTCGTTAAGCTTAATTGGAGGCCTTTGGGCGGTTTAAAATCATCTTACGGCAAGATTACGTGGCTACAATGTGTCTTGCCAGGCCCCACTCGGTCAACGTATGGCCTTAGCTTTCTCCTGAAAGAAGACCTGAACCAAGCAGAGGGACATGTATGGGTTGTTGTTATGATGGTGATGATATCATCGATGTGTAAAATTTTAATCAACAGTCATTCATGGTCCACTGCTATGCCTTTCCTCAGAACGAAGTTTTCAGTCTTTATTACTAAAACGGCTAGACGACCAATTTCAAAAGTTTTAAGTACGTCTTAATTTTGTATTCTTACTTTAGTTCAATAATTTGAAACAGGGATAGGTTTCAAATAATTTAACTAAATTCATATAAAACTGAATAAGTGAAAAGTATGAGAATCCACAATTCACGTTTAATCTTTTTCTATTCTTTCAGTTTCGAATAGACAGAGAAGCAACTGGCAAAGTGAAGCAAATATAAATAGAAGTCTTATTTGCGTGGAATAGTATAGTAGCTTTTTGCTACCAATACACAGGTAAAGGAACATGCTTACTGACTTACTATATTTACCTTTTAAATAATTGATCAAAATTTGATGTTTGTAATTTATATTATACTAGCTGACCCGGCGAACTTCGTACCGCCTTAGAATATGAATTCATAATAAAGTATTGTGTTTACGCTGTTAGTACACTGACGCATTCGTATGCGGCAGCGAATCAATGCGAAACTACTGCGGTAGCGAAATATCTGCGGAACGTTAGTACATAGTAGTTTTTTCGCAAAGAAAAATATTTCAATATTTTCGGCTTCCATGGTACGAAAATCTGTCCTCAACAATAGAACGCATGGGAACACCTTTCGATGCGAAACACCACTAGCGAAACATCTGCGTCTGTGTAACGATTTCGCAGTTCCTTGCGAAACAATACCGACAAGGACGCAACTATTTCATGTAGCCTAGTGCTAGAGTGAGACGTAGCGTGTGCGAAATTCTGCCATACTACTGACAGTTTTTTCGTTGTTTCGCAGCCGCATACGAATGCGTCGGTGTACTAACGGCGTCAGCTATTAACTGATAGTTACAAAGCAACAGCAGCGTCAACTAACCCCGGTCGGTACCGCCACAATCGCTTTGTTCGTGCATTTTAAATCTGTAATATCTTCAAGCGTATTAATTTAAATTACATGCTATAAGGGACCATATTAATCTATATTAAATACACGATGTATTTAAGGTACTTAATTGGATAAGGAATAATACTGTATTGCTTAAAATCGCTTCGTAAATAAGCCATTATTTCACGTAAAAAGAAAAAAGAAAAATATTTATTGTGGATTATCCATATAAGAGATAGTCATATACTATCGCGGACTTTTTTGTAGACCTTTTTAAGATGTACAAAACTGTAGTCCATAATTTTGATCTATCTCGTAGGATACAGCCAGCGCGTTTGCAATGTAAGCGTAAAAAATGGGTTTATTTACGACATCACATTAGAAACCTCTAAAATTATTATCTACTATATTATGCAGGTATTATACATAAAAACCTTCTTGAATCACTCTATCTATTAAAGAAAATGGTATCAAAATCCGTTGCGTAGTTTTAAAGATTTAAGCATACTCGTATATAGGGACAGAGAAAGCGACTTTGTTTTAAACTATGTAGTGAAGTATGTAGGTATGTCAATTGCAAATCCGTTCGTGTCATGCTTCGTAATTTAGGGCTGCTTCTAAAGACATTATATTCAGATATAATATTACCAACTTTTCAACATTGGGTGAGATTATCAGACGTTGAACCTTAAAACTTAAGGGGGGAAACTAAAAGAGTGCCAATTTACTTATACATCTTGAGTAAAAAAAAAGAACCAATTGACAAAACCGTGTTTTGTAAAAGCGTCCTTACCTCACTACTAGTAGAAACTTAGTAGTGAACGAAGAAAGTACCTACCTACTTCAAATGAGTATATATTTTTCACCACTGAGAGCTTGCCTTTTTAAACTAAACTAAACTAATTTAAAACTGATAAACATATTTTAATACTGTTATAGTGCTTTTAAATTCAAAGAACTAGGTACCTTTTCTGTGGTACAGAATATCTTTTAGGGTACAATTCTGTAATATATTTTATTACATGCATTTAATAAAAAAATAAATAAATAGAATGAAATATAAACATATAACAGATAGTAAATGTTGAGTTATAAAGTTGTAGGCGTAACAATTCGTTGTTTTATCGCTCACTGTGGTTTCTTCTATCCATTCTGAACATAGACCATATTTAATTTTAGATAGAATAGTTACACGTTATTTTCCCAAATACACGAGTAACACACTATCACCTGATTATATATTCTAAACTGTTCTTGCCGAACCATACATATACACTCGGTTCCAAAAATAACGGGTCAGTCACATAAACCCGAATATCTCCCGAACTACGTATGCCATCCTAATGAAACGAAGACTGTTCAATTGAGAATTTAATTATACAGATAAAAAATAAAATAAAACTTAGTTACACCCACAATATTAATCTTAAATTAAAAAAAAACTAAAGTAGTCATATTTTTCTTAAGATTACATTTTTTTTATGATTGTTTTTTTGCTGTTTTTCATCACTGGAGGCTTCATCACGTGGAGGCAATACAAAGTATTAAATGAAGAAAGTGATGAAAAACAGCAAAAAAACAATCATAAAAAAAATGTAATCTTAAGAAAAATATGACTACTTTAGTTTTTTTTTAATTTAAGATTAATATTGTGGGTGTAACTAAGTTTTATTTTATTTTTTATCTGTATAATTAAATTCTCAATTGAACAGTCTTCGTTTCATTAGGATGGCATACGTAGTTCGGGAGATATTCGGGTTTATGTGACTGACCCGTTATTGGTTTATGTGACTGACCCGTTATTTTTGGAACCGGCTTTAGATTCACATGTTAGTAGCATGCTTATTTCAACATTTACAGTTTCTTTGAAGACTAATCATAAAATGAACTAAGTGAATGGTGGTGAAATTCGAAAATTATTTCCAAACCTTACTATTGAGTATGGTTTGGAATTTTACTATTCTTCTTCGGTCGGATACTCTTGACTAGCACTAGCTCATGGCAGTTAATAGGCAGAGCTCCGATATCGTACTGAAGTTGATTTGGTCGTAGTTTTAATTAGGTACTTTCATCGAATTGGTGACTAACCCCGTTATCTTGTATTTTTCACTAAGCCTTGAAGATTGAGACTCTCACCAATACAGAGTAGTAAATCTTCGGTTTTACGGACAAATCTTAGTAAACTCAAAATATTTTTTATGTGTGTGTTACTGATGTTAAGAAATTACTTCGATCTTTGGACACATACACACACAAAAAACATACAAAGTAGCCCTTTTTTTCCTGTGCGGGAATCCCCTCGGATACCACCAGTTGGTGGTTATGTCGGACTCGAACCGACCAAAACCGCACACCGTCTCAGGTACCAATGGCCGGGGAACCATCCACCCCTGCCTGCTTCTGCTAGGGTGACAGATTGCCTCACCTGTCACCCCCAGGCTAGCGCTTATGGAGGACGGAGATCGTTCTGCGACCTCCGGCGCCTGAGTCGTCTGCAGTACCGGGCCCGTTCCCTGTACAAAGTAGCCCTGAGGACTGACAATTGTAGTGGAAACTTAAATTTATGAACAAACAGGTCATGTGACTATATCGATGACGACTTACATGAAGTTTACTCTCCTTCCAAACTTGCCTAAGATATTTTTTTTTACTTTATAAATAGGTTTAGAATTCAAATATCACGCCATATTTTTTTTTTTCAATACCAATAAACATTAGTTATGAAAAGCTATCAATGTTAGTATTCACTAATGAAAACAGCTCTTAACTACAGATAGTTATTAGTTAAATGAAAATGCCTTGCAGTGCTTACATAACATTCTGCTAAGCAAATACAGACGGAAATTCAAACAATACTTTGAAAGCTGAATAAAGCTCCATTATTAAATTAATTTCTAGGAACCAAAAACAAATATCTATGTTAAATAGGATTTAGATTTATTTTATGTTGATTTTATTTTACAAAAGTTGTTGACAAATATCGTTTTTAGGGTTCCGAAGTTCATGACTCGGAACCCTTATAGATTCGTCATGTCCGTCTGTCTGTCCGACCGTCCGTCCGTCCTCGACTTACCGTTAAAACGGTAAGTGCTAGAAAGATAAAACTTTGCATGAATACGTCTTGTAATTACGTCGACAAAGTGCTACAATAAAATTATGAAAAATAATTTTATTTGGGGTACCTCCCCTACACGTAAAGTGGGGATGATTTTTTTTTCTCGAGGCTACCCCATCGTGTAGGGTATCATTAGAAAGGTATTTTAAAAACAATACAGGGCTTCCACGGTGATTTTTGATTACGGTATCCATTTGCGAGATATTTCACTTTAAAGGGCACTTTTTTGTAAAAACAGGGCGTCCCCCACATCTAAAAGCTAAACGGCAGGCTCAAAAAATCTGGGAAAATTCGTGATGGTGGTCCTTATAATGAACTTTAAAGGAAAACTATAACGAATTATATGACTTTGATTTGAGTTCAGGAAATATAGAGGCTTTACTTGTAAATTGTGCTTACGTGGAAAACGTCATACAAAATTAATACGTAAACATAACAATTATCTATTTGATACGATTTTACCATTATTGGTGACTGAGGAACCCTTTCCTGTGCGTGGCCTGACACGAACTTGGCCGATTTTTTTTTATGATATAAACAACGTGTTCAATTCAATAAATCAGGTTATCAAGTTAACAGATCACCATTGCAATGTATTAAACCTGCCAATATGACTATGCTAATCTATCGCCTGATGAAAAGCATGAGTAGATTCCAGGAGTAGTAGTGCTACCATCCTACATTCCAGCATGATGAACCACACTATGACGGCCTAGTGAGTAGCTTCTATATGATTCAACAGACTTTAACCGTCCACTGCTGGATCTAAACCTACGCTTTAAAATGAGGTTTTGGCCTACTATACCACGCTGGCCAGACGGGTTGGTAAAGGGTTTGTTTCAAGTTTTCCTTCTCTTGACAGTGATGTTAGCTGCTTATTTTGTTCCTTTAGTCGCCTCTTACGACACTCATGGAATGAATAGGGATGGTGACACTTTGTATTCTTAATCCGTCACCACACGGACAGCTTCTATTAAGATTGGTTGAAATAAAACATCAGGAATGCTGTCTTCTCTGGGCGAGGGTAGCATCGTCCCGGTTGAGCCAACCGGTTTGTGTTGAAATCAGCATGACTACTAACTACATCTGATACGTAATAACATCTGATTTAAAATTACCAAAGCTTTTGCAATAAAACTAGATTGACTGATAAAATACTTGTACCATAGTGAGTCTCTCAAATTCATCATCATCAATCTATCACTATGTTATTGCATACATAATGAGTTTTTCAACAAGAACTTTGTTTTTTAATTGGCGCAACACTAACACAATGACAGTTTGATATTTATGTACGTATTCGTAATAGATACTTTGGCAATTGTTGCCAGGGATGTTGCGGATGTCGAGTTTTTCACGGAATGCGGATGTTTAAGATAAAACAATGATAAATTAAGCATTAATATGTACTTATTTTTACTTTACTGGTGCTCATATTAGTAAGATGAGTACTTAAATTAATATTACTTTAACTGTAAGCACTATTATATTACTTTAGTCCCAGCTCAGCTTAAACAGCCAGGTAAACTCCATTATGTTACACCGGTAATACGATTTATTATAGGTAAAGTTTACCGTTTTATACGAAAATTATTTATTTTGCCAGCGTGGTTCCCGTGATTGATAGATTATCTTCCTAGCTCATTAACAATGTTACCTGCCACCGACACAAAGTAATACACAGAAATATTTTAAACCAAATATAGGGGATAGATGGGGGAGGAGAAATTCATTAGATAAAAACCTAACTCTGAAACCTAAAAAGCAAATAAATGCCCAATAAATGATTCGCAGAAAACTAATTTGCGAATGAAAAACTTGATCTGAAAGGGTACTTGTGGACATTGCTTAATGCAAACAGATAAAGCGAACTTGGAGTCTTGCATTGCCAATGAATCTGTAGAGCTATTTCGAGCTTGCTATTTTCTAAAGGCTACTGAAAGGCTTCTTTGATTTGATTAAATAAACTGTTGGCAAATAGTTTAAAGCTAGTTCGATTCTATGAAATCGAGATCTTAGGTGCTTCTTCCTTCTCAGAAGTTTTTAATTTACTTTAGTGAATTTTACTTGAACGTGAACTTTAGGGTTCCGGCCAGCAAGTAACATCATATAAAAGTTCTCGTAGTTCGTTGTAACTTTGATCGATGTTTTAATAATAGTGCATTGATTAAATGAAAGATAAATTGCGGTTTACGATTTATGACGAATTAAAAAAAAACTACCTACTAGATCTCGTTCAAACTAATTTTCGTTGGTAGTTTGCATAGTAATGTACAACATAATATTTTTTTTAGTTTTATCACTCTCTTATTTTAGAAGTTACAGGGGGGGGGGGATACATTTTTTCACTTTGAAAGTGTCTCTCGCGCAAACTATTCAGTTTAGAAAAAAAATATGTTAGTAACCTCAACATCATTTTTGAACACCTATCCATAGATTGGGTTTGAATTATAACACGTATGGGTTTAAAGAAAAAAAAAAATGAGGACCCCCAAAATGTATTGTTTTTTTTTCTATTTAAATGTGAAAATCTTAATGCGGTTCACAGATTACATCTACTTACCAAGTTTCAAAAGTATAGTTCTTATAGTTTCGGAAAAAAGTGGCCGTGACATACGGACGGACAGACAGACAGACAGACATGACGAATCTACAAGGGTTCCGTTTTTTGCCATTTGGCTACGGAAAACTACTAACTAGATCTATGTACATCATATATTTTTTTAGTTTTATCATTCTCTTATTTTAGAAGTTAGAGGGGGGAGGGGGGCATTTTACCACTTTGGAAGTGTCTCTCTCGCAAACTATTACAGGGGTTCAGAAGGAGAAATTAGAACCCCTCCTTAAATTAAGGCGCATAGAGGGCGCACCGTGTGGTTTTAATCTGTTCGATTTCAACACACCGCCGTGCCGCATAGAAACCCCGGCGAGGTGAAGGCCCGAGGGGGTTTCCACAAAAAAGTCCTATGTCCAGAGATGATACAGGGATTTCCTTTCGAAGATACCCCTGGTTCCTCGGCTCTTGTATCCGAGACAGCGTGCGGTTTTAGTCGGTTCCAGTCTGATATAGCAACAACAGCAGTGGACTGTTAAATGCTGTTGATGTTAATGACTGTGAAAAATAGCAATAGTAACTTGACACACTTCTATCCAACTACACCCTAATTACTTAAGTTAAGTATCCATCATCATCATCATCATCAACAGCCTTTAACAGTCCACTGCTGGACATAGGCCTCTCCCTAAAAAGGAGGTATTGGCCTACTATACCACGCTGGCCAGACGGGTTGGTAAAGGGTTAGGTTCAAGTTTTCCTTCTCTTTGCATCGATGTTATCTTGCGTAGTTTTCATCCCGCGGGTGTCGTAAAAGGCGACTAAGGGATAAACTACGCAAGTATCCATAGTACCACTGATATGCTTACGTATTTCGAAATACGTAGGTACCTACTTATTATGGAGTACCTAGCTGAGTCCGCGGTTATGGTTTTAAATCACGAGTAACTCCGCTGACCGAAGCATAAGCTTTCTGTTAGTGAAAGTTCTGTCAAAAGGGATTCAGCCGATCCAGAGTTTAGCTGGAACAAACATACATAAAGTTTTGGCGTTAGTACCGTACTTTGATATGCATTTATCAACTCCGATTTTATTCATTTGTACTGATAAACTAATTAGAAACAAATATTGATTGTACCAACTCATCAGCATTTTTTACTTTTCTCAGAAGTCGATCGCGCGTCCTCTGATTTAATAAACAGCAAGTGAAAAGGAGTAGAAGCCTTTATATTCTTTTCTTTATATTTCATCAATATTCAATGAACACTGCTACACGGTTTGTTAACTTGACTCTCAGAATACGTGCGTATAAACTACCGCAGGCTTGCTGCGCCGGGCGGGATTATCCTGCTAAGCGAAGCTTCGCTCACGTGCGCGTTTTGTATTCTCAATATTCTTATAATAATTACTAATAAGATAGTTATATTTTATTGCTAACTGAGTGGATCCACAATCATTTGCTACTAGAAATAAGATGACTGAATTTTCTAATTAAATTAGCTAACCCATGCAGCTTCATTTACACAATTCAAACTCTTCAGCTTTATAAAATTAGTATAGATATAATTTCTGTTATGCGAACTGATTACATTCCAAAAAGTACAAAAGATAGGTCTTTAATGCAAAATATTATTACATAATAAATATTTCAAGTTGTACAAATTTTACTTTTACTCTCCATTTTATAATATATAATTTTACTAGTAGATTACCAAATTAGGAGTATTTTTAGTGTAGTTTATACTAATATTATAAAGAGGAAAGGTTTGATTGTTTGTTTGAAATGAATAGGATACGAAACTACTTGACCGATTTGAAAAAAATCTTTCACTAGGACAATCGTATTCGTAATCGTACATTGTCTCTGACGGAATGTTATCAAAAAAGTTAGGGATCCGTATGAAAACTTTGATAATGTAACCTAAGGTGTTTAAAAAATACCGAATTAAATCAGTATTTTGCGTACGCTGAGAAAACCATTGACAGTAGAGCAAAGTCCTTTAAATAAGTCCACAATACCAAAAGTGTAACTATTATACTTCATCATCTGACGCAGTCCACTGCTGGACATAGGCCTCTCCCATTGCACACCACTATTATACTTATTACTACACTATTATACTTAAGTCATAATAATTACTTTTTCATTATAAAATATTCAATATTTACGTCTGAAATAATTAAGGATAAGTACAGCTTGTTATTATTTATTTTCCAAATGAATCACGTCATATTCAAGTCCATATCATTTTCTGTAAATTACTTTTGAATTATTGAAATCGAACATACCATTCAAAAGTCATCATGAGTTTAATATTTTTCAAAATTGAAAAATAAGAAAACGCTTATGGTTCCTGTATGTATGTATAATTATATCAAAATTATCTTATAGTAAAATACCATTTTTTTATCAAGCCCCAATATAAAGTGTGAGGATTGTTATGCTTAAGTTTGAACTGATAAATGTTTGAGCATACATCTATCAAGAGGTCTCGGGTTCGATTCCCGGTACGGACCATATATTTGTGCAATGAACAAACATTTGTTTCGGAGTCTGGGTGTTTTCTATGTATAATATGTATGTATTTGCCAAGAATAAGTATGTTTGTGTATTTATATCAGTTGTTTAGTACCCATAATACAAGCTCTGCTTAGTTTGGGAGTATATGATGTTGTGTGTAAAATGTCCGAAATATTTATTATTATTATTATTTATTATCACAACCTTCAAATGGATGATTTTGAATAATAAAAAAAGATTCTGGAAAATCGAGCCTCCTTTTTTTAAAAAATAGTAAGATTATTGTAATTTGAAAACAGTAATACAAAAATGTCATTAGCAAATTAAGTTTTTGTTACATTATAATATCGATTTATAAAATTTTGTGTTTTAAAACGACAAAATAACCTTCCTTGTATGTGTTGGCTTATATGCAGATTAATTTAAAACATTTAGAACTGCCATCTATCAAGGCATTCTTAAACTAACTCTGGAAGATGACTTAGTTTAAGAATGTTTCCATAGACCTTGTTGGATCTTGTTGGAAAGCGAAATTATGTTTTACCGAAATGTACTCATTTTTTCATAGATGTCGCACTTATTCTTCTATATCTTATCTTTCTAGTTGTACAAAACTAGTGTCTGTAAGTCTGTATGTAATATCAAAATAACAGTTTAAACGGTATTTAAAAAAAAAGTATATTTTTTATTTTTGTTTGGCTGTTAGTTTCGGGTATTTTGACGGCATTTTCATTGGCAGCTCATGTTATAGGGAGTAATTACGTGATCTTTTGTATTAGACTGGCTTCTAAAAATTATAAAATACATGTTTTTTAAGAACTAAATTATCAGCAGGTAATGCCATCTTTATGGAAGCGCTCATAGCCGAGTAGGTGATTTTAACCAATTACCGAGGGTAAGCAACGATGGCGTGGTCAGACCTAGATGGGTGACCGTTTTTGCCTTGATTCGGAGGTCACGTTACGCAGTCGGGCCCGGTTTTCATCATAAGATAGCAGTCGTGAAGCTTAGTTGGAGGCCTTTGGGCGGTTTAAAAACCTGCAACGGCAAGATTACGTAGCCACAATGTGTCTTACCAGACCCCAACCCGCCAGCTCGGCCAGCATAGGGACGTATGGCCTTAACCCTCTCCTGAGAGGAGACCTGAGCTCAACAGTGAGACATTTTGGGTTGTTGATGAATGCCATCTCTTGAACAAGACTTGTAGCTTTTGCATTCACTTAGAGTTTTGAAAGTAACTTTAACAATATTAGTAGTTGTAACGCACAGATGGCGCTTGTCGCCTAAATTGTCTTGATTTTTATATTTGCTACTTGTTTAATAATTTTTGTTTGTTTTGCAGTAATATCAAAGGGGTGTCACTCCGCAGTTTAGGCATAGTCGGCCGCCTGCTTGCCCGGACAGGCTTGCCGGTAGGGCTGTCGCTTACGCACGATATGCGTCACGTTCACGCTCTAGCGCATTATTGAAATTTTTGTTATACTTTACGATACATAATAACGGCATCTAATGACAAACGTCAATCTTCTAATCCATGTAAAATATATAGTTCTGTTTACGGATGTCTGAATAAAGGGTTTTAGGTGTTATGTAGGATATACCGATATATCATTTAAAACGTCATTTGTTGACAAAGTACCTATAGTAATTATTATAACAACTACCTTATGTTTATTTGGAAAGTAATTTTGTTCACTAAAGTAAAGTACTACAGAAAAGTACCTATTTCTTAAATATTTAAATTATTTTTAAAAGGAGACACACCGGATTACGTCAGAACAGATAAGAGTTACACGATAGAAAGATACGCAATTGTAGGTAAATAATAATCGTAGGTGATTCGGCGCTGTGCGATATAAATTGAACTTAATCTTATGACGCCAAGGGTGTTTATTTCTTTAATTTTACTTTTCGGAGTGAGTCTTCTGTACTAGTACTATTATGTATTCTGTGGTAATATTCACATGCCAACTCTACTACGTATAGCAGTGGAGTACTGTCTAGTCAAAAAGTTCGTGTTTATTCTTGATACTGTGACATTAAATTCATGCAATAATTTGGTAACACAAACATTTGGTATTTGGTCCGACCCGGGAATCGAATCCCAGACCTCTTGATCAGCAGCCGCATACACTAACCATTAGCCCAAATAGGCAGTCGACAAGTATAAACAAGAGATACAGGATCTGAGTGTATGTCGGGAATGATAACGTTTGCAAGAGCCTTTACAATTCCTTGCTGGACATAGACCTCTCCGTGCAAACAACTACTGTCCTGCGGTAGACTGTTCCCGTAGTCATCACAGTACCATGTGCACTCAAAATGTTTTTTACTTATCTGCCATATCAAAAGATAATAGTTTTAAAAAACGAAACAAACATGCTTTTAAACTAAAATGTAGGAAATAATTTTAATGTAACAAAGCATGGGGTGCTTTCTGAAAATATTTCAATAACGTCGCCCCACGCTTTTTATTTTTTATCTAGACTAAAAAAAACTAATTTGTTTAAACATTTTTTATTGTTTTTTTTTCAAATTAGCGTATTGTCATCGGTCCTCGATAAATCTACAAAGTTTGAACGAAATCTGGCCGTTTAAAGTGGGTCAAAATCGCACCCAAAGGAAATTATTTGTTTTGAAAAAAAAATGATTTTTTAAAGAAAACTCCGCCATCAGGAATATGAATCCTGTGTCGCAGGGGACTTTACAAACACATATAAAACGGACAGTAAGAAGACCCAATTGTGAATCACACAAAGTGATGTCCCACGTGGGATTCGAACCCTCGACACTTAGCGCAGTAAAAAGCGGCGTGGCGACCGCCTAAACCACTAGGCCAACCGTACAGTTATTTAAATCGATATCGATTTAACTCCTCACTATTGAGGAGATTCCTGTCTTTAGAGCTCTAACCATCGGTTCCTTGATCACTGTAGTCGAAGTCGGTGGAATATTACTTATAATATTTTTAAATGTAGTTTTTATTTATATTTAAAAATGTATTTGATATGTATATAAATGTAGTAAAGATAACAATAATGAAATTGAAACAATACATTTCATTTTGAATAATTTATTAATACAGACATATAAATTGTACTTATTCATTTTTTTTTACCTAACGGATAAAGTTCATCTCTTACATTTTTAGTAGCTATATAAGGATTATTTCCAGAGCCATAGTAACCCATAGACTCAAGTACCCAGGATGATGCTACGGACCATTGAGGGTATGCATATTCATAATACTCTCCTGGTTTTATTTCGGCGTAGGTATAAATATGTTTCATATAGTACCTCATATCGGTGAAAGCTAAATAACTCTCGTCATTGTAACGTATCTCAAAACTGCCTACCCCCGCAATCCACTCGTGGTCCATAAGGGGACCACCATTTTGCACACAAGGAAATTTAATATTATTATCAAAACAAATAAATCTACCCCACAACTTTGGTATGAACTTTGAGCACTGTCTTAAATATGTACGAGCTGTTAAGTGGTAGAATACTTTATAGTTTTCACGAATATGGGCAAGATATTCATATCCACAGCCTGCAAACCAAATTAGGTTCGTTAAGCGATTACTCGAAAGTAAAAAAGCTCTGTACGCATAAGCATATGAACCAGGGAACGTGTAATGTACATAAATTTGATCCAAAGTATGTACTATAGTAATGTCATCTTTTGGTGAATGGTATCCCCAGGGTCCATGCTGATGCTCAGGGTTTAAGCTTCTTGGAATTAGCCTCGTTACCCTCCAAACACGGTATCTATATGGTGTATTATGTTCGCCTGTACGTCCCAAGGCCCATATACGTAAATTTCTAGCGTCATTCAGATATGGGTCTAAATGATTTGCAGCCGTAACTACGGTTCTTCGATTCAAAATTGCACCGGTACTGAGATTGATCATACCTGTAATAAAATAATTAATTAATTATAATAATAAATTAATAATAAAAAAAATATATATAATTAATTTTATCTATAATTATTATTATTTTATCTATAATTAATTAAAGATGATCATTAGATTTATTTCTCAATTAGCTTTTAAAATAATATAGATGTTGTGAGATTTATGGGTATATTAGGTAAACTCTTTGACTGCCTTGTTGGTCTAGTGTTTAGCGTATGCGACTGCTGATCGAGAGGTCTCGGGTTCGATTTCCGGGTCGGACCAAAATGTTTGTGTGATCCGCAAGTATATGTTTCGGAGTTTGGGTGTTTTACTGTGTATAATGTGTATGTATTTACAAAAAAAAAAGTATGTTTATGTATTTATATCAGTTGTCTAGTACCCATAATACAAGCTCTGTTTAGTTTGGGACTAGATGGCGTTGTGTGTAAGATGTCTGAAATATTATGAAAATATTATATGTATACATATTATACATGTTTGTTGGGTGTTTTCTATGTATGTATTTACAAAAAAGAAGTATGTTTATGTATTTATATCAGTTATCTAGTTACCCATAATACAAGCTCTGCTTAGTTTGGGGACTACATGGCGTTGTGTGTAAAATGTCCCAAATATTTATTATTATTATCTTAGTATGGGCATGTTATGCGGTTAAAATGTGGTATAGAAAATGTTGGGTTCGAAAATTGAAGGTTACATACAAGCTCTGTTTAGTTTGAGACAAGATGACGTTGTGTGTATAACTCGTGCGAGCTAAGATGGCACCTGGCTCAAAACGAAACATGATACCGTTCCCCCGCGTGATACCCCTCTGTCGTCTTGCGAGTAGCGTTAGCATCACTATTACCGTTGCACGAATCTTTCCATAATAATTTTAGTTTATTAGGTATTACCTAATGTCATCACGAGTTTATTTTATTAACATATCATTAGATTCGTATGGACAAACCAATTGTTTTAAGAAAGGTCACACGAAAAAAAACCAGCATGACGACTATGAGACGCAATAGTTTAAAATAAAGAATTTCCATATACATGGATATTTAAGACTACGATTATAAGGCTTATCATGACGATTTAAAATTGTATTTTATAACCTAATTTCAGTTCCTAATTTCATTTAAAATGATATTAGATATTACCTAATATTATTTAAATCACTGCACAAAGAATGCATTCCGATAAATAATGAATGAGGCCTGCTTCCTATTGGTATGCATATGTATTTTCTAAGGTACCACTTAAGATAAAGTAGTATGTTATGAGAAACTAATTGAAGCAAAATAAATGTTGAAATTTTAAAAAAACTAGAATAAATTATATTTTTCTTGCACTCAGTACTTTAAACGACTGACATTTGAGTCAGGTGCCATCTTAGGTCGCACGAGTTACAAGATGTCTAAATCAAGTATGTATTCAGTCATGTACATATCGCACAAGCCGTATTGTATTTATCGAATACAATTAACAAGACAACTTATTATATGTACATTTACTAAAGACAGAAAAGATAATTATATTATTATGTCTTAAGTGTCTTATCTGACTGCCTTGTTGGTCTAGTGGTCAGCGTATGCGGCTGATGATCAAGAGGTCTCGGGTTCGATTCCCGGGTCGGACCAAATGTTTGTGTGATCCACAAATATATGTTTCGGAGTTTGGGTGTTTTACTGTGTATAATGTGTATGTATTTACAAAAAAAAAAGTATGTTTATGTATTTCTATCAGTTGTCTAGTACCCATAATACAAGCTCTGTTTAGTTTGGGACTAGATGGCGTTGTGTGTAAGATGTCTGAAATATTATGAAAATATTATAATCACCGTAAGATATTCCAGCAACAATGTACAATCGTCTTCTGAATTGAAGCTCATACCAGTCATACCAAGGGAATATTATTTTGAACCAGTTGTGTTCTGTTCTCTGCCACCTAAATCTACTAGTCTGAAGTGTAAATTCATCCCATCTCCACCATGGCCCTTCCGTTGTAGTCCCGATATCCCAAAACCCAGTAACACTATGTGCAAAGTAACAAAGTGTAGTAATGTATCTGTAAGAGAATTATTATATTTTTTTTATAGAGAATCACTGCATCTTCATGTCTATTAAGTAATGTGATGTATGATTAAACAATTATATATTTTTTTCATTTCAATTTAATCTCGAAAACAAATACTTTTCCTTTTCGAAAAACATGTTCCAATTTCAATGTTATTAGGTCCTTCAAATTAAATTTTAGAGTTTTGTCGTAATGACCACTTTGATCAGAAATATCTCCTCTTGGTTATGAATTCCAAATTCAAATTTATAAATTTATTTAGCTCGTACATTTGAGTTTTAAAAACAGCCATTATTTTGTTTTTTCCTCATTATTTTTTTCTTTGGGGTCGCTTATTACCGCAGAATGGAAAACATGAAATATCGATACATTTAATAGTACGAGTTCTACGGTGGCAGCAGTGCTGCAGAAACAGCTCGAAGCATTAATGATTTGTACGGCGCTTGTGACGCAAAAGAAAGCACGGTACGTTTTTGCTTTTAACGTTTTTGTTCTGGAAATTCCGACCTTCAGAACCAGCCCCGTGGACGCCGGAGAACCAAGTGAAAAATGAAGAATTGAAGGCTATTGTGGAAGCGAATCCATCACAAAGCAGTTCAAAGATAACTGCACTCTTCGGGGTAAGTGACAAAACTGTATTAATCCACTTGAAGCAAATCGGGAAACCTAAAAAACTTGAACGATGGGTACCTCATGAATTGAGTAGATCGAACTTGCAAAAACGCGTCGACTGCTGTGTTACTTTGCTCAACCGACACTATAATGAAGAGATTTTAAATCGAACCATTACTTGTGATAAAAAGTGGATACTGCTGGATAATCAGAAGTGCTTGTCGCAATGGCTGAACCCTAGAGACCCAGCCATATCCTCCTAAGCGAAAATTAGCTCAAAAAAAGTTACTTGTGAGTGTTTGGTGGACTAGCGCCGGTGTCGTTCACTACAGCTGTCTAAAATCTGTTCAAACGATTACGGCAGATATCTATAGTCAGTAACTACAAACCCTGAAGGAAGAACTAGCTTCTGAACAAACCGAGATTGGTCAATCGCTCTAGGCCACTGCTGCTTCATGACAACGCAAGACCACACACTGCACAACAAACAACCACTAAGTTAGATAAGTTACAATTGAAATGTCGGTGACATCCACCGTACTCCCCGGACATTGCTCCAACAGATTACCAATTTTTCTGGAATTCGGACAGCTTCTTACAAGAAAAAAATATTCAACTTCGATGCGGCAGTCGGACGGACGGCTAATGAATTACCCTAATATTTACAAGAAAGTATAAAATATAAATAAGATGAATAAATATTTCTGACATTTAACACACAACAAACTAGTTGCTAATTTCACACTAAGCAGAGATTGTATTATCAAAACTGGAATGTCTGATTGAAAATTTACATAATTCATTTTTTTTATACATACATAGAAAACATCCAAACTCCGAAACAAATATTTGTAAATCATACAAACATTTGGTCGACTCAGGATTTGAACCTGAGCCTCAAACACAGCTGTTGCATTCACTAACATTGCGCCAAAGAGGCAGTCAATGAATATGTAAACTATTATGTAATATATTTATTTCAGTTGTTTATTACCCTCAGTAATCGTAGTAGTTTCGGACTTGTTGGCGTTATATATCAGATAAACTAACTGACATTGAAGGTAAATTATGTGATCATGACGATTTTATTCTGTTAGCAGACACATCAATAAATATCTCATCCATTTTGCTGGCCCAACAGATATACCAATATACCAGAAGACAATTTCAATACCAGTAGTATTGTAGTACTATTACGGTATAGTTAAAGTTATCTAAACCGTTAGAGTGTGACGACTCCCACATACAGCACAAGCTAAAGATATATAACAGCACCATCAACCGAAGAAACGCTGAACCACGAAGAAAACAAAGAACGAGATATACGGAGTAACTACAAATCCTAGAATGAGAAATTTTCCCGCCGAAGCATATATACAACATTACAACATCAACTGTTGGGTAGTGGCCCGCCAGGCTTGATCACCTCGCTTGGTCGGAGGATCCACCCTTTGCGTTGGAGGGAACCGACACTCGTTTCTCCACAATAGTTTTCCTTTGAAGTTCATGAGATGGACTACCATCATCATTTTTAAAGATTTTTCGAGTAAGTTTAAATGTTAGAGGGGGTGGGACGCCCTATTTTACAAAAAATGCGCTTTGAAGTTAAAAGACTCGCAAAGGGATTACTAAAGTCGTTTGAGTAACCTCTCAATGTTTTTAAAAGACTTATCTAATGATACTTGACCCAAAAAAACCACATGTAAAAAATAGTTTTTAAAAACAGTTATTTTAGTACTTTGTCGATATGATAAAAACACATATCTATGACTGAACGGATATGATAAATGTATAAGGGTTCCGAGACGTGAACTACGGAACCCTTAAAAACAGAACAGCAAATTGTGACTTACCTGATCTTCATATTCTGACAAGTAAAGTAAATTTAGTGCGCTATAATACTGTTTAAATCATGACTTCGTTTACTTAATTAATGAACGTATTTATAAAACAACATCACCATTTTATATTTCAAAGTTATTTATATTTACAAACATTAAATTGTAAATATGTCGGTTTAAAGATTGTATTTCAAAGAAAATGGAATGTGTTATTTTGAAATTGTTATACAAACGGCAATTACACATTGAGACACACCAAACAATTTTTTTACGGAAGCGTATACTAAAAGTATCGTAAGGACAAAAAAAACTCCTGCGGTTAAGATTTTTATGCCAACCAAAACATTTAACAATTAAAAACCGGCAAAGTGCTGGTTGGACTCGCGCACATGGTTTTGCACAAACTTTTAGTTAAATTTCTCCTTAACTATAACTTTGCCGTCGGAAAGTTGTTGTTCCCATGACACAGGTCATGGTTATTGTATCAACTGCAAATAAGTTTTTAATCACAAAAGAAGTAATGCAACTACAAATTATGGTTTTAATTTATTTTTCTTTACTTATTTTATATATATGAGCCTACCAAAGTGACTCTTGAGTAGAATCTAAGATAAGTGGTCACCATATATGGTGAATCGCACTTACCAACGAAACATGACAGTATAAATGATGATTTTGGTCTTCTGTGACAGGGTTGTACCGACCCGGTCCAGTGGATCTATTCGTCCTGAAGTTGGCATGACTCTAGTACCATGTGCTACATAACATTTATTTTTGTCTTTTATGATTATTGATCAACGGTAAGGTAAGGTAATCTGTAGGTTTTTATTACAAGCCGTATCCTTTGATCGCGTTGACTTAGAAGTTTGATTTTTTGACTTCTGCAAATGACATCCAATCTTAGTCGGGTTTTAGATTTTTACGTGAAATTTCAACATACTAAGTAATATCGCAGTTATGGGCTATAACATTTAAGGATTCCTGTGGACCCTACAATCAAATCTGTCATGTTGTTATTGGCACCACGTAAACTGTTTCCGATATAAAATAATTTTTAAATTTCATCATCATCACAGTTCACTGCTGGACATAGGCAATTGCATGTATCTTGGTCACGTTTACCCCAACGGTTGTCAGTTCTACAGCATATAATTATGACCAGCTCATTGCAACTTCAGCTTGCTAATCCTGTTGGCTAGCACGATGACCTTGGTACTCTGCCGGGTCGCCTCGTTCCTGATACGATTCTTTAGAGAAACGCCAAGCATAGCCTTCTCCATTGCATGTGTGTTCCGTGTGTCATAACGTGCAGGACGCATTGATTGTAAACTTTCGTATTTAGGCACTTTGGGATCGATGTTAGGAAGATCCGACGATGTAAATGGTATGGTACATGGTTCTTTAGGAACGTGGTCTAGGACTGTGTAATTAAACTTAATGTAGTCTCTCTGACGCAACGCAGCACGTACAAGACTTTTTCTTGTACAAAAATATCTATATACTAGCTTTAGCCAGCGGCTCCGCCCGCGTGTATGTCGGTTATCGCGGTAAAAAGTAGTCTATGTCCTTTCTCAGGTTCTTAACCATTTGAGTACCAAAATTCATCAAAATCGGTTAAGCGGTTTAGGCGTGAAAACGTAACAGACAGACAGACGGAATTACTTTCGCATTTATAATATTAGTAGGGATTAACACGTCAAACAAAAACTTTGTACCCATTTGATTTTGAACAGGGCCCCCTGCCCTGTTAAAAGTCGTGCGGAGCATTGTCGTGGCGGGAGCACTGCTCGTGGCCGAAAACAAAGCCCATGAAAAAGAGAAAGTCCGCCTCGAACTGAACCTCGCTGAAGCGAGAAAGAAGACGTGGGGTTCTACTTCTGCCAACACAGGTATAACGTTGACGTCATCGACGCCAGTAGTATCGGCCGGTCGTTTGGAGCTGGACATAGTCAGGCTCATGGCGGAGATGGAAAAGCGATTAATGAAGCGTATCGCTGCTGTCGAGAGCGCTCATAACTGTCCGTCTCGTATGCGGACGCTGCTAGGGCCGGTTCAACAGCTCAGGCAGCAACTAGGGTGGCTATGCCAACGTCACGTCAAGAATGAAGGAATCACCTGAGAAGGTCATCTAGGGGAAAAAAGTAAAGGGTAAGGCAAACCTACCCCAAACCTTAGTCTCAGCCCCTTCTAATTCTCACAGTGCCCACCGAAAGGGGACTGGACGGTAGCCAGGGATAAGAGAAAGAGGCAGAAAGTCGCCAAAAAGGCTGAAAAGGCCGCCGCCGCTGCGACTGGAGCGCCGAGGAAGCTCCGCGTGTTTCGTTCTACGGCCGTTGTTGTCACCCCTGACGGCGGAGGCAGCGGAGGGCTTGAAGTACGCCGAGGTCTTGTCCGAAGTTAAGATCAAAGTTGACTTCAGAGCCCTCAAGATCGATACGTCGAGGGCTCCCAAACTCTGAACACCCGGTGTGTTCAATGTAAAAGCACGTGAACGGGAGCCCGTTATGGAGGATTGGCTCGAGAGGCATCATGGTAGCCTCTCATACCGGTTGACACAGATGATCACTGGAAAGGGATGCTTTACAGATCAGTTGTGTCTGATCCGCAAAGAGCCAATGCCTGAGTGCTGCTACTGCGGTGGCCGGACCGTGGACATGGCGCTTTACACGCTGCTAGAATGTCCGGCATGGGAGGAGCCAAGACGTGACCTCGTGGCGTCCATCGGAGTGGGGAATCTCTCGCTCCATAACATGATTGTGGCCATGATACAGAGCAAGAACGTGTGGAACTCCACCGTCTCTTTCTGTAAGTAGGCCATGCTTGCAAAAGAGATGGTGGAGTTAGACTGGGAGAGGTTCAGAACTCTTCCGGTCCGCCAGGCCCGAGAACGGGCCAGATATAGCAGGCAACTCAGGCGCCAGTAATCGTTAAACGATCTCCGTCCTCCATAAGCGCAAGCCTGGGGGTGACAGATGAGGCCATCTAGCAATAGCAAAGAAGCAGAAGCAAAGCGCGCGCCATTTAAATTTTAAGTGGTGTTCCTAAACAGAAGGGGGCCATCTACAAGCGGTAAGTGGTCCGAGGTACATCGGGGTTCCAGGAACTTCCTTTCGAGGATATACCTGGTTCCTCGACTCACAGTACCCGACGACGTGCGGTTTTAGTCGGTTCGAGTGCGACAAAGTCACCAATATGTGGTATCCGCGGGGATTTCCGCACGAAATAAAAAGGCATAAAATCCACACTAAGTCAATAATAAAACATAACACACACTGCCAGGTATTTAACACACTCTCGCATAGATACTGGTTTGTCAAATTAACATTGTAGCGAAGCCTTAGTGAAATCCGTGATCATAGAAGTCATAGTGTTTTACAATAGAACCTCAATAATCTTGCCACTTATAATTAAAATTAATAATGGTCCACCAACTCTACCCCTTAGCGACCAATAGTTTTAATTAATATATAAAGTATGTCTCCCCATTAACCAAGCCTTTCATTCATACTACAGATGAAGCTTCCCATACGCTACACAACCCAGCTGAATTCCTTTGTTCACCTCATTTTCGAAGATCTTTCTACATAACTGTAATGTCTGCAGGTATGCATAGTTTTGAGCAGCTTCGAGAACGGCAACGTGTACAGCAACCGGTTCCGGTTGAACATGACCTTGATTTGTCCAAGGTCATCCGTAGGCCGATGCGTATAGAAGAGTCAGCCAGGCCGTTCAGCATCTCTTGTAGATCCTCCAGCGTCTCAGCTATAATGATGATATCGTCCCCAAATTAGAAGTGAGAGTTATAACTTCGACCTTAATGTTAAACAAGTCTATCTAGTTTAAAATATACACCTTTTCGTAAAACATAACAAAATACGATTATAGTAGTTAATTTTCTTTTTCAAACTCAGTTTCAGTTATAACATATTTTGACATCTTACATAATATATTTTCTATGCCTGCTGTATAAAGGTAAATATGATTTAGCACTTTTTATTCAATTCAACGCACTTATGAAAATTAGCACTTAAAATGAATATACACTTGAACACTTGACAAAGAACTTATTATACTTGTCTTTCTGCTCTGTTAACACAGGAAACTAGGAACATTATGTGAGTAAAAGCGATTTCATCATTGCATTTCCTTGTGATGTTTCATTGTAAACAAATGCAGTAGATTTTAAACAAAAACTATGTATATACTACAATCAAAGGAATGTTTACAAATATAATATTACTATATCAGGCTACTAAAATCAAGACATTCTAACAGTTATGTATAATTTTGCGTGAAGGAAGCTCAGAAAAAATGCGGCTCTCACACGTTTTGTAAGTATCGTTTCATAATATGGGTATTTCTAAGCTTACAAATAAAGTTGCATCTCATTGTAAAATTACTTTCATCATTATTAATGCAAGAAAATCATATTTTCTTTTCGTAAAAGAAATAAATAGTATTATTAAGTAACTTACCATTACCCGCAGATTTGCATTTCTCTATTTTTGAAACAGGTTCCCTGTTCATTTTTAATTAGTTAAAATTTAGAAACAATAATGTTATTTTTTTTTTCCTAAATTTGGGAGGACAAAAAGGTTTTCCTCATCAACCTTTTGCACCCGATCAAACCTATAACTGGTTTTTTGTATTTTATATTTATATTGAGTAACGTTTTAATTTTTGTCTACGAGTAGGACTTATTTAGTTATAAAATTAATTTGATAATATCAACCAACTATAAAAATAACTTAGATTGAATGAATATTTAGACACAAAAAGATACTTTTAAATAAAAGAGAAAAAAACAATGAAAATATTAACAATATCTACATACAAAAGTCAAAAAAAAAAACCACATCATCGCCTACTGCTAGCTTTCCCAAAAGACTGGCTGCATTGCCACGTTGAATGGCAATGCCAATTCCCTGTGCTAGAAAAAAGCAGCCTTCTCGTCATGAGACGAGTCGATCAGTTGCTCACAGTCTATCTACACCATTTTTATTTAAGTAAAACCGTTAAATTTGTAACGGTTTTTTAATATTTTACTTCTTTATAAACATCAATAAGGTTTTCAGGTCTATGCTGTTATGGTTACCTTGTCCGCAAGTTTTTGGATTCTGGGACTTTGGTACGACCACTGTTCATTGGGACGATTGGCGCACAGACTGGACAGAACGACAAAGCAGGTTCAGGTGGCAAAGATCTGAGAGTTCCTTTTACCGGGTATTTGTACCTTGGTGGGATTGGGATGAAATACAGTTTAGAAGGAGGTTATATTGCGTTTGTGGAATAAGTTATGGTAATTATCAGCTAATTTGTGTTTTATGTTAAGCAAGTATTTTTATACTACACCTGATCGGAACAGCAGTCAATATTCCCTGAAAATGAAAAGAGAACCTTAGTCTTTTCCTTGACCTGAATAAGCGAGAGGAAAAATGTATGAAAATACATTTCTAACGTGTTTTAGCGGGAGAGAAAGTTGTATGAATTTTCATTACTCATGTGTTATCTTATCTATGGCGCGCGCCTGCCCAAGGAGTTTTCATATAATTTAAATATGGAATCTCCGTGCCACTGACATCCTTTTGTGAAGAATAAAAAGAAAAGAAGCGCGAAATATTGGTCAAATTCAAAGCTAAATTGTGTCTTACATGGTGTCTTACGTTTTGATTTTATTTTAAAATACTTTAAATGTTCCTCACAGATGTAGTATAAAGCACTGTGTAGCACTCGGGTGGAAGTCCCATTCCTACCTCGGGAGTATTGTGCAAACTGCTTCCTCGCTAGTAATCGGTCTCTTTCCTCCCTCGGTGAACAATGTACTATTACATCTAATACATAACGCAAACAAATTCCAAACTAAGCAGAGCTTGCACTATAGGAACTGGACAACTGATATAAATACATTTATACTTTTTTTGTACATACATACATATTAACAATCTGCTCCGTGCATATTATATACAGAAAACGACCAAGCTCCGAAACAAACACTTACAGATTGACTGCACGGTTGGCCTAGTGGCTTAAGCGGTCGCCACGCCGCTTCCTACTACGCCAAGTGTCGTGGGTTCAAATCCCACGTGGGATAACACTTTGTGTGATTCACAATTTGTTGTTCTGAGTCAGGGTGTTCTTTGTGTCCGTTTCTTGTATGTTTGTAAAGTCCCCCGCGACACAGGAATTTATATTCCTAATGCGGGAGTTGTCTTTTTAAAAGAAAAAAAAAAAAAAAAGATAATACAAACATTGGGTTCGACCCGGGAATCGAACTTGCGACCTAAAGAACAGCAGTCGCCTACGCTACCACTGCGTCACCAGATAATTAGAACCTATACGGGATTTCCCCACCATCAGTTTATATTCACATAAAAATTAAAGTCACCAGATTACTACAAAATATTTATTTGTACACTTGTATAACAATAGACGATCGTATCGCTCACAGAAATCAATTTGAAAACATTTATATTGTCAAATGTATATTAGCTATTGAAGAATTTGATTTAGGGTAGTCCGTGGTATACTTCTATACTTAGTATACTCAAAATGATTGATAATTATAAATGCCAAATCAAATAAACCATCAATAATGTCCCAATAATGGACATTCTTACCTCAGGAGAGGGTTAAGGCCACGCTAGCTGAATGTGGGTTGGGGACTGGCAAGACACTTGTGGTTATGCAGTCTTGATATTGAATGTTTTTAAGTCGCCCAAAGGCCTCTAACTAAGTTTCTGTCTGTCTGTCTGTCTGACTGTCACCCATCTAGGTACTGACCGCACCATCGTTGCTTATTCTCGGTGATTGTTTGTCATCACCTTAGGCAACCAGATTATGAGCGCTTAGATTAATTATAAACATAAAGTTACTGAATTCATTTACAGTACACAATTTTTTTTTAAAACCTATTTGTTAATTTTCAACCTTGTTACAGAGATGCTGAATCTAAGCACAGGTGGATTATTAAATAGAAGAACTGTGCTTACGGCAGCAAATTGCTTAGAACCTTACGATACAGATGTGAGGAACATTCGCATATGGGCTTTAGGTCGTAAAGGTGAACACTACACTCCTTTTAGATACCGTGCATGGAGGATCACGAGATTGTACCCTAGAAGTGTAAATCCAGAACATCAACACGGACCTTTCGCGTATCACTCACCAAGACATGACGTAGCTTTGATTCATACAATGGACCAAATGTTTATCTACCCAAACGTAAATTGGAGGTGGCAATACGCTACCAGAGCTGCTCTCCCTCAAACCGCCATGCATTATTTAACAAAAACACAGTTCATGGTAGGATCCGGATACGAATATCTAGAACACATCTATGAAAACTATAAAATATTTTTCACTCATCTAAGTAAAGGTATTATACGTGATTGCTCACAGGTGATTCCGAAATGGTGGGGTAAATTCATATGTTTCACAAATACAAATAATTTACCTGGAGTACAAAACGGGGGTGGTCTTTACGATGACCACATAATTGTGGGGGTCGGTTGTTTTGAAATTCGCTATAATGATGATAAGGTATTTGTGTTTACTGATCTAAGATATTACACCGTTGCTATATATGTTCATGCTCACATTAATCCTGGTGAATATTACGAGTATGCATACCCACAATGGAGCGTCAGGACTGGTTGGTTTGGTATATTTGATGGGTATGGAAATACGCCTTATATACCTAAATGGCAAATTAAAAATGACATGTACCCTTTGGGTAAGTGAAATTACTCATGATTATTCTTCACGAAATGATCATCCATTAATAGTATTTCATAGCCCACTGCTGGATTTAGGACTCTCCTTAAAAAGGAAACTTTGGGCTGCTATATCATGCTGGCTAGGCGGGTTGGTATTAAGTTTGTTACAAGGTTTTTTTTTGTCTGTTTGTAAGTTCAGGAAGAAATCAAGTGAGATTCATTCGTCTCACACAGCATCGATTAATTTCAAATATGGTTTACTGTTATGGTTAACTTTAGTGATATTCTATGAAATGGTAATACTGACGTAGTGCTGCAGTCAAACTTTCTACTTTAATTATAGATAAATATAAAACATTTTTCTATTTAGCATCCAGAGATGTTCTGAATTTTTATTTATCATCAGACTATCGCAGTCCACTGCTAGACATAGGTATCTCCAATTGAAGTTTTTATTTATGGTATCGTGTAAATAAAAATATGTACAAATTATAAATATATAAAGTTATTTACTAGCTATACTTTGACTTATAATGTGAAAATAAATTTAAATGCAAAAAACACCAGGAACTGTCGAGCATGATGAGCATGCATGAGCAAACTAGGAAGTCTTCTCGGAGACCTTTGTCTCAGCTTACCCCTCTGGAAATTAGGTGCGACTATACGTATGTACATTTATCTGATATTAATTTCATTGTACATTTATAGACGTTGTATTTATTAGTTGTAAGTAATGAAATTGTAAATATATATTAAGATATAATAGAACAAATTAAAAAAGAAAAACAAAATTAAATATAGTTATTGTTTATTTATAGTTTTACTAGCCTAAGATTATGTAAATAAATGAAATTAAAAGTAAATTATATTAAAGATTTGTACAAATGCTTTTAATTAATAAGTTATAGAACATAACAAGAAAAATATAAGATTCGAGTGAACTTTTGAAAACAAATTTTAAAGAATCGTATATTTACAAAAAGTAAATGGATAAAACAAGCAATTTTGACATAAATCTGCTCTATAATGTCAGTTATTTCCTTACATTCTTATTCTAAGGGCCACAGCACACTAGCTACTTTTAGCATCGGCGATCGGCAACTAGTCGCTTTTTAGAAGCTAAATACGGCGACCGAACGCTCACTTACGGTGTACCGCACACTTAAAAACGCCAAACGCGGAGATTGAGTCGCTTTTTAGAAGCGCGACACAGCAGCTGAACGCTACTCTCCGCACACATTCGGATGCCGGTAGCATCGATTTGGCATCTGAGCAGTCGCTAAAACGCGCGTTTCCGATACCGCGATCGAACGCAGGAAGTTGCTAAAACGCGATGCAGCATTGATGCAGTCGCCAAATCGCCGATCGACGATGCTAAAAGTAGCTAGTAGTAGTAGTAGCTAGTGTGCTGTGGCCCTAACAGCGCATATTTTAAATTCAAGGTCATGGTCAAGCACGGGAGCCAAAGTCTTCAAGTTCATGTAACATTGAGACTCACATATAATAATACTTGGCAGGCAATACTGGCGCCCTATAGTCTGAATTTTCAAGGCTAAACAAACATCTGATCTCGCTTTCACCTCTAAGAAAGAAAAAGTTTTTTGATCAGGAGAATTTATAGGTCATTTGGCACGTTAATAGTTTGGATATTTCATTACGTAAGAATATCTGAACTACTTATAAACAATCTATGCTGAACATTCTGTGGATTTCCTAACTATGATGAGCAGTTATTTTGTAGAACCTCACATAGCCACATACACACACTTATTAAGTAATTTAAATAGCTGACGTTTTAATAGATACTCGAATGTCGATGATGGTTTAATTTTTCGTGAAACAACAATACCCTCTAAAATACCTCAAATCAGTCAAACAAAACCAGATAGTATCAATTTAGATACGAGCTCTGAAAACTGTAGCATTGGTAGCGATGTTGTGTGACTGCTGTGCCTGAAATCTCGGGTTCGATTCACGGAACGGACCAAATTATTGTATGATATATAAACATTGTTTTGTAGTTTGAGTGTTGCCTATTTATGATATGTATGTATTTGCACAAATAAATGTATATGTTTATCAGTTGTCTAGTACCCAGTACCCACAGCATATACTCTACTTAGTTTAGAACTAGATAATGTTGTGTGGCAGATGAGCATAATATCTATTGTGGGTGCAAGTTAGTTGATCAGTCAGTGTGTCAAATTTCTAGATGAACTGACTTTTTTATAGCTATTCTCAATATTTTTTTTGCGCTACACCTAGGGCATTATATTTCTATAACACCTGAAGGTCTGACTGGGAGAGAATGCCTCAAGGCATTAAGCCCGTCTTGGTACATGTGCAAATAGTTTGAAATAATAAAATATTATAGGAACCCCGGAGTTGTTTTAAAAATAATTTTGAACTCAGAATTAATTATTTTCGAATTCGTTTATACTCGTGTAAATAACCTGTATAAATTCATTGATTTGATTTAATAAATTTATTTACATATAGGAGAATCTAAAGACATATCGAAATTTAAAATATCAGACGGATGCTATGCATGTATTTATAAACATACCACTGTTTTAATTGTATGTTGTATACAAATTATTACACGTAAACAAAAGTGACTGCTTATAAAGTATTCTTGGTGTCAATATTGAGACAGTAACATATGATGTATATTCGACTAAGTATTGACGGTGACTATGAGACTCAGGTACGTTAAAGTATTTATTTCGTTTCTCTCCGTGTTTTCTTTCCGTGTGGTGACGGATTAAGAATACAGAGTGTCACCACCCCTATTCATCCCGCGGGTGTCGTAAAAGGCGACTAAGGGATAAACTATGCAAGATAAAATCAATTCAAAGTGAAGGAAAACTTGAAACCAACCCTTTACCAACCCGTCTGGCCAGCGTGGTATAGTAGGCCAAAACCTCCTTTCTAAGGAGAGGCCTATGGCCAGCAGTGGACTGTTAAAGGCTGATGATGAAAGTATTTATTGAACGCAATATTTCCTTTCTTATTAAAAATTGTTAGTCTATTCTAACTGCCCGTCTGTTTTGACTGGTTATTCTGTATTTTTGGATTTATCTTTCAAGAAATCCTTAATAGCCCAAAATATAGTAGTGTGAAGGTATTTCAGGCGATCGGTCTCCGTTGTCATGAAAATCAATGGCAATCATTATTAGATCATAAGTACCTTAAATTACACTGAAATTAGTTTTACTTTCGAATGCAATTTGCTCTCAGAGTTGTAGAGGTTCAATTCTATTCGTTCCATGAAAATCGATATACAGGTAAAACCCGTTGAACTAGTAGCCGATCTCCGTCTCAGGAAAAGGAAAAGATGAATATTTAAATCTAGAGAGTGCAAAGCACTTATGACTGTAATGTTTTGCAAATAGAGTACGGGCATAGGTCATAAAACGTCCAATTTTTAAAACATAGTTCACGAATTGCATCGCAGAAAAATATACGGTACAGGAATATGTCTTCGTTTATTACAAACTGAATATATTTAAAATCACCTCAAAATACTAAATACGTTGCTTACAAAGTAGTAATTGTCATTTCTAAATAATACATGAATATTGCTGAGATTGATTTTGATTTAGTTTATGTTGAAATTTACTATAACACAGAAATCTATAACGCTAAATTTGATTACTTGTTATAAATTGACGAAATGTATTCCGTTTGTATTTTTTTATTATTAATATTATGACAATAATGTCATAATATTATTAATAAAAAAATATTGAAAAATATTTAATATTTTTAAATATTTAAATATTCAAAAATATTTAAATAAATACTGTTGGAAATGAATAATAAATAAGTATTCATAGATTAGTTAACTCGTTAGTAGATGAAATTCTATTAGAACTAGGCAATAGAATATTATCAAAAATATATGGTACTTCAGTCAGTAATGAAAAATGCGGTATGGTCGTCTTCTGACATTGATAGATTACAACAAAATATTTTTGCAAAAATAAATACATAATTAAGGAAATTTTAGTTCCAATTGTCAAGTGTAATTCTTTTGATGTTTTTAATTTAAATTAACATATTTATTTCAAAAATATTTAAATAAATACTGGTGGAAATGAATAAAATTTAAATGAATATATCTTCCATGAGAACTGTGTAACTTAAAAGTATATTTTTTTCAACATAACATGTATAATTGTTTCACTATAGTGTAATTCACAAAAAAAAAATAACTGTCATATTTACCAAAAGCACAAGTCATTGTTTTGGTAAACGATTCATAAGAAATTTTACTAACTGCCAATTGTGCCACTTTTTCTGCATTGAGTGCATAATAGTACTTGCACTATTATTTTCAGAACAATTCTACTATGCGCTTCTGTTAGCGGCATCTTAGCTTACTGGGATGTCGGAACTACAACTCCAAATCCAGGTACATGGAGATTAGATCAATGGGTAGCGCGAACAAGCAGATTTAGATGGCAACGGTCAGAACATCATTTTTTTAAGTTATTCACGCCCTGGTGGAATTGGGCTGAACAAGAGTTTAGAAGAAGACTTTATGTGGTGGCTGGACTCTCGTACCGTAAGTTAAATTCAATAAAATTAACAACAACTTATCGATTCACTACAAAATTAGGCGTATGCGGCTGCTGATCAAGAGGTCTTGGGATCGATTCCCGGGTCAGACCAAAAGTATGTACGATCTGCAAATATTTGTTTCAGAGTTTGGGTGTTTTCTATGTATGTTCAACCTACGAATTTAAGTTCTCCCTTAGGGTTGCGGAGGTCCGATGCCAGTCGCTCCTTGGAAAAACTGAAAGTCAGGTAAAACCGGTTGAACTATTAGCCGACCCCGAATAGTATTGGGAATAAGGCTAGGAAGAAGAATAATAGGTATGATATATGTGTTCACAAAAAAAATATGTTTATGTATTTATATTAGTTGTCCAGGACCCATAGAACAAGCTCTGCTTAGTTTGGGACTAGATGATGTTGTGTGGTAGATGTCCAAAAATATTTATTATTAAATATTTAAAGTGGTAGTGGTGTGTGGAAGTTAAAAAACACAAAAAAAGAACATACTTTTTAAAACCCCTTTATTTAAATTAAAACATAATAAGGTACAGAGAGGAATCCTCACATGGCAATTTCAGGCAGCCAGGTCAAAGCTTAAAGGTTTGACGGCGTATCGATTATTTTAGCTGGCAACACTGTTAAGTGTCAGAAGTTAAGACACTGACATCGAGCATTGGTGAGTGCAGTGGAGTGAATGTGGGGAAGAAAATCAATGACACTTTAAAATAATAATTACGCCATTGAATGATTGATTTTAGTCGATTACTTTGATGTCATAAGTCATAGACAAGGATCACAGGCGACAATGTATTTATTCTGTCCCTAGATGATTACTGTTCGTTCATTCGTTCGTGAGTTCCTTTAAATGGATCGTGGTTGTGTGGCGAGCATTATTATCACAGAGCAACTACTACTAGATGCAGAACTTACCCATAGAGCTTGGAAAAAAGTTTCAGCACCTCCAGTGTTTGAGCGGGGAACTACTTTATAATGGCGGGTAATTTGAAGTCGGCACTATTTCCGAAGTTCTTGATTATTGTTATTGTTTACTTTGTAAGGAGGTGAGAGGAAAGAAACATTTATATAGTTAAACATATTAGTTTATTTAAACATATTTTCTAGACCATCTAATCACCAATATTAAAGAGAAGGTATAGGTACATAATATTTATGTAAGAAACAAAACAAAATAAATCACTTTTATCTTAGGAACAAATTAATTTCTTCTAAACTTATTCGTCGTTTACCTAACAACGTCGTTTACGTCGTTATTTGTAGTTAACTTAACAAGGCCTCTTCGTGTAGCTGGCACAATACAATGTTCTTCAAAATGTTTCTCACATACCATATATGATTTATATAGATTGTCTTTACTAAGAGCATTTAGTTTATCATTCCCAATATTTTTCAACCAAAGATCGAAAAGATAAGGTGAAGACTTGACAAATCTATGCCGTTTAATTTCCATGTCTTGGCAGTTGGGAACACAACACTTTTTATTATATTTAGGCATGGCTATATTTTTATGGCGTAAGAAATAACTGAAAGAAGCAACGTTACACAGTACACAATCACAAAAATCACAAAACATTTATTTATTGTAGGTTAGAAACACAAAGTACAATGTTTATAGGTTAGAATAGAAAACGAAAATCATATCTTAACTAATTTTGACATAAAATTTAAACCAATCAAATAGCCCGACGCTAGCGCCAAATCTATGCAGCGGGTGAGCGGGACCCTAACAATTATTTGACAGCTCCATATGAGTGATTTCTATAGTAGTAGTTGCTCTGTGATTATTATCGTGGATCATCTCGTGCTAGCAAAAGGTGTTTAGTAGTGTCTTATTTAAAATTATTAATCATTGGCAGCTATTCAATATCATATTCATTATTTCGTGATGGAGAGTCACAATGAAGTAATTGTACGAGAAGCGTTACTATTATTCTCCTCGCCCGTAAGATCACTTCTACCCTCAATTAGAAATATGAAGCCTACTAACGTTAGTTCCCAGTGGACTTGACCTTTTGCAGGTTTAATTTGTGTTAAATAGGTTTTAAAAGAGTTTTATTTATTTTTAATTATTTTGTCTTTTTTACTCGTTACTACTGGTGCTAATTGTGACACCTTAAGATGTTGATTTGAATTAGTGTTTACTGAATTTACTGTTTTTAAATACATAAAATATAATGCAACATCAACTCGACAAATGCTTTATACAAAAGTAGAACAAATCCTATTTTTGAAATTAAATTCACTTACTTTTATTCCAACTTCCGTGTGGTGACGGATTAGGAATACAAAGTGTCACCACCCCTATTTATTCTATGGGTCTCGTAAGAGGCGACTAAAGGAACAAAATAAACAGCTAACATCGCTGCCAAGAGAAGGAAAACTTGAAACAAACCCTTTGCCAACCCGTCTGGCCAGCGTGGTATAGTAGGCCAATACCTCCTTTTCAAGGAGAGGCCTATGTCCAGCAGTGGACTGTTAAATGCTATTGATGATGACCATGACCATGACTTTTATTCCATTATTTATTTATCTTTTTTACTTTCAAATATTGTAAAGAGAGTATCAATTATAGTCTAAATTCATCGACGATAGTGAAACAGAGTATGTTTATTAAAGATAATTACATACGACAGTGAAACAACAGACTATGTTTATTACAGATAATTACATTGTTACAGAAATGGTGAATCTCGGTACAGCGGCTATTCTCAATAGAAGAACCGTATTAACTGCTGCAAACTTGTTAGAACCTTATATACTCGACCCACAAACTGTACGTGTTTGGGCCCTAGGTCGGAATGGTGGGAATAATATGCCTTGGAGATATCGTGTCTGGAAAATAACAAGAATAACTGCTAGGAGCACCAACCCAGAACATTGCCACGGTCCCTTTTGTTACCATTCACCCCGTAACGACGTTTCTGTTATTCATACATTAGACCAAATGTATCTCTTTAGTTACATATCTTCTAAATGGGCTTATCCAACGAGAACTTTCGTGACGAAGGCAAAGGATGATTTAATGGACAATGACCTCTTCTTCGCAGGTTCGGGGTATGAATATCACCAACATATTGCTGAAAATTATAAAATATTTTACACCGCCCCAACTATAGAACAAATTGTAGACTGTTCAAAAATATTACCAAAATGGTGGGGTAAATTTATTTGTATTCTAAATCCTCAAAATTTTCCTGGTTTGCAAAATGGTGGTCCTTTGATTAACGTAAATAATCTTGTAGGGGTAGGATGTTTTATGATAACTTACCAAGACCATAGTTACTTTGTGTTTACAGACCTCAGATTTTACGTCTGGGCGATTTATCAAATAGCTTCAATCAAACCTGGTGAATATTATGAATACTCATATCCACAGTGGGGTACAACTTTAATAGACGAGGACAATGAGACTCTTCCTGAAGATTATGACTATAATTGGGTGAATATTCCCACACGACAGGTAGAAGATAGCTTGTATCCATTAGGTAAATAATGATATAATATACTTCCCAAAACCTATTTCTGTGATCAATACTACACTGACCTGCAGCCTTACTCTTGAATTCAATCCAATTTCAATCTATTACGAATCCAATGTATATTTTAAGTTACGACAAATAGCTACGAAGTGTCAAATTCAGTGCGAAGCGTGTAAATTCCAATACCAATTGATCGGAATTGATTCAAGAGTACAGAGTACTGACTTCGGCAGTGGTTTTGTTATGTGATTGAAGGTTTTAGTTGCAATATTTGAGCTCTCACCTCATCAGCTACTCAAAGTTTAAACTTAATTATGTGAATTCCGTATAATTCAACTCTTACATAATTTAATGCATAGAATTATTTTGTAATGATGTTTTTCTTTTCCGATTAAACCAACAGGAGGCGTGATGGTTTTGGTAGTCTATGTTTGTATGTTTCACCGTAGCACCTAAACAACCGAATTAATTTGAATAAATGATGTGTCAATAGATTTGTAATAATGACTCGAGTAACATAGGTTCTTTTCACTAGAAAATAGTTGTGAAGCTTATTTGGAGGCATTTGAGCGGCTTATTAACATAGCAAAAACGTGTGTTACCAGCCCAGTTACCCACACTCGGCCAGCGTGAGGACGTATGGGCTTAACCCTCTCCTGAGAGGAGACCAGATCCCAGATCCATTTTGTCCTTCCAGAAATTATAAAAAGGGTAGGCAAATGAAGATAAGATTAGAAAATTAAATAAGCTCTTTTGTATTTAAATAAAGATAACATAGAGATTCAAAATAATGAAAATAAGGTACAATAATATAATAGCTAACATTTTTTACGTATTACTTTTTAATGACATGTTGTTCTTTGTTCTCCTTCCATTTCGTTGTTCCTGTGTAATAAAAACTGCTGACAATACTGCGGGCGAAGCTTGTCTATTATAAAACTATACTACTAAAGTTGTTCGGAGATTAACGAAAGTAATAAGTAGACAAACAGCCAGACAGATATTTAAAAAACATTTTTAATTACTCTAAATACTTTAATATGTACATATCTAGTGATATTCTGTTAATTTCAAACTACGATTAGATAGTTTAATTTATATTATTTTATATTTGAATGATATGTATCTTAGTAGTAGTCGTTATTAGGTAGTAACTGTAATGTGTATGTATTTAAACCACTATTTATGTATTAAAATTAATGAAAAATTAAAACAGTTAAGGATTTTTTTCAGTCGTTTTTCTTTTACAATAATCACATTAAACGAATTGAAATTAGATAGTGTAATTTAAAAACCAAAAACTCATTACCAAAATAATATATACTTTTATGGGTCGAAAGTGAAATAGAAACAAAAATATAATTAAATTATATCAAACTGTTTTTAATAAGCTAATTGTCTGTTCCAAGGCGTAGATCCTATGGAGAAGAACAGACAAGAAACTCCATGGACACTCTTTTCCAACATTGTTTTTACAATTATTAATCATTACAGTACTTACACAATAAACTCACTTTTATTAGTATTTGAACAGAAATAGTTACATTAGATTTCCAACTCTAACAAGTTAATTACTTACAATACTCGCAGTTCTTACTTTACCATTTGATAATAACAATGTAACAATATAGCAAAGATCACAATAACACTCCTTCAGAGTTACCACGACGAGCGCCGAACTAGAAATGTGTTATGCACAGGCGCACGCCGCCTTTTATACCCTAACTTATGACATATATCTTACACGGCTTCTCCTGACAGGGAGTCGTTCTCGACGATTTCTTGAACCATCCTGCCGGGGCTCTCCACTTCAAGCAGTGGCATTGATAGCGCCTGACTATGTGCAGCCACTGGTGATTCGGGGCCCTGATTAAATAACACTGTCTGATTATTTTATTCACTTAAAATTTGAAATCAGAATTTTATATGCAAGGTTAGTGCGAGTGAAACATACAAGTCTCCTTTTGTATGCACCACACAAACACCGCATCCAGATATAAAATTCTTGCACACACACACACACACACAATCATATTGACACATATAAATAAAATGTTATCGTTTACCAAAGTGTTTTATCGGCTTCAACCAATAAAAACGCGGTCTCAGTCTGGCTAGAATCAACAATGGGGAAAAACACAAATTTAAAATTGCATCGTGAGCGATGGAATCAAAGTTGTCATGCATTCACAGCATAGGCTCTAACGTTAGCATACTGTGAATGCCATTAGCACAAAGCTGCTAAAACGAAGAACCATACTCTCGTATGTTCTCTCAGTGGGTTGAACACATTACAACCACTGGCGTCACTCACTACTCTTGAAGCCAGACCAAAGGCTCGCGCCTCAGCGGGCGGAGAGCAGACCGAAGGCTCGCGCCTCAGCGGGCGGAGATCAGACCGAAAGCTCGCGCCTCAGCGGGCGGCGAGCAGACCGAAGGCTCGCGCCTCAGCGGGTGGAGATCAGACCGAAAGCTCGCGCCTCAGCGGGCGGCGAGCAGACCGAAGGCTCGCGCCTCAGCTGGCGGCGAGCAGACCGAAGGCTCGCGCCTCAGCTGGCGGCGAGCAGACCGAAGGCTCACGCCTCAGCGTGCGGCGAGCAGACCGAAGGCTCGCGCCTCAGCGTGCGGCGAGCAGACCGAAGGCTCACGCCTCAGCGTGCGGCGAGCAGACCGAAGGCTCACGCCTCAGCGTGCGGCGAGCAGACCGAAGGCTCGCGCCTCAGCGGGCGGCGAGCACAGGTCCACACCTCGCAGAACAGCCAGTAGGCTGCAAGTCTGCGCCTCACCAGGCAGCAGCACACGCTAGTTCACTGACCGCGCTCGGCTCGCGTAGACAGCGAGAAGGTCGAAGGACGAGACCTCTCAAGGCACAGTTGTCATCTAAGGAAAGCATGAAACATTGCATTAGTTTTGCATTCGGTATTACTTTTACATCACCAATATGCGTCACTATCGTCATGATTAATTACAGAGCTTTTAGAAGGCGATACCAGGAAGCAAAACTTTTGTGATACTTAAAAATATCAGTGCCCTCAGTATGTACACAGTGATACCGTCAAGAATGTTACTATCTTTCGCTTATTCCTCAAGATACAAGACCCGGAGGTTGCTAGAAAATGTTACTGAAGTCTCACGGTACATAGTTAAGGATGTTCCCAATTATTGAAAAACTCAGGATATGATACCGGGTCACTAATTTTGGTTATGTCTGCAGCTCGACGGTTGGCGTCAAGCAACTTCGAAGCATGTCCAAGTATGGCCACGCATTGAATTCAAGTTCAGACTGATTGCCATCAAAGTCATTTTCTGCACCAGAGCGTGTATGACAAGTGTCGTTCAATTACTTACTGTAATAGGCCACAGGCTGCGTATCGTCCATCGTCATGAGTGTAGTTAAACCTTACCATTTAAACCTCTCGGCTACGGCGGCCAGTCCCAATGGTGAACAACCAAAAACACGAAGACAAGACACACAGCATGCAAGTGCTTGTAGAACACAGGTGTATGCTTTTGGTCTGATGAGTCGGCCACCCAATATGACCCGAAAGAGATCAGGCGTAGGACCGTCGACTCTTTGTACTCATTCGAGTCACGAAGCTTTGACCACAACTTTTAAACTTCGGGCCGCGACATGCATGTCTATAAATAGAAGTACACAGTATTATTAGTTAATGTTTGTTCAACCCAAAAATCTAACCTATATTGAACAGTAGTAGCATACACTAACTGTCAGCCCATCGAAACCATCACTAGTGCTGACGTTTCAATATGCACCTCTGTCAGGAAGAGAAAAGATCACAATAGCCTGTGCTGGCTTGTAATGTCCTCATGAACATGAACTCGTGATCACATATGAATGTCACACCTTTACGATCAAGTGTGCTAGAATGTTTTTGTTTAAGATCTTAAAACTTAAAACCCGAAATAGCTAGTCTTATCTTTATGTAACACTACTTGGTACTCTCGCATTGACTAGTGATTAAACCTTGTTTTAGCTCGGTCTAACCTGACCATTAGTAATTATAGTTTCACAAACAACATAATGTCTCGCAAACTAACACTTAAAGTTTATTTAATACTTGACACTAGTGAGGGTATTTAAAACCTTTCATAATGCTTCTATAACTTTAACCCATTATTAAAGTTATGCCTAAGTAGACGTACTAATAAGATCGATCGACATGTAGTCGTTACCGGTATCAATATTTGGCATTTTCATAAACATATCAAAACATAATTAACAAACATACGATGTGTTACACGTTATCATAATCTTTCTATAAATTTGTTGTTGACGTTGTGTAAACCCAATAATAAGATTACATTTGCAATATGAAGTTCCAGTTTGGAGTCCAAACTATATACGCCGTCTAAAGACGAATTTAAAGAAGTTTCTTTGAACCATAAATTACAATTGTAGTCATTTTGGTATTACCTTCTCGTAACTATAAAATAAATTTAACATAATAACTTTAGAACCTAAACGTTTGGCACTCTATGTCATAACACTCTACAGATTTTACAATAACAGTTGACTGATACAATTACCAGTAAATAATGTGACAGTACCTCGTACTGTCTACCGGCGGAAGATTCTCAAGCTGTTTTATACAGACTTCGGTAAGGACTAGCACTGCTGTCCACGCCCCCTTTCGCCGTATTGTGAATAGTTACAACACGTTTTTAAACTCTCGATGTATTTGCTCTCACCACCCACCAATATAAAAGAATAGCGCATTCATCGAATTATCAAAATAAAAATTAGAAATGTAATTAACTATTTCTTGTTGTTATTTTTTTTTTATCATCCCTACTATTATAAATGCGAAAGTTACTGTCTGTCTGTCTGTTACGTTTTCACGCCTAAACCGCTTAACCGATTTTGATGAATTTTGAAACTCAAATAATTTAGAACCTGAGAAAGGACATAGGCTACTTTTTTACCGCGATAACCGACATACACGCGGGCGGAGCCGCTGGCTAAAGCTAGTTATTTAATAATGATCATTTCCATTTTTACACTTACGGAGAAACATATCTAGTAACCTGGTTTACACACTGTAAATTGTTATAATCTGACAAGTATCTATTTTTCCATAAAGAAAGATAAATAAATTAATCACAACGTGTGTGGGTATTATATCTCAGCGTACTTACGTTAATGCAACTTCGTTTCATTTTACGTGAATCGATTAAAATGTGGTTAGCTTTGTATTAGGTAGCCACTTTAAAACTGCAACTGCTATTAATTCATCATCGATAGTAAAGACGCCCAGTTGTTTACACAGGTGGTTTAGTTACAAAAATTCGTCTCCATCACGTCAAACAAATTATGTCAAACTACGAAATAACTTGGTAAATTTTAATCAGCTACGATTACTACTAACCCTTTTGTTAAGCTACAGCTTTACACCAGCTTTGGACAATTACTCATAAGCGTCATCAATCATTACGATCGTTTTAACGATTTAAATTACGCACACAGTTCACTTTCGTACACTACACATCAGTTATGTAAAAATAAATCAAAACACAATATGAAAATATGATTTGATCTTACCAGTGAAGCGTTAATAGCAACTTACAGGCTTTTCAGTAACCTCACTCATTACCGGGTCGCACTGATGAACTGCATTGCACCCCTTTCACATTGTACTAGTTCCCGTATAATGCACGGGTGCAGCTTTTGTCAGCAGAATATTATCTAGCTAGAAAGAAAACGTTACACACAAACACACCGACACAACATAGCGTCAACTACCCGCGCTATACACATAAAACATAAAACATTGATGGCAGTAACAGAAGGATCGAAATCTGAGACATAATAATTATTTGACCTACTTAGATGCAAGGATTGGATAGCTTTAGTCAAATTTGCTGATCTAGGATCACAGTTGTGAATAGTTGCTTTAGTCAAACTACACTTTAGGGTTCGATGTCAAACTACCTTCGCCTACTGACGACCGTCAGTAGGCGAAGGTAGTTTGACATCGAACCCGGTCGTTCGATATAGTTATTTACCGGCGTATTTTGTTGTAAGTTGTATCTACAACTCTAATGTACAAGTATTCTGGTCAACAAACAAAGACGTGATCAAATCAAGAAGAATTGCTTGTTATTCGTATTGGAATTATTTGTTATTACCTGCCTACTAGTAGGTTTTACACTACTCTAAAGTGTATCATCCACCTGGAGTCGATTTATTCGACTCGATGGCATTAAATCATCATTAAAATCGTATGAAATGTATTTTGCACATCGGTGTCGCATACACTACAACGACGGGAAGATGAACGTGACTCATGACACCGAGTATGCTCGTTACGCTTGTGGGTAGGCGAACGCGAACGTCGAGCGCGACGAGAATCATGGTTACTACTACGACTTATTGACACGCTGTTACGAGAGTAATCTCGAGCCCTATGCCGTGTCCTAGCACAGGACCGGTGTCGTGATCTGCTACGGAGCAAGTTGCAAAACTTAGACACAAAAATACCACAACATATACAAGCAAATTGAAAAAAGTAGGTAGAAAAGAAAATAATATAAAACGAATTAACGAGTTGGAAATCAAAGTTTTATAATGCTAATGAGCTTGGTTCTTTATCGCACTTCTGATTTTATGGGTCGAAAGTGAAATAGAAACAAAAATATAATTAAATTATATCAAACTGTTTTTAATAAGCTAATTGTCTGTTCCAAGGCGTAGATCCTATGGAGAAGAACAGACAAGAAACTCCATGGACACTCTTTTCCAACATTGTTTTTACAATTATTAATCATTACAGTACTTACACAATAAACTCACTTTTATTAGTATTTGAACAGAAATAGTTACATTAGATTTCCAACTCTAACAAGTTAATTACTTACAATACTCGCAGTTCTTACTTTACCATTTGATAATAACAATGTAACAATATAGCAAAGATCACAATAACACTCCTTCAGAGTTACCATGACGAGCGCCGAACAAGAAATGTGTTATGCACAGGCGCACGCCGCCTTTTATACCCTAACTTATGACATATATCTTACAATACAATAATAAAGACATGTCTTTAGAAGGAAGAAAAAGAAGAGAAAAGAGAAAATAGATACGTTGGATGAGAATATTGTAGCACAAATACTAAAAATTTATAAAGTTTATTGTTAAAAAATTTAACATTAGAAGTAAATGTTTATTGGTTCTGTGCAAAAATGACATTCAGGTGTTTTGAACGGTTAATTCAATCCCAATTTCAATCGAATACAAATTCAATTTCAATTTCCAGAGCACGAATCGTCACAATTCCAAAATCGATCGATTGGAATTGAAATTATATATAAGTTCCAAGTTCATTCAATCATTCAGAAAACCTTGACTTCATGATTATATGAATATTGTAGTCCTTATCAAATCCATAACCAGAATTTTAAGGCATGTCATGAATGTCAAACTTTAATAATAATATAAAGGTAATCGCACACTTATCAAAGTCGAACGCGTCGAACGAACCGAACGAAACGAATTCTAGAATTCTTTATATGAAATCTCATGAAACCTCGCACACTTACCCGCGTCGAATCGTCCGCATCTGGAAGAACCCCAGAAATCCTAGACGAATTCGGATGACGTCATAAAGTTCGGCGTGGATTATGCGGTCGCCTCGATCGATGCGCTCGCACTCTATCACGTATGACAGAACAACGCACGAGTACTATTTCTTGAAATGATTTCTTCGACGCGGTCGATTCTTCTGGTGCGGATAAGTGTGCGAGGCCTCCTTGACTTCGATTCGTTCGGCGCGTTCGGCGTGGATAAGTGTGCGTTCACCATAAATGAGGTTACTATGTCTGTCTGTTACGTTATCACGCCTAAATCGCTGAACTGGTTTTGATGAATTTTTGTATAGAGGTAGATGGAACCTTGGGAAAGGACATAGACTGCTTTTTACCAACACAAAAGCGTATCTCTAAAACTTATAGTAGTAAGAAGAAAAGCAAAATGATCCAGCAATTCCGCCAGGGAGATCACATGTGCGGTGAAGATACCAAATCCATGTCTTCTACGTTTTAAAAAACTTATTTTTTTTAATCTCACATGTTACACTCAACGTCTTTTTAAGGCCGGTTGAATGATGCAGAATATTTGGGCCTCCGGACCAAAGAAATACGACAGCAAGTATACTGTCATTATTAGGATGGTCTTCTGTGTGACGGTAGTACTGCCCCGATCGAGCCGACCCATTCGTACTGAAATCAGTGTGGCTCTACTACCTATAGATATCTTTCATCTAGTCCCAAACTAAGCAGAACTTCTGGCCAACCATGCAGTCGAGATTCACGATATTACTAACTATAAATCATAAACGTTTTCAAGATATACATACATGGATCAATATAATTTATTATAATTTACTCAATAAATGGTTTGATCGTTTTGCCCTTAAGACAGCTGACCTCAATGATATATTGGCAGCCCTTTTGAACCCTAGTCTTTTAGGCTTTACGTCCATCATAATCAGAATGATATTTTGAATATCATAAGATTTATCACGTTAATAAATATTTTGGAGTAATATGTAGCAGGTATTAGATATTTATCTAAAGTATCTGTTTTGGAATTTTAAATCAACAGTAAATAAAGTTTATGAGAAACCTAATAAAAGAAGAAGTTTTTTTTAAATTTTAAATTAAAATTTTATGTCCTTTTTTTTGTTTTGGTTAATCTTTGGAATAGCATGACTGATTTTGACGGAGTAAGTTAGGCAAATTTTATTTTAGAAAAAAAGGGTATTGCGAAAATAAATTAAAGATGCCATTTATCTCAATTTCCTTCTTTCCTGTGTTGTGATACTCTTCATGCCGTGGTGCGATATATTTGTGTGATGATGAAGACTTACTGCTGTACGATATAAATGATGGTATTCACTTTATTCATCTTACTTTTTATCTAATATTCTTAAGTACAGATGACTTTACTCTAACTTTCTCTGCTAAAAAGTAAATCTATATTAAGATCGCGTTTGTATACATTTTTCTTCGTCATATTTATACACATTAATACAAGTATAAAAACAAAAAAGGATAACGAAAAGCAAACAAATACAGTTTTTAAAATATGAACATTTGTGCTTATTATTCTATTTCATGAATTATTTGATTCGTTTTCAGCAAACCTTAACTCACAAAAAGACAAAACTTCTAGAAGACCAAACAACGTATAGTTTTATTTTTAAATTGAATTTATGTCTACATATATTCAGCTAGTTAGCTTAATTAGTCGTTTAATCAACAGCCTAGCCTCACCAGTTGGTTTTTAGGTTAGGTTAGGTTTTTAGTATTTAAATAATATATATGCACCTCTGTACTAAACATCGCTATGCATTCAATTCCTACCGCTACCAAATTTGGCTTTTAGGTTAGATTAGTATTTTTATGTTTATAAATAGACGTATCAGTAGACTATGCTGCTGACTGAACGGCAAGTTAAACTACTAAGCGGCGACATATACACAAAACCAAACAGAGAAATAATTTTAATTCTATTTTACTAAGAAGATCGTCCTGAGGTTCATAGCCGCAGTTTGCTATGTGCACTTTTCTAGTGCACCACCTAAATTGAATGGTACATTTGTAAGCAATTAGTAGTGACAAAGTTGTTGGCTTTTTGCCTTAATTATGTTTGGCTATAAGATTTCTCTTTGAAGCGAGAAGTGTTGCACAACTTAAATGCTAATTTAGTACATAATTTGTAACCGTACACTGCTATATGAGATTGAATTTTAGAAATAATTAAGTGATTTTTGACCTGAATATGTTGTATATTATTTAAACTATTTTTATACATAGAGTAAAAGTAATGTATGTCTACTATTTTTAAAAGATTTTTCTCACATTTTTCAACCCCAATACCCGATCTGGTCCTGAAGAGCGTGCGACTGAGATGGGAGGGATCCGGAACAGCTCTGTATTTTCTTTTCTGATTTGTTCTGTTTTGATGAAATCCTACCGTGAAACAACGTCATCGCAGACGGCAGTTAGGCAACTTTCGCGACTGATCATAGAGCGTATGATGGCCTTTAGCGAAGGATCTCCTGCGATGACTCTAGTGAGGGTTCGACGCTGCATTGCACAGGTGGGACAAACAGCTAGCATGCTGCCCAGTCGCAGTCTTGACAAGCTGGACTCAGTTCTTTTCTAGCGACCGAGTGCAGGTGCTTCCCAAAGCAACCGTGCCCGTAAAGGGCCTGCCTCACTCAGAAGGTAAGGTGTCCCATGCTACCACCCTGCCCACTCAAGGACCTACATACCTATCCAGGTCTAATCGTATGACAAGTAAGTAGCACGATAAACTACTCAGATAAGCTGTTGATTAGCCAGGAGAACCACGAGAAACATATTTGGCGGGGTGGACGAACTATTTAAAGCTGAGTTCAGGCTGAACTATTAAAAGTGTGGACATTCACACTTGGCTGTGGTCACTCGTAATATGTCAACCCGTCTAATCATTTGTCACTATGGTATAATCGATTTTCTACTATTATATTTTAGTGACCTATCAAAGTGACTCGGCCCCATGGGAAGCATGATTAGAATTCAAGAGTAGTGGATCTTCATTGTGAGTGCACATTATTTATTATGGTGACTCACACTATTGCGACCTAGCGAGATGCTTCTGCTTAATTGGGCCGGGAATTTCACCAACAAATACGATACCACTAATGCTGATATGTTACGTTGGTCCTGCGCGTGAAGTTAGCCCTAAGATTGGGTCGTCGTACAGAGACGGTGGCCGCATCAGGAGCGGGCAGGCGCTGGGGGAGTCCAGAAGGAGATCTGACCCTGGACTTCTCCTCCTCCTAAACGGAGAAGTGCGGAGAGGGCACACTGTGTGGTTTTTAGTCGGTTCAAGTCAACACACCCCCCCGCCGTAAGCCCAGGTGGGGTGATGGTCTATGATGATTTTCCACACATAAAAAAAGTCTGTGAAGTTAGTACCGTCAGATTTACATGTTTGTCAGTAGCGTATGGCAGAAAACTATTTGAAACATTTACAGAATCTGATTAAACTGGTTTTTTATCTGAGAAATAGTTTCTTTATCGTTCAAAGAGCTGATACAACATTATTTTGAAAAATGTAAGGGTTAACCCTTATATATATATCAAGTAGAGTCTACAAGGTTTATTACATTATTATACGAATATTCCTAAATAACAAAAAAAGACTTACCACGAACCCATCAAAGTCAAAACTACTTACAAATACTCGGATTCCACAAGTCACTCATTGTCCATTCCTCACACATAATCTACATGAGCAAATAGGCAATGACAGACGGACGGACAGTTTGAATGATAAGGGTTTCGTTGTGAATAAAATGGAAGAACCTTTTATTCTTTGCCATAAAAAGCCATTTGTCCACAATTCTTGATAAATTTAACATTAGATATATTGACATTTTACTGGAAATACATTGAAAATAATTTACTGAACCGATAATCTTCACTTAGATGTAGTTTACATTAGATCAATCACTTGAATCAGTTTCATTGTGATTACTACACTATCAGATAAACAAACGAGTGTCTTTATTGGTAAATTGAGACCCAGTGTATGTTTAAAACATCGACAAAATTGTTCACATCTTAGAAATTACCGCGTTAGGTTAAAAATTAATCAATACCATTCTTAAAATAACATTTTGTTGATGCTATTTAATTAATATTATATGAATACGTGAAAAGGCAGTATAAGTAAAATCGGAAACATATTTTTTCGACATCGAAATGAAAGGAGCGGATAAATAACCAAAGAAGCAATCAAGCAGAGACAGATTATCAAGGCCATGGCTCGATAGAGGCGTTACTACCCTCGCATAGAAGATCAACACAAAAGTAATTTCGTATTTTGTTATAAACCGCAGGTCGAATGATGCAGGAGCGTCACACAAGGCCGCCATATTATGGGTCACCATGCCGCATTGTATCCTCTTACAATAAGTATATATATATAAGCAAGGGCACATTAGGAAGGAGAGAAATTTGAAGTAAGCAATATCACATATGACATCAGACACTAGTACAATATCATTTGACAGTTTTGGATTTCTTCCAACTTTTTTATTGACAACGTCCTTAGCCTGACCTTCTAGAAGCTGTAGTGTAACCAAAATGTGAGTAAAACTTTGGCAGTGATATTTGTGATATTGAAATTCATAGTCTATGACATTGAAACTGTAAAAGTATAGATGCCAAGAGCAACAAATTACGACCTATAAGGCAATATGATAATAGTTTTTTTTATTTAATTGCACGGTTGGCCGACCGCTAAAGCAATTATGCTTACTTTCTACTGCTCTTTCTATATAAGTGTTATGGATTGAAATCCTACATGGGATAACATTTTGTGTGATACACGATTTTTTCTGAGTATGGGTTTTCTATGTGTCCATTTCATTTGTAAAGTTTCCCGCGACACAATACATTTTTTTATATACTAGTTATTAATTTGAGTGCCTCTGTGGTGAAGCAGTAGCGTAAGCGACTTCTGTGCTTGAGGTCTCGGGTTTGATTCCTGGGTTAGACCAAATGTTTGTATGATCTACAAATATTAGTTTGGGAGTTTAGGTATTTCTATGTACCGGGTATTTATTAATTTATTCAACTTAAGAATTAGTTAGTTTTCAACAAGATCTTTGTTTTTCGATTGGGGCAATTTAAAATTCGTGATATTTTCGGAGAACATAATCGTCCTTCTGAGACCGCTATTAAGAATTTGAGTGCTAAATTTCGCAGGCGTGAGCCACAGTGTTGAAGAAGATCCAAATTTGTCTATTCGTCGTCGTTCTCAACAATTGGGGTTATCCAAAACCACCATGGCGAATTTTGCGTAAGGATTTGGGTTTGAAGCCTTGCAAGGTTCAACTGGTGCAGGAATTGAATTGCTGGTTTCTCAGAAAAAAAAACATCTTTGCAGACGAAGCCCATTTTAACTTGTCAGGGTACGTCAACAAGCAAAATTGCCTCATTTCAGCATTAACTTCATTAATTTTCCTGTTTAAGTATTATTAAAACTTTAAATAGACCCTAGAAAAATTGGAAAGATATAAATTTAAGTGCTCTTTAAAGTTCATTTAACTTTAATTAATTCAGCGTTAGCAAACGCCTTAAAAGTTATTTCATAAATTATCCGTTCATTGCTTAGAAGCAAAATATTCTCTGTAAAGAACTTTCCCCATAAATATAACAAGACAGCGTTTTGTACAACAACACAAAGGTTCTGTAGAAAACTGGTCAGCAGACTTAGCTAGCGATATCCATGTCAGGGTCAAACTTGATGAACTTTATATTGAAACCTGCAATGAATTTTATAATGCATGTGGGTTACAGTCAAGGACAAACTGTACGACTATTGTAAACGTGGCCTTTATATTGATACAGTGGCAAAGAAATTTATTTGGCAAATACAAAAATAAACGTGCGTTAATCGCTTATAATATAGGTAATAAATCATGTTCTAAAAAAGTATAATTTAAAAATACTTCTGTCTAGAAATTGGAAGAAAATGTATGGTTGTATGTATTTATGTTTCACCAGTACCAGTATTCAGTAGATCGATATTAACAGTATCTTCTAGGTTTTTCGGACATCCCACACACAATGCCATCCAGTCCCAAACTAAACAGAGCTTGTATTATGGGTACTAGTACCCATTATACAAGCTCTAGACGACTGTTGAAGTTGTCTAGATAACTGATATAAACATACAAAAATTTGATCCGACCCAGGAACCTCAATGGTAATATCGATCAACGGGACTCGGAGATACATGCATATTTATACATGATTTTGGCTTTAACAGTGTTCATCCGAAGTCCCATTTAATTGAAGAATCGTCCCAACTGTAGAACATTTTCTTCGACATCATACAGAAACTCCGCCAGGAGAAGTGTGAGATGTGTTGACTAAATAAACGAGTGTCTTGTCTAAATTCAACCACTATTTTCAAATTTAATAATGTCACTCTACGGTAAGAAATATTTTTACTTATAATTATGATACGTTTTAACAACCTTTTACGTATAAGCTAACTGCGTAACTGTTAATTTTGTAGGTTGCTCACCTTCGCGAGCGACTTTGTTCTAATTAATTTCATTAGAGACCATTTGTGAGACATGTGAGCGAATGTGTTAAATTACAGCGATCCAGAACAAAGTGCCATAACTGCCTCTGTGTGAAAGGTAATTTTCAATTTGTATTATGAACCAGCCAAGTGCGTGTTGGGCTACGCACCGTCACGATAGAAGATTGTTTATTTGTCCAAAACATGAGTACTCACTCCACAAAGTAAGCAAACCTCTTATTAAAAAAAATTATCTTTTCTTTTTTTCTTTTCTTTTTCACTTTTTTTTTTTTTTTTTAAAAGACAACTCCCGCATTAGGAATATAAATTCCTGTGTCGCGGGGGACTTTACAAACATACATGAAACGGACACAAAGAACACCCAGACTCAGAACAACAAACTGTGAATCACACAAAGTGTTGTCCTACGTGGGATTTGAACCCACGACACTTGGCGTAGTAGGAAGCGGCGTGGCGACCGCTTAAGCCACTAGGCCAACCGTGCAGTCGAGTATCTAATCTATCTATCATTGTGTATGAATACTTAAATACTTTTTTCTCAAATAGTTTTTTATACAATACTGCAGATGCCTGCAAATATTTTATTAAACCTGGAATTCGAATACAAGACTTGTGCACGATAGTCAACGATAGTGTGCAATTTTGTGTGATATATCGCACAAATTGAAATGAAGTTCTAAATTCAAATAATAGCAGATATATTTTGTTTTTGTTTTTTGTAATATTTTAGTGTCTACATTATTATTCTTTTGTATGAGAAATAGTGAAAGGTTATTTATACAAGTTGATCCAGGTAGCCGCAGTTTATTTTTACGTCGATTCAAATACATTAAATACAAAATACATTAGTAAGGATGGTGTAGAAATGTGCACTTTGGCCAAGCCTCTTTAAATTCAAATATATTATTAACTGATTTTGATCGCATGAAATGAAAATCCTAATTTTTTTTATTAAATACTTTGATAACTTCAGATCTATTTACATCTACACTTTTTTTATAAATATTATGAATGCAAAAGTAACTTTGGATATCTACCTTTTATGCTTGCATGGAAAGATCACTGAACCAAGTAGAATGTATTTGTAGTAGTGAGATTAGACCTTGGAGAACGATTTTAGGCTACTATTTTTTACGATAATTGAACTAAGCTAGTGTGTTTATAAATTACTGAACTTTTTTTGAATTAGCTTTTGGACCAATGAAAAAATACCTTTTTAAAATTCTTTATTTATTTTTGTATACAATATATCTAGGAGAGCAAAAAGCAGAGTTTATATTGAGAAATCAAGTTTGACTTTCCGGTCCGTGTGGTGACCGATTAAGAATACAAAATGTCACCACCCTTATTCATTCAATGGGTATCGTAAGAGGCGACTAAAGGAACAAAATAAGCAGCTAACATCACTGCCAAGAGAAAGAAAACTTGAAACAAACCCTTTACCAACCCGTCTGGCCAGCGTGGTATAGTAGGCCAAAACCTCCTTTCAAAGAAGAGGCCTATGTCTCTAGACTGTTAAAGGCTGTTGATGATTGATGTAAGACTTTCCAAAAAATCATGGCTGCTTCCAATCATAAAGGCTGTTGAATAAATGTTTATGATATTCAATTCTAAAAAGTATAATATTAAATATGCAGAAGAACATGGTAACAAAATATATACATATTTACTTAATCTTTCAATATTATTTTGACTGTTTAATAAAACACCAGTAAGCGTTTGTTGCTATTCACTTTACTCAAGCAATGAAAAAAAAAATCCTATTCATGATGAAAAAATCTTAAGCAAATTCATCATTTTCGTCTCCACAATATAATTATAACTTTATTTTATCTCATAAATATTTTGTAGCATTTTATTCGAACACTTATCTAACATTTATTTTCAAACCTAATCCCACCCAGGTTAAAACCCAGATCGACGAATTCTAAACCCCTATATTAAAATAAAAATAGTCCCGAACCCTCTTACATTGTCAATTTACATAAACCCTTTTCACACCTCGCGAGAACGCAACACTAACCCTACGCACACATACATACACATAAAAATATAAAAAGAAAATTTTTTACCGTTAAAATGACAACAATGATTTTAGTTCAAGCTTTCACCAAACAATCTACTCTTATTTGAGATACCGTACCGCGAGTGAAACAAAAATATATCGAACAAATAGTGTGAAAGGGATACTAGATATAAGATGTTGTAGCTTGGTAGCTACGGATAGAAAGCTACGGCAGTCGGCTCGTAGACTCCTGTCGTAGCACGCCTACGCGGTAGAGCAACTTTCGTAATTTGGACTATTTGAAAAGGAATATGTTTGTGTGCGTAACAAGAGTACAGCGTTTCCTTGTGTGTAATATTTTTATGTAAAAGTGGATAAGTTTTTGTCCGATAGTTCAACGTACAATATAATTGTGAAAGGGAATGGTAGCGGCTTGTACGGATCGGACGATGGTATGAAGTGCATTGTGTTCCGCAAAACTTTTTTACGTGTTTTTTTTTTGTAACTTTACTTTGTTTAATTAATTGCATTATTTTTATTTTTGCATGTTTAATGTTTAAGTAATACATTTACAAAACTGTTTGAAAAGTTTTGTGAATTTTAGTTTTATTGTGTGGATTATAAATATTTTCTAGTCGAATTTTCTGATAATACAGAAATATTGATGCGTGAAATTTATAAGTATTTTTAATGATTACTAACAGTTGGATGTTAACAAAAGTACAACAATGATTTATAAATTAATTGATGCGTTTGAAAAATCTACTTTTTTAAAGTTACATCGAAATTCATTTAGAATTTTGAACATCATTTATTTTTAATGCGATTTTTAGGGGATTTAACTCTAGTGGATTACAAAAAATATGTGTTTAACAATCAAGAAACGTTGAATCTTTATATACATATTTCTACATACATCTTCTTCCTAGCCTTATTCCCAATATTATTTGGGGTCGGTTACTAGTTCAACCGGTTATACCTGAATATCAGTTTTTCCACGGAGCCTAGCAACCCTAAGGGAGATCTGAAATTCGAAGGTTGAACGAGTTAAAATATTAATATATATCTAAATATGAATGAATAATATTTAAATAATATGATTATTAAAGCAAATAGGATTACATAATGATAAATTCGTATTAATTTTTTCGGGTCGAGAATAAAAAGTTAATTCTTAACGCCCTTCAAAAAAGTTCATAACTGTTCATTATTTTTTACCGCCATTCTTCAACTTTTTAATTGGAGTTTAATGGACAACATTTAATCTCCAGTACAAAATTAATTTATTACCAAATTATATGCTACAGCTCCTACCAACGATAAATATAAAATGGTAAATAAATTCATTTTTTAAACTTCTATAAATAAATATAACAATCGCAAGCTGAATTTTTCAGGAGTTGCCCTAGAGACCTAGTTAGAGAGGAGAGACAATGGTAGTATTAAATAAAAATATATTTACTAATTATTTAAGCATCTTCGCTATCTTTTTAGTAATTAAAAATTGACTACTGACTCTCTAATTGACTTCCAAGAAGGCACTATGTAGCTTATCAGATCAATCAATATCAGATTAAAGTGTTTCATGTGTCTTTTAAATATGACTTCAAAATTGAATGAATGAAAATACTGTTTACTTGATGAAATTCATAACTTCAATTTAAGTCACTACTCTTAAAAGGTAACCACTGTCACATCCTCATTATGAACGTAAGCATTGCAGTATGGTGACCTATAGAATGGCGGCCTATTTAGATGCTTCATTGGGCTTGTAATCTTACACTCAACAATGAAACACGAAAATTCGAATGTTGTTATTTTTGGTTGGTCTTCTGTGAGAGTAAGTACACCTCTCTATATTGTGATGTAAGTCACACTTCACCGAGGCCTTTCGTGACAACAGACTTACGTAGACAGGTATTTAATAACGTGCACTCTTTAAGCCACCCTGGTGCGAATGACACTATTCGTTTGGTCACGGATTGTTACATTTGGCCTGGTATTAAAAGAGACTGCAGGGAATGGGTGCGTACTTGTATGGCATGCCAGCGGTCAAAGATACATAGACATGCATTTTCATCGTTTGGCTCGTACAGGCCCCGGTCGAGCTTGCTCGTTTGTGCTGAAATTAACGTGGCTCTACTACTTTAAGATCCGAAATTACAATATAAATAATAATAAATATTTCGGACATCTTACACACAACATCATCTAGTCCCAAACTAAGCAGAGCTTGTAATTATGAGCACTAGACAACTGATATTAATACATAAACATACTTTTTTTTTTGTAAATACATACCTACATACTATACATAGAAAAACACCCAGACTCCGAAACAAATATTTGTGGATCACGCAAATAAATTTATACGCAGCCGCATACGCTACCCACTGGACCAACAAGGCAGTCATCACTTTGACTTGACAAAAAAGTATCAATGATTATTGAACTTATGTTGCTGATGTGCAAATTATATTTATGTCAGTCATCTTACGCTTAGTAGCTGCTTACTTTGGCACTAAATAGTGTCATGTGCCAGATGGCCAAATTATTTGTAAATTTACCTAATTATGTTAATCTTAACTTGAAAAACCAATTACAACACGACCAACCTACGTGATATTCTTATTTAAATTTCATAATAACGTCTTGTTTTCCTGTTAAATTTAAGCATATTGCTTTAACGTCTTTAGCCGTGCAAATTTGATTACTTTAAATTAAGATTAAGTAAGGTTGCTTGTAAGAGAGCGCAGACTAAGATAAGACTACCTTCTGTATCAAAACTTTTTGAGTTTAATTCTACATTTTAGATAAATAGACAGATATTTATCTTTAATGAATCACAGATTTACAATGGAGAACAAAAATGATTTTTTTATTCATATACAAAGTGCTGCCTTATTGTTAAAAGCAATCTCTTCCAGGTAACCTTACTATGTACCAAAATATTCTCAGGCAATCTTAGAGTCAACCAAATTAATTTATTTTATCAACTGCTTACTACACCTATAGTTTGACTAATACATACAGCTAGTCATTACTGTATGGTTCTTAACTGTGGTGTGTAGTTTACGGTTGGCCTAGTGGTTTAAGCGGTCGCGGGTTCAAACTGCACATAAATTTGAAAGGATTTTCTCTGGCAGATAGCTGATGATATGGAAAGTGACTTAGACTTAATTTATTTTAGATTAGATTAGTTCCGCAGCGTTACTCGCGATTTACATCAATAACCAAAGGTAACATCACGGGACTCAGTTATTTCTAAATAATTGTTTTACATAGCTTGAATGGATTCAGTCGAAAGCTGTACTTTTGAAAATCTTATTTAAATAAATATTTTTGGACATCTAACACATAACGCCGTCTAGTCCCAAACAAAGCAGAGCTTGTATTATGGGTACTAGACAACTGATATAAATACATAAACATACTTTTTCTTTAAATACATACATATTATACATAGAAAAACACCCAAACTCCAAAACAAATATTTGTGGATCACACAAACATTTGGTCCGACCCGAGATACGCCAACCACCAGACCAACGAGGCAGTCAATATATAATATATTATATACAGAATATATATAATCATATATTATATACAGATTTACAAATATTTGTGGATCATATTAACTTTGAATCGGCCCGGCAATTAATCTCGAATCTCAAGTGCTATGCAAAAGTAATCAAAATAATTTAAGATTAATAAACTAAGTCGTAATACTTTTGACTGGTTATTTATCTATGGAAACAACAACATTGACTAGAAAATAATTAAATATATATTCGGTTTAGTTCAGATTAAGAGGTAGTAAAAACGTCTAATTTGCTAATTTTGTATGTTTTTACAAAAATAGTATGTTTATGTATTCATATCACTTACCTAGTACCCTTACCCTTCTAGTACCCTTAGCGCAAGCTCTGCTTAGTCTAGGACTAGACGATGTTGTGTGTAAAGCGGTTTTAAAAAAAAAGGATATTTTTTTTATCATAGTAAAATTTGTTTAGTTTAGCTACAAAAGAAAGACGACGTTGTGTATCTGATGTCAGATATATTTATAATTATTATACTTTTATTCTTACGTTTTTATTTTATATCTTGAAGAAAAATAATATTATCTTAAACTAACACTAGTATGATGAGTATTTTGTGTAGAGATAAAAAAGAGGTAGGTATGGAAACATATAGAAGTAAGTTTTCAACAGCATCATAATTTACAGAGACGCAATTTAAAAAAATCATTATTTGAAGTACCAAAAAAAGTTTTTTAATATTGTTGCTAACTTTAAAACTTTGCTACTAAAACGCAACCCTAATAAACATTACTTTTATGTTAGCCCAACGTCGAATACAAAGTAAATAATATAGACACCTAGCTGACGCCGGTGGCTCCACTCGCTTCCTAGGGGCACGAAAAATAGATGTTGGCCTATTCGCAGACCAAACCGATATGTACACAAAATTAAATGAGAATCGGGGGAGCCATTTTGGAGGAGTTTTATTACAAACATCGTGACAAGAAAATTTCACACATAAGATTATATGCACTTATTTTTTATTTATTTTTAAATTGAAGATCACAGTTATTTTTAAGTTTAAACTTCTTTAGTCATAGTATGTTTCATTAGCTTTCCATTTTAGAATATATGGTAAAATAATTTCAAAGATGATAAATGAAATTTTCGGACACAATAAACAACATCTATAACGAATTCATTTACAAAACCATTCATCGGATTATAATTATGCGCTATCAAAATGTCAAAAGACTACTAATTTTAATTTGATTATTACTAACTACTAGTAAACACTATCAATATGCCTATACATGAATATACATAACCTTTCATGATAGAAGTGATCATCTTTTATTACAAAAAAAAATATAAACATATAAGTATGTGTATTTGTTGCATGTAATAAATTTATACATATTTAATTTTAACAAAAAGGAACCGACTTCAAAGAAAAACTATTCCGAGTACCCAAATCGCGACAATTGTGCCTATGATATTTGAGGAGTTCCCTCGATTTCCTTGGGATCCTATCATCAGATCCCGATATAGTAACGATGGGACCACCTGTAAGCTATGCCGAACCGTTCATAAACCACGAAATTATTCCTGAACATACATACAATAAAAAAAAAGATTCCGAAAAATCGAGAACCTCCTCCTTTTTTTTGAAGTCGGTTAAAAATTCACTTTTCACTCTTGGGAATCTACAATATATTTACCAAAATTATATTTGTATTATTCTCATCGTCATGTGACGAAAAGCTCTCCAACGCATCAAAGGCTTTGGATATCATATAACATTAACCAGAGTTGAGTATTAAAGGAAAATTTCACTTTTGTCATTGATCTTCAAGTCAAAAGCTTATGTCTTATCTTCTTGTTTAACTTTGATGAAGTTCAAAGTTTTAATGAGGATATTATGTATCTACAATGTATCTATATTGAAAATGGGTTTGATATTTGATAATGCGAATATAATTTGACACTGATTACGATGAAACGAAAATTACTGTTTTTAATTTGTTTTTTGGACATACATACAGCAATAAGTAACCCAACGTTATGAGTATTTTTTTGTAAATGTAAATTGTTGACAATACAGTACAAAAACTCATTTTATTTTCTTTTTAATTTCCTCAATAATACAACCCATCAAAATATCAATTTCATACCACCTATCTTATTTACGCGTTGAAATAATATGTTTTAAAAGCAGCAGAAACGTTTTTAATCTTCGACTTCTAGGTAAGTCTATTTATCTTTGAACCTTTTCGTTTTGTGTTAACGAAAATTGTCACTTACTATGAACTTTTGGTTGATGATTTGTGTTTTTTAAAGAACATTGTAAATGCAGTCACTATTTCATCGCTAGGCTGCGAAGGTTATCAAAATAGTCATAAATCTTTGGCTTAAATTTATCTTTCCCATGATATAATTACATGACGTATTTGTTTTCTCCCAGACTAGCTCATAACGTTACGACGTTTCGAGTGTAAGAAAACTAGAAATAAATAAATGAAACGTTAACAACTATACGACCTAAAGTAAGTAAAATGTTAAAACCCCTATTTTCATGTAATATAAAAGCTCACTAAGAGAATTAAATAAGCAGCATAGCCGCATTGTATCAATAAAAAAACCTAAGACGACCTGTATAATACTTAAATGTTTGCTGGACCTGGACATTAATAAAGCCAGTGGTCCTGACGGCATTCCAGCAGTGGTACTGAAGTGTTGTGCACCCGAGTTGTCCCCTGTTCTGACTCGTCTGTACCAACTCTCTCTAGAAACTGGCAAAGTTCCGAGATCCTGGAAGCTTGCTAATGTTCAGCCTATACCCAAGAAAGGAAGCCGTGCAGACCCAGCCAATTACAGACCGGTCGCGATCACCTCTATAATCTGTAAGATTATGGAGCGGATCTTAAATAATCGTCTCCTGACATATCTTGAAGCAAACGAGCTACTTAGTGATAACCAATATGCTTTTCGCAGGGGACGCTCGACGGGAGATATGCTAATATATACACCCACCTTTGGAGCGAGGCCTTGGAAGGTCACGGTGAAGCAATAGCTGTTTCGTTGGACATCTCAAAGGCCTTTGACCGCGTCTGGCACCAGGCATTACTTAGCAAGCTTCCAGCATACGGCATACCTACTGAGCTCTGTGACTGGATTTGTGATTTCCTGAGGGAACGGTCGATTCGAGTTGTCTTGGATGGCTGCTCTACCGATCTAATGGCAATCAATGCTGGGGTACCTCAGGGATCTGTTCTCTCTGCAACCTTGTTTCTGCTGCACATAAATGATCTTTTGACACCGGATATTATTAGCTACGCCGATGACAGCACCGTAATTGAGAGGTACACGACCAACTCGCGAGCTAGTCCAGAGGAAATACGGTCCTTGAGAGAGTCCATGATTGAACGGGTGAACGTGACATTGCAGTGGGTGTCCGATTGGGGTGACACCAATCTTGTCCAGTTCAACCCTTGCAAAACACAGGCGTGTCTTTTCTCCGCGAAAAAGAGTAGCTTTGATTTAACACCCACTTTCGAAAGTGTATCCTTACCGATTACTAACCATCTAGGGCTTCTAGGTATTACCATCACCTCTAACCTTAACTTTGGCAAACAAATTGAGTCTATGGCACAAACAGCGTCCAAGAAATTATCGATTCTGTCAAAGGTTCGGCGGTACTTCAGCTCTGAACAGCTGCTTAATCTTTACACTGCCCAAGTTCGATCCTGCATGGAGTACTGCAGTCACCTCTTGGACGGTGCAGCCAAATATCATCTGGAAGCTTTGGACTCGGTTGACCGAAGAGCCCGTAGGTTAATTAATAACGAAAAGCTCTCAAATAGCAGACTACACACCCTTGAGCATCGTCGTCGAGTTGCCAGCTTATCGGTTTTTTATAGGATGCACTTTGGAGAGTGCTCGAAAGCTCTTTTCGAACTGATTGAACCATCTCCATTCCTTTATCGGACTACTAGGCGCAGGCAAAAGTTTTATCCATACGTTGTTGGCATACCCAAAAGACGAACTAAACGGTTTCACAGCTCGTTTTTGGTGAGAGTCGCCAAAATTTGGAACGACCTGCCTGGGTCTATTTTTCCTGATGAGTTGAACTCTGGAGCCTTTAAGAGTAGAGTGAACAGGTTTCTTTTGGATGGGCGTGTACCATCTTCGTCTTCATCTACACTTTCCATCAGGTGAGATGGAAGACAAACGCCTATTCCATTACAACAATAAAAAAAAAAAAAAAAAAAACAACTTATTATTATTATTAATTTGTTGATGATTAGTTTTATTTAAAAATACAAAATTAAATACTTCATTGGAAATATACATTGGCTCCGCCCGTGTGTGTGTCAATTATCGAAGTAAAAATCGGCCTATGTCCTATCTTAAAATATTTTCATGTCAAATTTAAGTGAATTTGATGCAGTGGTTTAGCAAAGGACACACAGATAGAGTTTCTTTCGAATTAATAATATTAGCATGAGTGCTGCTTTAACGAACTGGAAAGAGTTAGAGAGGTTGAAGCAATTGCAAACAGATTTCAAACGAAATCGGACTCACTCGTTCAAAAGCAAGAGAACTTTCACAAAGATTTTTCCTTCCCATTTAGTAAAGTATTCCTTAATTCGGACTTTCATATCTCTTTTACTTACTCTGTTCTTTATAGTGTGTTTCAAAAGTAAATAACCTTCTAAAAATAAATGAAAATCTTCTTTGAAATACATTCATTCAGTTGTCATGTTAAATAGCTGTAATGATCGTAACAGCCGTTCGGAGGCTAATTGAAAGTTGAAGGGCTTTATATAAATAGCTTCAATTAAAATGTAACAGTAATTAATCATGTGCGATTCGGAATTGATCATAGGAGATTCGGAACAAAAAATTAGGACACAATTACAAATATTCAAAAACAATACCGTCCATTTTGTATCAAAGGGTTGAGTATATGTATTGATTTTCAATTTTGTAAGCAACAAGAGATAATCAAGTAATCTTTATATGGACAAATAAATTAGTTAATAAAAAAAAACTAAGACCCAACTACGATATATATCTGTCTGTCTGTCTGTATATATAGTATAAAACAATAATTAAACAACATAGAACTCGCACACAATTATCAGTGTACAGAGATATTCAAGTTCGAAAAGCCGTAGTCACGCGTTACATAGAAACGTACACGAAACGACACTTTTAAATTCTTCTTCGTCGTGCCCTCATAGCTGAGGATCGCGACCACAAGTTATTAGCTTCTACTTCGTGCGGTTTTACGCAGAGTGGACCGCACGGTGCATGCTGCCACACACTTTTAAAAGGCCCATCAAAATCATAACCCTTTGTCGGGTAAAGACCTGTTGCAATCAAAACTGTTATAAACGAGATACAGTTTATATTTAACTATCCGACGGTCCGCTGCGCGCCGTCAAGAGCGACACACGTGTGTATCGATCTCTCGCCGTACGTTTTTGTGACGTCACTTCGTCCGGTGCAGGCGCCGCTCGCCTCACATTCCGAGCGAAGTGACAATAACAGCCCTGCGTATTGAACGCCGAACGACCGCGGTTGGCGCGCTAGCTAATTATTTGTTTATACTACGCACACATCAACGCCTTCGGATATCGCAAAGTACACTACCGTTCTCAGCCCCCGGTCTGCCACCAGCGGCAAGCCCCGGTGGGCTGGTTCAGTGGGTACTTTGTGCCGAAAAGTGCTGATTGTGTTGTGCATCAAGAAGCCGCGTCCCAATGTTTATTTATTTATTTATATATATAGAAAACATCTGAAATGCCACTACCACCCGCACGCCGGGCAACCCGCCCGCAGCAACAAAATTCCGGGATCGTGAAGCGTGTCTACGTCCGCTCCCGAGGCGCCGCAGTATCCGCGCTGAACCGTGTGGTTGCTGTGGAACAAGCTTCGCTGATACGTCGACCCACACAGACATCACGGCCCAATCTAAATGAGCTGAGAACTCGGCCGAGTACGCCGTCCAGCGCTGTGCTGACTCCGGCGCCGGGAGCGGGGGAGGAATTTTTCACCCCCGCCGAGCTCTCATTACCGAAGACTCCGCCTCTAGCCGGTTCGTCGGCTGGTAGCCCACCCGCTCCTACACTGACAGCCGCGCCTGCCGCTGCTTTAGAAATTACACCACCTGCGTCTGCCTTCACAGAGGGGATACGATCGCTTCCGCAAAAACCAAAAAAGACGGCTATTCCCCCGCCGCGCTTCCTAGGTCCCCAAACCACTGTCGCACCCGACCGCTTCCCATCCCCACCACAAATGGAGAAACGGAGGGTACTCCTCATAACACCACCCTTTAGTCAACCGTCAACAACGAAAGGGTCGCCCATGGAAGTCATGGGGCCCACTTATGCCACTGTCGCCGCTGCACCCGTCACCGTATGTACCGCCGGTCCATCTAGCGACCGCGCTGCTGCGGACCCCGTTGTCACACCCACTACTTCATCCGTTGTCTCTGCCGCCGCCTCCACCGTCGGCAATAAACAGCCGAACGCCCGATACCCGCCCTTAGTGGTCGAAGCACTCCCGGACTGGCCGACACATTTCCGGGAGCTTAAGAAACAACTTGGACATGCACCAAACGGACGACCTTTTGGAAAAGGAGTTCGCTTCATTCCAAAATCAGACCAGGAGTACCGCATCATCCAGCGGTACTTATACTCGCTGGAGGCAAGTGAGAATATCTCCTGGTTCTCATATTCCCTTCCTGCAGAACGTAGCCTAAAGGTGGCAATCCGTGGTTTGCCAGTAAATACTTCACCAGAAGATATCGAGGCTGAGCTCAAAGAACTCGGGTTTACACCGGAGTTTGTACGCCCCATTCGTGGCCGACAGGGTCGTCCCGGTTGTATATTTTTCGCGCAACTGGCGCGCACTGCAAACCTTACGCCGGGCATCTATGAAGTAACAGAACTTCTGTGTATGCCCGGCGTACACATAGAAGCATGGTGCGGGAAAAAGGGGCCCGCGCAATGTCACAGGTGCCAACAGTTTCGGCACTCGTCACATAACTGCCACAGGCCGTTCTCATGTGTGCGATGCGGTGGAGCTCATTCGGCCCGCGACTGCCCACGCCCTCTTGAGGAGCCCCCAACATGTGCGAACTGCGGAGGAGCACACACCGCAAATAGTGCCGCCTGTCCTGTATTTAAACAGGAAAGTCGAAACCGGAAGGCTGGCACCATTGCACGTACATCAGCAGCCGCACCGTACACAAAGAAGCCAACAACTGTCGAGGACGGCAATGCACCCGCATCGCTCATGGCAGCTGCTAATCCACCAAAGGAAGAGCGTGCGCGCCGCAGGAGGCGACGCAATAAGAAAACCAAGGCACAGGCCGAAGAGGCAAACGCGCCCAGGAACAATATCCAGGAAGACGCCGTGGTCGCTGCCCCACCAGAGGGGACGAAGGCGAAGCGGACTGTACCTCCGGGACCGGCCTCCAAGCCGGCTTCGGTAAACCTGGACCCTAGAATTACCAGCGTCATCGGTACCTTACAAAAGGTGGTGGTGGCGTTATTGGAGAAACGGGATCCTATCCCGCTGATCCTCGACTGCATAGCAGAATTGTGTAAGTCTGGATCCGCGTAGACTACACATACTATTCTGGAACGCCGACGGGATGTCACCCGAGAAGACCAGGCTATTGAAATTGTTGTTGGCTAAACGGCGAGTGGATATAGCCCTGCTCAGCGAAACCCACCTCAGACCAGTAGACAAATTTAAAATGGGTGGATGTATGGTGGTATGACCATGTCTACCGGGAGGATCAGCGTTCGCCAAGAGGGACCGCTTATAGGGGATTAGCGGTCCTGGTCAAGAGGAAAGTCGTCCACCAAGCGCTGCCAGTACCGACATTGCAATCTGCTTACGCTTTAGGGGTAGAGGTCTGCATCGGAAGCCAGCCCACCCGTGTGTTTGCGTTTTACAGGCCACCGGGACAGCGGCTCGCTGTGGCTGATATGCACACCCTACTGGAATCACCGCTGCCCACAATAATTGCTGGTGATTTTAACGCGAAGCACACGGCGTGGAACTCCAACTATACATGCCCGGAAGGCCGCCGCCTTCTAGATGATGCAGACCGAAACCTTTACCAGGTACTAGGACCAGAGGTCCCGACGCATTACCCGTACTGCGCAGCCCACACACCGGACGTCATAGATTTAGTCGTTACCCGCGGCACTGACGCGGCTGTATATCTTGACGTCCTGGACGACCACCTCATCTCAGACCACCAGCCGGTGTGCTTGACTCTGGATGACATCCCACAAACGTTCCAGGTACCCCCTCGTTCACGCCAGGATTGGCGGGTCTTTACTGACTATATGGCCAAGCACTCGCCAACCCTCCTAGTGGAGACACTCGATGACGTTGAGAAGCTTGCGACGGATCTCAATGCTACTTTACAGACCGCACTTCAAAAGTCGCAACTCAATGACACCACCTCAAGGAAACCTTTCAAGCCCTCAACCTACATCCTGGAAATGATCGAGAGGAAGAGGAAACTGCGTCGGCAATGGCAGATCACCCGATGTCCGATCATGAAGTCCCAGCTCAATGCTCTGGCTGCGAAAATCTCTGCCGCACTGGCAACTAGCACGACAGAGTCCTGGCAACGCACCATTGAGCGAGCTAGTGAAGACTGGTCGGGCATACACCGCCTGTGCCGCCAACTTTCAGGAAAACCAGCTCCGATTAGGCCCTTAATGGCCGGCGACGGAACCCCACGTTACCGTGCTGAGGACCGAGCGGAGATGTTTGCTGACTTTCTGGAAGCGCAGTTCCAACCGAATCCTGCCCACAATATGCAGCATGTAGCAGAGGTCGAGAGGAAGCTCGAGCTATACTTCGAGCAGCCGATAGCCCCTACTGAGGATCCCGTCATCTTCTCCCCTGGACAAATTCAGCGGATGATTCGCCGGATGCCTCTCCGTAAAGCGCCCGGTCCAGACAGAGTTACTAACGAAGCCCTGCGCCACCTACCTCCGCGAGCAATCACGACGTTGGCGCGTCTCTTCAATGGCATTCTCCGCACTGGACACTTTCCCACCACATGGCGACTTGGCAGGGTCATCATGCTGCCCAAGCCGGGGAAGAACATCCTTCTACCGGGAAGCTATCGCCCCATAACGCTCCTCTCGACAACGTCGAAGCTGTTCGAGAAACTGCTACTGCTGCACATGACGCCACATCTTCAGCCACGCGACGAACAGTTCGGATTTCGCGCCGAACACTCCACTACACACCAGCTAGCGAGGGTACTGCACGACATAACGGTCGCGCGTAACAAGCGTGACCGGGTCGTTGCAGTCTTCCTCGACATGGAGAAGGCGTTCGATCGCGTCTGGCACGCCGGCCTGCTGTACAAGCTGTCCACATCTGCTACTCCCCGTCGAGTAGTGAAGATTGTGGCCACCTTCCTGCAAAACAGACGCTTTCAAGTGGCGGTTGAAAGTGCCCTGTCCACGGAACGACTGATCTGTGCCGGTGTGCCGCAGGGAAGTTGCCTGTCACCGGTGTGCTATTCCTGGTACACAGACGACATCCCCGTCACAGATGGCGTGAAGCTCGCGCTGTATGCTGATGACGCGGCCTACATGGCGATGTCGAAAAATGCCACCCACGCTGCAGCCAAATTGCAGCGCACACTGGACGCACTTCCCACCTGGCTGAAAGACTGGAGGCTCACGTGGCGAAAACTCAGGCGATCTCAATAGGAAGCGTAACCCTACCACAGCTAAAGCTCATGGGGCAGAATATCGAGTGGTCCACGACGGTAAAATACCTCAGCGTGACCATCGACCGCACCCTCTCCATGAAGCCTCATGTGAACAACGTCGTTGCCCAGGTACGTGCTGCACGCGCCCTTCTACGACCCGTCCTATCATCCCGATTGCCGCTCCGCGCAAAGCTTGGTGTGTACAAGGCGTACATTCGCACCCGACTGACCTACGGTGCCCCGGCCTGGTTCGCGCTTGTATCCGAGACGAATCGACGTCGGCTGCGTGCGCAGCAGTCGCTCGCACTACGCACTCTAACCAACGCCCCCCGCTTTGTGCGGAATAGAACGATTTCCAGGGACCTGCGCGTGGAGAGCCTGGATGATTTCGTAAGACGCCTGAGCACCAACCTGTTCGTACGGTCTGACGGCTCGCAAGCCCGTCATCTGCGTGAGCTCGCGCCCTACCATCGGCGACCGCCGGACAGGTATGGCCTGCCACGAGATCTCGTCTCCGTGGCAACTTCTACCGGAGCATACCCAACACCCGACCTGGTGCTGGCTGACGGGCGCTCCGCAGGGTCCCCATCCCCCGGAGCTCGACTTCGCTAAGCACAGGTCACCACACTGGACAAGACCCGGGCGTTATTAGCAGGTTAGCCACTTCGTGTGGTCTACCTATCAAGGCACAACCTCGTTGGTAACGCCCCCCCACCGGACTAACACCCCGGGACTACCGTCACGGCCAGTCAGGCCAAACCCAGTGACCCGTCTGTAGTTGCAGGCGGCGCGGAATATCACTTTAACAGGCCTAACGCCTGGATAAGTTACCCCGAGACCCTAGCTGGGGTCTGCGAGAAGAACCACAAGGAGAACTATCCGACTCCGTAATATTTTGTAAAAAAAAATATAATACTAGCTTTCGCCCGCGGCTCCGCCCGCGTGTATGTCGGTTATCGCGGTAAATTGTAACCTATGTCCATTCCCAAGTTCAGTTCTATCTTCATACCAAATTTCATCAAAATCGGTTCAGTGATTTAGGCGTGAAAGCGTAACAGACAGACAGAGATACTTACGCATTTATAATATTAGTAGGGATAGCTAGTATATATATAGTAGATATATAGGAACATAGGCAGATACATATTATTATTAATATACTTATACCTCATTCATCAAAATCGGTTCAGTAGTTCAAAGTTTATTTCCAACTTTTTGGTTTTGCCGTGGCTTGGTTAATACAGTTCTGTAACAACATATTTAAGTGTCCTTTCCAATCATAACATTTGGGCTCACAACAAAACAAGGCAATACAAAAGTTTGATTAAATATTACATCCAACATTCCTAGCACTCCCCAGACGGAAATCAAACCGGATCAAAACTAAAGTGAGCTCTCATTTGTTCTCGAACTAGATTTGTGCCTTTGGAGAAGTCAATCTTATTATAAAGCTAATTAAAGTCAACACAACACTGCCTTTATAAAGTGGGTTTATGAATATACTAATCTAGATGTCGCTGTCGAGTTTTCACAATACAAAGGCTAAGAGATTTACATGAGTATACAGAAAGTTGCAAATTATTTTGTAGACACAAGCGTGTATGTTGGGAACATACATGTGTAGTACGATGTCAGCTGTCGTAGTTTCTGCTTGGTTCAAGGCGTTTGTTTTTGAACCAACATCTTTTCCAGTTATATATTAGCAGCAAGTCAAGAATAATAAGTGCATTCAAGCCTTCCCCCCTTTTTTGTCGTGCGGAAATCCCAACGGATGACAACATTATTTTGGTGGACTCGAACGGACTAAAACCGCACGCCATTTCGGGTACTATTAGTAGAGGAACCAGGTATAATATATATATATATATATATATATATATATATATATATATATATATATATATATATATTTATATTTATATAATATATATATATAATAAATAAAAAGGAAGTCCTTGGAACCCCGACGTACCTCCACAAACGCCTTGTAGATTAAAAGTGCCCCCTTCTGTGTGGGAACCCCGATATTCCCTATATTCTCACCAAAAGAGCTTCAAGAAAGAAAACCGTTATTATCCCTTTGTCCTCGATAACAATAATTATAAGAGAAGGATTTTCAGCTATACTAATTTATACTGAAGCATGTCTAAATGGTAAATAATAAGTTGCATGCCAGTAAAGAAATTAATTACTCATGATTTTGAACGATTAATAAAGGTGTGGTATTTAATTCAGGTCAAGATGGACTTGACTGTCACAATTGCAATGGAATTGTAATGTTTCATAAGAATTTTAATCTTTGACGTCAATGCTTGAGCAATGCTCTAACCTGGAGTAAATCCTAAGTGCAGAATCGGGTTAGGAAATTCATAAAATTACACATTCTTCGGAGGTAATCCGACTCACAAAATTTTAACTACGTCCTATATGGACAAGCGGTTTGAAGTCATTTTGTGAAGAACTTAACAGTAAAATGTTTTCAGGTTGTCTACTCTGTTACTCCGAGTTACGATATTTAGGGTTTCTATCCAAAGGGGAAATCGGGACCCTATTACTAAGACTTCAGTGTCCGTCAGTCCGTCTGTCACCAGGCTATATCTCATGAATCGTGTTATTTAGACTGTACCGTGACAATTACATGATTATAAATATCAAGGTGACTCCCATTCAACAAATGTGGTGTTTTGCTCGTTATTACTCGATATTGATGAAGACATCATGCAAACGCTTGAAATATATAGATAAGACGTTCCGATTGGCCGATTTTTTTTGAGGACACTTTTAAAGTTTTCTGAATATGAATTCTTAAACTATTAATTTTTAATTCATTTTATTTCTAAGGCATTCCGTATTGAAAAAAAAATAATGAATGACGTTATTATGTTTCAAAAAAACAGAAGGTAAATAATTCAGTCTACATGTGTTCGGTTGTGGTTTTGCGACATGAACTTTGATTTTGAAATGTATTTTTTTATGTGTGATGTCTGGTTGGTATCTTTGATCTATTATAGAATTTATGAGATTATGTTAACAAATAAAGAGTTCGTTAAATGTATATAGTATGGGTGTTATCAATGGTTAGTAAGACAAATTATAAAATAAATAAAAATTATTTAATTAAGTTCTACAAAGTATATTATCAGCAGCTCCCCCAAGAGAGAACTAAGCGAGAAACGATTAATCTCTATCGGCTAATAATTACCGACTTCATAGAAAGACCTACAAACATTGCTTCAAGTGTAATTGCAATTTTATTTCATTTAGTTCATTTGTCGGTTCCTCTGTTAAAAAGAAAGCCTTATAGTTTTATTCTGTCCACTTGTCCGTTCATTATGTGTGCACAATAATGTACAACACATTTTTATCACACTGATAATGTGGTTGAATAAAACATTGACCGTGTTAAAAATCTGGTGTAGGATCAGTACCTGTTATTGTGAATACTGTTTTTTAGGGTTCCGAAGTTTATGACTCGGAACCCTTATAGATTCGTCATGTCCGTCCGTCCGTCCGTCCGTCATCGACTTACCGTCCAAACGGTAAGTGCTAGGAAGATGAAAATTTGCATGAATATGTGTTGTAAGTACGTCGACAAAGTGGTACAATAAAATTATTAAAAATATTTTTATTATAAAAATATCATCCCCACTTTACGTGTAGGGAAGGCACCCCAGTACCTCCCCTACACGTAAAGTGGGGATGATATTTTTTTCTCGCGGCTATACCCTACAGGTATCATTAGATAGGTCTTTTAAAAACAATAAAGAAATTCTAAGACGATTTTTTGATTTAGGTATCCGTTTGCGAGATATTCCTCTTTAAAGGGCACTTTTTTGTAAAAACAGGATGCCCCCCCCCCCCCTCTCTAAAAGCTAAACGGCTGGTTTAAAAAATCTGGCAAAATTCGTGAAGGTGGTCCATAATATAATGAACTTTGAAGGAAAACTATAACGGATTAGATGGCTTTGTTAGTTCAGGCGTTATAAAGGCTTAACTTGTAAAATGCGCTCACTTGGAAAACGTCATACAAAATGAACGCATTCATACGTAAACATAACAATTATCTATTGGATACGATTTAAGTCCATTATGGGTGACTGAGGAACCCTTTCTGTGCGTGGCCTGACACGCACTTGGCCGATTTTTTTATTATAAAGTATCTATATAAGTTTGTATGTATCTATGTATATGTATAAAAGTATTTGTTTAGGGGTATGCATATGTGTAATGTGAATGAGTATATAAGCATGATTCTCTAATAATATTCTTTTTATGATGTGTTACTTGTGTGTAAACTACCCTAAGCTTTTAAATAACATGTTAGTGTTATGGTTGTCTGTAAAAATCTTCATGGGCGATAAGACGGCGGATTTTTTTTTCATACATTCTTTGGAACTCTTTTTTTTTGTTTTGAACAATATAAAATAAAAAAATGTAGACACAATGTCTACATCATCAACATCAGCCTGCTGGACATAGTCTTCCCCAATTGCACGCCACTTAGTTCAAACCTCGGCTACTCAGCAAACATCCAAGATTGTATATACATAAAAACAAATACATAAAACATCAACAGTCTATTACAGTCTACTGTTTGACAGAGGCCTCTACTTGCAAAGGAGATATCGGCGTTAATAAGCCTCGTAATTATCTCATTAGTACTGGCATTGGACAGACATGTTTGTACCTAATTTGTTGAGGCCAGGATATTAACAGTAACTAAATAAATAAATATGTCGGACATCTTACACACAACGCCATAATACCAGCTCTGTTTAGTTTGGGATTCCCAAACTAAGTAGAGCTTGTATTATGGGTACTAGACAACTGATATAAATACATTCGTATCACACAGTCGCCTCTTAACTACGACATCTATTGGATGAATAAAGAATTTAATTATCTGCTATATTTAACTGCACTAGACTGATAATAGAATCCATAAAGATACGATGGTAAAATACCGCTAAATGCCATTCCGAATGTTCATCTCAAAGTTTATGAAATTATGAGAGCTGAGTCGACATAAGATTTATTGACATTTTACGGTAGTTGACTCTCTCGTTTAAATCAATTCCTCTTTATAGCGCTGTATAAAGAATCTAGAATGTTTAACTTATAACGTTATTACCGTTTTTACCGTTTTTCTTTGACTACAAGCCCCTAAATAAATAAAGATAAAAAGTCACAATTTTTCAGCAGTAACAAACAAGTCTATCTGTAGTTCGAGATCAAATATAAAGTAGTATTAACTGTTTTAAACTAAGATTTTCATGACTTAATAACTTTTGTACCTGAAAGATGATTTAGTTACGGCACTAGTTCAGTTTTCAAAAAAAACGCTAATAGTTCAAATGGCCCTGAATTCTGTCACTGCTTTGTATAATTCCTGTTCGCACGAAACTTATTACCATCCGCATTGATCTCGACAATGCTGGCGAGTGGCGAGGGATGGCAAGCTGCGGTCTCCTTCTATTAGGACGTCATGCTCCAGAAGGAGTCCGCTAAGCGGAACGACCGCAGACGGGCGCTTTAAAAGCGGATTTTCGCACACCCGCTTAAATAAAAACTTTACAAAAAATACAAAAAAGTTGTTTAAATATAAAATATCACTAGCTAAGCTTTTATTAAAGACATAATTATCTTGATTTATAACTCCACTTCCAATAAATAATCCTGAAAATATATCTCAACTATTAAGTTATATTAAGTAAGTCACGGACCATTAAATAAATTAATTCCTTAACCGTTCTTAGCCGAAAAAACCTGAGTTATGCGATATTTTAGGTATTGCGTGACCTCACTAATGTCACAGGAGCAATAACCGTTAACCGGTATTGATGTTAAGCCATCAAACTTCGGATTTAATTATTGGCATGACCACATTTGCGGTTTTCGATAGTTTAATATAAATTGTTAGTAAAGGACTACGTTTGTGGGACATATTTATTACGGTTACTTGTTCGAAGGGATTTAGATCAGTCTTTTTATTGGTGTCATCTGTTTTGGTAGCTGGTAAACATAGTGATTCATTTAACAATTGATTTTTTTTAGAAATATTGGTACAAATTCAGTTAAATTGAATGTTAATTACTGAGTTTTAAAAAATGGGGCAAACTTCAACGGACTTAATTTATTTTATTTTAATGACTCTAAACGGGGAGGTACATCAGCTGTGAAGTAACAAATCAAAAAAAAAATACTGTATCAAGGCGCTTGCAAAATAGTTTTGTTTTTTGAGAAAAGTTCACACATTTTAATTATTTTTCTACACTTTATCATATATAATGGATTTAACTCTTATCAAATACCGTAAATAGACGGCACACAGGTATTTAATATACATTTATGTAAATTGTGCGGGAACTAATAATGTAAACGGTTGTACCCCCGGTGGTCACAGGCTGTAACACGGGCTGTAATAAACTTGTCAAGACGTTAACGTGTGTACCGCAGGCTGTGACCGCAGTGACAATCGGTTAATTGAAGCCTACTTAGGTTGATGCATCATATTTTGTTCATGAATTGCCTGGAAAGCTTTTACAACAAAATCCGCTGTAACACCGCGGGAATCAACTCATATTATATAACAACAATCACATTTCATCATCAACAACCCATAACTGCTGGGCTCGGTCTCCTCTCAAGATTCAGGACGTCTCAACTCTGACTGGGTTTGGTTTGGGGACTGGCAAGATACATTGTGGCTACGTGATCTAGCCGTTAGATGTTTTAAGCTGCCCGAAGGCCTACAACTTAGCTGGACGACTGTTATCTTATTATAACAACCGGTACCGACTGCTTAACATGACCTCGGAAATACTCAGAACATATCATACCACAAACGGTCACCCATTTAGGTACTAACTGCGCCATCGTTGCTTACCCTCGGTGAAACATTACAAAAATCTCATATTATATCAAAATAATGCTCTGTTTTATCCAGAATGTCACGCTTATATAAAGTTTCCTAACAACATTGTATTACAGACAGAGCTGGCCATAAAGAACGGGCTTTACTATTGTTCGTTTCAACAAATATCATATATTATTGTGTTAGCTTTTTATAATATGTATCTTGTATTATATTCAGGGTAGTAGATTTTTTATAGGTTTTATAGATGCATTTAAAACTATATACGTATGAGTATGTTCATTTAAGATTGTTTAAACTCGTGACCGTCTTTGAAAATTACAAACAATATCTTTTGTATTTTGCCCTTTTTATGACCACAGTTTTGACGACCTTTAATTAGAAATTGTGTTATGTTATGTGTAGGTATAGCCAAAGTACGGACTTTGAATAAAAGAAAGATAAATTTATAGGCATTTCAACCAACCTTCCTAAAATCTAAGGGTCAAATAGAAAAAGATAGGTAATTCTTATTAATATATTCGTTTTCAACAGTCTACTGAATGCCTAGTTGGTATAGCGGTTAGCGTATGCAACTGCTGATCAAGAAGTCTCGGGTACAAATCCCGGGTCAGGCCAAAAATATTGTTGGGTTTTTCTTACTGGAAATTATTAATGACATCGGTGCCCTCAAATATACTGACACCGTTCAGTTCTCCCTGTCCGATGAAAGTCGATCCGTGAATAAACTGATATTTAGGTAAAACCAATTGCACTAGTAGCCGACCCCAAATGATTTTGGTAATAAAGGCTAGGAAAAAGAACAACCTGAGAATTTTAGTTTAGTAATCTATTGGATTTATGAATAATCTTTCCGATGCATGGTAAATTATTTTTGGTGTAAGCTACGTTGCAGTCTATACATAGCATCTTAATAATTACGAATAAAATCCATCTATTATTATTTATTGTCAATTAATTTTATAATCTACAAAATGCGGTTAATGATATCAATTATAAGTAGTCGTCTGAAATAAGCGAATTCATCAAGGATATAAATAATGAAGATAAATACATTTTTCCCCAATTAAATATGATTAATGAGCTCGCAAGAACAGAACTCAAGGTTTCTTATTTGATTTAGGTACTTTGGAAGAAAAAGAAAACGATAAATTACAATAAAAGTTTCGTTGAGTGTTCTTTGTGTATATAAAAGATTACAGTCTTATAATTTTGACGTAATACATCTAACATTTTATACGAAGGCGACTGATCGTAAATTAAGCTGAGCCTGTACTGTAAAAACTACAGATAATTATACTTATATGTTCCTAATTGTATACATATATTTTCGTAGGTAAAGAAAGAAAGAAAGAAAACGTTTTATTTGAATGACATTGCAAACACAGATAATTATTATTTGATATTACATGGCATTGCGTTAATAGCAATATGAATGGTGTACATCATGTAACCAAGTATACATTATTACAAGTAAATCATCTTCTATGATTACAATACATTTAATAATAACACACTACAAACATTTGCTGTGCAGTTGCGTCGCAGTGTACATTAAAAATAGATGTTGCTCAGCATAATGTTGCACCACTTACGGTACAGCGCTGGTTTTCAGCAACACCTGTAGGTGATAAGTGCGTTTAAAAGTGTTAAGTTCCAAATTCGTGTTTCAAAAATTTAAGTTAATTAGTTACGTACACAAATGTTTTGTAAATTTATTATAAATAAGATAATTAACGGAGTAATGCTGACGATGAGGTAACTAAATATATAACATAGGCGTCATTAAGTTATTTGTTAGTTTAGTAAATATTTTGGGTACATATATGCATATGTATTTATACATAAACTCATGTATAAATACATAATATATGCATTGTATTATCATCAAATGCATACATATACAGAACAAATCGAAAGGTGGAAGAAAGGCTAATAATAATACACTCCGCAATAAAATTTGGCAAAAAAATTTTCATTGAAAAATTGCTATTTTTCAAAGGCTTGTAAGTTAATTATTTTCATCGTATTGAGATTCTTTTTTTTTTTGTTTTATAGGGAATTTTGTGTTTTTTTTTTGTAACTTAGTTAATTTTCATCTCAATACGATGAAAATTGACCGAGTTACAAGCATTTGAAAAATGGCAATTTTTTGATAAAAGAAATTATTGAGATAATCTTCTTCTGGAGTGTATATTACTGTACCTGCATTATCATAGGTGCATTGCATATAGACAAAGAACAACTGATCGATTAGACAGAAATAGTAACACACAGTCAGCGATTTCCAGACATCGCACATTTACTATGTGAGGACTGCACACATGGAAATATAACATATCTGCATGTGTGCTGAGCATGATGTATTTTGTGTATTACAGCACCACTATTATGTATTCTGTGGCAGTACTTCAAATATTCACGCGGCTTGACTAAGGCCGTCCAGTTACAATAGAGTTCCAAGTATTTAATTAAATGACTAGCTCATAAGTATTAATTTAAATCTAACTTATAATTAAAGAGTATAATCAGATGACTGTGTATTATAAATTTAATTTCGGTTTACAAAATAAATTAGTTTTCAGGTACAAATTAATGTTCTACCGTACGTAATTAATTAGACATATTTATGGAAAGTTTTATAATGAAATATGAATATATTTGAAGGTCGTATATTGTCAAGGATCTTCATGTAAAATAAAAGACAAAATCATTGGAGTTCATTTTCATTAATCATTTCGTTGTCTTTTCTCCCAATGATATTTTCAGGGAGGCTGCGCTATGAGTAAAATTGGAAAGAATTTTTGCTGATATCTTTTAAAGTCGACCGCTTGGCTAAAACTAATGATATTTTAAAATTTTTCACCGTTTTCGAAAAAAACAAAGGGAAAAAGCTTACTGGAGAAAGATAACAATTAGGTGGGAAGACCTAAAATAAGAGGTATTAAAAAATGTATATCTACCTGCAGATATATAATTATATGATATAGTTATAATACTAACATAAAAACAAGAATAAGAGAAGAAAGTCATTACAAAGATTAGAAATGAATAAAAAATAACGGTAGAAAGTGATGATCCTTAGATAATTTTATCTAATATAATATATTTTAATCTAGACAATTTTAGATATTGTTTATACTGAAACCACACCCATAGTAATAGGTACAACAGGAATCGTAGCGATAAGATTACATAGCTACTTATAATAGATTGGACACAAATATAAACATACATATACTGCAAAAGCGCTCATAGCCGAGTGGCCTTAGGTGATTGGAAACAGTCACCAAGGGTAAGCAACGACGGCGCGGTCGGACCTAGATGGGTGACCGTTTGTGGCATTATATGTAATGAGCGTTTCCGTGATTCGGAGGTCACGTTAAGCAGTCGGTCCCGGTTGTTATCATAAGATAGCAGTCGTGAAGCTTAGTTGGAGGCCTCCGGGCGGCTTAAAAACATCCAACAGCAAGATTACGTAGCCACAACGTGTCTTGCCTGTCCCCAACCCGCACTAGGCCAGCGTGGGGACGTATGGCCTTATCCCTCTCTTGAGAGGAGACCTGAGCCCAGCAGTGGGACATTAAGGGTTGTTGATGATATACTGCAAAAACCAGCAGCCATACACACATGCAATATCGAACGAAAGTTTTAGGGGACACCGTATTTTTGCATTCGAGGGAATCCGAACCTCCTCTTCTCTGAAGGTTTCAGAACGGGAATTATGATGGAAAACCTCGAGCAAAAAAAATCTTGAAAATATAATATATAATAATACATGTTCGAGACGATTTTAGAGACGGTTTTTTTTTTCAAAATATTTTTTCATTTAAATTATGCTTAACATAAATCTAAAATATATACCATACTATTAACTGTCCGTGACCACAAGCGGTATAACCCGTTTGAAACGTCGGAATAAAGTTATCGTAATCTTTAAAAAAAAATACCATACTATTATACATATAATAAGTTTTGTTATATCTACCTTTACAACGATGTAATTTAATATCCGTGCAGTATATCTATTTTATTTCTACATATTTTACTGCTTCGTTGGTCTAGCAGTTAGCGAGGGTGAGCATATGCAACTGAAGATTAAGTTGTCTCGGGTCCGATTCCAAACTCTAAAGTTCAACTTTCGAATTCAGTTCGCTCTCAGGGTTGTTACGGTCCGATGCCTGTGGCTCCGTAGTAAAACTGATACTCAGGTAAAATCGGTCGAGCTGATAGTTGACTCCATACAACCTTGGATAAAATAAAGGCTAGATGATCATTCACACATTTAGTATGGCTTATTATTTCAAAATGATTTCCTTCCTTCAGAATCATCTGTTTACGAACAGCCGCTTAGATTTAGCCTTGTTATAGTTGCTTCACTGTCACTCGATCAATATTATTCTTATTATCAATACTACGTTATTATTCCAATACAGCTACTATACTATGTATTGTATGTTCACCTTGAATGCGATCATTTGATGCGTTAAGGTTCGTTTTATGGCAAGGGGGCACGCGAATGGCTTTCTCCTTTTAGCGACCCGTAAATGGGGATACTAAATCTACTATAATTGTTGTGCTTTATTTATCACTGTTGGCGTATTTTTCTTGTAATTATTGTAATGGCTGAGGATTTGTTTTTATTTATTGTTGGGTAATACTGGCGTTAATCTTACGTATGTAAAAGTATTTCCATTTTTATAGGGCCACTAAGTTTGTTGATAAATAAGTGTCTAACTAGACTTCTAGTTAAGGTTTGCTGGATTGTTAGCTAAGTCTAATAGTTAATATTTTACTAAAAAAACTCAGTGTAATAATTTGTAAGGAGATGCTTATGTCCGGCAGTGGACTGTTAAAGGCTCTTGAAGCTCACTGTTTCTAAACATAAAATAATATTCGTTTACCTGAAACAATATCTATTTTTATTTAAAAAGACTTTCCCGTATCTCTGACAACGTGTAATCGTTATATATTAAATATGAAATATAAAATTAAAAAAAATTAGAGTTACCCATGTCATAATTGACTGCCTTGTTGGTCTAGTGGTTGGCGTTGGTCTCGGGTTCGATTCCCGGGTCAGACCAAATATTTGTGTAATCCACCATTATTTGTTTCGGAGTCTGGGTGTTTTTTTATATATAATATGTATAAATTTACAAAATAAAAGTATGTAAAAGTATGTATGTATGTAAAATAATAGTTAACTATTTATATCAGTTGTTTAGTACCCATAATACAAGCTCTGCTTAGCGTGGGGACTAGATGACGTTGTGTGTAAGATGTCCGAAATATTTATTTACTTTATTTACAATTTTAATGTATAAATAACTGAACCCTTCTAAGTTACTCCTTATATCATAAGCTATCTGCCAGTGAAAGTCCCCCAAAAAATGAATATGGCCATACCAAAGATTAGCAAGAATAAAAAAGATGGACAGACAAAAATATAAAAACCTAGCTGACCCGACAGACTTCGTACTGCCTCAATCGATAAATAGAAGACCTAAACTTTTGTATAAAATAAACTTGAAACAAACAAAAGGAATCCACGATTACTAAAAAAAATGTAATTCATTTGTATATATTCACCTTTTCAAACCTTCTCTGGACTTCCACAAACTATTTAAGACCAAAATTAGCCAAATCGTTCCAGCCATTTTTGAGTTTTCGCGAGATTAACGAGCAGCAATTCATTCATATATTATAGATTGATGATTGAAAATTTTGTGTAAAATTAGATATTACTAATAAACACTTGAATTTTATTTATTTGCGTAGAAGATGTATAGATTCATGTCAACAAAAATAAAACAATTTACTCTGTTAGAATTTTAGCATTAAAAGCTGTTATATAGCTCACTTATATTTCGATATCAAATTGCTTACAGCAGAACTTGACTCGAAACTATCAATAAGTAAGTTTAATTTCACGGCAATTTTTAACATCCAATATCTACTTTGTACAAATATAATTAAAGACAATTGGACTTGAAAGTCAGCTGACATTAATACGTACCTCATTTAATATAACACAAGACTATTTGAAACGTTTTATTAAATAACCTTTCACAGCAATTAACTATGTTTAATACGGCATTTGGCCTTGCTTGGTTTAGTTTCAGTACAACGAATGTACTGAAACTAAACCTCGTAAATTTTGTGAAAACATTGTTTTGAAATTGCCTTTCTTTTAATATAATTAAAAATTTAAATTTCTAATATTCACAAAAGTATTAAATTAAATTGGAACATTTTTTGATTCTCAAGGGAATGGTTTGTCCTCAATTTGTCCGACTACCCAACTATTGTGAAGCTAATAGAAAGGGTAATATTTTTAACACTTAAGTTTGTATGTTCCATCATAGCGCCTAATTACTGCACCCATTTAAATGAATGAGATGTCCATATAACTGTTATAATAACCCGGTTGTTATAGGTTGTATAAATTTTATTATAAGGATTACTTATTCCAGTTCCAGTTTTTAAACTTTTTCTAATTTAATTATTATTATTTTATGTAAACATTTTTATCGTTTCTATGTTACGATAATCAAATGTATAATCAGATATCGGATTTTTGAATCAATTGAAATAAAATCATCATCAACAGGCTTTAAAAGTCCACTACTAGACATAGGCCTCTCCTTAGAAAGGAAGTTTTGGCCTACTATACCACGCTGGCCAGACGTTTTGGTATAGGGTTGGTTTCAAGTTTTCCTTCTCTTTGCATCGATGTTGTCTTGCGTAGTTTATTTAAAACTATAGTTATTTTTATTTAAGTTATGGTTATTTAATTGATATTTTTTACATTAACAAAATACATTAAGTGTCTTTAAAAATACACATAAAACAAATACCAAGAACATTCAGACTCAAAACAATAATCTGTGGATCACATAAAGTGCCCTTTACGGGATTTGAACCCACAACCCTTGGCACAGTAGAAAGCGCTCAATGCTCATTCGTATTCATATGGAATCGCATATAAATATAAAAAAATATGCGGCTTCTGTTATCTTTCATTTTATCAAGTGTAAATATTAATCAAAAATGATTATTTTTACTCAATGATTCGCCAGAAAAAATAAGTATCATGCTTATCGTTCGTAAGCTATATTGGATATACAATCACAGCGGCTTAATCAATATAATGTAGTCTATTGATACCCTTCAATAGATAATTTAGACAAGTGTATGATTCAAATGCAATCGATATCAATACTTCGTGTTCATTAAAAAGCATAACAAATGTTGATTTATATTTTACTTCCATTTTTTCCTTAAAAAGAATACTCCCGCGTTAGATAGATAGCTATATACCCCGCTTACAAACATACATGAAACGGACACAAAGAACACCCACACTCAGCACAATAATTTGTGGATACTCAACGTCTACTCCCATCTGGGATTTAAAAGCGGCGTGGCGATCGCTTAAGCCACCAGACCCACCGTGAAATCAAATTAACTTCATATCGCTTAGAACTTGGGTGAACCTTTTAATAAAAACTTTAGCCGTAAATTCGTATGACGTACTAAATTACCGTTATCTAATCAAAGTCTTCCTTTTGCTTGAGATCTTAAATTTTTTTGTAAATACTTTAGGTAGTAGAGCTACTCTTATCTCTGCACAAAAGGGCTCGCTCGATCGGAGCGATTACCCTTTCACAATAGATAACCCTAAAGTAATAGCATTTGTGCTATACTATTTTGTTAGTAAGTGCGAGAATGGAAGCACATTAATACAGAAGCATACCAGTAGACAGCTATAGAGTGGGTTACCATGTTGGTCACCAGATCGCAATGAGTATCATCATCATCATCATCATCATCATCAACAGCCTTTAACAGTCCACTGCTGGACATAGGCCTCTCCTTAGAAAGGAGGTTTTGGCCTACTATACCACGCGTGCCAGACGGGTTGGTATAGGGTTGGTTTCAAGTTTTCCTTCTCTTTGCATTGATGTTGTCTTGCGTAGTTTATCCCTTATTCGCCTTTCACGACACCAATGAGTATGGTGGCTCATAAATATAAAAAGTATCTGTTTTTAGGCTTTCGCGACTTCTACACATACTCATGTTTTTTACTGTATACGGGACTTATTCGCGATAAAATTAAAAAGGTTACGATACCTTCTACTTTCCGACGTTTCGAACAGATAATACCGCTCGTGGTCACGGGTAGACTCCTTTTATTGCGCATAAGTCCCGCATACAGTAAAAAACATGAGTATAAAAAGTATGTTTGCTTTCTATAAGTGACCATCTCTTTACAGCAAGGTGTATTCTACAAGTAGCTGTGGCGGTGTAGGAAACCCATACTCATCTAAATGTCTCATCTAGCCCCGTTTCTTCTTCACCATTCTCTTCAAGGCCACACCAAGCTGATAATACCAGCAAATCCACCACAACATACCTTCATCTTTCTCTGCACCAGAATGGCTAATTTGATTTTAAAATCATTCTTTTTTAAAACGTTCTTCCATACATATTTTATATAATATATAAAGTTCTCGTGTCACAATGTTCGTTCCCATACTCCTCCGAAACGGCTGGACCGATTTGTATGAAATTTTTTGTGCATATCGGGTAGGTCTAAGAATCGGCCAACATCTATTTTTAATACTCCTAGGATGCGAGCGGAGCCGCAGGCATCAGCTAGTAAGATATATCAATGATCAGACACATATTGTGCCGTCTATTGTGCCTGAGGTCTTGGGTTCGATTCCCGGGTCGAACCAAATACGTTTTCTATGTTTTAATTTATGAATTTACAAAAAAAAGTCTACACATATATTTTACTATGTTAGTTGTCTCGTAAACGTAATACAAACTCTGCTTACTTTGGAACTATTCGTAGATAATGTTGTGTGTCAGATGTCGAAGCAAAATCTGTGTACCCTTTTTTACAAAAATAAGGTGGACGGAGGAGTATGAAATTTTGCACGGTTAAAGTTTGCAGGGAGGAGGAGTGCAAAAAGCTAAAAACGTTAAAAAATATAATTAAAATAAAATTCTGACCAATGCTTGTTTATAAGGTGACCACCAGTTTATTTATGTTTCTTGAAACAGCTATGTATATGGAAGTAAGCGATTTAGAAGTTGTATCATAGTATCGATGAAACCAGTAGTATAATACATGACACGTATAACTTGACACAATTTTAACGATATTTGTGGAAACGAACAATAGCATCCTGTCCTTTACGAGTGACGTTGTCTGTAGTACAATGACTTTACCATAAATTTGAATAGGAAACTACACGTTAGCTTGCCAACTTGACATTCCAGTAAATTGGAATATATGATATAAATATTTACTACTAGTTTTGTCTACGACTTTGCCCGCGTATATGTTTCATACAGGGGTAAAAAGTAGCCATGTCCATCTTCAAGTATCAAGTATTAAATTTTATCGAAATCGGTGTAACGTTTTAGCTGTGAAGCGTAACAGACAGACAGAGTGCCATTTGAATTAAAAAAAAATGAAATGGATTTGCCACCGCTATATTTATCGACCGAAACGACCTTCAAGAAAAAAAAGCGTATTTTCCTTCCTGGAACATTGATAATGCGCTTGTGACTTTTAAGTGTGACGTTCATAGGTGTTTATAGTCACTCTTCAGCGTGGTCATCTTCTTCTCAATTTAAGGGTCAGTCGGTGCAATCGCCACTCCTGACTATTTTCCGCAATCCGTTTGACCTCTTGATAGGCCACAACTCCTACTTTCTCCTTTACTTCTTGTATGTACGCCAATCTAGGCCTTCCGCGTTTTCTTCTACCTTCTATCTTTCCTATTAGAATGGTCATAAGATGACGAAATGGCTGGTTGGATTATTTGACCCAACCAGTCCTTTGCTTTTCCATAAAAGAATCAACTTATAATTTTCTCCTAATATTTTAAACTGTTCCTTTTAATTATAGCAGCTCTATAACTGTAAAAAATGTATTTAATAAATTCTGCCAATAGTGCTGCATTAATAAATTACTTTTCAGTGGTGAACACTCGTACTGGCTAGCTAGAAATTAAAATTCTTCTCTCGTAACTCAGTTATGAAACTCGGTTTAGATCGTGATTCGAATGAGCTATACATATTAATTACCCTTACTGTTGAAAATTCGTTTAACTGCTAAATTGATCAAATGCGTTTATAGAGCGACACGGTAGTGAGTTACCATACGCAGGCGTTATCAGTTATGACACAGAATATGTTTATGTGTGTGTAAAATTATTTTTAGTTGAAATTGACTTACCTTCACTGTCAAAATCCGACGGAACGATTATCCAAAGCACTCATAGCCACTCGGCTATAAGAGCTTCGGATAATCGTTCCGTCCTTAGGTTACTGGAAGCTATCACGGAGGGTAAGTAACGACGACGCAGTCAGACCTAGATGGGTGTCCGTTTGTGGCACAATATGTTGTGAGCGTTTCCGTGATTCGGAGGTCACGTTAAGCACTCGGTCCCGGTTGTTATCATACGATAACAGTCGTAAAGCATTATTGAAGGCCTTCGGGCGGCTTAGAAACGTCCAACGGCAAGATTACGTAGTCACAACGTGTCTTGCCAGTTTCTAAACTGAACCCGGTCAGGGTGGGGACGTCCTTAAACCTCTCCTGAGAGGAGACCAGCCCTGAAGTAGGACGTTATGGCTTGTTATAAAATAGTAGCTGATTAACGTGGTATTACTGCGCATATTGTTTTAAAATTCTTTCCGGGCAATACATGAACAAAATATGATACATCAATCTAAGTAGGTTTCAAGTAACCGAGTGTCTGTCACTGCGATCACAGCCTGCGGTATACACATTAATGTCTTGACAAGTTTACATTCACTGCGGTTAAAGCCTGTGACCACAGTGAGTACAACCGGACACAATATTAGTTCCCGCACAATTTACATAAATGTATATTAAATACTTGTGTACCGTCTATTCACGGTATTTGATATGAGTTAAATCCATTGTATATGATAAATTGTAGAAAAATAAATAAAATGTGTGAATTTTTCTCAACCCGCACTCGGCCAGCGTGGAGACGTATGGCCTTAACCCTCTCCTGAGAGAAGACAAGCCAAAAGACAAGCCAAGACAAGCCAAGCCCAGTAGTGAGACGTTATGGGTTGTTGATAATTATCCGACACGACCAGGGATAGATTAGCTCTGGGCCGGTTTTACGTGCCCTCCGAGGCAGGGGGTTAAGATTCAAACTTCCAAACCCTGTTAGGACAAAACATTGAATTCATTCAGACATATACTTTTAAAAGTATTCAAATGTTTTACATAGTCATAAACACCGTTGCGCATTCGGATTATTTCTCAACGGGCCACAATAAAAATGATTTTAAAAATGTCATTGTTTTGGTAAATTTGGCTACTACGAACTTATTTCAAAACAATAAGGTTTATTTTTAAATAACTTACGACGATTAAACCAATTCTATATTCTTTTCAAAAAATAAATAAAAAACTTGCTTTAGAATATTCAGTGTGGTCAAAATATTCAGATAGTTTTACATTGCTATACTTTAAGGATTATGATTTATGTAGAAATTTACAGATGATACAGACAAAATGTCTGTAAACCTAAGTCATTTCCAAGATCGGTGATGAGGTCGCTCACAATAGGCTTCATAAGAAGGCTCATAATTACCCAGAGACCATTGGAGTGGGCAGTGCTCGGAGTTTCTTAACGTGATCGAATCAGTAATGTGTAGATCCTCAGACGAGCACTATGTTCACAGAAACGATGACTGAAACGGCTATAAAGTCTTCGAGCTTCAAAGGTAGTAGAGCAATATTTCAGCCGGCATCAATGGTCCGGCTCAGAACTCATAACCACACAGAAGACTAAACTAAAATGTCAGCATTTGTGCTGTCGTCTTTCATTGGTGCGTGTGAGCATCCGCCCAATCATTTTGCATCATTCTCTCAGCCTCCGGAGACGGGGAATCGGCCCAATCATTCTGCATCATTCTCTCAGCCTCCGGAGGCCGGGAGAATGATGCAGAATTATCTCACTAAGCCACCATGGTGTGGGTCACCATGCTGCATTGTATGCAGTCACAGTGAGGATGTTGGCCCCCACTCCTGGATCCTGCTCATGCTTTTCATCAGGTAGAATAGAGTTACATTGGTAGGCTTAATTATAAAAAGGGGGTCAAATGACGTGGTAAAAATCGCGGGATGCTATTGTATGAGGGCAGCATAGGACCGGTTGCTGGACTAAAGGTTATCTTTTTATATACTTTAAGTTTTTTTTTTGCTATCTTACACTCAACTTCATCTAGTCCCAAACTAAGCAGAGCTTGTATTATGGGTACGATATAAATACATAAACACACTTTTTTTTTGTAAAAACATACATATTTTACAAAGAAAACATCCAGACTCCGAAACAAAGATTTGTGGATCACATAAATATTTGGTCCGACCCGGAAATCGAACCCGAGACCTCTTGATCAGCAGCCGTAAACGCTAACCACTAGACCAACAATGACTGGTTTTACTTTCGTGATATTTTCAAGAAAACCTTGACCAACCAGCTTTACTTTCATGAATTGAACTTACGCCTCTAAATTATCAAAACAATAAAGTAAAACAATTAAACGGAATAAAGTAAAATCTGATTTTGGAATTTAAATTAACTTTATACAAAGGTCGGTTTTAATTAATACTGAATTAAGCTAAACTTACATAAGGAAAGGTTTCAAATCCGTTAGTTTATTTCTTTTAATTTGTTTTCTATTGAAATAGCAATAATTGTAAACTTTTCTTGAATAAAACCAAAAAGAATATCAAGAAAGAAAGTGAAAGAATCCATACTAAAATTTTACGCCTATGTAATTTTTTTCTACCTCATGACCGAATAACAGAACCAATTTTAATAACATTTTTTTTTAAATACATACTTATTAAACATAGAAAACACCCAAACTCCAAACCTAAACCTAAATAATTATGGTTTGGAGGTAGCTAACACAAGTTATATTTATCCCGTTAAAATGTAGGACTCAGCCATTGATGATATTGAGCATCTTGGCATTAAATTATTTCCGTGTAAGTAACGTGCAAAGTCTCACCGCCACTAAATTAATCCTATGGGTGTCGTAAAAAGGAATATTGAGGGACTAGGAGTTAAGAGACAAACTACCCTGAACAACATCACAGTAAAGAGGAGAAAAACTTGAAACAGATCTTATGCCATCCAATCTGACCAGGGTCTTATAGTAGGCCAAAACATCTTTCCTAACAAGAGGCCATGTCTAGCAGTAGACTATTAAAAGCTGTTGAAGATGATGAGAATGATGGCATTAAAGACTTAAAAGTAATTAACAGAAGTCACAAAGTTACAGACATTGAAATAAGAACTTTTATTTCCTTACTCTTTGTCAACACCTCTTCTTTGCTTCTATTTATAGCGCCACAAGTTTTCTGCTTTGTTTTAATGATAAAATATTCACGTTCAAAGTACGCTAATGTTATTAAGATAAGTCAGTTGTTTAAGATTAAGATTTTGTTTAAATTGCTAATTTTGCTGACAGTTTTTCAGTACAATTTTTACTGTTGTATACTTGTTTTTGGTTTAAGTAATTTAATAGCCTTGAAATTATAATATTGTATTCACAAACATTGCATTCACTTTTATTTTAAATAAGGATATATTAATTTTAACTTTAGACTGGAATAATTTGTACTAAAACTTATAGATTCAAAGCCAATTTTAGGCAAAATAATTCTAACACATTTATCTATTACACAAAATGATTTATACGTAGTCTGTACGGAATTTAATCAAAACTAAATTCATAAGAAGCGCGAATTTCTTAATTCAAAGTTATCAACAAACTTAAATAATTTATACAATCCTGTGGTATTAAGAACTTCTTCGGTATTTGTGGAATTACAAATTAAACTTTCACGGTCATCTCTTTAATTAAGTCAAATTTACTTAAGGATTTTAACGGAAAAAAAAAATGTAATGATAATATTTTACTAGGTGACAGACAACATCATCTGCGTCCACTTTTGACTGTAACGTGCGCGTGAAAATAATGGTTATACGGAGCCAACCTTAAAATATAGACATAATTATGATGACGCGGTTTCTCTTAGCACATTTTAACGGAATCATTTTTTCTATACTCATTTTTGTGAAAGTTTACCGGTTACGCGTCGCCCGCAATGGAAGCTCTTAAAATAAATAACTTTTTCCCGTTAATGCAACATTTTTATTGTTACTTTACTCTTTTTAATCTTAGCGTAATTATATATAACCCGTAGCCTTTCTCGATAACAGAGCTATCTAACATTAAAATAATCTTTCATATCGGGTCAGTACTTGCTGAGATTATCGCGTTTAAACAAACAAACCCATCATCTGTATAATATTATTCTTGGTTTCTATTTTTAAAAATACTGCCGCAATATCTATTTTTTTTTTCTTAGTGAGTATAATAATTTTTTAAAAAAAGAATCCAAAAATTATTCTTCTCACTAAGAAAAAAAATTGGAATCAACTTTTTCATGCTCGTTTTGAAACGAAACGATACATCGTTTCCAAAAATATATACACTCGGTTCCAAAAATTACGGGTCAGTCACAAAAATTGAAATACCTCCAGAACTGTAAAAGCTAGATCAATGAAATAAAAAACAGAATAAAGACTTTTTAGTTGCGCTTCTAATAGCATATTATTTAAACTGGTTGATGAAAAAAACTTCATTAGAAAAACAAAATGAAAAAAAATGACTATTTTTAAAAACAAAATTTTTGTTTCATGTCATTATGGATGCTTTCCATTTCTATTCTGTCACAAAAAAAATTATCGTGAACGTCTTCCACGTGCATAATTATTATTCTGTGAGGTGAAGCATGGCAGTCACGCTAGAGGAATGTACCAGAATCCTAACTTTTTTGGAACTTGGGCGGAGCCAGCGTGAAACAGCCAGAAACATTGGTGTATCTTTGTCGACTGTTCAGCGGGTAGTCCAGCGGTACCAAGAGACCGGATCACACCTTAGAAGACCAGGAAATGGCAGACCAAGATGCACAACGGCCACCAGTTGGTGGCTACAATGCTCCGAAATCGTTTTCAAACTGCTGTTGGTCTAAAAACTCACTTTATTCGCTTTGGAGGTGGCAATTTAAGCGCTCAAACAGTAAGAAGACGTCTTGCTGAAGCAAATTTGAAACCATTGAGGCCCGCAAATGGCCCCAAACTGGAACGGGGACATCGAATTGCAAGACAGAGATACGTGCGCGAACACCTAAACTGGACACTAGACGATTGGTCTAGGGTAATGTTCACGGACGAGTCTAAATTCATGCTTTATAAGCATGATGGTAGGCAGTTGGTGTACAGAAGACCAGGGGAGCGCTTCCATCAAGCGTGTGTGGAGGAAAAAGTGGCGTACGGTGGAGGCTCCGTACAAGTTTGGGCTGGGATTTCTGCTGAGGCCCGCACCGAGCTGGTGCTCATTCAAAATGGAACTCTAAATGCAGAGAGGTACGTGGAAGAGATCCTCAATGAACATGTAGGTCCTTTCATGGCCAGGATGGACCGGCATGGCATATTAATGCATAATAATGCGCGTCCCCATACCGCCAGAATTGTACATGACTACCTTGAAGAGGTCGGTATCGAACTCATGCAGTGGCCAGCGCGAAGCCCGGACTTAAACCCCATCGAGCACGCCTGGGACGAGCTTCAGAGATGCGTGAAAGGTCGAAACCCCCCACCAATCACGCTTCCCGAGCTCATACAAGCACTGGTGGAGGAATGGGAAGGTATTCCTCAGCACCGGCTCCGAAATTTGGTGTACAGCATGCCTAATCGCCTGGAAGCTGTCAGAAGAGCTCGTGGAGGCAATACAAAGTATTAAATGAAGAAAGTGATGAAAAACAGCAAAAAAACAATCATAAAAAAAATGTAATCTTAAGAAAAATATGACTACTTTAGTTTTTTTTTAATTTAAGATTAATATTGTGGGTGTAACTAAGTTTTATTTTATTTTTTATCTGTATAATTAAATTCTCAATTGAACAGTCTTCGTTTCATTAGGATGGCATACGTAGTTCGGGAGATATTCGGGTTTATGTGACTGACCCGTTATTTTTGGAACCGGCTTTATATGTACCATCCATAATTATCACTTAGAAAATATTTTTGATTTTCTAAAATATTACATTAGCCTGTTTCATCTGTCACATCTAATATGATTGGACAATATTTTGTCAGACTTCATTGTATTTAATATTTTCGCATATGAAATCATATTATTTATCAATATGATTACAAAGAAAAATATATGTTAGGTACTGTGTTGTTGGGTTTCAACTTATTTACACCTAACAATGGTTTGGAAATGGCAGGCAAAAAGTGATTGATTGATTGATAATGTGACTGTTATGTAATATTTACTTCTTGAAAAGTATGTTATAACTAGATTAAAACGCTCGATAATTTGATTGCATATTTTGTTGTCGTTTTATATCTATGTTTATTATTTTCATAGATTTTATTTTTCTTCTGCCAAGTTGTATAAAAATAAAATAATGTGACAGCTTTGTAGACAGACAGACAATATTAGTTTTCAGTTTATAATAGAAACAAAAAACCCGACTGTCTAAGAGTAAGGAACTGAAAAGAGAAAAAATAAGTATCAAAATCTTATATATAAAATTCTCGTGTCACAATGTTCGTTCCCATACTCCTCCGAAACGGAAATTTTGTGAGGTAGGTCTAAGAATCGGCCAACATCTATTTTTCATACCCTTAGGACGCGAGCGGAGCCGCGGGCATCAGCTTGTATCTATATAACATAGAAGTGCCTAATGCATTGTTTTGTAAGTTTATTGAACACTTACTTTTATTTTATATATTTAAGCCTACCAAAGTGACTCTACTCTGACTGATAGAAAGCATTTTTTTGGATTTGGTTGATAACCTTTTGCTTGTACGTAACAAAATATTATTTAAAAAAAAAGGTACTCATATATTTGTATCAGTTGTCTAGTACTTATAACACAAGCTATTAGTTTGAAACTAGATAGCGTTGTGTAAAAAAAATCATTTGTCTTTTAAAGAAAAACAATTTTACAGTTGTACAAACTTTCATACAAACTATAATTATCAAAGAAATAAATTTGAATTACAAATCAAAACTTTGAATCTTATCTAACAATCAAACTATAATAAAAGTGAACCATCAGCTGAATAACCCTTCAAAAGTTTTAATGGCTTGAGATAACAACTTTTGGTCTAGTGATAAGACTTCAGATATATAATATTTATGTTCAATAGGTTTAAGGCTTAATTGGCCTTGTCTTTTAGCTTTATTTTTACTAAATCGTAATCTTTAAATAAAAAATGTTATTCGGAATGGGTTTATTGGAATATATTATCTGAAATAGAGTTTTTTATGATCAGATACCAAGCTTAGTGTTAATTATGTGGTTATTTTAAGCTATTGTTTATTTTATTATCTGTGGTATTGTACAATATAGAGCTACATACAAAAATACTCAAAATTTAATTCAAGAGATTAATTTGTTTTTAACTCCTCTAATAAAATAAAATAAAAACTAAAACTTATCCTCGCTCTATAAAGAATACCATGCTGCATTATTTTACAAAAAATAGATAAGTTACAAAGATGGATAGGCTCACAGAATTTTAAACCTACTTCAAAAAAAGGAGGAGATTCTCAATTCGTCGGAATCGTTTTTAGGGTTCCGTAGCCAAATGGCAAAAAAACGGAACCCTTATAGATTCGTCAAGTCTGTCTGTCTGTCTGTCTGTCTGTCCGTCCGTATGTCACAGCCAATTATTTCCGAAACTATAAGAGCTATACTGTTGAAATTTGGTCAGTCGATGTATTCTGTGAACCGCATTAAGATTTTTACATAAAAATAGAAAAAAAACAATACATTTTGGGGGTCCCCATACTTGGAACTGAAACTCAAAATATGTTTTTTCATCAAATCTATACGTGTGGGGTATCTATGGATAGGTATTCAAAAATGGTGTTGAGGTTCCTAATAACATTTTTTTCTAAACTGAATAGTTTGCGCGAGAGATACTCCCAAAGTGGAAAAATGTGTGTCCCCCCCCCTCTAACTTCTAAAATAAGAGAGTGATAAAACTAAAAAAAAAATATGTTGTACATTACCATGCAAACTACCAACGAAAATTGGTTTGAACGAGATCTAGTGAGTAGTTTTTTTTTAATACATCATAAATCGAAACACGCAATTTACCTTTCACCCAATCAATAAACTAGTGTAAAAACATCGATGAAAGTTACAACGAACTACAAGAACTTTTATATGACGTTACTTGCTGATACGGAACCCTTCATGGGCGAGTCCGACTCGCACTTGGCCGATTTTTGTTAAAATTATTTACTATCTAAGTATCACGAAATCGTGAAATCATCTAATTTCATTATTTTCTTCACTTAGTCAACCTACACATACTCCACAGCATCTCAATAATTTAAGTGTTATTTTTTTCGTAATTACAAATTATAAGTACTTACGATAGTAAAAGTTCAATCTTTAATAATCGACAAAATAATATTATTGCGAATGAATTTACAAACTAAAGCTAAACCACATCGAAACAGGAATGTCTGAGCTGAATATATTAATGTTTCGTCTCGCATCAGTTACATAACCCACTAATAACTTCAACTGAACAGGTATGAAGAACCTGAGCCAAAATGTTACGTAATATATACAATGAATTATGCATCTTACTTACGTATACTGGACACAATATTAATTAGAAAGCTTAGTCCTTTCCACCTTCATTATTTTCTTCTGTAATGAGAGGCCGAGTTAGTACTCTAGTTATGAGAATAGGTGTCTCATTAGTTTCACATTTACCAACGCTTCGTTTTTTTTATAAAAACGTGCCTGCAGAACAAAAAAAAGCGACCAAGTGCGAGTCGGACTAGCCCATGAAGGGTTCCGTAGCAGCAAGTAACATCATATAAAAGTTTTTGTAGTTCGTTGTAACTTTCATCAATCAATCACTTTAGAAACCTCAATATCATTTTTGAAGACCTATCCATACATATGGTTTACACGTATGGTTTTCATGAAAAAAAAATTTTTGAGTTTCAATTCTAAGTATGGGGACCCCCAAAATTTATTGCTTTTTTCCTATTTTGGTGTTAAAATATTAATGCGGTTCACAGAATACATCTACTGACTAAGTTTCAACAGTATAGCTCTTATAGTTTCGGAGAAAAGTGGCTGTGACATACGGACGGACAGATAGACAGACAGACATGACGAATCTATAAGGGTTCTGTTTTTCAACGGAACCCTAAAAATGATGGTAATAATAATAGAACCTCACTAATACTTACCACAATAATTTAATACTATTTTTTATAGTGAGCCTGTCTGATGTTAAGTAGAATCGAAGAGTAGCCCAAACAGGCAGCCCAGTATGATGACCCATGCTATGGCGACCGAACCAAGATGTTTCTACATAATTGAAAAATAAAGAATACTTGGTAAATAATTAAAGCATTATTGTAAGGTTTTTTAACAGTTTTACGGCCAGACCGTTGCTTATTATGATCTCAATATGGTAATAACTTTTTAATAGTGAGATTTAAAAGCATCCTAATATTACTACTAATATCTTTTATAACCGTTCTAGTGCAATAGAAGGTGTAGATTAAATACATAACAGAAATCTTTTTAACAAAGTCAAAACTGTTTGATTTAGTGTTTCTGTTTTTACAATTACCACGAAAATTAATAAAAAAAAATCGGTATTAAAAGTCGGTATCACAAAGTATTTACAACATGTATTTCATAAATACAAATCATTGACTTTCCACAAAAGTAAGGTTTGATACACTTATATCTACGTCAAGTTCCAAAAATACATTTATACCATCGTTATTCAGTTACAGATTTTCTTAAATCAAAATAATTCGTATATTAATACCACAATGGAACCAACTACTATTTTAAGAATGTTATTTCAGAATCAGCAAACATTCTGACTCAATATCTGATGTTCAAGATATCCACATTTGCATAAGATTAAAATAAATTAACATCTTATGCATTTTAATTAAAGTACTTACTGGTTGTTTTATGACTCGCGCTGTTGAGATTACGTTTGATCATTGTTTGGCTTAAGGTTTCGTTATGTACCTTAATAAGCTTAAAAATGTACTAAAATTTCTACCAAATTTTAAAGACCGATTTAAAGTTAGATTAAATTACACCAAGAAAAGGGAACAAAATAATTGCTTAACAATGTTTTTTGGAGATTTTATTTTATGTTAATACGCAAAAAAAAAAAATTGTTTCCAAAAATTTTGTCAGTCAAAAGCAATACACATCTAGTTTGATCACCCGAATAAACCCAATATAGCTTTTTCAAGGGAAGTTTGTTCATTGAATTTTCCAAAACACTTCTCCTCATAATAAATCCTCAGATTAATAACACACGTAGAATAGGTATTCGATTTCCACCCGCTGCGCTAACAGCAAGATAAATCGACTGTTCAATCTTATACTCGATCTTTTCTTGCAATTTATGTCTACACATGATCCCTTCTACAAAAAATTGCAAGACTGGAATACCTTTCTTAGTTCGTTTTTCTAGCACGGCTATTTTTTTTTTTTTGTATTCTTACACAGGTATTTTGTAGGTACTTCATGGTTGTATTTCACGTAGATTGCTATAGTATTTCGATAGATTCGCAATAAGTGTTCATCACTTATTGAGAATGTTTTGCAACACTATTGAAATAATATTGTAACCCACAAATTATAATAAAAGAAAAAAGTTGATGCCACAGTAAACAGTGGTGGTATAGTAGAAAACAGTGGTAGTACAGTAGAAAACAGTGGTGGTATAGTAGAAAACAGTGGTGGTATAGTAGAAAACAGAGGTAGTATAGTATAAAACAGTGGTAGTATAATAGAAAACACTGGTGGTGTAGTAGAAAACAGTGGTAGTATAGTAGAAAACAGTGGTGGTATAGTAGAAAACAGTGGTAGTATAGTAGAAAACAGTGGTGGTATAGTAGAAAACAGTGGTGGTATAGTAGAAAACATGGACAACTCAGCATGGTGATACACACTATGCCGATTGAGATGCTTCTGCATAAGTGGTGTTATTATTTGTGATAATAAGAAGCAAGCACTTGACGACAATGCAGGGAAAGAGATAATAAAAATGTGGCAGTCATTTTAAAACCTACCTAATTGTATATGTACTGTATAATAATTCAGCGTATAATGAGCAATATAAAATAAAGCACTGAATTGCATTGTATGCTGAAATAAAAATAGCCTGTCTTTGAATAATGAAATCCACGATAATCCAGATCGCACTTGCTGTTAGCACGCGCAGCAATATTGTGTATTAATATACAACTTACAACCATTTCTGTACTTACAATGACCTCCGTATAATGGTATTTACGGTCTACTTCTAGATTTAAATAAGTAACTGTAATAATTTAATAATAAACATTTGCAAACTCTTCAGAATTTATGAAGAAATATCATCAAACGAGTTCATCGAATCCAAAACAAGTAAACATTACGAATATATTTATAAATCATCATGTAATCGCAAATTCATATCGGATTAATTTTCTTCCCGCTAACGAAAACCGCGTGCCATCTAATTAAATTTCTATATACATCAGAATACTCACCCTCTTCATTCTTAGTCGGGTACTCTCGAATGTTATAAATCATGACCTTTTCCCCTACTATTAAAAATACAAACGAATATGATCTTTATTACAATCGTAAAAAGTTTCAAGATTAAGGTGAGCATAACAGATGTCGCTCTAGAAAATTAGTAGCTATTCGGGATTAGGCTGTTTTTAACTTACCGCACTTAGGGTGTGCAGCGATTAATAACCTCGGGGAGTATTTTTACGTGACAGAAGGTTTCTCGCTGTGTACAGAAAATACCGGAGCTATAAAAGTGTTTTTATGAGGTCAGGTAACGGTATAACTGATGGTTGGAAATATAACTTAAGGATGTCGTGTTCCGGGGTGAGAAACCGTTAACGTATTTCTTGATTGAACTATTTTGAGGACATTTATCACATGCTTATTACTTTACAGCGCATGGCCGGAACACACATGGTAATATTATTCAATAATAAATATCATTCGTTAATAATTAAATATACAAATTTGTTTCTCATAATTTGTAAGCATTTTAAGTGTAAACCACGACGGCACGGTCAGTATCTAGATGGGGGTCCCCCATCTAGATACCGACCGTGCCGTCGTATATGGCATTATAATATGTTATGAGTGTTTTCGTCATTCACAGATCACGTTAAGCAGTCGGTCCCGGTTGTTATCATAAGATGACAGTCATAACAGTCGTCGATAGCAACTTTTTTATTTTTCATTAATATGTATTTTATATTTAAGTTTGTGCCAATAAATAGCACTCGACGAAGGAGAACGATGCAATTTAAAATCATCATTATCATTTTTCTGTCCTTGTCTCAAGTTTATTTAGGTTTGGCATTAAACAATATTCAATTCAATAGTGGCGGATAAAAATAACTAATATGATAACACACACATACACACACACACACAATATACAACTAAACTAATACAACACATATATATGCACATCAAATACAACCGAAACTTACGGTACCCACAAACACACTACCCAAAAAATATAATCCAACTTACTAAAAAAAATTAGTAAAAAATAACTAAACATCATTTAAATCTGTACATACATAAAAACAACACGACTAATAAAGAAGAATAAGACATTTAAAGAATTTGATATTATTTGTTTAATCCTTTTCTGTTTAATTACTGATAACGCAGTATGTTTCTTGTTTATGTTTCAACATGAAATTAAAATTAATATGACAATCAGTTCAAATCATCCTTTGTCCATTATGAATGCCAGTTCTCAACGCATTCGGGTATTAAGGTGTCTGACAGGATTTACCCTCTTCATGCAATGACGACCTAATAGGATTTACAAAGTGTGATGAAGATCAATTGCTTTTGGCAATCTCAATACATGCCAGCCATTGTTTTATTCATAAATCCAGACACTTACGTACTAGTTGTATAGTGAACTGACGTTTCTATTGAAGATAAGGGATTAAGAGCCTAAAATAGTAGGTATACAGTGGACCAAAAGTTTGTTTAAATTTGAATCGGTAGCTGCGACGAGCATGACGGCAGGGTGAGGTGGACTACTATCGCAACAACGATTCTTTTACTATAGCGCAACGAAAGTTTTTCATTTATTACAACATACGGCGTGAAGCTCCATCGATTCAATTGATTAGAAAATGGGTAGAGGAAAATGGCTTGAGGTTAGCTTGAGATGATTATCTTTATAGTAGAACTTTGTCGGTTGATATATACACATTTTCATGCAAAGTTTCATCTTTCTAGCACTAACCGTTTGAATGGTAAGTCGAGGACGGAGGGACAATAGACATGACGAATCTACAAGGGTTCCGAATCATGAAATACGGAACCCTAAAACAACAGCAAAAAGATCAGTTAAAAAATCACACGTATTTCAATTTAAGAATAAGATTATAGAGTAATTCCCAAAAATTACGGTCCATGAAAATTAGAGAGAAATTGTTTCATAATTTTTCTCCAATTTCAAGTTGAAGTTAAACAATGTCATAAGACAGTTCCATTTATTCAATAGATGTTTTGTGACTTGATTTATAGCTTTACTTTTCTGTGTCCACTCCCTTGTCAGTGTTAATATGACTTTGGGACTTCTCAAAGTAACTTTGACGGTCTCCGGAGTGTTTAGAAAACCTTGTTTATTCAAACTTTGAGAACACAACAGTAAAGTCATTCTATTTAACAAATAAGAGAATTTAAGTTCATGCCAAAGAAATTTGATGTTTGAAATTAGTTTAAACTTTAATAAGTGTTTGGTTTTTAGTTCAACGATAATTTGACACTTGAATAACCTTTACTGGATTCAATTTAACTCACGACTACTTTTAAGTTCATGGAACTCATAAACATTAATGTAGATGAAACGTTTAAAAAAATCATAATTATGATCATGACCGTAGGTAGGTGTTCATTTTACTAGGAGTTTTGGTAGCAGACTAGCAGTTACGGTACAAGTGTGTTCTACTACTTGTATACTCACACAAACTTACTTTTCTGGCCTTTTCGATACGCCTATTCATGGGATAAGATAAAAAAATCGAATGAGAGAGTGTTAATTTCTGGTTGAAAGTTTAATGTAGAAAACATGTAGAAAACATAACGACTGCCTTGTTGGTCTAATGGTTAGCGTATGTGGCTGCTGATCAAGAGGTCTCGGGTTCGATTCCCGGGTGGAACCAAATATTTGTGTGATCCACAATTATTTGTTTCTGAGTCTGGGTGTTTTCCTATGTATAATATGTATGTATTTACAAAAAAAAAGTATGTTTATGTATTTATATCAGTTGTTTAGTACCCATAACACAAGCTCTGCTTACTTTGGGACTAGATGATGTTGTGTGTAAGATGTCCAAAAAAAAATATTTTATTTATTTATAAATATTACAAAGCCTTAACTATATTTTAAAGATTTAATATGGACCTCTGTTCTTCGAATGAGGTTTTAAGACAAGCTTAGAACTGTCAGACCTCCGTCTGCAGAAGGTTCTTGGAAGTGGGCCGATATCTCTACAATATTATTCGGTACTTATATTTGTTCTACAAGTGGATTTCATGAATCGAACCTTTCTGCCACAGCCTAATTATAAAAGCTATTGTCAAAATTCGTATTAGTAGAATAAGTCTACCAGTGGCAGCACTGTAAAAGCTCGAATACCGGACATTTGAAGTTATTTAATAGATATGTACTCACCCACAGGTTATTTAATTTGTATCAGAATAGTATGAAAGAAAAAGTAATAAGTAAGGATAATATAAAATCAATAACAATGACGTACATAGAATTGTTTTTAGTAAAAAATAAAGAATATGTTATTAACTTTTAGTAATTAATTAATAATTTTTAAATAAAGTTTCAGTAAAATACTTTCAATCAGTTTCTTTCTCAAGCACATATTTCATACGTCAAAGTATTTCTGCACAGTGCAGATCCTTATTAAAGAAGAAAATGAGAGGTAAAAAAGTTTAATCGGAAGATTTAGGTAAAAAGTTGTCAAGGGACGTTCAAATTTATGATTATTTTTGTGTTATTTAAAATTGAGGTTTGCATGACGGTATCTTGTTCTAAGTGCGTACATATTAATACTGAAATGCTTTAAAACAGAATAATAAACTTGCATTATACATTTATAAAAACCAGATGAAATATTAATGTGACGCAAAGCACGACAAAGACTATGGTATTGTATATTAAAATTTCATTAGTAAGAAATAATTTATTACAAGTACTTATATTGGGATACCAAGACAATAACCAAAAGCTCTATAACTTTAAGCCACAATTTATAGCCATTTTATCTTCGTAAGAAAACTGAGAATAAGGAAAGTGGCAAGAAAAGGCTTTCTCATCCTATTGTAGATTAATATAAGCAGAAAGAATGTCTCCACATAACTAATAGGAACGTGACCCAAGTAGGAGCAATAGCGGTCACCATTAATATATATTATTGTATGGAGGCGGCCAAAATATTTATTTTTGAAGAAGAATGGGTAGAAAACCAGCTAGTGAAGAATCAATGTTAACTACTACCACTGTGTAGTACGGCTTGTAAACACATTGTATGGCAGGGATAGATGTTTATTAATATGGGTAGTAACACACACACTTTTAAGCTTTACGTATTCAATGCATATAGAGACGACATTAGTATAATAGATTATCTTTCGCCGGCGGCTTCGACCGCATGTATGTCAGTTTTCGTAATAAAAAGTAGCCTATGTCCTTTCTCAGATTCTAAACTATTTGTGTATCGACTTTTATTTCAATCGGTTCATTATTTTTGACGTAAAAGCCCGACATAAGGACAGAGTTACTTTCGTGTTTATATTATAAAGTAAGGATAAGGGTTAGTAAGACACAAAATCTTAATTATTTTTGTATTATTGTAGACAGCGTAAAGTAAAGCTTCAGTTAGAACCTGGATTTTCTTGCCTCTATGTTACCAGGTAGTTCAAGCGGGGTGCAAAGAAGCATCTCTAGAGGGTGCCTTAGTGGGGTTACAGAGCTGCATGGTCCTAATTAACAATGAGGGGACTGACTGACCAGAGTGATAGGACTATGACGAGGCCAGCGAAGGGCTTACCAATAACTACAGTTAAACAATTATTCCTGTTTTTACCGTTTGAATGTGGTTCCCGGAGGAACCGTAAACCCAATTAATTTGATACATGCGGTTTAAATATGTCACGTCCAATTTAGATCGAATTTTATAGTCACTGTTAAGTTTTTTTTTTATTGTTGTAATGGAATAGGCGTTTGTCTTCCATCTCACCTGATGGAAAGTGTAGTTGAAGACGAAGATGGTACACGCCCAGTTTTCATAGAATCAACGTTTCTGATTTCTGTAACATTTTTTTATACTTAAGCCTACCCAAAGTGATCCTGCTCTGCCTGATGGTATTCATAATGTAGTAGGATGCAAGAATAGGGGTTACTATCCTCATTGTGAATATAGACAATGCAGCATGGTAAGCTACATTATGGAGTCCTAGTTAGATGCATCTGCTTCATTTGGCCTTCAGTCTCAGACGCACCAACGTATAACACAAATGTTGTTATTTTTATTAGATTGGTCACCTGTGTGAGCGTTATACCGCCTTGGAAGAGCCGACCCATTCGTGCTTAAATCAGCGTTTCTATACTACCATTTAAGTGTCTGTTCAATTACTAGACTTGAGAAACTTTTATTACTTTGTTTACGTGTGAAAATTAATTCTCAAGTGCAGTCCCATATTACTAAGTTCACACTCAGTTGAGTATTATTCAGTTGAATATTACCTAGCTGTTAGTAGTTACTTACAGCTAGGTAATATACTGTAACATAGGAGTCAATAATAAATTATAAAGGTTTTCGGGTAGCAAGTGTAAATTACATGTCCTTAATATCAACGATTAGACAAGTTTCCATGTGTGATTGTCCAAGTGAAATACAAACATCACTTCCACACCTGGTGTATAACCACTCTATAATTTATTACGAATGTGTTTTACTAAGGCTAGGCTTACCGGCAATGAAATATTATAACAATTTCTTCCTCTAAATGTATCTCCATGTTAGTTTTTAGTATATAGTATCACCGAGTTTTGGATACATAATTCACCAAGTAAGTGAGGTTTCTGGAGCTCAAACTGCCACATTTCTGTTTGGGAGGCGTGGAGAGGGGGGATATTTGGTATCCATGTGTGACGGTATTCACTCACACTCAGGTACCCGGCCCTAAAACCTGTCAAGCCAGTATTTATTTTTTATTTTAGTTTTTAAAAAGACAACTCCCGCATTAGGACTATACATCCTGTGTCGCGGGGGACTTTACAAACATACATGAAACGGACACAAAGAACACCCAGATTTAGGACAACAATTTCTGGATCTCACAAAGTATTGTCCCAAGTGGGATTCAAACCCACGACATTTGGCGCAGTAGAGAGCGGCTTGGCGACCGCTTAAACCACAATGCCAACCGTGCAGTATAAAAGGTGCAGTGCAAAAAAGGTCAAAAGCCTTCTTTCTATGGCGAGGAGAGCAATGGACTTTTAGAGATATTAACGAATAACAGCCAGACCATAAAATATAACCAAACAAAAAATGAAACGGTAATCAAAAAAATAATTAAAAAGTAGAAATAATATAGTCCTTTTATACATGATATCACTATAGAATACTTTAATATTTGATGTCTTCAAGTATATTGTACGAAAAACAAATTTGAGATGAATTAAAATTCGTTCTACATTCGTGACATACCTTTAGAAAATTCTGAAAATATTTCAACAACTCATTATTTCCTTCATTTGTTTACTTTTTCAATAGCGTATAATGATAATCTTCTCTAGGGAAAGTAATATCTTTCTTAGATTAAAATGTAAGATTAATTTTGTATCTTCGCTTTAGATTGTGAATTATTTGAAATATTTTTCGTGAACAGTTATTTACGACAGCTAACGAAATTTGGAATAATAATTGAATTCGCCTTTTGTTTATGAGCCATTCGTAAAGTTAAAGTCAGAATTAAACAAAGACAGCAAGAATTACGGTAAATAAATCAATAAATACCATTAACGTCAAGTAAATGAAAATAGTTTTCATTAACTTAACGTTGGCTGTGCATGTTGTGTTGGCATATGTACTGTATGAGATCACGGCTTTACGTGACATTTTTGTACCTATATATTCCTGGATTGCTAACCGAAATATTTTCTTAATTGATCCTTTTTACACCTTTTTTTAATCTTATATTTGTTAATCTTTCATCGACATCATCATCATCAACAGCCTTTAACAGTCCACTGTTGGACATAGGCCTCTCCTTAGAAAGGAGGTTTTGGCCTACTATACCACGCTGGCCAGACGGGTTGGTATAGGGTTTGTTTAAAGTTTTCCTTCTCTTGGCAGTGATGTTAGCTGCTTATTTTGTTCCTTTAGTCGCCTCTTACGACACCCATGGAATGAATAGGCTTTACGTGACATTTTTGTACCTATACATTCCTGGATTGCTAACCGAAATATTTTCTAAATTGATCCTTTTTACACCTTTTTCTAACTATTTGATTAGCTTTCATCGTATTCTGGCGCAAGTATTAGTATTCGTAAACTTGCTTTATTTACATATTGATGTATGTACAGTTTCTAAATATAAATAAGTACAAATATTAAAAGTACATGTAACATATTTTGTAATATAATAAAAAGACAAAATATACATCCAATTTCCCTCTTCTCATCTTTAATTCATATATTTCCTGAACCAGGAAAACAAAACTAACCACTTCTATTATGTTATATAGGTAATCTATTTTTATGGTAAACAAATACACGCATGTTTGCGATGCTCATTTCAAATTCCTTCTTTGTAATATACCGCAGGGAGATGACGCGAGACTCATATAAAAATATGAAATCACCTTACTTTTTTCCAACTCAATGTAGAATCAAAACATTTTAATTTACCTTTTATTTAGTGGACATGTTTATTTAGGATCTGAAAGTGAATTAAACCATACGGGGCTAATGTTTTAAATCTTAGTATAAACATGTGAATTGGTTTATGTCTGATTATTTATTTTGTTATTTATGTATAATATATTAATAAATTGATGTTCTTTTGTTATTAGACTCTTTAATTTTTAAAGTTGAATCAAATTTAGCATGTTAAATGACTAGTTTTGTATTTGTCTCATTTCTCATTTTCTGAATCCTATATTATTTCTTAGTGAACTCTTTGTTGTATTCGATTGCTTTACTGAAATCTTAGTACAAAATAATTAACTTTTACAGAAACGTTAGCATGAGGTCGGCCAGCTATAAAAACGATGTAAAAAACACTGACCTACCCCACGTAGAATATGAAAAATGTCAAAATACTATTTCAATAAATAATATTTTTAGCCGTTTTGACGATACATGTACAAAAAATACTAATCAATGTCTAACTTTTAGGTTAAGAAAAGTTTTATACATAGCTACATTAATTAGAAAGTAGGTTATTCCTAATTTTAGCCAATTTACACCGGTTAGACTTATTATTGACCGTGTAAAGTTTAGTCGTCTAGAACTAAGCGCAGTCACACTTAGGTTTTAGACTTAATTACTACATTTAAAGCTTAGCTTTAGAGGGTGTATCTAAAAGAAAAATGGTTTTCTAAGGCAAGTTCGGGATAACTGCCAATAAACACGGGAAATTCATGATTCAATCTCAATTTTTCTTAAACGTCTCCGCGTCGTTCGCAAAGTCCTGAATAACTAAATAAAATTGCTCAGTTATGAACTACTTCACGTTTTTACTGAAGCTTTTACTTTCTTAATCAAGTTTTGCTCACCTATTAAATTGACTCCTTTGAAAGTCTTTGAAACTTTTAAGTAAAGTCATTTCTGTTTTTTTTTGTGTATATTTTCTTCTTTGATTGCTCTTGGTTACTATAAATGTATGTAATAAATTCAAAAAAAACTATTTGCTTTTATTTTATAGTTTCAAAAAATTTGCTAGATTTCACTATAAAAGTGTTGATTTTTGAATGAAAATCAACTTAATTGGTGCTAAGTATTCTAGAATATTTTGTAAACTTTAAACGCCTTCTCTGTATATTTACATAAAACGATGAAAGCATTTAATAGCAATGATTCTAATTCTACTTTGTTTTATCTTAGGCAAAGGCATAGAGAATTTTTTAGCATACTTATTACATTTATTCCACTCAATATATGAATTTTACATAGGTATTATACATTAGTAAAATTTTCCATTCTTTTCCTTTCTTATAAAATGAAGATGTTCTTCAAACACTCTATTAGGATTATAATTATGTATTCGCAGCATTTATGACTTGCCAACTCGTAAAGATCTCTTACAGTGATATCTCAGTTTCATGAGGGTCGTTTAAATCATTGTTGAAGTGACATAAGGGTTGAGATAATCTTCTTCGTGAATTTTGTTATATTTTGTTTTTGAAGTGAACTATAGCAAAACTAAAAGGAAGAGTAATATTTTAGGCAGTCATCTTCCTAGCCTCATTCCCAATTTTATTTGGGGTCGGCTACTGGTTCAATCGGTTATACCTGAATATCAGTTTTTCCACGGAGCGACTGGCATCGTACCTCCGCATCCCTTAGGAGAACTGAAATTCGAAGGTTGAACTAGTTGTCAGTAAACTTGAGGGCACTGACTTCCCAATAACGATTGCTATAGATGTTCATGACAACCGGGACCGACGGCTTTACGTACTTTCTAAGGCACGGGCGTGAATCACAGCCAAACTTCCAAACTCCGGGCTCCTATTAGGAATTTCCTAAGAAAAACCTAAAACACTTTTTGGCCCGATCCGGGTTTGAACCCGAAACCTCTTGATTAGCAGTCGCATATGCTATCCACTATACATAAACTTTCTACTTAAAGCATTGAAAAAAAAGTAATTTCTTTATTATTTAATTTAGTTCGTGGTGTATTTACACCATAAATCTATAGTAAAAGTTAGGTATAAAGTTCAAATGGCTCAGTGAAAGACGTTATTTTCCATTATGGTACTTATTCAGTATTCTCTTGATATCTCAGAGAACATTATACGAACGCACAAATATGTCCTCACCCTCCTAAATCAGGATTGACAACCGTAATACAATAGGGACCAGGCTCGTCCGGTCTCGCACAATAGGGATCTTAATTTAATTTTAGACCCGTGTGTCATTTGTCTAACAAAGTTAAGCTACAGTTTGTTCACTTTATAATTGGATGGAGTGCCGTATAGAAGGTGTCAAAATTCTATTATTTCATGTAGTTTAATTATTAGAAACTTAATTTATTTTAATATGAGTATTAATTTTATCGTCCTTTGTGATGTTGTTTGATTATGTTAAACTAGGAATAGGAAATTCAACTCAGTTCATTATTTTCATAAAATAGAGAAAAGACATTCGAGTGTCTTTATCTTTTTTGTTTGTTAAACTTATTAGTCTTCTCTTGCTTATACTTGACACACATGTATAACACACATGTGTGTGGACGGACGTGTGTATCGTGCCCCTCCAACACAAAGGGAGGATCCTCAAACCTGGCGAGGTGATCGTGCATTACAGGCCACGGCCCAAAGGTTGATGTTGATATACGAGTATTTATATACTAACCTATCTAGATAATAATCTAGAATTTCTCTTTCGCGATTCAGGATTAGTAGTTACTTCGTATAGTTCGTTCCGTGTTTTTGAGTATTAATAGTACAGTTACATATTAAAAAAAAAAAGTCGTAGTTGACCTAATAAATTGCCTCTTAAGATTGTAAAATAAATAGTATGATGAAGTACTCTTTGATAAGATCGCACCGATAAGTCTCCGACAAGCGAATTACTTCCAAACCATTGAATCCTTGATGAGGTGTACCCATCAATATTATCTAATATTATCTCACCCCAAGATCCACTGATAAATACTTATTAGGGCAGTAAGTAGTATATTCTGAATGGTCAGACAATCTGAGTATTATTGTGGGTTCCGTAGGTGTAGTAGGAGCCGACTAAGGGAACGAACTACTTAGGACAACAAGGTTGAAAAGACGAGGATAACTTGACATATACCCAAACCGTCTAACTAGTGTAAAGTAGGCTAGAAGTAAGTAATAATAGACTAGAACCTCATTGCTAAGGAGACGCATATGTACAGCAGTGATAGATAGATAGATAGATAGAAAACTCTTTATTTGTACCGTATTACATACGTAAATAAAGCACTGTCATCGACCCTCATTAAATTGAATTGCCCGCGATTTAATGTTGAGTTATGTTTATGTATTTATATCAGTTGTTACTTGCTTTGCTTACTTTGGGAATAGATGATGTTGTGTGTAAGATGTCCAAAATATTTATTTATTTATTTATGTCCAAATATTTATTTACAAGGAAGTACATGAAATGACAATAATAAATATCTAATGTACAAAGGGCGTCCTTATTACCAAAAGTCATGATTTTTAATGCTGCAATGATTTTTAAATGCTGTAAATAAAGTATCGTAAGAAACTCAGGGAACATCATATCTTGTAATATTATTTGCCTACTTAATACATCATCACATTGTAGAGTACATTTGAATGTACAGTTGCGATCACTTGATTAATATATCGATATTTAGAAGCAGATTAAATTTCCTCACTTAATCTATACTAACATGGACTGTATTTCATTGGTAGTACTAATTAAAATACGGTAAGTAATATTTTAAACGAGAACGGTAAATGAAATTTAAATGAAAATAATATTCTCCATGGCACCACGTATGTTGATGAAATTTTGAATTGAAATAGCAAGTATTCATTTGCATACCTATAGGCTACTTTTATTAGGAGAAATATAGTGTTCCCGATGGATGAGCAAAAATACACGGGACTCGAGTAGTGTAGTATAACTATAAAAAAATATATTAATGCTCATGTATTTATTTTATAATATACTAGTTGACCCAGCGAACTTCGTACCGCCCAACTTTAAAATTCCAGAACTTGATCGCAGCGCCACCTACCGGGTCCAATTGCAAATCTAAACCATTCCCAGATCCCCATGAACACACACAAAAAATTTCATCAAAATCGGTCCAGTCGTTTGAGAGAAGTTCAGTGACATACACACACACAAGAATTATATATATAAAGATATAAATATATATATGTATTTAGTTTACAATTATATTCTTGATTAATACGGATCACTTGATAGACAATATTGGCAAAATTATGAGAACTTCATTCAAGACCAACATACACAAACGTCGAAAGTCGAAAAAACTTTACATGATTGTATTCTAAAAATACATGTTCGTATATCAAACAGTACGGTATCAAAAGATTGTAGTGTACCAATTCTTATAAATTATATAGCATTTCGTGAGTGAGCGACGTTTGTTTTCGACAGCCAAAACAAAGTTCTTAAAATAGACTACACATTTTATGTCACCCTTAACAACCAACAAAAGAGTTAAAGGAAATATATTAGAGATATGAAATAAAATATAGCGATAATGAAAACGGTTTATCGTTGACTACTGGTAACAGTCACCGGAGTTTCTAAAGAAAGTCACCAACAATTCACTGCTAGATATAAATCTCTCCTTAGAAATGAGATTGGGCTTGCTATACTAAGATTCTTAAGGTCTCGCGTTCAAACCCCGGGTTTAGCCAAAAAGTGTTTTTGGGTTTTCCTTGGAAAATTCCTGATAGCAGCCCGGAGTTTGTAAGTTTGGCGGTGTTTCACGCCCGTGCCTTGGACAGCACGTTAAGCCGTCGGTCACGATTGTCATAAACATCTATGGCAATCGTTATTGGGAAGTCAGTGCCCTCAAATTTACTGACAACTAGTTCAACCTACGAATTTCAGCTCTCCCTTAGGGTTGCGGAGGTCTGATGCCAGTCGCTCTGTGGAAAAACTGACATTCAGGTAAAACCGGTTTAACTAGTAGCCGACCCCAAATAATATTGGGAATAAGGCTAGGAAAAAGACTAAGATTACCTTCTGTCCAGTGAAGCCATGAAACGAAAAGGGATACTATATACATACATTTAGGTAACACTTACTTTTCTTTATACATCATTCAAAAAAGGAATAAGCCGTTGTAATCAAAAGAGATTATTATTACTTAACAGGAGCGTTAAAGAAAGAAGACGTAGTGTGTAGTGCAGCAAAGGGTTTCGTTTCTTTTATGACTGACGCCTTGAGAAAGTAATTATTTTCACACGAAACAAAGGAGGAAAGTAGAATGCGACAAGGAAAATATATAGAGAGCAAGAGCAATTGCTACTACAAATCTTGAGTGAGTAAATGGGTATGAAACAGTGGATTTATGGAGTACTCTTTATTTCTAGGGGAAACACAGGAGGCGTGTGAAACATACAAATATACCTATATATATCAATTAGAAACCTTATTGCTAGATATTCCAGGTTACTATGTACTATAGTGACTTCAAGAAGGTAAATCATGCACCCATGTTCGTTCATCCGGTATTTTGAGCGCTTATTGGGACAAGGACGTTGATTGTCAAAAAAAAACATTGTTTTTTCAAAGGTGAAGTTTAAATGAGTTTCTTTATTCCTTTAACTTCTGTGATTTCTAAGTAAAACTAGGTACCGCTTATATACTGACAATTATACTGATTTAATACAGAACATAACTCAGGCATATTAGCTTTTTACATTAGTCACCTCTTTATTTAACTTTAAAATATTCTTATTATAACTTAATGCAAATTCACCATATAAATGAGCTAGTGTTGTAGCTCATCTTTCCAACTACTTCTTAGCCGCAAGTTTAATATAGGAGAAAATATTTTTACATTGTTTCGCTGTTTTTAATTCAAAATGTAGCATTCAGTATATTAAATCAACAAAGTTCTGCTCCGTTTCGTATTACTCATTAACACCCGTCGACATGTCTGTCAAATTCCAAAAATCTTTCCTTACGTACGAGCCTTCTCCGAATTTGCTTATTTGTAATCAATTTCATAATTCCCAAAACTCTCATAATGAACATATCTTTAATATAAGAGTTATGTCTTTAGCAAAGTTTATAATACCTTTTGTTCCGTCTTGCTAATTAATATTGCGCATATTGCTCACCCTCCCGAGAACTTCGAATTACAAAATAAAGCAATATATTTTGCTAAATTTTCCAACGATGCCTTAATTAAAATGTTATTTTTGGAAGTATACGTGGTTTATGACACGTAAATAGAAATCCTTTATCAAGACATCCTTTAGCTTAAGCGTTATATCTGAGTATAGTTTAGTTTGGCTTCCAGCTGTTGTTCCAAAAATGTTATCCTAGAAATAGTTGTCTGAAAAAACATGACTACATTAAGTAGCATGACTTTAAAATTCAATGTTTCAAAAAATATTTTACATAAACATAACTTTAATAAAGTTGCCATTTTTTGTTCCTCATTTTACGTGCAATTTCTGCTTCTACATTGCAGGAGGCGAGCTTAATATCAAGTGAGATTTCAGACGAGTAACGTCCATTACAGGACCAACGATCTTCCAAGTTTCGACACAATAACCGCTAAGACAATAATATGCACTATAATAATAAAACACCATAACAAGTCACAATGACAACAGATTGAATTAAATAAATAAATAAATAAATATTTGGACATCTGACACACAACATCATCTAGTCCCAAGCTAAGCAGAGCTTGTGTTATGGATACTAGACAACTGATATAAATACATAAACATACTTTTTTTTGTAAATACATATTATACACAGAAAACACCCAGACTCCGAAACAAATATTTGTGAATCACACAAATAATATTTGGTCCGACCCGGGAATCGAACCCGATACCTTTAGCTAGACCAACGAGGCAGTCAAAATGGTTTCATATTGTTTAGTAAGACACAAGGAACAAAATATAGGTATCTATAAATAAATATACATTCTTTTTAAGTCTTACGAGACTAAAATACGACGCCCGATATAACAATTTGACCTCATAAACCTTGGTGGCCTCTAACTTGTGGCACTAACAGTGAACTCACGGGGCATATCTTGACATACACGTAAACTATGAGCAGCATAAACGATAAGTGGCTCACATCATTTACTTGCGAAACATGTTGGGACCAAACGACGATAAATTGCTGACTGTGCATCAGGCTGCTTGCATACTGAAAGCTTTAAAATAAATTAATAGACAAAGTATTTACTTATTTTATAGTTACTTTTATTTTGACAGGAAAGATTTTAAATGTTATTTTATCTCAAAATACTATAACTTTACATAGAAACTCATCAAACTGCGGAATACCTTGCTTAAATTGCGCATTTGTTTATATAAATATACCAATTTCCTTCACTTAACAAAAAATAACAAAACAATCGTCTTATTTTCTCGTTCCTGGTAATGTTGTTTAAAATACAACAATGTTCCTGAATAATATTACAACATTATGACTTCTCATTTGCCTGCCAAGAAAATGAATTTCGTGATCAACACATGCGAGAACATGAACCCTCTAAATTCAGAAGGCAAGGATTCAACAAACGACCAAGATAAATAACCGACATAATTTAGTTCTGGGAAGGAGTAAAGAAAAATGGTCGTCATTGTTTAAGAGTACCTGCAGACTGTATGAAAGAAATTGATCCAATCGTTCCAGAGACAAACAAACAGACAGACAGGTAGATATTTTTGTTCGAAATTTATTGTTTTCTGTATCTACCGTAAATATTTTCATACTTTTTAATTTATTTATAAATTTCACAAAGACGAATACTAAAGCATTTATTGCTTAAGTAACTAGTCATAATTCAATTTCAACTTCTGTATAATTGGCTTTCTGGTTAGCAACAGATATTATACATATATATAAAGTAACGTATTCATTATAATCAGTATTCTCAAAAGATAGTCTTTATAACCGATTAATTAATCCGGAAAAATAATAATAGTTTATACACGGATTTTTACATTATTATAATCTTATATACAAAATTCTCGTGTCACGGCGTTTGTAATTAAACTCCTCTGAAATGGCAGTACCGATTCTCATGAAATTTTGTGTGCATTTCGGTTAGGTCTAGGAATCGGTCAATATATTTTTTTCATAGGTTTAGACGCGAGCGGTGCCGCGGGCATGTATTTAAAGTAATATATAGAAACACAAACATACACGAATAAACACATACATATAAAGAACTGCAAGTTGTTTACTTACATGTGTAAATGTATATATTTCTGTAGTAAAGTATCAAAACACTAATAGATTGAAGCCTCTAAGATGTATATTATTGTTACAATAATTTCTCGGAATTAATTTCCAAATAGTATATTTTATGTTATCGTGTTTGACAACATTTTTAGGGTTCCGTAGCCAAATGGCAAAAAACGGAACCCTTATAGATTCGTCAAGTCTGTCTGTCTGTCTGTCCGTCCGTTTGTCACAGCCAATTATTTCCGAAACTATAAGAGCTATACTGTTGAAATTTGGTCAGTCGATGTATTCCTTGAACCGCATTAAGATTTCTACTTAAAAATAGAAAAAAAACAATATATTTTGGGGGTCCCCATACTTGGAACTGAAACTCAAAATTGTTTTTATCATCAACCTATACGTGTACAACACGTATAGGTTGATGATAAAAAAATTACACTGCTCTTACAGAGCAAGAAAGCGTTCGTGTTCGATAAGATGAAATATCGTATACTGTTTATTAGTTAGTGATTATATACTTCGTTCCTCGTTTTTCCGAAGACTACTTCAATATCGTTTTATATTAACTCTTAAAGGATAAAAGGCTGCCAGTGATGATTAATGTAATGTCGTAGTTCTTAACGGTGGTTAAAATCTGTTAAGAATAATATTTGTTAGTATCTGTAGCCTAGTAGTTTTGAGTTTTTTTTTGTCTTAGAATACATTCCACAAATATTCCAAATTTTGTTTATTCAGTCGATCAAGTAGGTGAAACACAATCAAGTGTGTTTAGACTTCAACATCGATTCAAATTTCTAACTTCTAACGAATATTATTTTATGGCATACAGGACAAAAGAGCAAAAGAAAAACCTGTTAACGAATGACTACTGAAGCTCCTTGAGAATACAATGTACATACATTTTAATGTGCAATAGTTGAAACAGTTTATATATAAAAGCATCTCAATTGAATGAACATTAAATGTTAGTAAACGGCGGTTTTATCGCAATGAATCAAACTGTATAAAGACGAATTCCGGGGCAGTTTTGGTGCCGGACAAAAAAAGAATTAAGTAAATTACCGCTTTCTAATGGGTTCTAGTAACTTCAATCAATAGTGAAAGGAATGAAAGTTTTGTTTAACACTGACTCGTGTGGGGCGAAATCTTTTGTTAGTCTATTTAAGTCTTGTGTTACATCATCATCAACAGCCTTTAACAGTCCACTGCTGGACATAGGCCTCTCCTTTGAAAGGAGGTTTTAGCCCACTATACCACGCTGGCCAGACGGGTTGGTAAAGGGTTTGTTTCAAGTTTTCCTTCTCTTGGCAGTGATGTTGGCTGCTTATTTTGTTCCTTTAGTCGCCTCTTACGACACCCATGGAATGAATAGGGGTGGTGACACTTTGTATTCTTAATCCGTCACCACACGGACTTTAACATTTTTTGAAAATGTGACACAAGCAACTGATTTAAATACAAATAATACTTTATTTCCAATTGTTTAAAATTAACGTAACCTAAAATTAACTTCTTACGTTTATTTTATAACCTGTCTTTCAACAACGATTTCAACATTTTATTTCTAAAAATAATTTCTCAAGAGAATAGACAGAAATAAAGACAACAGCTACAAAATCTCTTGACAAACGCTCAAAGTTAGCGAAACATGTCACAGCAAGATGTCAGCTGCCTCTGTTGAATAAACAATATCAATGTATTCGTTTTTGTCTCCCCTTAGTGGCGTTTCTGTTTGGTAAGTTAGATTCGACTTGCCACAAAACAACTCTACGAATATATTTATGTCAACCAACATCTTTTTCATTTTGCCTTTAATATTAACTGACACTGCCGTCAAGTTTCCAGTGCGAGCTTTCTCCGCAACTAAAATTAGTTTCGAAGAAGCAAAGCGTCTGCACCATCCGTATATTTTCTCGTCAGACAGAAATGTTACATAAAATTTCGTTTGTACGTTTGAAACGTTTAAAAATGGCTGTTTTCAGTAAATGTCTATCGCATATTTTTATAAACTGTATTATTTTTGTGAACTTTTTATGGTATCCACATAATATGATAATTACTTCCATAATTAATAGCTATATCGTAACTTGATTCTTTTTCGTTATTATTTGATTGATTTGATTACGTTATTATTAACTTAATAAATTTAAGAGATTATTTGTGTATATGCAAATCAATGCGAATAAATTTCATATCGCGATACAGAATTATATCACTCTATAGTTAGGTATGTCTTCGTTAGATGGAATTGAAGTATGATTTTGCTTCACTTTCTCAGATCAAATATGAAATGTAAATTGCTTACTTATAATAAGAATGTAAAGTCACTTTTTTAGGTATGTGTGAGTCAGTGAATTGTTGCTACTTAAAAAAAAAATATCCCGGGACATTCGTAGTAAATCTTTCTAGTAATATTTTTTTCTTCTTAATCACGATAAGATTATACATATTTATGTTAATGCAGGAGGCATATGCGTATATTTAGGTACCCTGATGATAACCTATTATAATATATAATGTAACAATGATTTTGATTTAAAAGATATATTTAATTAGATTAGAATTCTAAAGTGTGTGCTGTGTTTATCGAATAAAGTTTTTATTATTATTATCAGATCCAGAATATTATATCATTATTATCAGCCCGTTGCGGTTTACTACAAGATTTAAGCCTCTTGCAGACTAGAAACGTGCTTAAAAACACTATAAAATTACGTGATAAAAACTAAAATAATACCAATTTATCACTCTCTACTTCATTGTTGCTTACAATTTTTTGGTGTATTAAGAATGTCAACTCCCGAACACGTCAACACTCTTCCAGGACGTCCTCAAAATTGAGTTTTACTAAAAAAATATGTGTTTCCTAACGTGTGAAATTATTCGTTAAAACATTTTGCTCACTTATTTTTTGGTGTATTATGAATGTCAACTCCCGAACACGTCAACACTCTTCCAGGACGTCCTCAAAATTGAGTTTTACTAAAAAAATATGTGTTTCCTAACGTGTGAAATTATTCGTTAAAACATTTTGCTCACTTATTTTTTGGTGTATTATGAATGTCAACTCCCGAACACGTCAACACTCTTCCAGGACGTCCTCAAAATTGAGTTTTACTAAAAAAATATGTGTTTCCTAACGTGTGAAATTATTCGTTAAAACATTTTGCTCACTTATTTTTTGGTGTATTATGAATGTCAACTCCCGAACACGTCAACACTCTTCCAGGACGTCCTCAAAATTGAGTTTTACTAAAAAAATATGTGTTTCCTAACGTGTGAAATTATTCGTTAAAACATTTTGCTCACTTATTTTTTGGTGTATTATGAATGTCAACTCCCGAACACGTCAACACTCTTCCAGGACGTCCTCAAAATTGAGTTTTACTAAAAAAATATGTGTTTCCTAACGTGTGAAATTATTCGTTAAAACATTTTGCTCACTTTTGTATAATTTTTACACCATTTGACTACACACGACGTCATTATTTAGGCAAACTTACTGTATGACCTCTCGTACGATATTAACGAAAATCCTCGTAGTTTGATGCATGTGTGTGTGCGTGTGTGTTTACTTAAAGTAGCTGAGTTTTGTGGCTTTAAAAATAACAAAAGCCATGCGTTATCTACCTTGTTTGATTGATCTGAGATCACTGTATTTTGAAGTTGCTATATGGTTTTAAAATGTACCAGACTGAAACTATTCAGTTAAGCAACAGACAATCAAAAACATATACCGTATGAACGGAAAAAAAATAAGGTACGGTACGTCAGTGTACAATAAACTTAATATTTTCACGCCTTAATTTATAACGTTCATATATTTTGACGAGTCATGATGACTAAATTACGCAGTTCATTCATTACACACTAGTTTTTGTGGGTATTTCTCACAATCATCTTACTAATGTTATTCTTTCATGACCGTAGAAAACAATATGATATGAGTTATGTTCACTCGATAATAGCGAAAATATTACAGGATGAAGCTCTTGTGAATGTATTTGTAAGTTCACTTAGTTACGATAAAAACCAGAACCTATGTATCGTATCGTCGTTTAATAATTGAGTGCGATATCGCAGCATTATCAAATCAAATCAACCCATTTTTATTTCAAATACACCAATAAAACCGCACTTTTGAAACGTCCAGCAGTCAGTCTCGAAGCTAATTGTCTGTTCCAATTCGTAGATCCTATGGAGAAGAACAGACAATAAACTCCATGGACACTCTTTTCCAACATAGTTTATCTACATTCACAATTAGGATGGTGACACTCTTGACTTCGACCCAAGGTCTCCAATTATGTCATCATCGATCATCATCAACAGCCTTTAACAGTCCACTGCTGGACATAGGCCTCTCCTTGGAAAGGAGGTTTTGGCCTACTATACCACGCTGGCCAGACGGGTTGGTAAAGGGTTTGTTTCAAGTATTCCTTCTCTTGGCAGTGATGTTAGCTGCTTATTTTGTTCCATTAGTCGCCTCTTACGACACCCATGGAACGATTAGGGGTGGTGACACTTTGTATTCTTAAGCCGTCACCACACGGACAATTATGTTTTCTGTGGCATAAGTCTTAGTAGAGTCACTTTGTCAGGCCTAAATGTATATAATTATTATTATTTTATAAATTCTTAAATTGCCTCAGTTAAAATTTTAATAATATCATTAGAGATACGGTCATAGCCTGTGGCCTTGGATGATTGGAAACAATCAGCGCGGGTAAGCAACAACGGCGAAGTCAGACCATAATGGGTGACTGTTTATGGCATGACATGTTATGAGCATTCCGTGAGGTCATGTTAAGCAGTTGGAACCGGTTAATATAACAGTCGTGTAGCTTAATTAGAGCCTTAGCTTCTGGCGGCTTAAAACATCCAACGGCAAGATTACGAGTACGAAGCCACAACGTGTCTTGCCAGTCCCAACCCGCACTTAGCCAGCGTGGGGACGTGTGTCCTTAGGCGATTAACACCCGGCACCGGGCACCGCCGCGGTAGGCGGTGAAGCGGATCTCATATCATATTGGGATCTACTGAATCCGTTGATGCTTAACACACGTACACCGACCGACCGCGCGGTCGAGCGGTGTTCTCACCGACTCTCGCCGACCTTACCGCGGTGCGTGGTGCCGTGTGTTAATCGCCTTACCCTCCCTTGAGAAGAGATCCGTGCCCAGCTGTGGGTCGTTATGGGTTGTTGTTGATTAGATATGACACCAACAGAACTCAATGGCATTTGAATGACATTTTTATTTTGTTTCCTAAGACTCATTTCTCACACTATCCATTTTCTGACGTTGTAAGAAAAAGAATATCAAGAAGTTACTTCAACTCATCCTTTTTAAACATTGTAGTAATTTCCTACCCTCACAAGCCGTTTAATCTTGGGCGGGTTCCCTCACCAAATTGGATCGGATAAGGCTATCGAAAGCTGGATCTATCCGATAGAAGCAAGGTTAACTGCTATTTGTTGTACAATATTTTTATTCCATTTTTACCTTTGTATTGGGTAGGAAATGAAATCGTATCGGTCACGGTCACTATAACCATGAGGCTGAAGCTAAAATCAGGGTATTTGACTGCTTACTAACATAAATGTGTTTAAAAATAGAATGAATAAAAACTTACGTATTTCTTAATACTGATTTTATAATTCTATAACTTATTTAGTTATTCTTTCTATTATTCGGTCTATATTAATAGATATGATCTATTTTCAATTCACTTTTAAACTACTGAACCATAATGAATGAAAGTCAGAATATGATGCTCTTACTTTTGAGGAAGGCCATAGACATAAATTAGACTTTTTAATTATTACTTTATAACTTTTAAATAATAATGTGATATTACCAAGTGTAGAGCACCGGGCAAAAGCTAGTTGGTAATAGTTTAACTTCAATCGATTTAGGCTAATGAAGCTTTACGTAACCTCTAATACAAGTAAAGGGATCGAAGCTTGCGGATGATTGATGAAAAATGATTGATGAAATCGCAAACTGCTGATACCCATTTAAGCAATTAAGTACTTAAGCCATTAACTTTAGAATAATAAAACGCTATCAGGACTCAGCCATGATAATAGGTTTATTACAGAAAAAAATGCTGACTTCCGTTTAATTTCAATAGTGAGTTTTTATTTATAATTACTGTAAATACACATGCCTCGATACTAATATTATGATTTCGAAAATAAGTAACTCTATCTCTTTTTATTTTCTTTCCGTCTATATTTTATCTGTACGTTACACTTTCACACCTTAACATAATCATTCAAGTAAAATTAAACATTTTAAGAAACCCCGACTGATTGGACCGATTTCCATCAAACATAGCTAAGAACAGAACAATTCCGACTAATTCACCTTTCAAACAAAAATAAAATAATCGATTTATACGTTCGGGAGCTACGATGCCACACACACACACACACACACACACACACACACACACACACACACACACACACACACACACACACACACACACACACACGTCGTAGTTTAACAAATTACTGATCTCAATGAAATTCGGAATGCTGATATTTTATTATTGTGGCAGGACATAGGCTACTCTTTATCGCGATAACCGACATACATACATACATACATACATACATACAGACATGTAACCTTTTCAACATAACCTGAGAGAACTCAATAAAATAATTTAGCTAGTTTCCATAAAGATAACAAATAATAAAAAAATATCTGAGATATCAACACTATTAACAACACAGAAACATAGAATTAACAATAGTATTAGAATATGAAATATAATTGATTATATCAAGGTTTGAAATATTGATTGACAACAAATTAAAAGTTTTGAATGTCAGATATGATAAAACAGTAAAATATCATTTAACATAACAGATACAAAAGTTCAAAATACACTTCAATTATGTGCAAACAATGGGCCTCGAAATTACTACATTGTGTGGCCTATTGTTCTAATAGCCTTGACTACCGATCCCCAAGTCATGAATTCGATGCCCATCCAAGACAAATAATTATATGATAACAACCAAAATTATGTGCGATTAAATAACGGCTTGTTATTTACCTGGAAACACTAATAAGATCAGGAAAATTTCTAGTATAGCGGTAGGATTTCTGCGAGCTGGTTATAAGATTTTATTGCTACAGTACTAGAGACAACTACTACAAAACTCGATTAAAGTAATCAAATTCTGTAGGCTCTAGCTACCCAGCTAGTGAAATTACATAATTGAGTTATGTGTTTATTATGAAACCTACGCAACAAAGATCCTTTGACAATACCTTCTTGAGAAAGTAATAATAATAATATAATAACCATAATCCAACCCATTTCAGTCATGGCGACCACTTCGACCATTTATAGGGCTTGGCGCTGATGCACCCGGAGATGGCTTATATAGTCGATTTTTATAGAAATCTCTCTTACACAGAGGTCAGCCAAACACTGTTCCTCAAATTCGCGGATTCGCTTCTTCACAATCTCGCGCCATTCCGGTATGGTGCGAAAGTAGTCAGCCAAAGTAAACTTTCAGACAGTATTCTGATCATTGGTTAAAATATCATGTTGACTAATTGAACAACATATGTTGGCATGTCCAATTCGATTTCCATTACCAATATTATCCCGAAAATTATCGATAATAGTATGGTTACACCTAAGTAGAAACAAAATAAATTTCAAAATCATATAACGATGATACACCGATCTATGTGATTATGAAACAGTCCGAATATTCTAATTGAATGATCTTTGAGTTAAAATAAATATCACAAAGGAGGAAAAGACAATATACTTTGGTGGCATAGTGGTAGCGTATGTGACTGATGTGTTTAAGATCTAGGATTCCAGTCCCGGGTCGGACCGAATGTTTGTTTGAATATTTGTTTCGGAGTTTGGATATTTTTATGTATGATGTGTATGTATTGAAATGCTTCTGCGTCTGGTACGAAACAATTAAATATGACAGCACAATGTGCTATCATTTTAAATTGGTCTTCGAGGGTAGTTGGTCAAGTCTGCCCGTTTGTGCTGAAACCAGCGTTACGTATAGTATTATATATCCGTACTTTGTAATATTGGTAATTTGATTTCGGGTAAGTATAGATCGAGCGATGTCCGTGTGGTGACGGATTAAGAATACAGAGTGTCACTACACCTATTGATCCCGCGGGTGTCGTAAAAGGCGACTAAGATTTAAACTACGCAACACAAAAACAATGCAAAGAGATGGAAAACTTGAAATCAACCTTATACCAACCCGTCTGGCCAGCCTGGTATAGTAGGCCAAAGCCTATGTCCAGCAGTGGACTGTTGAAGGCTGTTGATGATGATGATCGATTGCGTGGAGCCGAAAGAAATGTTAGTATGATTATGCATATCTTTAATGGGTAATGCTGACTTCTTAGAATAATGAAACAATAAAATAAGCATTTAGAGAGATGTCCTTAAAATATAAAGTACAAAGTTTTCATGAAAACACCCCCATCAAAAATAGATCAGTTGCGCCCTTAACTATCAAGGTTGTCTGGTCAAGGGCACCCCTAGCGTGTCAGTAATTTCACTAACCTTCGCCACTTACGGGCTGTGTTTTCTTTTTTATTGCTTCGTTTGATTTTAACATGCGATTTAAAGTCGGTTGCGAAATGGAAATTTTGTTCCTTAGGTGAATAGCTCTATTAAAGTTGGCGTTTATTCAAAGTTCCACCGATTAGAATTTCAATACGTCTTAATCCTCCGTTTAAATTCTTTATTAGGTCAAACGATTGAGTACTATTTTAACATTTTATGAGACTTGTTGGCGATGTAAAATAACGAATGTAGTGAAAAAGAATTGTAATGTTTCAAGAGTTTCTTAAATGTTTTAAACAACTTTTCATTAGAAATATGCTTCAAGAGCCTAAAATACTAATATATGTTTGTGTCACTCTCAAGTCGACATTTTGGGTTGGCATAAATAACATATTTGATTCGTGAAAGAAAACCCTATAGAAAATGATAAAATTGGGAATAAAATTCTTTTTAGAAGTTGATTGAAATTGATATAATTTCATAGTTTTCAATTCTGTATAAAATCAAGTTGGAACTGTGATTCAAATGGAAGTGATATTCAAACGAAAATGTAAGCATTTTATCAAATGGATACTTCTAACTGCGTTGAAAACATTCAACCAGAATTCAATATCTATTTTCGTTTTATTCAGTTCGGAAGTCAACAAACAACTTTTAGATGGATCTTAAACCAAAAACGTGTGTGCAATTAATTAAAAATTAGAAATAAGGCTGTCATCTATTCGAAGTTAGAAAGCACTTATTTTAAACTGTGTAAATTGTGTGGAAATAAAAATAATATTTGTCATTTTCCAAAATATATGTAGATTTCAGAAAAATGGTTTGTATATTTGCCTTTGAAATGTAATCAAATGAATATTAGGGCAGTGGTCGCACTTATATAACGCCTACCTTTTCTTGATGCTTCTTCTTTAGAATCAAATCAAAAATCACTTTAAACATTAGAAAGTTGCACACTGCTTGGTAAATAATATGGTCCTTTTAGTTCATGGCACAGTAAGAAGCTTCCTACAATGCAGCAAATATTATACTCGTAGCTTTTGAAAGGCTTCCTATAAAATAATATCTAAGCTTTTTGGACTTTAATAACAATAACCGCAGGTAACGCAGCTCGAAGCTGATATAAGAAAAGCAGCCTAAGTTACTCTTTATAACATCAGCTGTCTTTATGTGTGTGAAAGACCCATCAAAACGCACCTACCTCATTTTTGCTCTGCATCGCCCAATCGGTCGACTGGCAGAAAATGCCTAAGGCATTAAGTCCGCCGATGCATGTATTTGTGCATAAAGTATATAAATAAATTAATAAAAAAAAAACTGTCTAGCCGTCATCATCAACAACCCATAACGTCCCACTGCTGGGCTCAGGTCTCCTCTCAAGGGAGGGTTAAGGCCATACGTCCCCACGCTGGCCGAGTGCGGGTTGGGGACAGGCAAGACACGTTGTGGCAACGTAATCTTGCTGTTGGATGTTTTTAAGCCGCCCGAAGGCCTCCAACTAAGCTTCACGACTGCTATCTTATGATAACAACCGGGACCGACTGCTTAACGTGACCTCCGAATCACGGAAACGCTCATATATATCATGCCACAAACGGTCACCCATCTAGGTCCGACCTCGCCGTCGTTGCTTACCCTTGGTGATTGTTTCCAATCACCTAAGGCCACTCGGCTATGAGCGCTTCTGTCTAGCCGTACTAGAGACTAATAGGAATAAACAAATAGTCAGAATGAGCAATAGACAGACAAAAACTAAAAAAAAGGTTGTTTAAGTAAGTACCGTATATACTTTCATGATGTATTCAGTGAAAAACTGTTATTTATAAGTTGTAAACAGAAGCTCCAATTTTAATAATTGTTCGTATAGATGAACAGAAGATCATATAAAAGATTATAAGAGTTGAAATTCCATTTTTAGGGTTCCGTTGCCAAATGGCAAAAAACGGAACCCTTATAGATTCGTCATGTCTGTCTGTCTGTGTGTCCGTCCGTATGTCACGGCCACTTTTTTCCGAAACTATAAGAGCTATAATATTGAAACTTGATCAGTAGATGTATTCTGTGAACCGCATTAATATTTTTACTCAAAAATATAAAAAAGTAATAAATTTTGGGGGTCCCTATACTTAGAACTGAAACTCAAAATCTTTTTTTCATCAAAACCATGCGTGTGGGGTCCATGGATAAGTCTTCAAAAATGATATTGAGGTTTCCAATATCATTTTTTTCTAAACTGAATAGTTTGCGCGAGAGACACTTCCAAAGTGGTAAAATGTGTGTCCCCCCCCCCTGTAACTTCTAAAATAAGAGAATGATAAAACTAAAAAAATATATATGATGTACATTACCATGCACACTAGACCGGCAAGTAGTTTTTTTTAATACGTCATAAATCATAAACCACAATTTACATTTACTTTCAATCAAAACACTATTATTAAAATATCGATAAAAGTTACAACGAACTACAAAAACTTTTATATGATGTTACTTGCTGCTACGGAACCCTTCATGGACGAATCCAACTCGCACTTGGCCGCTGTTTTTATATTATAATAGAGCTTCTTGCACCCCGCTATGTTAAAGACGGTTTATCAGTAAAACTAATAGTGAATCTATTTCCACTACTCATCATCCAGGAACACAAGTTTTTTGTGATTGTGCTTCTCCAAGATATCAGCTACTTCCATACTAAATGTTGTCAAAATTGGTTCAAGGGTTTATTCGTGAAGAAGACTTCCTTAAATAAACCTTATAGCTGTGCAATTTTTTTTTTCATATACACATCAATATTTTAATCTATTGTAAGTTTTCTATTATTCTAGTCAACTTAAAGTTTATGGAACAATCGTACTTTAATGATAAAAGCTTTGTGTCAGTTCTATTGTACAAAGTCATTAAAAGCCGGTATTCCAACCCTATGAGTCGATTATAATCGAAATGGATTTCGATTATAATCAAATCATAGGCTAGAAATGATTTGAATAATCTGGATATTATAATGGATATCGAGAATGTCATTCTCCGATTAATTTTGCAGAAACGTCAATTACTTTAAATAATACCGTTGGTGTTCTAATGAATATTTGATGACTTAGTTTGGAACTACTGGTTTATTTGTGATTGCCGTTGCTTTATATGTATCTAATATTTTGATTAATTGTATACTGAGGTATCAAATTACGTGGATATAAACTTTCAATTTACATCAAAGAAACGAAACAACAACCAAACCATGACAGGTCAATACAGTAACCACTAAAATTGCTCTTTTAAATGACATATTAATTCAAATAGATGACCAACTTATTAAGTTTCTTGTGACGAACTTTGATGAAATTGACATGAGCGACCTTCTCACAAAATGGATTGAACGTTTTGTGATAGTTTAGTGACAGGATTGTTGGTTAGCTTAAATACCGTGTCACTAACATCTTTAATTTAGGAGGATAGATATAGTGCTATAAATAAATAATAATAATAAAATACCACTGAAATAATATAAATAATTTAAATATAAATACCGACAAACGATTCAAGATAACATGTATGGTTTCCAGAATATTGATTAGGTACTTGGGCGTTTTTCAAAATTTTTCTCCGTTACGTACAGGATGTCCATTTATTTTCATAACAAAATTTTAAATAAACGATGAAATGTAGACATTGACAATGAACTAAGGTTTAAGAAAAACCATAATCAAACAATATTAAATGAGTATAATTTCTATTTAATGTATTATTATAGTGAGGGTTGCCAATACAGGGGTCTTGTACGTCACATTTTCATTCAAAGTAAATAATAACTCAATCATATCAAAGTTAATCAGCTTTATTTATAATTAATCAACAACATAAAAATCTTCTAAAATTTAATACCACTTTGTGATATCTTGCCTCTTAGTGCTGTTTAAAATATAAAATATGTCTTGTACGTAACTAAATGGCACTCTGGACTATCAAACTTTGTGAATAAATAACTATTCTGAAAGACTAACATTATAGGTAAGTTTTTTTAAATACAAAAAATAACAAAAAGACATATAATATATATTAACAAAAACATAACTCCCAAAGGTTTTTTCATAAAAAAATAAAAACTATAACAGCCAAAACAGGACAGTTACGTATGTGGACAACAGTCGTTACGTTTAGGAACTCTAAAGCTATGTTTACAATGAGCACAATTTGTAGTCATTTTAGAAACAATACAATATTATTCAACATTTCAAAAACGTCGTGATGTGACATATTATTTAAGTCACATCACTTACTGTACTTATTTCTATAAAATTAGTCACATATATCATATCATATCATAACATATCACAGACTGTTTTGATTTGAGCATTTTAAAAATATATTTTACAAAAAACTTAGGGGATTCAAGTCTATCTGTTTCATTTTCACATTAAGTAGGTAACAATACTTCTTTACTTACAAAAAAATCCAACAGATACAAAAAAATGTCAAATAAGTAGTAACAAAAATAAAATAGGGAACCAATAAGTAGGTAATTCTGCGTGATTGTTTGGTCTTCTTTTAGAGTAACTTTTTCATTTTCCAATAGCTCAATCATCTTTTTGTGTTTAGTCTCTAGGCGAAATCTATTTTTACTTAAACTACTAATAACTTTCTTTAACCTTTCACAAGTTTTTAATGTCCTTTGATATCTTTTATAATTTCGGTAATTCAATCTCTGTTTTTTCTTCAATTTTGTATTATCTTGCATCTCTGGCACTGTCACTGGAACAGCTGGCTTAGTATTATCTTTTTTTTTATCTTCAAATTTTCCGTCTTTTTTCCTTTTCTTCCTTATTTAGTTCACTTACCTTGAGTTTATGTTCTTCAGTCTTTCGACTTCTTTCTTTTATTGTATTGTTGTATTTTTCTTCATTTTCTTTGTTTTTGTCCATATCGCCGTTGTTTTTGTCTCTCTCGGCACCAGTCAACGGCATAATTTACCTGAGTAGGAATAAATTAATTTGTAAGGAAGTGCCGAGGATGTGAAGAATGTTAGGGTTCACCCTCTTTATCGCTAGTCTAAATAGGATATTTATAACATAATAAGGAAACCTGCTCACCATGAGGTGACTAGATCCTATAAAGGTAATGAGTTTACCTCTCTGGGTGGATTATATTTTTAATTTATATTAAATTGCACAAGACAGTATGAACGCATCTTTACGACTCCAGTACGTAACGTTTTTAGTCCACATAGTACATCACGTCACGTCCTGGACGTTACGTATAACGCGGATTTGTCATCATATGTTTTTTTGGTATAAAAGAAGTTGATTATAGTAGTTTACTAGTACACATTCATTATCTACAACATATTTACTTATAATTTAACACGAGTAGTATATAAAATTTGTGGGTCTTACCTTTCAAAATCAATGTTCGTACCGGACAAACAAAACAGACCCGTCACGCACGTCACGGACCGCAAGTGTTGACGATTGAATTTCTTCAGTTTTAATTCAAAGGAAAAGAACTAATGAATGATAAAAACATTGTCAATATGGCATTGCTTAAAAATAGTTAGAGCCAAATACAATGTTATTGTTATTCTTTATAAAATCATACCGTTACGTAACAGGACTGTCCGCTGTGGCCAGTTTTTTAAATCCGATAATTTCAGTATTTAAATTAGAAAAATATACTACAACCTTATTATATTTTATTTAAAAACAAATAAAATGAGTTATTTCATTCGAGTAATACTATAGCTATCCAAATATAGCTTATATATTCTCCAAAATACGTAATCAAAATCCAGGATATGATGAAGGACACATAAAAAAGTAGGATAATATTTGGTATTTTATTAAATATTAAAATATGTTTCCCGCTTATGTCTTATGTTTATCTTTTTTTTCACAGTAAGTTAAACATTTTACCCTAACATAAAATAATTTGATATTCACTTCCTACATTTTTGCCTTTTAATCAATGGTCAAACTCGTAGGACATAGCAAAATAGTCCTGAGCAAAATTTTGAAAAACGCCCACATATCATCAATCATCATCAACAGCCTTTAACAGTGCTGGACATAGGCCTCTCCTTAGAAGGAGGTATTGGCCTACTATACCACGCTGGCCAGACGGGTTGGTATAGGGTTGGTTTCAATTTTTCCTTCGCTTTGCATTGATGTTGTCTTGCGTAGTTTATCCCTTAGTCGCCTTTTACGACACCCGCGGGATGAATAGGGGCGGTGACACTCTGTATTCTTTATCCGTCACCACACGGAGAAGTACTTATATGTGTGTAAAGAAGTTCATTAATAATTAAGCGTATTATTCAATGCTGAAGCTCTTTTTTTCTTTTCATCTATCTTACCGTGCCCATCAGGGTCAATATTTGTTGTAATACATAATAACTGTTGCAATACATAAATTATCACTAAATAATTCAATAGGTTTTTTATTAATGTTTCAGTTACTCGTTTCATTGCTGTAATCCATCGTTAAATTAATAGTGTTTTTTTTTAATAAATATATTTAAGCCTTACTTACTTACTTACTCCCAAGTTACTCAGCTCTACCTGATGGAAAGCATGGCAGGGTGTTTATAGGAAGTGTAATGTAAATAGTGATGAACAAATCGATTAACAACAACATTGAGATTAAATATAAAAAAATACAATAATACATGCACAATATGGTACAAACACGCTGAATATTCAAATTTTCAAATGCTTATAATATAGTCAAAAGCATAAACAATTGTAAATTCAGCTTTAGTACTTCACATTTGAGCGGCAAGGCGTTCAGTCGGAGCAGAATTTTAAATTAAAACCAGCACACGAAGGAAAGTTAGATCTTCATATTTACACTCCATTTCCCAGAACAAAACTAAGTAAGCTTTTGTACACTTACAACGGTTGTGGCTGCAACACAATTCTCGATTTGCGATAGTTGAATGTCGGGTCCTGCACTTGCTGAACCTCGACAAGTTTTCGTACAATTCAAATGTTGATTTGCTTCTTGGATTGGCTTGTTTAAGTTTGGTATGTCGGTTTATCTCAATGAATGTTAAAATGTAGATTTTGGAACAATATTTATAAAATATTCAGTAAAGAAATAATGTATTATTTTAATATATTTCTTTATTTGCTTCTTAAAATGGAACGCGGACGCGGAGGACTTTACAAATATACAAAGAACACCCAGACTCAGAATAACAATGGGTCACACAAAACGTTATCCGTGTAGGATTTGAACCCACAACACTTGGCGCAGTAGAAAGCAGCGTGTCGACCACTTAAACTCGACTGATCACGACAAACTTACAATTATTTTGAAGGTATAAATTTTCTATTTCCCCGACGTTTTGAAGGCGTATATTATGCAACGTGCCCCTCTATGCTACAAAAAATATTAGCACATGTAAAAGTGCGAAAGTTTAAAAACATTTTATTTTAACTATCATTACAAAGAAAAATATATCCTAAAAGGCACTGAAAGTCACCAAATACCTAAGTTTAAAATGAACTAGACTTTTTTCATTGTTTTGTGTTAAATTATTACTCTTAAACGTTGTATTTAGTAATCTTAATCAGTATAATAAGCATCATATACATACTCGTACATATGTGTCTTAACATATGAAGCAATACCTTACACGTCACACGAACTTAATCGAAAACGCAATCAACAAACCTCTCAACACTTTCGTGCAAAAAAAATCGTGTCTTAATACCTTAACCCTCAAATGCCGGGAAAAAACTCGTTTTCCGTATCCTCATTAACCTAACATCGTGCTCGCTAGTTGAGGGTAACCATGAAACATTTAATGAAACTAGGATACGTGACCTGGATATCTTGAGTATTAAGTTACTTTCTTTTTTAATTTTGTCGGATTCGCTTTTCGATTCGATTAATCGTCATTGCGAATACAGACAATAGACGAGCACCAACATAGATTGTTTGTCTATCTGTTTATGAGCGCTAATCTTAGAAATGGTTTAATCGATTTGGATGCTGTTTTCTCTGATGTATGGTAGTAAGCTCAATATTGCGTATTGTTTGATTTTAATCGGTTTACAAATAAAGACACAATACATTAGTTTAAAGATTCATTACGAAAACCAAAATATACGCAAGTGGAAACGCAGACAAAGGCCATTTAAATGTGAAGGTAGTTCAAACCTGCCTCCTCTTAAATATGCAAATATGCAGCAATAACCCTACTACTGGCATAATTATGCAAAGTAATATTAAGCACGTGTTAACCGCTCAACTCAGTGATTTGTGACTCACATTTTTTTTTGTATAGTTAGTTTTCAACAAAGATTGTACTATAGGCTAATGTTGACATCGTAAACAGTCCTATCACTGTATAAATATTTCTCTTCAGTTTCAAAACTAGTCAAGTATGTTCTGAATACGTGGTAGAATCAAGTGTTAGCACAAATATTTATATATATTTATCTATATAGCCCCCTCAAGTACTGATAAAATATATTTATTTTTGTAAGGAAATCTAATACAAATCGGATATAATAGTTAGAAAGCACCTGTATAACCTAAGAATCACTCGATCAGCATTCTGACGTTGCTTTTCACCGAGTGAACCCTTATAAACCGAATACCTCTCCCCTCCATGCCTCTTTCTAATTTTAACATTTTTCAAAAATACATTTTAGTTCCTCTAGTTGCAGATGCTTATAGACAATGGTAGCAACTTAACATCAGGCTATCCATTAGCTTTTTTACCGTCCTAAACTTTAACCAAACCAAATATTTATCTTTGAAAATTGTCCCAAATAATGGTAACCCTACACGAAGAGGTATTATGAAACAGCTGGTAAATCCCTGTTTCTCCGAAAGATTTAAGCAAATGTTTGATTGAATAAAGTTATGTATAGACGTAGCAACTGTTGTCGTGCAATTTATTGCGTATTGGAGTTGATTGGATTATTAGTAAAGTAAATTAAAAAATCTCCGTATTTACAGATTAATAAATTAATATTGTATTTGTTCAGTCAATCTGCTTTTATCAAAAAATTAAATCAGAGCTCATATTAAATTAATCATATTTGGTACAAATAATAATATATGTCGAGGCCAGTTCGTTATAGCGTTTTATTTTAAACTTAGGAATACTTCTTTCTTAAGTTTTATCTTTTAGGATATTAGGAATACAAGAGCACAGGGGCCTGTATTGTTCAGGTCAGTAAAACAAACAGTAAACAGTTGGCTGTTGAGATCATCAAAAAATCTAATCCATGATGAAAAATGACGAAAAGTGTAATTAAAAACACCATGATGGCTGAACAAAATACACAATTGAAATTAATATAAAAGGAAAATAAAGCCCGCTATAGACAATGAAACCATAATGACTTTGAAGTTCCTTTGTGTAGAGAATGGTTTGTTTATTTTTTATGCTATAACAAACAGACAACACAATAGCGATAACGTGTGACGCGAGATGTAGGAAGTTCTGTCAATAAATACAAGACGCTAAATATATATAATTTATATATCCCTACTTCCCTACTAATATTATATATGCGAAAGTAACTCTGTCTATCTGTCTGTCTGTCTGTTACGCTTTCACGACTAAACCACTGAACCGATTTTGATGAAGATAGAACTAAACTTGGGAAAGGACATAGGCTAATTTTTACTGCAATAATCGAGATACATGGGCGAAAGCTCGGTGATTATAAAAATACATAAATCGTAGATGTCAAAATATATCATTGTTTTATCTCCTTTCAAAACTTCACAAGTTGCTATGTATAACACACTTGCATAGCAACCATAATGAAAGTTAATTTGTAAATGGCTAATTTGAAAATGAGTTCTGGATAATCACATATGTAGGCTACTTTAGTAATTTAAATTATTATTTGTTATCTGACTGTCTTGCTGGTCTAGTGGTTAGCGTATGCGGCTACTGATCAAGAAATCAAAAGGTCTCGAGTGCGATTCCCCGGTACCAAATGTTTGTAAGATCTGCAAATATTTGTTTCAGAGTTTGGGTGTTTACATAGAGATTTAGAACATACATACACACTATCTGTATACAGTATATCATTAAAATCAGTTCAGTATTTTTGACGAGAAAGTGGGTCAGACAGACAGAGCTACTTTCTTAAATTTAATATTTGTAAAAATAGACATACGAGTATATTGCAAATTCATATTATATAGTTGGCAACTGATTGTGATGTAGCAACCCACCAGAATAGTTTTAGTGGAAACTTGTGGGCTTACAAGAGATTTACGTTGTTAACGCTTAAACGACTGCGGGTCATAAGATAACGAAGCGTGTTTACGCATGTTGATATTGAATGAGTACAATCTCTGCATTACTGAGTAACGTAACGGTATGGCTTCTGAAGCATTTTCTACACATTTTTCGTGATTAGTAGTTTTTTTACCGGATTAAGTAACTGAAATGGCAGTGGGTAAGCAATATTAGTCGCAGAAATGAAATCCCTTTAATTAGAAGATCGCATATCGGCAAATAGTGTAGATCGCATATCAGCAAATATAAACGTTGGACATCCACAGGCCTAGTGGAGTGTGAGTACCCAAAATAGAGTCACACTGATTTCAGCATAAATTGACCGGCTTGACGAGGGCAGTCCTACCCTCACACAAAAGACTAACGAAAAATGACAGCATTCGCGCTGTCGTCTTTGCCCAATCATTGTGCATCATTCTGAAGACTTTCGGCTTCCGGCCGACTCAATTCTTCTTCAGAATGAAATTAGATCTAGGAGATTGATACGAAAACATTACATTAAGCTGCCATGGTGTGAGTTATCATTCTGTATTATATGCACTCACAGTGAGGAAGGTGGCTCCCTACTCCTGGATTCTATTCATGCTTTTGTAGACATTTTGGTAGGCTTAAATAAAATATAAAAAAGAGTGGCGTGTAATGGGAGAGGCCTATGTCCAGCAGTGAATAGGCGAATAATGTATCTTTTGCCTTTATTTTAATATTATATACTTAAATAAAATATATCATCAACAGTATATAACAGTCAACTAATGGACAATCGCTACTCCTAATCGCTCGTATCACGGCCGGCCCGACGGCTTATTATGTGGATCGTATCAAGTTTATATGTGATTAAATAGTTGTATAGTTTAATATTATTATCATCATCAACAGCTTTTAACAGTCCACTGCTGGAATAGGCCTCTCTTTAGAAAGGAAGTTTTGGCCTACTATACCACGCTTTCCAAAGTGATAAGTATTTCATTAATACAGGTTTAATTGTTTGCAAAAAGAACTGACTACGTGATCTCCCCCAATAGTTTGGTAGTCCATATTTACAACAATCAATTATTTTTAGAAGTCTATTTTGCCAAATTTACTGTATCTTGTGTCATGAGTAGACCAACTGTTTTTACTGTTTCGTAGTTCATGACTCAGTGGCCTGACACGCACTTGTAAGATTTTTTTAATATCATTTTACCATTTTATAAATAAATATCCGGACATCTTACACACAACGCTATCTAGCCCCAAACTAAGCATAGCTTGTATTATGGGTACTAGACAACTGATATAAATACATAAACATTTTTTTTTTGTAAATACATATTTATTATACACAGATAACACCCAAACTCCGAAACAAATATTTGCGGATCACACAAATATTTGGTCCGACCCGGGAATCGAACCCGAGACCCTCTTGATCAGTAGTAGCATACACTAACCACTAAACCAACGAGGCAGTCGTTTAAAGTTTTGTATTGGTTGTTGTTTTTCTTTTGCAAATTTTAAGTCAAATGATATAAAACCTTTATTACTGTAATTATATTTACATTTGTAAATAAAATATAAACTTTCCGAAATATAAGAGCTCATACCAAGAGCATACACGGCTAGTAAACATTTTCTATAAAGGCAAGTTGTAGGTAGTTATATAAGGAAAATCAAAGCGAAATACACTTGTCGACACTCATATGCGAAAACCAATTTACCAATCAATCAGTGTAAATGTATTGAGAGGGCATTAATTATAAGTTATAATTAGTGGCATATTATTGGATTATAGATTGGAAGGAGATTGCGTTCAATATATATTTTGTTTACAACTTATTTTAGCACTTGGTTCGACTTTCCTATATCATCATCATCATCATCAACAGCCTTTAACAGTCCACTGCTGGACATAGGCCTCTCCTTTGAAAAGAGGTTTTGGCCTACTATACCACGCTGGCCAGACGGGTTGGTAAAGGGTTTGTTTCAAGTTTTAAACTAGTCAATTTACGTCATCTTCTGGATCTGACCTCCTGACTGATCTGACTGGCATCGGACCTCCGCAACCCTAAGGGAGAACTGGAATTCGAAGATTGAACTAGTTGTCAGTATATTTAAGGGCACTGACTTCCCAATAACGATTGTCATAGATGTTCATGACAACCGGGACCGACGGCTTTACGTGCTCTCCGAGGCACGGGCGTGAATCACCGCCAAACTTCCAAACCCGGGCTGCTATTAGGAAAACTAAACTAGTCTATTTACGTACTCTGTAATAATATAGTCTCCAAAGGTCAAACACTTTATTTAACGAACAAACATTCAAGCTCTCATTATAAGTAATAGTACTAGTTAAAATTAAGACACACGATCGATTTTAAGAGAAATAGAAAAACTTTAATGTACATTGTGTGACAATGGCCTAGGTAAGCCTTAAACTAAAATTAACATGAATGGAACCCACAATTTTTGCTTTTCTCACTTATCCCTAGAGTGTCCGATCGACAATAATAAGCTTGTTCCTAATTAACTAAATTGAATCAATAAAGTATGTGTTCAATCAATAGGGAACATCTACAATTAAATTGGTTTCATATCTTTCAACATTACGAACACAAGTACCTATAAAAGCAGAATTACAAAACTCTTTTCTGGTTTAAATTTAAAGTAGTTTTTTTGTCTTAAACTTGTTTTATAACTTTTGAACAGCAATCGACTCTTATTTTATCGAGTTTCTACTTAAATAAAGCAAAGAAATCAAACTATGCCTGACTGGATCATTGGTCTAGTGGTTAGCGTATGCGGCTGCTGATCAAGAGGTCTCGGGTTCGATTCCCGGGTCGGACCAAATATTCTTTGTGTGATTCACAAATATTTGTTTCGGAGTCTGGGTGTTTTCTATGTATAATATGTGTGTATTTACAAAAAAAAAGTATGTTTATGTATTTATATCAGTTGTCTAGTACCCATAACACAAGCTCTGCTTAACTTGGGACTAGATGATGTTATGTGTCGGATGTCCAAAATATTTATTTATTTAAAATATTTATCAATCAATAAGGTTGCCTGGAAGCGATTACCTTTTATAATAAAGCCGCCTACATATCTGTCATTTAATGTAAACTCTGTAATAAGGAGTGCAAATAAAGAGTTTTCTATTCTATTCTATCATCAAGCCATTTACTTTCAAGCGTTATCTGAGATTTTTATATAATGGTCTAAATAAAGGTCCTTTACTTGTAATACCCATTTTGTTTGAATAATATACATCATACACTTAAAAACAGTTATCTTTAACGTCGTGTTTTATATAATTTACTATTTACATTAAGAGTCACCAGGGAGCAATTTGTTCAACAGTTATTGTGGCTTTGTTGAAACAGAACCGTGAATTAAGGAAATCGATACGTGGCTAACGACAGCTATTTGTTTTAATAACATTTGGAAGTTAGAATTAAGGTATTATAGCCGATATCCGAGGTATTTTAGACGCTAAATATTTACGGAAAAGTGTTGTAGAAATATGATTGATGCGATTTTGATTAACATCTAGCTTCCTTCATATACTTAGCATGAATAGTTTTGTTTCATGCAATGAAATTACATTACATTAACTTTGCTTATTAGGTTTAAAAAAATCTAAAATGTCAGTCAGAAAAGAATAAAGAATTTCACTGCATTAATCTCTACTTTTCAATTTCTATTTTATGGCTCTACTGAACCTGATCGAAAACATGAACAGAATCTAGGAGTGGTAGTCATTAGGGTGAAGGTGCGATCGCTACAAAGCGCTCGCCGCTTAATTTTAGAGTAATAGTCAAACACAGAAGATGGCCCAAGGTAAACGGGGTTCCAGGGACTTCCTTTTGAGGATATAGCTGGTTCCCCGACTCATAGTACTCGAGACGGCGTGCGATTTCAGTCGATTTGAATCCGACATAGGCACCAACATTTGGTATCAGTGGGGATTTCAACACGAAAAAAAAGGATTGGCAGTCACCGCCCTCACTGTCAATGTGAACAATTTAAAATCTATTTTGGTACATAGACAGTTATTTACTTTTTGTTTTTTTTTGTTCTGTCAGTTGGTTTTTCATAAAGGTGGTGTAAACGATCAAATTTGCTTGTCAAATTTACGTGTTTGTCAAAATATTTGATAGTGTGCTGCTGTGTTTGACGCGTTTGTCAAACAAGTTTGATCGTTTACAGGGCTCTTTTGATGTAAACGTGAAGTTTGACCAACAAATTTGTCAAACAAATTTGATCGTTTACAGGGCCCATTACAGGAAATTCCTAATAGCAGTTTGGAAGTTTGGCGGTGATTCACGCCCGTGCCTCGGAGAGCACGTAAAACCGCCCGTCTCGGTTATCATGAACATCTATGGCAAACAATATTGGAAAGTCAGTGGCTATCAAATTTACTGACAACTAGTTCAATCTTCGAATTTCAGTTTACCCTTAGGGTTGCGGTGGTCCGATGCCAGTCGCTCCGTGGAGAAACTGAAATTCAGGTATAACCGGTTGAATTAGTAGCCAAATAATATTTGGAATAAGGCTAGGAAGAAAAAAGACAGTTGTAGGTCTATCCCTATGGATATATAGGATGCATACTTATAAGTAAAGCCCTTGTACCTAGAAGAGTCATTACGAGACCTTCATAAGTGTGTCCTTATCCTATTCTTACTAAGAAATAAACAGTACGAAGCTTTGAGTTCCACTCATAAATTTGTACAGATTTGAAGGTCAGAACTTCACATTTTATGATACAATTTTTGTCTCTTAAAAATTCTTGTGTTCTAAAACAAGTACAATTTATGAAGAACATGAACAGCATAAAGCTTATCGTAAATAATAAATTCTTAATGGTTCTTACAACACCTGACCGAAACACATAAATTCTCTTTTACAACACTTACTGTTTTGTTTTCATTGTAGTAACCAGTATAATTATTGCTATATCTATAATAATGGATAAGTGATATTTTACAAGTGTTTAAGAGAGCGAATGACTCTCAATTCTTGCCAAATGTAGCCTACATATATGCCATTGTCTACTCAGCCTATGGCCGTGAACTGCTGAACTCTCACAAACACCGCAACCGAAAACGGTTTTTGGCACTTCACATACATCTGTTGCTAGCTATATACTATACTAGCTTTCCGCCCGTGGCTCCGTCCGCATGGAATTCGTTTATATCGTGCGACAAGGTAAGGGTAGATTAAACAATCTTACATGATTTTACAAAAAGTAGCCTATGTCCTTTCCCAAGTTCAGTTCTATCTTCATACCAAATTTCATCAAAATCGGTTCAGTGGTTTTGGCGTGAAAGCGTAACAGACAGACAGACAGACAGAGTTACTTTCGCATTTATAATATTAGTAGGGATTATTACTAACCTATCTACCTATCTGCTGGTTTTTTTTAAAAAGTGAACCCGATGATACAGATTTAGATTTAAATTTAAAGATACGCGGGGACATATTATGTACATGAAACGGACACAAAGAACACCCAGACTCAGAAAAACCATTTGTAGATCACACAAAGTCTTGTCCTATGTGAGATTTGAATGCTGCGACCGCTTAAATCATTTTTTTTCCTTGGTCAAAGGAATAAAAAAAAGTTAAGAGCACTTTACAAAAATATAAAATTAATCAGATGATCTTAACATAATACAAGTGTCAATCGTCCTACTAACACTTGCAATAAGTAAGCCACATAAAACCAATTAAGCCGTTGTTGGTTCGAAGCAACTTAATTAGCGGTTTACAAAGCCCGGGCATCTAACAGCCGCTCTCTATTCGTTTGTACAACTAGACAACAATTAATTTCATCAATTGGAAAGCTTTAGATAAACACAACATCCGTTGATTGGTGCCAATTTGTAAATGAACAAGCAAAACTTCTTAAAATAATGTTTTTGTTTTTCGTTGATTCGAATAGAAATTTGCACAGAGGAAATAACTTTATTGCAGACCAACAAAACTATGGGGAAAGAGTGTTTTCTTATGTGTGACACTGCCAAAGTGACTGTACTCTGTATGATGTAAAGCAATTGAATTGAGGAGCAGTGCTCACCATCATCATCAACAGCGTTTAACAGTCCACTTCTAGACATAGGTCTCTCCTTAGAAAGGAGGTTTTGGCCTACTATACCACGCTGGCCAGACGGGTTGGTATAGGGTTGGTTTCAAGTTTTCCTTCTCTTTGCATCGATGTTCGAACAAACTCAACTGTTTACGAATAATTTCGTACCCTAAAATTTCATCTACATTCAGATAAAGTATAAAAAGGTTCTCTATTTGAGCCATTTTTGAATTACAGTATAAAATTGTTGCATTTATATTCTGTAAATATCTCCCCAAGTAACATTAAACAAGTTGATTCGTCATTCATTTTCATCTCGTTAAAATGGTTTCGAAACTGAATGAAAATAAAATTGTTCACTGCTATTGTTTCACAAAACAAAATTGTGGGTAGAAAAAAGTATAAGCATAAATGACGTCGATCAAATGCCTTTGTTGGATCCAATTAAATAAAATGTCTAAAGATTATAATTTATTGAACAAATTGCGTTAATGGTGCAAATTAGGACTTTATACGATTTTTTCGTATAAAAAATTTAATCTTGCTTATCTTATTAACACAGACCTAAAACCATTTTAGCAGTATAATTATTTTACGTCATTTTTCTTTAAAAACAGCGCCATCTAATGAAAACTATTTAAACTTCTCGTAACTTATTTATTGTTACTACTGCATCGCGCAATAAAAGTTTTCACACTAATTAGAATCTACAAAGTGAACCTGGTGCAATTTTCCAATTGTTATTATCTGGTTGGATGAATTTTTCTTTACTTTACTACACTTTTCTCGACACAATCAGTTAAATCTGATTATTCAACGGTTTTTTAACGCTGACGAACATGAGGGTTATCGAATTCGTTACGGAGTGAACTCACTGAATCAATACGTTTGTTCCATTGTTAAATATTTAAACTGCGCTGCAACTCCATAAACGAGCTTGAGTAAATTTTTGTATTCGTGTTACTGCGTTAATTTGATTTGAATGTATATTGGTTATTGCATGCGCAAGCATATTCAAAGAAACTGTTTTCACATTTTACTTTTTTAACTTTCGCGACTTTTACACATAGTTTTAGTTAGTTAACGGGACTTATTCGCGATAAAATTATGATCCGACGTTTAGACAGTGTTATACCGCTCGTGGTTGGAATAGGCTCGAATCTTTGTCGTCTCATGCCGCCCTGAGAGTGGCCGCGGATGGGCGGGACGGGTTTCCCGTCCGTCCGCAGTGGAGGCCAACCGCGAGGGGGCGATGTCCTCGTGTGACCGGACGTTGCCTAATTAGAGAGTAAAATTTTGAGATGGTGCCCGCAACAGTGCGGGCAGGCGCCGGTTGGAGTCCAGAAGGAAATCCCCTCCCTGGACTCCTTCCAATACAAAGGCGCAGAGAGGGTCACACCGTGTGGTTTTAGTCGGTTCGAGTCCGACACACCACCCCGCCGTAACCCCCGACGGGGTGACGGTCCGCGGGGATTTCCACACGTAAAAAAAAAAAAAAAAAAAGGCTCGAATCTTTGTATAAAAAGGACTGCAAGTAAAAAGTAATTCACAAATTAGTGTACGGAAAAATCATTTGCTGCAATGCCTTTGCCTTTTCATCATACTAGCCTTTATTAACAAGTTTATTTGGGGTCGGCTACTAGTTCAACCGGTTTTACCTGAATTTCAGTTTTTCCACGGAGCGACTGGCATCGGACCTCCGCAACCCTAAGGGAGTACTGAAATTCGAAGATTGAACTAGTTGTCAGTATATTTGAGGGCACTGACTTCCCACTAACGATTGCCATAGACGTTCATGACAACCGGGACCGACGGCCTTACGTGCTCTCCGAGGCACGGGCGTGAAATCACCGCCAAACTTCCAAATTCCGGGCTGCTATTAGGAATTTCCTAAGAAAAACCCAATAACACTTTTTGGCGCGACCCGGGATTTGAACCCGAGACCTCTTGATTAGCAGTCGCATACGCTAACCACTAGACCAACGAGGCAGTTAATTAGAATTATAATCAAATTGCATAAAAAAATCACCTCCAAGCCCTTAATATTTCCAATATTATTTTGAGTCTGCTACTAGTTTAACTGGTTTAAAAAACTTATAATCAGGTAAAATCCTGACTATCAGTTTTTCCATGTAGCGACTGACATAAGACCTCCGCAACCCTAAGGGCAAAAAGATTCAACTAGTTGTAGTAGTATATTTTATACTACTGACATCCAAAAAACGATTACCATAGATGTTTATGACGACCGACGCGGCGACGGTTTAACGAGCTCATCATTTTATAATCGTAAATTGTTTCTCAGAAATTTCACATTTCCGATTCAATCAATGTATCGAAATTGAAGTTAATTGTGCTACGTTGCGATGATTAAAGCGGTCCTCTCAACGCTTTGTTGCGTTCAATATTTAGATTCCAATTTCCATACAAAATTAAATTTGTGTGTTTTCAAACGGTTGATCCGAATATTTCTATTTTATTTTGTTTAACTCATCGTTTTAATATTTTTGAGTTTCTTCAAACCTGAAAACTTAGATTTGGTACTCAACTGGTACTTACTTCCATAATTAATTTGATATATTAAATAAACTGTACCATACTCAAGTATAAAATTGACATTAAAACTACAGTACTTTATTAAACTAATTTACATTTATTTAAAATGACAAACAGAACCAAATAACTGAATCCCAAGATTAGTGTTAGTTACAAGTTGACTTACTTACAAGTTACAATATAATATAACAAATAAAATATTTCATTTAATCTCACGAGATTTTTGGTAATTAATCATATTTGCCCATGAATTGACTGCCAAGTAACTCGACCTTAACAGGTTCAAGTTAGAAGACTTGAACAAGGGACTGATGCAGGAGGCAGTATTCTTTGACATATTCCGTTTCACAGGTACAGGTTTGTTTCTTCTGAGGCTCTGATAACCGGCTTCTTGTTCCCTGTACCCGAAGTCGGTGATCTAATATTTTTTTTAGATTTAAATATTTTCCTTCCATGTCAATCAACAACCCATAACGTCCCACTGTTGGGCTCGAGTCTCCTCCCAGGAGAGGGTTTAGCCCATAGGTTCCCCCTGACCGTTTCAGTTTTGGGTCACAAGCAAAACTCTTAAAACCAATTGATTATTAGGTACTTGAAAGTTATATGCATTTTCCCTAAAATCATATTGTACTAAAATTACCGTAGTATCATCAAACTAAGGCAGGTCGTCGGCAGCTTGTGAGTATTAGTGAACTTAATTAAGACCGACAGTACCATTGTCATTACGTGAATGTAGCCGTTAGTTTCCTTAAAGGGCTATTACGCGAAGCTAAAGAGTTTTACATTGCCCTTAATTTCAGCCTAAAATCTCCGGTATTATTTTAATGCAGTAAGTGAACTGTTACATTAGAGAAAAATCAAGTTATTATTCTAATTGTGAGGGTAGGCAATGCAGCATGGTGACTTATACCATGCCGGCCTGGTCAGATAATTCTGCATCATTCATAGAGAGTAATGCAGAATGGTTGGACCTTTGTTCTTACACTCACCAACGAAATACGACAGCAAGACTGTTGTCATTATTAGGAGGATGGTCTTCTGTGTGAGGGTAGTACTGCCTCGGTCGAATGGGCCCTCCATTCATGCTACTACTACCTATTTAATTAACTACATATATAATTAATTTATACATATTACATTAATTAAATATTTTTTAATTATAATTTTAACAAAAAAGAACCGACTTCAATGAAAAACTATTCCGAGTACCCAAATCGCGACAATTAATTGTGCCTATGATATTTGAGGAGTTCCCTCGATTTCCTTGGGATCCCATAATCAGATCTCGATATAGTGATGATGGGACCACCTTTAAGCAAAAATATTTTTTGAAATCGGTTCTTATACGACGAAATTATCGCTGAACATACATAAAAAAAAATCCAAAAAAAGATTCCGACGAATTGAGAACCTCCTCCTTTTTTTGAAGTCTGTTAAAAAGAAAAATAAGGAAACGAAAGTAAGTCGTAAGGTTGTCGCATGACGTATAGCATCTAATTTTCAATCCAAAACAATACTATTAATTTGAAAGTAAAATTCTGTCTCTCTATCTGTAATGATTTCATTACTAAAGCGCTGCAAGGATTTTAATTAAATTTGACATAGAGATATTTAGATTCTTCGAAAAAGACGTAAGCTACGTTTTACTGCTGTGATCGAAATACATGCAGACTCGTACCATCTTCTAGCATTGGCCGTAGTTCGAACCTGATATGTTATATATTTAAAATCATATAAAAGTTTCGTGAATGTAGTCATTACATCACGAAACAATAACCGTAAATCACATCCTTCATTCAGGAATTATTGAACAAAAACGACAAAGATCTTTTTGAGAATAAGAAAAGGAAAGCCGATTTACATAATCTCATAAAAACATTTCTTTTGGAGGATTTATCGCGAGTTTTATATGAGCCGCTGTTCTGTACTGAATCATAAGAATTATCAAGTTAACTTAAGAACTTATCGGGGGCGAAAGTCGGCGAGCGTCACGACTGTTGAACAAATGAGAATAATACAAAAGGAATAGGTACTCCTGTTGAAGTCTTTTAGGTCTCTTTTTGAATACAAATATTTCTTCCAAAGACTGTCTGTTTTTATTGTTTTCCCAAATTCAATAATGTCTCACATTACAGAGACATATTTTTAAGATTCCATACGTTTAAAAGCAAAGATTTATCCTTATGTAACCTCTCATGGGTTTGCCTATCCATTTATCACAACTCTATGCCAAATTTAAAAACGAGATTTTCATCAGAATTTCAAGTTTTACATAAATAAATAATTGTTTTATAGGTTTTAAGAGAATCGCCGTCGAATAAGGTCGTCATCTTTCAACTACCTTAGTTTAAAAATAAATAAGTGCATCAGTTTCATAAAGAAGCCACTGTTTGCATAAGCAACATAAAAACAACCTTCGTACCTTGTAGACAGTATCAAGACTATTTTATACTATACATTACAATCATTCAATTCATTCAAATCCAGTTCTTCCTATGCGGGAACCATCCCGAATACCATACACGCGCTGATTGTTATGTAGGACTCAAACCGACCCTAAACCGCATGCCGAATCGACTACTAGAAGCCGGGGAACAAGGTGTACTCTAGAAAACATCCAGATAGATCCCAGACAGATAGTCTTATCTGTCACCCTTAAGCTTGTTCTTTGAAGAAGAAGAAGGTAGATTGTTATATCACCTGAGTCACCTGCTATCCCAGTTCCCTGGCTAGGCAAACTGTGAGTTCCCAGGCTTGGCAAATTGTGAGAGTTCTTAGCCATCGCCTTCGCAAATACTTGATCTTAGAAAAAACCGACGGAGTTCCACTCACTCTCGCCCCGTACCATGTTACATATGTCATTATGATAATATATTTAATTCAAGTTTATAAAAAAACGGAAAATTTTCCAATCCAGTATCTACCTTTTTAACGTATATTATATCTTTTAACCAAGCTAATATTGCACTGCTACCCTAGTAAAATTTATAACAGGATTTGTCAATAAACGAAAATACTGTTTGTCATATTATATTGATCTCATTTTTATAAATTTTACAAATTACTAATACACCAATAATAAAATAAAATAAAAATGCCTTATATTCCTTTCAAGTACAACTTAAATGAACCAAATAAACTAATTTTTACACAATTTTTTTTACATTTCCACTTATCCTAGTAACCTATAAAATTATTTTTTTATGTTTTTACTAGCAAGAACCCCTCCTCAAGTTAAGGCCACCTCCAAAGAATTCCATTTTATTTTGTGTTATGCCTTCTGTTTTATACAATATCGCGATGAAGACGTGCACATCATTTATCGAGTTAATTAATGAGCTGATATGGGTATGATACAGAATTATTTAATGATCGTTAACACTATTAATATTACATGAAACATATTGTTACCATGATGGTTAATCAAAAATGCATAGAGAAGAAGAGCCTTGCAGTATTCTATGAATAATTGATATGTAACTGATTACAAAGTCCGTGACGCAAACGGATCAATAACATGACATTGATTTCAAATTTCAAGGAAAGTCACTTGTGGTTTTCGATTTAAAAGCGTCCGTGAATAACGATTGTTATTTACCATCATATGATTGGATGCTTATTTTATTCTAATATCTTTGAAAGTTATACATTATTTTCACTTGTGTTAATAAATATTTCGGAGTGTTTAAATAGCAAAAGGCGACTAAGGGTAATCGCACACTTATCAGGCGCGAACGCGTCGAACGAGCCGAATAAACGAATTTTAGGATTCTTTAAATGAAATCTCATGAAACCTCGCACACTTACCCGCGTCGAATCGTCCGCATCTGGAAGAACCCCAGAAATCCTAGACGAATTTGGATGACGTCACAAAATTCGGCGCGAATGATGCGGTCGCCTCGATCGATGCGCCCGCGTTCTATTAGTTGCGTATGACAGAGCAACGCACGAGTACTATTTCTTGAAATGATTTCTTCGACGCGGTCGATGCTTTCGGCGCGGTCGATTCTTCCGCTGCGGATAAGTGTGCGAGGCCTCCTTGACTTCGGTTCATTCGGCGCGTTCGGAGCGGATAAGTGTGCGATCACCATAAGGGAGCAAACTATGCAGAACAACATGGATACGAAAAGCAGAAAAAGATAAAACAAACTTTATACTTTACTAATTAAAGCCCCACATGGAACTGCGCTTTGCGTAATCCAGAAAATTTTAGTACTGAGTCTGGGTGTACGGAGTATTCGTTTCATACATATTTGTAAAGTTTCGCATGATACAGACATATTCCTATTAAATAATAATAAGGTTTATTTTCACTTCCACAAAAAGATAAGTTACAAATTTAAATAATTAAATTGGTTCTTCAACAAAATCATACTAATGACTAACTCAGAATCCTCACCAACTCCTTCAACTCACAGTTAATTAAAACTAAAGTTTATTATATAACGTACCCTCGCTTCTGTTTCATTTCCCAAATTTCTCTGAATTGAATTGGATACGCCTGAGGTCCTAAAGCTGGGATCCGGTCATTGCTATTGATCCGCATCCATAATAGAAACCGCAGAAACACATATATTTCATTGATACGAGGTAAATGACTACAAACTAGCTATTGAATGTTATAATGAATTTAGGTAGGTAGGTAGTAGAGCCACGCTGATTTCAGCTCAAATGGGTGGCCTCGACTGGGGCAGTATTACCCTCACTCTGAAGACCTACCTATATGACAGCATTCGTACTGACGTCTGTCGTTAGTGAGTGTGAGACGCTCAATCATTCTGCATCATTCTCCCGGCCTCCCAAAAATTTTTTAGGCTATAAACAAAAAAAAACATCGTGAACAACAACATGACACAACACATAAAATGGATTAGCAATTTGTTAAAATTAAATATCTTATCTTATCCAATTCAAATCCGTGTGGTGATGGATTAAGAATACAGAGTGTCACCCTACCACCCCTATTCATCCCGCGGGTGTCGTAAAAGGCGACTAAGGGATAAACTATGCAAGACAACATCAATGCTAAGAGAAGGAAAACTTGAAACGAACCCTATACCAACCCGTCTGGCCAGCGTGGTATAGTAGGCCAAAACCTCCTTTCTAAGGAGAGGCCTATGACCAGCAGTGGACTGTTAAAGGCTGTTGTTGTTGTTGTTGAATTTGTTAAAATGTGTGATGAATAAACATACTTTGCTGATTTTTAACAATCCTTATACCGTATTACTAAATTTAAACTCGTTTACAATACTTTAAGACTATAGATACACCCTTAGAAAATTACATAAAAAACCATAGATCCGAGCTTAAATATTTAAACGTATTTTCTTGAATTGAAATTTCGTTTCTAATGAGCTTTACAATGCCGAATCTAAGCGGCTTACAAAGAGAAATGGAAAACTTCTGTCTTCGAAGCTCATCATATTTTTTATCGCTGCTGGGAACCCTAAGTCAGCGTCATTTAGTAACAAGACACAGGGCAAAAAGGTAACAAGTGTTCATTATTTTGTATTCTTCTGTTTTATACTTATGTGTAGATACATAACACATAAGTAAGACAATGCTTATGCTTATTATTAAATGTTGTCTGTTTAATAAGAGTTAGTTTACCATATTTCTATTTTTACGTTATATTTTCGTCGTGAGTAAATATTAATATCTAGTTTATTTTCGTTTAAATACAATATGACAATACTGTTTTACGTATCATATTTTATTCATGAAGTCTTTTTATTGCAGCTCTAAAATGGCACCCGCACCTACGTATGTTATTATATATGTATTCATTTAAAATTCTGTTATAAAATGGAACGAATTGAAAATTTTAATAAAATCGAGTGGTTATGAGTTAAAATCAACAGTAATTTTGGTTTTAAAAATTAAAGTTTATTATGGTTCTAATCGACTCTTTAGTGTCAGCGCCTCATTAAGTTGTTGCTATATAAGTAGTTCTAATGATAATGTATCTCAAAACAGTCTAATTTCTAGAATGAGCATTAATTACAACCTAACCTTGAAAATAATATGTTTTCCAAGACATTTAATACATTTCAATTTGCGATCGTTAAGAAAACATTTTAAAAGTGTCTGGTATCATTATCTAATGTCTGGAAAGTTTTTTATTCTCAATGAAGTAAAATAACTTTATGAGCTATGGACTTCAGACTTAAATATTTTAAACTGTAATGAGTACGACTTGTTTGTTGTCTATTTCTGTACCTAATAAATAAAATAAAATACCTAAACTCTATTTGGTACTAAGTCCTGGGTCTGAATACCAATAATAAGAAAACCTTATACAAATATATTGCCGGAGATTTACACTTATATTTCTAAATTATTCTTTTCAGTTCAGATTAATTCGTGTACAGCCTTTATGTGCGCCTGAAGACGAGGTCGTATTTCAAGTATACTGTTGAGTCAAGCGTCTGGTTGACTTTTGTACAGTGAATAAAGGAATAATTTTATTTGGGGTCGGCTACTAGTTCAACCGGTTATACCTGAATATCAGTTTTTCCACGGAGTCGCTCCTCGTCCGCATCGGCAACCGTTAGGGAGAACTGAAATTCGAAGGTTGAACTATTTGTCAGTAAATTTGGGGTCTGTCCTATGACCACTCATGTGGAGCATGGGATACGACTGGGCCCTAAGAGGGCGTCTCCCCCCCGGGCTGGGTGTGATCTGCTACGCGGATGACACCTTAGTCACGGCCCGGGGGGCTAACTTCCAGGAGGCGGCGCGCCTGGCCACCACAGGAGTGTTCATGGTGGTCGGGCGCATCGAGGCGCTCGGTCTACGGGTGGCCCTGGATAAGACGGAGGCCCTGTTATTTCATGGGCCCCGTCGTGGTCCACCCGCCGGCGCCGCGATCGAGGTCAACTCGGTCCTCGTACCGATCCGGGCGCTGATGAGGTATCTGGGCCTGGTCCTCGAGTTGGCTCTTCGACGAGCACTTCCTACAGCTGGCTCCTAAGCTGGTAGACACTGCCTCTGCCCTTTGGTGACTTTTGCCCAATTTGGGCGGGGCCAGTGTTCCCATGGGGCAGCTGTACACGGGGGTTGTCCGGTCCATGGCACTGTACGGTGCACCGGTGTGGGCGGTGGCACTGACCGCCCAGAATAGGGCGCTTCTCTGGCGCCCTCAGAGGATATTGGCGGTCAGAGCCATACGCGGATACCGCACGGTGTCCACAGATGCGGCGTGCATCCTGGCCGAAACACCACCGTGGGATATGGAGGCGGAAGTGCTCGCCGAAGTTTAGCGGCGAGTGCCTGACTTCCGGGCGGAGAGCGGATTTCGCCCTCCGCCCGAGGACGTGCGCGAGTGACGCGAAGCCGCCGAGCCACTATGGTGAGATGGTCGTTCCGACTGGAGACTCCACGCGCTCGCGTTGGCTTCGCCGCCGTGGAGGTTCTCGTGGTGGCCAACCGCGAGGGGGCGGCGTTCACGTGTGACCGGACGTTGCCCAATTAAAGAGTCGAAATTTGAAGGGCAGGCGCTGGGAGGAGTCCAGAAGGAAATCCCCTCCCTGGACTCCTTCCAATATACAGGTACAGAGAGAGTTTTAGTCTGTTTGAGTCCGACACACCACCCCGCCGTAACCCCCGACGGGGTGACGGCCCGTGGGGATTTCCACACGTTAAAAAAAAAAAAGATGTCAGTAAATTTGAGGGCACTGACTTCCCCATAACGATTGCCATAGATGTTCATGACAACCGGGACCGACGGCTTTACGTACTCTCCGAGACACGGGCGTGAATCACTGCCTAACTTCAAAACTCCGGACTGCTATTAGGAATTGCCTAAGAAAAACCTAAAATCAGTTTTTGGCCCGACCCAGGATTTGAACCCGAGACCTCTTGAATAGCAGTCGCATACGCTATCCACAAGACCAACGAGGCAGTTAAAGGAATAATAGGTATAAGACACTTATTAATACTACACTTCACGGATTAAATGGATTACATATAACGGTGAAAGATTGGACTGTCATTGGTTGAGTTTCCTGGTAAAGGGTTCACAGCGTTGAATTTAAATCGCAACTCCACGTGGGTAGTATTAGTAACAAGAAGTACTTAGCGATTGCGAGAACCAATAAGCAGTGAACATTCAAACTATCAGTTTCGTTTTAAAGTATATTTATAAAAAAATATATATTTATAAAAAAAATATTATTATTTATATCAGTGGTCTAAAAATCATCATCAATGTCATAGTACAAGCTCTGATTGGATCGGTACTAGATGATGTTGTGTGCTAGATGTCCGAAATATTTATTTATTTTGAATTGATTGATTGAGTCTTCAGAACTAACATTTTAATATTGTTCGCATAAATAAAACAAGGATCACTTAATAACTCGCGGTTATTGTTACAAATCACAATCTATGACGCAAAGAGGCGCTTGTCTAAAAATAGTAATTTTCCTGCAAAACAATTTTGACATTTTTAGACCTATACACATGCAGTTCTTGTAAATAATATATTTAGATTTTACTAATCTGAATATATATATATATCTATAAATAAGCATTTAAGAATCAGTCTCCTTTATTTATCAACTATGCTTTCTTTTCTCCTCTCAAATATTAAAAAGATTTCCTTTAAAAGGTAATATGACGATACTAAAATGAATATTAATTATTTTTCATAAGTTGTTAGTGATCAAAGTTCAAATGTCAACATCCAGCGGTCAAATAATCAATTTATTAAACATCATATATATTATATGATATCAGATGATCCTATTCCAAACTCATGAATACCAAATGAAAACCAAAAAGAATCACAAACATATCTTTCGTTTTCCACTTCGCTAACACACGTACCTTTATTCGTTTATATAAAGTAACCCAACTATTCTCTTTCACTTTCGGTAACAAAGATTGTGTGACAGACTTATTTCGGACGCGTCTGCCATTTATCAGTTGAACCTTAACATTCCAATATAGAAGGTAAATGCTGCTTGTCTTTTTACTAACGTAACCAAAAAATACGTGAGATTTTGGTGCGAAGCTTATGAAGAAAAACAACTGCCTATATTTCTTTTCTGTATTCTGAAGCTGTGTCCATTCTCGAAATAAATCATTTTATCTAAAACTTTTGGGTTTTGTGTTAGGTTTGTTTTCACTGCTGGTATTGTCATATTTCGATATATGGAGTAAGGAAGTGATTAAATATGTGAAACTGTTCGTAGATGGAAAACGCGTGTGAAATTTACAATAGAATGTATGTCAATTTTATTTTTTTAATTATTATAAGGACAACTTTTACGTAATACACATTTGATGATTTGGACTGAACTCAATATTTAAGTTAAATGAAGATATAAATAATGTTGATTGTGTTTCAAATTTTAGATTGTTGTATTTTTGTTGTATTTTAATATTTTCAAAGGAAACAGGATCACCATTAATTTAAGTTACCAACTTAACGTTGTTAATTTAAATATTAAAAATATTATGCTGTGATAATTTTATTGTTTGAAGACGAGTTTACATCTTTAAAAGTTGCCTTTCTATTGGTATTAATGAAATAAAGATACATTACAATTATAATACAATTACATTACAATTACATTACGAGTACATTACATTTACATTACAGTTACATTAAAATTACATTACAATTACATTACAATTACATTTTGATTTCCACAAAACAAAGAAAACTAAATTTTAACTCACTAACGCACTAAAACTGAAATTTTGAAGCTTCAAATGTGTTAAAATAGAATGATACTACAAAGGAATTTGTGCAAAATATTTGAATTTCTGTTTGTAGCCGTTCATTCGGTATTGCGTCTGTTGACGTAGAATTTTGAATGACAAATTGTTAGAACCGAAAGCATTTGATACCCGTAGATTGTCACTCAAACGTGTGGATGATTGGGTTATTACTGAATTGGAAATTAACATGAAATAATAAATATTTTACCTATACAGTGAGTCAGTTTCATAAATTCTCAAAAAAAATTTGTTCAATTTTTGAGTTTTTGCGTGTTGTATATCAAGTAAGTAACACATCACACACACAGTATATCAAGTAAGTAACAGTAAGACACCGTTTTCATACTTGATACTTTCCAGTATTTATAAATTATTTTTTTATAACTGCCACTGTGGACAATGCAGCACGGACACTATGGCGGCCTAGTAAGATGCTTTTTCCCGTCTTTTGTCTCTGCTTTTCTTATTGAAAACTCTTATTCCTTATTGAAAACATCTGGCTTACTGATTCGCGACATGTTATGCCTACACTGGTTTTGTTTATACCAATAAAGGCAACCTGAAGCTTCTGATACGTCTCTACTTTAGGTAAAGTCCATAATCTTTTAGTCGTGAGATTCTTACTTAATCATATCACAAAAATAAGAGCAAAACTCACTCAAATATCTACGAATAGGAAAGTGAATAAAAACTGTTTCAAAACTTTTTTGCAAATTTAAAGATATAATATTTTTTGTTTGTTAGCTAAGAATCTGTTTTAGCTTAATAATTGAGATTTAGCTGAGGATTATCTGACCTCTACTTAATGGACTGGAAACTTAAATTTATTTTGTAGATTACAAAGGTTTCAGGATTAGGTTCTTTGACCTCTGAAGTCACTTAAAGAGGCATATATTTGTATGGTTGCTTTGTTTTTAGGGACTCCAATTATCAATATTTTAATTTAACGATTATTTTATTTAGTTTATAAACAAAATAATAGTTAAATTAAAAGATTAATGCCCTATTTTTTATTTTTTTGTAAGGTGTATGTCTACTAAGTAACTGAACTAAGAATTATATTCATACTTTAGTATTTCGTAGATTTTTATTAATCTTTGTCGATCCTATTAATATACTACTATTCGTAAGACTCAAGAAAATCAAACCGGTGTGCTACAGACCACACGACTGAAGTGAAACTTAAATTCAGAATACAGACATTAGGCCTGCACCGTATCATAGGTATACGAAATCTGGCTACTGGCTATACAAAAACTGGCTATGAGAGGAAGAGATTAAGAAAATGTGAGAGTGCACTGCTATCTTTTGCTCCTAGAGTAACAAATGAAACGTAACTTATTCTCTTTCTATCTTCCCTAACCTATATCTCCCTAACAACGTCCGTTTCCCTCGCCCGATCTCGCCCGATCACACCCGATTCACTAGTTTACTCTCCAAGTTAACCTTAAAAAATGTATTCAAATAATTTATAGTACTTGTGTGAAATTTATTTTTGTTTTATTTCACTTCTTAAAGTTTCTAAATTATAATATATTTAACTAGTACACATCATACATAGAAAACACCCACTCTCAGAAAATATCTGAAAATCATACAAACATTTGTTCCGACCCGGGAATCGAACCCGAGACTTCTTGACCAGCAGCCGCATACGCTAACCAATAGACCATCAAGGCGGTCAAAATAAATAAACCAAGAAAGAAACAAACAATCCATATAATGAACTACGACGATAAGATTATACATTTTACATAAAATAAACGAGCATCACGTACTTCTGTGAAATGATGACTTGTGTCAGGGCTCAGAGCTTCACAAACTCTCAACTATGCTTGTGATAGCTGTGTCCTGTATTGTAACACACAATAGAGAATGGAAAACGCCGACTGCTAACGACGTTTGTATGATTCATTGTACTGAGATTTGGGCTATAATATACTATTCTGCGGCGATAATATATTGTGGTAACAGATGAAAGTTATGGTAAATCATCACATCTTTACATATGTTAGATATTATAAGAGGCGACTACAGAGAGTAGAAAAGCTTGAAAAAATGCTATTCCAATCCGCCTAGCATGTATTCATTTAAAGTAAAAGTTAAAAAAAATGGAATCATTTATATGCAATATCAAATTTTCAGTTTTTATATTATTAATTGCATATAAAATATATACGGTACTTACAATACAGTTGTATATATGTCTGTCCCGGGTAATCTCTGACACGGCTGGACCAATTTTGAAGAAACTTTCACAGGCAGAATGACCTGAGTAGTAACTTAGGCAAATTTTTTCAACACTTACTTCACTCCGCAGCGTTACTCATGATTTACAAGAATAACCACGGGTACGGTGCGGACTCGACAAGAATAAAGTAAAGGTTATTAACCCCCGAACATTGATTTTGTAAAACCTTAATGTCAGCTGCAAACTTGCCAAATAAGCAAATCAAAATCGGATTTCTATTCTAATGCTACTGGCCATGAAAGTTTTAAACAATATGAAGCAAATCAAAGTTTTACCGAGCAAATCGTGTTTGGTAGGATGGTTTTTGCGTTTTTGGAAATATGAAACTCTAAGAAATGTTTTAAGGTTTCTGTAAAGGTTCAAGGTTTAAATTGACTTGACTTAAAATGTCTCTTACAAGTGCACACAACCTTTCATTTCAAGACGCGGAAACCCGCTCAGGCCTTCAACTCATGGGAACTTGCAACAGCTTGGTTTGTTGGACTGACTAAAACCACGATTCTAAGTCAGTCTGATGCCACTTTGCATTTGGAATAGGAGGGAGGTAACAGTACACAGCTGGACATAGACGTAAAGATACCTACGAAATATGGACGAAATTTATATAATAGGTAATTTGGAGATGCTACTACTAATTTAATATTAAACAATTATAGTAATCTATATTTCCTGAATTTTTCTAGTTTTCTTATTATTCTTCTAGTCTGCAGTTAATTTAATAAGTTGTCTTGTACGTTCACTACATTTCTATTCATTATTACTGAAAAGTATAAATCTAAGCAAATAATACATTTAAAACACTACATATTTGACCTCCAATACACAACACCATTTTGTTTCAAACAAATCAAAACTTGTACTATGAAAACTAGTTTCACTAATAGAATAATAAAGGTCGTTTTGTAAATACATTCAATCCAAATCAGAAACAAATATACAATAACAGTTAAAAACATAATGTCATAATGTTTTGTATACTCTCACGATGAGGATGATGACCATGACCCTTGGATTCTACTTATGCTTTTCATCAGGCAAAGTTAAGTCTTTGGCACTTTGGCAGGCTCATATGAAAAGACATCTGACCTGAAATTGAGCCTAGGACCTCAGCACATCAGTTGCATACGCGTTCTTTGCGACATCGTGCAGTCATTTAAAATAAAAGGGATATAGGATATTTATAGTTTACATAACCTGCGGTTTTATCCTCCCGTTCAAGAAGAACAAAGCATAAAAAATGTTTACATAGTATTGTATTCTTCACATGGAGCCTTTTTTAAACTCATTGATGATAATGAGAGTTACTGTCGGTTTGCCAGCGAGGGGTCGTCTTAAATCGTTTCAGGAACGGCTGGCAATAATACAATCTTTTTATTTTACCACTCCTGCCTTTTTTGTCGTCAAAACTCATTTTACGTGTAACTGTTCTGTTGGTACCAAACGGTTGTACAACAAGGCTTTAAATGTTGTCTATTTTTTTTACATTGAAGCCTAACAAAGTGACCCCCCCCACTTTGCCAGATGGAAAGCATGAGTAGAATCCAAGAGTAAGATTTACCATCCTCATTATAAGTGCAAACAATTCTGCATGATGATCGCTATGGCAGGTTTAGTGAAATGTTAGAAGCATTTCACTAAACCTGCCATAGCGATCATCATGCAGAATTGTGTAATTGGGCCTCCGGTCTCACATTTGTCAACTCGACAATACGGATGCTGACATTTTTAGTGTGGTCTCCTGTGTGAGGATAATACAGTCCTGGTCAAGCCCATTCGTACTGGCTAGCGTGGCCCTGTCATATAAATAATTTAGATACTTATGTTTAAAGATTATAACGGTGTAATCTGTAACAAATTATTTTGCTCATTACCGACACTTAAGTCAAGAACTATGAAGATGATTATTAGTGAAAATGATCTCTGTACAGAAAGTCGACGCTTCTTATGGGAGACCTTCTTTGAGTTTAATAACATATGAAAAGCTCGACAGACCTTCCTAACAAGACAGTGAGTGCCGCTCTAACAAGATAGAATATAATCACAGCAATATTTGGCAATACCAAAATCATTAGCCTTATTATTCGAACAAAGAAATGCTCAGTCACTTCACAAAGTTTCATTAGTCGATCCAAAATTGATGCCTTTTCAGTATTCTGTAGGTATTCAGAGCATTCAGAATAAATAAATATATGGCGACACACAAATTCGACGCATTGCACCATCCTGATGCACTCTGATTTATACAAGCTTAATTGAACTGATAAAGTGAGTGGCTCTTCATTACATTGCTGGCATTTATTTGTAAGCTTTATCGATGTTGAGAATATAATGGTCAATGAAGTAGTTAGTTGGATAGTGAGAGTTAAGTACGTTTATCATTCCTTATCTCGTGTAATAATGTTAAGGACAAAGATTTCTTAATAAAGAAAAGATTTTGTCTGAGCTTCTAAATTATTTTATTAGCTATTATTAGCTATTAAATTGCTTACTATAGTAACTATAATGTCCAATCAAATTATTATAGTTTTTAAATTGATTATAGTTTATTAGAAGTAAGTAAAGATAACATTTTTGATACCGTTCGTTAGGGTATCTAACATTACCAAAATAATATTTTTTTGCTTTTAATATGAAGTACGTAAGACAGCAAAGCATGAACAACTAGGAAATAAAATAAATATGTATATCGCCCTACCCACCGAACAATATCGTAATGGCAATTACGATATTGTTCGGTGGGGAGGGCGAAGTAGTCTGTCAGTAGTCAGTCGTGAAGCTAATTGTCTGTTTCAAATCGTAGATCCTATGGAGAAGAACAGACAAGAAACTTCATGGACACTCTTTTCCAATATAGTTTTTACAATTTTTGGTTAAATTGTTTTAGGCATTTTATTAAATTTTAGGACAATCTAACGATGCTGATATTAACACTGGTAGTGTCCAAAAATAATTAAACATTAATTTAATAATATATAATAGCAGTTGTGAGCATTCATTCAAACAAAAGCGTCATTAGAGCGATAGCTAAAGTTCTTCTCGATTCTAATAAAATCGCGTATTCGTGTACTTAATAAAAAAAAAAGAGAATAATAAAGACGGGCCTCGACCGTTGTTCATATAGGATCAAATATCTTACCTCTAAATCCTATTATAGACATCTAATATTACCTGACCCGCACTTAAGTCAGGTACCTGCCATATAAACTTTACCCAGCCTTGACTTTTGGAGAGTCTCATAAGAATTACACTACATTCGAGACGGTAAAATTTCATTTCTCTCATGTTGCGTATTACGGTCTAAAACCAGTGCTTGGCCCGGTTCCAACACAATCTGCCAGATGACGGCCAGATAATGACCTTCAGCTGGTGGCGATCAATATCGAATTTTGTAACTACGCGTTCTAACCGACATAATTTTCAGATTAAACATCCCTCGTTTACTTAAATATTATTTTATCGATATGTAAAAGGAGTATATATAAAACAGGTATTATTTAAATTTAAATTTATTTTAAAAAGACAACTCCCGCATCAGGAATATAAATACTGTGTGGAAGACTTTTCAGACATACATGAAACGGACATAAAGAACACCCAGACTCAGAACACATTTGTGTGAATCACAAATTGTTTACCCACGTAGGATTTGAACCCACGACAATTGGCGAAGTAGAAACCGGCGTGGCGACCGCTTAAACCACTATGCCAACCGTGCAGTCATATACTCCATAAATATACATAGAAAGGATTATATCTAAAACAGGTATTATGTATACTCCTAATATTTATAAAAAAGGTACACAAGCTTTAAACAAGTGCTTGAAGTCTCGAGTCCTGGGTCGGACCCGGATTGTATGATTTGCAAATATTTGTTTCGAAGTTTGTTCGTTTTCTAAGTATAATATTATGTATGTCCAAAAAAAGTATTTAAGTATTTACAATCAATCTATCTTAAATAGTAGTTTGGAACTAGATGGCGTTGTGTATCCGACATCAAATGTGTAGTGGTTTATGTATTATTATTTGTTGATTATATATTGCATAAGAATTGATTAAACATGTAAGTTTAGTTAAAAATAACGTCATGGCGTTTTGCGCTAGATGTAACAAACATTTCTTATTTTTAAAATCTTATTTATAAATTGAAATTGTAACAACTTTTCTAGAACATTTTTAATTTAAAAATAAATGCCTAAAACAAGCACTACAAGTGTTAGAAGCTGTCCCCATTTTTGTGGACTTGCCGGTATATCATGGAAATACAGTAGTTGAAACGCTTAATGATACAATTACTTTACTGTTTTATTGTGAAATTATAATGTTAATTATGTAGTATATATGATCACTACTATATGATTACCATAATAAGTATATTAAGGTAATCATATAGTAGTGTCTGCCTACCATTATGCTTATGTACTGTAATGCAAATGTAATCTACGGTAGTACTGTAATCTGCAATGCAAACAGGTTTGCTGTGTGAGGGGGTGATGTTAGAGGTATTACGAATAATATTTACCTCAAATAGCATAAGTTATTTTCCATAGAAAAGGTGTCAACTACAGAGTCATAAAAAATATTTTTTACGCCATTTTAGAACCAGGAAATATCTAAATTTTAAATATCGTAAATTCTTTTATTTAAGTGATATTCGGATAGTTATTTTCAGAATTAATGCATTTGTATTTGTTGTCATGAACTACTTTTTTACTCATATTAATATGTTTTAATTAAGTAAGATCTCAAAGGTTTTATAACATAATAAATATATAAAAAGCTTCAGTAGAGTGTGATAGATAGCTATCACACTTTACTGAAGCTATTACTTAAATCTAATAAAGGCTTAACTGTAATTGAATTAATATAGGAATAATAGTGGCAACTACACTCGGTTCCAAAAATTACGGGTCAGTCACAAAAATTGAAATACCTCCAGAACTGTAAAAGCTAGATCAATGAAATAAAAAACAGAATAAAGACTTTTTAGTTGCGCTTCTAATAGCATATTATTTAAACTAGTTGATGAAAAAAACTTCATTAGAAAAACAAAATTTAAAAAAATGACTATTTTTAAAAACAAAATTTTTGTTTCATGCCATTATGGATGCTTTCCATTTCTATTCTGTCACAAAAAAAATTATCGTGAACGTCTTCCACGTGCATAATTATTATTCTGTGAGGTGAAGCATGGCAGTCACGCTAGAGGAATGTACCAGAATCCTAACTTTTTTGGAACTTGGGCGGAGCCAGCGTGAAACAGCCAGAAACATTGGTGTATCTTTGTCGACTGTTCAGCGGGTAGTCCAGCGGTACCAAGAGACCGGATCACACCTTAGAAGACCAGGAAATGGCAGACCAAGATGCACAACGGCCAGGGAAGACAGACAACTGGTGGCTACAATGCTCCGAAATCGTTTTCAAACTGCTGTTGGTCTAAAAACTCACTTTATTCGCTTTGGAGGTGGCAATTTAAGCGCTCAAACAGTAAGAAGACGTCTTGCTGAAGCAAATTTGAAACCATTGAGGCCCGCAAATGGCCCCAAACTGGAACGGGGACATCGAATTGCAAGACAGAGATACGTGCGCGAACACCTAAACTGGACACTAGACGATTGGTCTAGGGTAATGTTCACGGACGAGTCTAAATTCATGCTTTATAAGCATGATGGTAGGCAGTTGGTGTACAGAAGACCAGGGGAGCGCTTCCGTCAAGCGTGTGTGGAGGAAAAAGTGGCGTACGGTGGAGGCTCCGTACAAGTTTGGGCTGGGATTTCTGCTGAGGCCCGCACCGAGCTGGTGCTCATTCAAAATGGAACTCTAAATGCAGAGAGGTACGTGGAAGAGATCCTCAATGAACATGTAGGTCCTTTCATGGCCAGGATGGACCGGCATGGCATATTAATGCATGATAATGCGCGTCCCCATACCGCCAGAATTGTACATGACTACCTTGAAGAGGTCGGTATCGAACTCATGCAGTGGCCAGCGCGAAGCCCGGACTTAAACCCCATCGAGCACGCCTGGGACGAGCTTCAGAGATGCGTGAAAGGTCGAAACCCCCCACCAATCACGCTTCCCGAGCTCATACAAGCACTGGTGGAGGAATGGGAAGGTATTCCTCAGCACCGGCTCCGAAATTTGGTGTACAGCATGCCTAATCGCCTGGAAGCTGTCAGAAGAGCTCGTGGAGGCAATACAAAGTATTAAATGAAGAAAGTGATGAAAAACAGCAAAAAAACAATCATAAAAAAAATGTAATCTTAAGAAAAATATGACTACTTTAGTTTTTTTTTAATTTAAGATTAATATTGTGGGTGTAACTAAGTTTTATTTTATTTTTTATCTGTATAATTAAATTCTCAATTGAACAGTCTTCGTTTCATTAGGATGGCATACGTAGTTCGGGAGATATTCGGGTTTATGTGACTGACCCGTTATTTTTGGAACCGGCTTTACATACTTACAAAGCACTCTCAATTCGATTTGGCTTCATTTAGAAACATAAATTGAAACTCGTTACATTGTTACCAAAGTGAAGTCCTCAACAAAAACCGTTTCTAAGCTGTGCCTTTTAAAACTAAGGTAGGAAAGAGTATATAAAGGATTTACCTTTGTTTTCTACCAGGCACAATTAGGCTAGAAAGGAGAAACATACCTTACGATCACACCTATCAAACGTCAGAAATCATGAAAACGACTTTATCCAAGAAGTGAGTTAATAAACATCACGACACTAGGTATTGCTGTGAGTACTTTAGATTAGAATCGTAAGTCTCAGTTGCTTCCAAAGCTAGCACTTTGCCCGGTTTGTACTCCTCCTCTTTGCCCGGTCTTCAGCATCCTTGGTAGTAAGACCATTAGCACGCATGTCACCCATTACGATGTCAAGTCAGCACTTTTTGGGTCTACCCCTTCTTCATTGGCCCGGCGGGAGCGGCACGGTCAGACATTTGCAACCAGCGTAGACAGCTCTCATGTCAGCGATGTCCCAAATATAGCCAGTGTCACTTACAAATGTCTGTAATTCCGATCAATCCAAATATACCACTAATACTAAGGTATAATCTACCCTTCAAATTTTTATCTTATACATTTTGATATTTTTTCCCTTGATAGTTTGACATTCAAACGCCATAATTCAGGAAATGGCGGCGCCAAAGTGTCTACATCCAAACCCGACGAGACATTGGCTTTCAAGTTCACAAAGTGCAAGGTCACAGTCCCTATATTTTCTTCCCCTTGGCAATATTCCAACGTTATTTATATCAACATTTATTTTTGGCTTTTCACCAAATTATATGCTTTTGATATCTGCGTACAATTGCCATTTGTGTTTCTGATTATCTGTTAATGTATTGGCTTGATTAACTCAAAATAAATTAATGCTGGTTATATTTATATGTTTACGCTAACGCATATTTCTCTTTTATTAGAGTAGTTAGAGATACGCATTTTAAACAACTACCTACATTAAATCTAATCGAACTATTATTTAATTTTAGTCTCAATTGAGGAATTGCTTTAGTGGGACTAAATTAGACAGGGAACGAGCATGATGAGGAATTTCAGGAGGAAGATTATAGAAAGCAAGCATCATTTTATAATTGGCATTAAGAACTCATAGTATTTGTTCATTGTGTTAATTAAATTAATTTATTGTGGAAATATAGTTTCAAAACATACATGAAAACGGGCACAAAGAATAACATAGTTTCAGAAAATCATATGTAGCTTACATTTTTGAATATATACTCTTACGCTTGTCGGATATTTCATCAGTAGAATGCAAATTTAAGCATTTCAACAGCGCTGAGAGTCTTGAAGCGGAATAATTCGTGCAGTATGACTAGCACGCCTCATGTAACAATGTAGCGACGTGCAGACAAGGAAACTAGAGACCTAAGTCTTGCAATATTTTGTGTGCAAGAAATTTGAAAGGAATAAAGGAAGAACAGTCGTATTACAACTGCGTTGAATAAACTTGAGCTTGACTTATCTTACTACTGTTATTAATTTATTTGAATAAAAAGCTATTGTTGCCTCTGCCTTTCGTTATAGATGGTTAGTTAAAGATTAGGATTTCGATTTAAGGTTTTTTACGGTATAGGGAATACAATCTCAGCCGCCCTATCAGTCTTGCTCCTCTATAATTAGAAAATAGAGGGATCCCTATCCCTCTCTAAGTCTTAAGGTTGGATCACGTCACTCACTCGGTAAAAAATAACGATAAAACTACTGAACATCAGTTTTTGGGCCAAAATGCATGCATGAAGGATTTCATGATTATTTTATAGTTTTTAATATCATCGTGTTCAAATGACTAAGAGAAGAGATCTTATTGCTTTTATGAACGAAGGAATTCAATAAACTTTACTAAAAGTGTGATAAAAGAAAACTTTTTGCCACCATCTTGCTTTCACCATCACAGCACGCTTTCCGTGACCTAATATAAAATATTCAACATTTTGCCTTCAAAGTTTTACTACGCAACTAGCGTATGAATTATTGTCAATGTCGTTGTTTGACCTTCGTATTGACTGTCATTTAATAATGAACTCTTCGCTTGAATTCAATTTCAATGTTAAAGTTAGTAAGTAAATGGCCTTACACCGCTTATTGTGAAAGCTAAAATATTAAAAGCTTATAATAGTTTAGCTTTAGTTTACTCGGTTTAGGTAGATAATAGTTCACGTCATATTTTATGGTCATTATAATGTCGTGTCACTTGAAAAGCAATCTAATACTCGTAGCATAGGATCGATACAAACATTGTAGCAGTAAGGGCCACAGCACACTAGCTACTTTTAGCATCGGCGATCGGCAACTAGTCGCTTTTTAGAAGCTAAATACGGCGACCGAACGCTCTACACCGCACACTTAAAAACGCCAAACGCGGAGATTGAGTCGCTTCTTAGAAGCGCGACACAGCAGCTGAACGCTACTCTCCGTACACATTCAGATGCCGGTAGCATCGATTTGGCATCTGAGCAGTCGCTAAAACGCGCGTTTCCGATACCGCGATCGAACGCAGGAAGTCACTAAAACGCGATGCAGAATCGATGCAGTCGCCAAATCGCCTATCGCCGATGCTAAAAGTAGCTAGTGTACTGTGGCCCTAATAGAATTATACTTTTTAACCGACTTCAAGAAAGGAGGATTTTCTCAATTCAACTGTATTTTATTTTTGTTACCTCTGAACTTACGATTGGGATTAACCGATTTTGCTTCCCATGTGGTCCCATATAAGGAAACCAAGATCTGATGATAGGATTCTGGAGAAAACGAGGCAACTCTACAAATATCATAAGCTGACCTGTCACGATTTTGGTACTCGGAATAGTTTTTATTTGAAGTGGGTACATTTTTTGTTAAAAATATGTTACTAATAAATGTGAGAGAGAGTTTATCTATCTCATGGAAAAATACTAAAAAGAACAAGGTGTTTTTTTTTTCAGAGATAAGTGTTGTAAAAAAGAAAGTCTCAGTTTCTTAAAAGGGTATCTTACGATTATGTATTATTTCTCAGCCTTATTGTAGTAACAGCAATAAATGTGGGTCCCATAAAAATCCTACAGATATCGAACTATAAAATAGTTCTTTTAACGAAGGGATAGAAAACCTTTTCAAATTTCTAACTACATTGCGAAAGTAGGAACTAAAAATATGTAATACTAGTTTTCGCCCGCAGCTCTGCCCGCATGAATCTCGATGGTTGCAGTAAAAAGTAGCCTATGTGCTATTCTGATATTTATGCTATATCACTGTAAAGTTTTATCCAATTCCGTTCAGTAGTTTTTTCGTGAAAGATCACCAAACATTCATACATACTCACAAACTTTTGAGTTTATAATGTTAGTAAGGATTTCCACTAAAAGACCTCGATAACCATCTTAAGCTAAGGCGTCTAACGCTTACTTATTAACTAATAAAGTACAATGTTCTTAGTAGCACCAACTGCACTGCTACCGGTATATGAAGTGATTATGTTCGTCGTCAAGAAATTATCGTTTTAATTTTATTTATTTATTTAATTCATAAACATTTTTTTACAATTGTGTCTGAATTAGAAGAAATAAGAACAAAAAATAAAACAAAATAAAAAAAACCAAAACAAAATTATCATGTCAATATCGCTACACTACATATTATGTCAAATAAATTCAAATGTCAATTTTAAGATGAGAAAGTAAATTCATCTACGGATTAATAATATTTTTCCAATAAGAAGGCTTTAAACATTTTTTAACTGACTTCAAAAAAATCGGCCAAGTGCGTGTCAGGCCACGCACAGGAAAGGGTTCCTCAGTTATCTATAATGGTACGTGGATTAGAAATCGTTTCCAATGAATAATAAAATTGTTATGTTTACATAATAATGCGTTAATTTAGTATGACGTTTTCCAAGTAAGCGCATTGTAAAAGTTAAGCCTCTATAACTCCTGAACTAACAAAGTCATCTAATCCGTTATAGTCCTTTAAAGTTCATTATATGGACCACTATCACGAATTTTCCCAGATTTTTTGAGAAAGCCGTTTAGTTTTTAGGGGGGGAAGGGGGCGCCCTGTTTTTACAAAAAAGTGGCCTTTAAAGTGGAATTTCTCGCAAACGGATACCTAAATCAAAAAATTCTCTTAGAAACTCTTTATTGTTTTTAAAAGACCTATCTAATGATACCCCACATAATGGGTTAGCCGCGAGAAAAAAAAACATTTCCACTTTACGTGGAGGTACCCGAAATAAAATATTTATCATAATTTTTATTGTAGCACTTTGTCGACGTAATTACAATACATATTCATGCAAATTTTCATCTTTCATCTTACCGTTTGGACGGTAAGTCGAGGACGGACGGACGGACGGACGGACGGACAGATGGACATGACGAATCTATAAGGGTTCGAATTCATAAACTTCGGAACCCTAAAAACTGAACAGAAATTATAGTAGGATGAAACCTATTGTAAAAGGAGGAGAATATTACAAAAATTAAAAAAAAAATACGGGCGATCTGTGGTCGGGAAGGGGGAGAGGGGGGTTTTCAAGGGAAAATATGGCTTATCTCGATTTCCGGCAAAACTACAAGTCCTATGGGAAAAAGTTCAATGGCAAAGTTGTAGGTATTAAGAAGATCTACATCTTTTGCATTCACACTTTTTCGCATAACGTCAAATTTTATGTGAAAAATTCAAAAAACAAAGTTTTTGTTTTTTATTTTTATAATTTACAAATAAAATTATTTTTACAAGAAATTTAGTGAAAACTTACCATTTTATGTCCTGAATACACTGTAATTTATTTGATTTGAAATATCTATTTTGTTACCTCATTTTGACTTATTACCGAAAAAAAACCCTAATTTTCAATCGAAAATACACCCGTCAAAATATCAACTTCTTTAAAAGAAATGGGGTGTTTTCTATTCGATGAAATCTCTACATTCCGATGGTGTAATTTTTTTTATATATTACCTTATTTAATCTTCTCAGGAAATTCAAACAGTAAAAAAACTCGAATTTGATTTTTTTAATCGTTATTGAGATATTTATTAAAATTTACATTTAAATCGTGTTCAATTTTTCACATAAAATTTGACGTTATGTGAAAAAAGTGTGAATACAAAAAATGTAGATCTTCTTAATACCTACAACTTTGCTATTGAACTTTTTTCCATAGGACTTGTAGTTTTGCCGGAAAAAGAGATAAGCCATATTTTCCCTTAAAACCCCCCTCTCCCCCTTCCCGACCTCAGATCGCCCGTAAATTATTTTTCCTTTAATTTTTGTAATATTCTCCTCCTTTTACAATGGGTTTCATCCTACTATAATTTATTTTGTTTTCAAACATTATCGACACTGCGGTCTAATTGGTGTATAGTTTTAGCGGACTTTTTAAAAACAACTTCCACACCCGGTACATTCTTGTGTAGCGGAGGACTTTACAAACATACATGAAATGGATTTAAAGAATACCCAGCCTTAGATTAACAATTTGTTGTACACATAAAGTGTGGTACCATGTGAGGTTCGAACTCACGACACTTGGCGTTGTAGAAGCGGCGTGGCGACCGCTTAAACCACTAGACCAACTATGAAGTCAAATAATTGTAAATGCATTGTAGTTAAATGAAAAACTTAGATGACTGCTTCGTAGAAATCAATGTTATCAATTAGCTTTTGCCCGTGGCTCTAACTGCCTGCATGACGGTTATCGCGGTGAAGATTGTTCTGTGTTATTTTTCGAGAATCGAAAAGTATATCTATGCAAGATTTCATTGAATTACCTAAGCATAAAAAATCGTATCCAATAGATAATTGTTATGTTTACGTAATAATGCGTTAATTTTGTATGACGTTTTCCAAGTGAGCGCATTTTAGCAGTTAAGCCTCTAGAACTCCTGAACTAACAAAGCCATCTAATCTCTTATAGTTTTCCTTCAAAGTTGATTATATGGACCACCTTCACGAATTTTTTCAGATTTTTTTAGCCAGCCGTTTAGCTTTTAGAGGGGGGGGGGACGCCCTGTTTGTACAAAAAAGTGCCCTTTAAAGTGGAATATCCCGCGAACGGATACTTAAATCAAAAAATTGTCTTAGAAACCCTTTATTGTTTTTAAAATACCTATCTAATGATACCCCACTCGATGGGGTAGCCGCGAAAAAAAAAATTCATCCTCACTTTACGTATAGGGGAGGTACCCCTAATAAAAATATTTTTCATAATTTTATTGTAGCACTTTGTCGGCGTAATTATAACACATATTCATGCTAAGTTTCAACTTTCTAGCACTTACCGTTTGGACGGTAAGTCGAGGACGGACGGACGGACGGACGGACGGACGGACGGACGGACAGACGGACATGACGAATCTATAAGGGTTCCGAGTGATATACTTCGGAACCCTAAAAAGGAGGAGGTTCTCAATTCGTCGGAATCTTTTTATATTTTTTTTATGTATGTTCAGCGATAATTTCGTCGTTTATGAACCGATTTCATAAAAAAAAATTGCATTGGAATGGGCGTAGCTTACAAGTGGTCCCATCCTCACCATATCAGGATCTGATGATGGGAACCCAAGGAAATCGAGGGAACTCCTCAAATATCATAGGCACAATGTCGCGATTTGGGTACTCGGAATAGTTTTTCATTGAAGTCGGTTCCTTTTTGTTAAAATTATTTAAACACGTACTTGTTCTTTACTTATTTTAAGGATGACGTTAATAATGATTGACTTGGACTTAATAACAGCGTCTGGTATGCTGCGTATTGTCATTCATATGCTGAGTCCAAGACCATTATTATCTTTACAGTGTTAATGTTTAAAAATACAATTAACTAAAAATTTGTTTTGTATGTTATAAAAAAGACAAAGTTTTTCTTTTCCTTATATTTTTTCTTGAATTTATGTGAGGGTTCAAACTATATATAGGGTAAGCTCACTAAATGAAATCATTTACTAATGATCCAGACCTTACTGAAGTTTAATTTATAAAAGTATTCATAAAAAATCTAAGATTATTGGAATTTCCTTTCTCGATTGCTATTTATGAATAGATTTATTAGGTTTTTATTCAAGCGAATTGAATTAATATAATAAGTATGTAAGGTTATTAAGAACCCCTGCTATTACTTCGATCGTTTAGGCATAAGGACCTTTCTATTTTATTGAATTTAGGAAAGCTTAAGTAAAACAATTTACCTTCCTGAGCTAAAATTGATGGGATCCCTTTTAGGATGTACCTTATCAGGTAGTAGATATTAGTATCCATACCTGCTCCGTATCTAGGAAACAATACCTTTTTTCTAGGTCGTTTAATTTGTAAAGTAAACCCTTGCAGAGTATGTAAATTGAATATATTGATTTTATTTTCATACAAAAACAATATTGTTTATTTCTTAAATCATTTTAAAAGCTATCTATAAAACATCTTATCAATACCTCGATGCTGTATTTAATTTTATAGTTACAAAGGAATGCACATTTTTAAAACTTCTTCTTTTAAAATTTCATGATTTTTGTTATCTATACATGTGTACAAATAAATAAAACAAAAGGTGTCTGTTATTAATTTCAAATAAACACTGTTTTACTAAATGTATGCACATACATTTAGTGAAACAGTGTTTGCAACTTACTAATTTGTATATATTATGTTACTTAAATCAAAAAAGTAATTTTAAGCACAAATATCTATCCATCTGTCTGTCTCTGTCTATCAGTTTGTTCCGGTCAATCTTTGGAACGGCTGAACCGATTTTGATGAGAATCGCACTGGTCGATAGCTGATGACATAAGTAGTAACTTACAGCTTATTTTTTTTTACCAGGTTCGCCCCACGGTGTTACTTGCGAGTGCACAATAATCTTGGGTAATACTGCGGAACTCAACTAGTATAATATTTTAACAATAATTTTTATAACAGCTTTAAACAATAATTATTTACTACACACTATCTATCTACTTCTTTATAAGTTGATTAATTTCGACAATCTAGCTTCGCCTAACACCCTTATCAAACATAAAGCAAGTCGTATAAATTTACCACAAACCTTTGCATATGAAATTCCTATACCTCTCGAAACATTCAAGACGCGTGTAGTACCCATGCATAACTTAGGCAAGTACAAGATAAAAACATTCCAACGATACGGAAAACCTGAACTCCGATCGGAATTCATTTAAATAACTTAAAGACTACAGAAGCTGGACTTTCTATCAAATTGCGACTATGTATTTACAGATAAAAGCTTTGAACAATTGCATGATGAAGTTTAAATCCTTGTTAGAAACAGGGGAAAGTTGTTTGCTTTTGTTTGTTTGAACGGAGTTGGTTCGTTGTTTTTAAGTCTTATGAGAACGTATAAAAGGCGTGATGATTTGGTGCTCTTATACATTGGGTAGTATAAAATTTAGAGTTATTATAATGTGAACTGTGTAGTTGCAAAATGAATGGGTTTAAAATCAGATGAATAATTGATAAAATTAAAAGAAATACTTTTAAAGAATTTACTGCCTTATTGGTCTAGTGGTAAGCGTATGCGGCTACTGATCAAGGGTCTCGGGTTCGATTCCCGGGTCGTACCAAATATTTGTGTGATTCACAAATATTTGTTTAGGAGTTTGGGTGTTTTCTATGTATAATATGTATGTATTTACAAAAAAAATAATTATGTATATCAGTTGTTTAGTACCCATAATACAAGCTCTACCTAGTTTGGGACTAGATGATGTAGTGTGTAAGATGTCCGAAATATTTATTTATTTATTTAAAAGATCAGCCAGGCAAGACTTTGAAAGGATTTTTTGAATAGAATAGAATAGAATACTTTATTGCACAACAAATACAGTTTTTTTTACAGTTTAAAGATTCTACTAGATATGTACAATGGGCAGTCTTATTGCTAAAAGCAATCTCTTCTGGGCAACCTTTTTTTACGGAATGTATGTTATATAGTAAGCACTACTAATCTCAAGTCGTTATCTAATAAGTGGGAGTCTAAAAAGTAACACAACGATGTTATCACATTTACAGTTATCATATTATATAACAGTATAATTTATTATACACAGAATTCATTTTTATTTTTACTTTTAAAAGGAAAAAATGTTGGTTTACTTTTTTAATGCCACGGTAACGCAGTCGTAGTGGTAATGGTGCTTGAGGTTTAGGTTTCCATTTCCGGGTAGCACCCAATTTTTTGTGTGATTCTTATATATTTATTTCGGAGTTAGGGTGTTTTCTATGTATATATTTACAGAAAAATTATGTTTGTGTATTTATATTAGTTGTCTAGTATCCATAATACAAACTCTGCTTAGTTTGGGACTCGATGATGTGGTGTGTAAGATTTTCGAAATATTTATTTATTTAAAATATTTTTTTCTATCAACAGATGGTGTCTTCAGGAACGAGGTAGAAACACGCGGGCGCGGTACGGAGTCAGCGTTCCTGCACGAGCTACACTCGACGCTGGCGCCCGCTGCCGCGCCCGATCACGACTGGCAACACACTGTTACACTCATATTCAAAGGCCTCGTCTTCACTATCATCATCCTCGGAGCTCTCTTTGGAAACGCCCTCGTCATCATCTCTGTACATAGACATAGAAAACTTCGCGTCCTGACTAACTATTACGTTGTCAGCCTTGCTGTAGCTGATATGCTTGTTGCGTTATGTGCAATGACGTTTAACGCAAGCGCTGAATTGACTGATGCTTGGCAGTTCGGCCCTATAGTCTGTGATATCTTTAATTCCCTCGACGTATACTTCTCAAGTGCGTCAATACTCCACCTTTGTTGCATATCAGTTGATAGGTATTATGCTATAGTCAGACCTCTGGAATATCCAGTTACTATGACCCATAGAACTGTTTGTTTTATGCTAGCAAATGTTTGGCTGTGGCCAGCTTTTATCAGTTTTGTGCCAATTTTCATGGGATGGTACACAACAGAACACCATAGAAATTTCCGATTAAAACATCCAGACGTTTGTATTTTTAAAGTAAATGTGGTTTACGCTATCGTTTCATCTAGTGTTTCATTTTGGATACCAAGTGTGGTGATGATATCTATGTATTGCCGAATATTTAGGGAAGCCATCCGGCAACGAGAAGCTTTGACAAGGACTTCATCAAATATTCTCTTGAACTCTGTTCATATGAAGCACACGTCTCACACAGCTCATCACTCCCACTATTTACATCCTGACAGAAGGCCCTCTGATATCAGCCCGAACTACAGCACATTTACAGAAGTAGGGCCCGAGGAGACTGAATTTGGTGGTGAAGTCGTTATGTCAATTGGTGACATATGTCCAAGTAAAGAAGCCAGTCCTAGAAAGTCAGTTAATATTAGCTGTGATACGGCAAGTTCTGGGTATTGTTCTGGAGGATCTAATAAAAGATCTTCAAGTATCCAGGCACCTCCTCTGGGATGGAGACCGAGCTGTTCATCTGCTGTCGCGACGAGGGATTTAGCAAAGGCAGCAACGGAACTGAATGCTCAAGGTAATTAGTTTAAATATTTCGTATCGTTATATTCATAAAAAATCTGTTCAAACTTACTTTGACCCTCACTATCTAACTTTCACCCTAGAATCGTGTTATAGAACAGCTCTTATTTCTCGCGCCGATTAGCATATATAGGTACAAAACCCCTACATTGGCGTCCCGCCAGATACGATAATCTCGTCTGTTCGGGTGATCCTCCTTCTATCTTAGAAGAAAAGATACACCCATTCCTACGGGTACGGTACGGGTATATACGTTACTTCGAACTAAAATTATTTACTAAAACTAAAATAATAAAAAGAGAGGAGTTACAAAAACAATCGCGAATAACAAAACGGGACTCAGTTAACATACAATAAATTTGACGTCAGTGTTATCGTCATTGCTATTTGGAAAAGTCATTTCCTGGTGTCAAATTCCATCAAACGCGAGTGAATGTGTAACACTGATGTGTACGTTATGTGTATAACTTTATTTATGCCAAAAAGTCTGACTTGGAATTCAATCTGTAAGTACTTTTCTTACTAACACGCTTCAGTTAACATAATCATCAACATTGTGAGTACATATACATTTTTAAAATTTCTTTCAAAACAATAATTAATGTTAAAAATATTTCATAGAATCGCAATTATCATCAATAGCCTTTAACAATCCACTGCTAGATTTAGACTTCTCTTTCAAAAAGAGGTTTTGGTCTATTTATTGCTATTGTCAAGTTTACCATGTAAATTACGTTTCTTCAAAACTTACTGTACGAAAAATTAAATACTTCTTTAAATTTAATACGAGCGATTCATTTTCTAATACCCATAAATAAGTGATATCGTCCATTCCCTGTTACTTGATGTGGTGTCTTGGATTAGTGATGTTTCTTATGGTTTCTTGTTGATTTCTCTCCATAGAAATGACATTTTGGAATCGAACAACTAGATTCAGTAATGTACCGTTTCATCAGCACACTCGTGCTTCTTCACTTACACAGTTACACCACATCGATAAAGACCGGTAATCATTTAGCATCTTGTCGATCGTCTTCTCCTTTGCTTTTATGTGCCATAGAAAAAGAGAGTATATAATTTTATAATAAAGTTCAGAACTCTCAATGTGTGTTGAACTTTTAAATGCGTTGAAATTCTCCAGAATTTGTCGGGTACAAAAATATATTTCTCTGTGTAAAAGGTCTTTATAAAAATATACGGTCTAAGAAATGTTTTCTAAAAAGTTTAGCCTTTCTTTTTGTCACAGCTTTTCTTGCTTTTATAAGGTTCGACACACACCACAAGCCTTGTGGTATGTGTCAAAATTTATAGAAGTTTGTACACGTACGTTATATTTGGGAGTTTCGAAACTTATTATTTTTCTTCTTAAGTTCCTTATACTGTAGGAATTATTTTTAGATAAATTATTATATTTATCAAAAATGTGATGCTTGTTGAAGGTACACGCGTAGAGTATAAATCTGTAGTTTTCTATTAATCGTACGTAGGTACCGTTATATTTCAGAACGAGTTGTAATATAACAAAACCAACTTTATTACCGCAAATCGTTTTCGTAATGTAAATTGTAAAAGTTATAAGGATTTAAAATTAAAAAAAATAAATATCAAATTCGGACAACTCTGAAAAAGTTGAGCGTAAAACGACCGCTCTTGAAGTTAAAAATTTGCTTGTCAAATGTTGAACTTCCTCGTTTTATATTTGACAGTTGAGGGCAGTTTTACACACTGATGTAAAATAGCATCGCGTTCATTCACAAATTAAGAACGTTATGTAACTTGTGTCATATACGTGATTTCGCTTATATAGTTACTTTATATAAAGTATATTTATTTATGTAGACCTATATTATAAAGATATAAGGTTTGTAAGGAGAGGCCGAAGCTCTGTTTTTGTGGGTGTCATAGGCTATGTATTAAACCTAAAAATGATTACCGCGATATTCGACATAGATGTGAGTGGTGTCGCATTGAAATGACAGTTCTATGTAAACTGGCATTGAAATACATTTTGAAATAAATTATAACCATAAATATCTAATTATAAATTTAATCACAATTCGGGTTCGATTCCCGGGTCAGACCAAATATTTGTGTGATCCACAAACGTTTGTTTCGGAGTCTGGGTGTTTTTCTAGTATAATATGTATGTATTTACAAAAAAAAAGTATGTTTATGTATTTATATCAGTTGTTTAGTACCCATAACACTAGCTCTGCTTACTTTGGGACTAGATGATGTTGTGTGTATGATGTCCAAAATATTTATTATTTATTTATTTTAATTTAAGATTGATAATGAGATTACCAAGAAGTTACGTATCTTTCCAAATGCAAAGTATTCAGAGGAGACTTGAGCCCCGCAGTAGGACGGACGTCATGGGTTGTTTGTGTAAAATATTGGTATAGATAACACTCACAACTTGTTACTAGATCCAGGCACTGCCTTCCCCCCACCCCCCTTGAACGCATAACCTTACAAATTCTAATATATACTAAGATAAAACTTTACCAGACTATCAACTACTTTTGTTTCTAAAATGTTGGTACAAAAATAATAAATAGTTCAACCATTTATGTCTAGATTTCCAGTAGCTGTTCTCTTACCTAACATTGATAATGAGCTGAACTGTGTCTATCGGAACTAAACTGTTTAGTCTAGATAAGGGTTTATTCACACTATTGAAATTATAACCTACTTTAAAGAAGAAAAATATTCTTAAATCCATTGTATCTTCTTAATGTTTGTTATACATTGTAAACTAAATACCTAATCAGTGGTACGAAATACCTTTACAATTCACTAATAAATTACAATTGACTTTGAAAACTTATAATTTTTTGAATTTATAAGCATTAAGTGGATTACTTTTGCAAAGTCAAATACCTTTAAATACCATTATATCCTCATGTGAAGATTTTTCTAAAAAGCCAGCTAGACAATACATATTACGTTGAAAATACAAATAATTCTGTAAAATATATATTCATTTTTCATCACCATTATCTTCTTTATTTCTGAAATATAGTAACGAAAGTCCCTTCGAATACCACCTGGTTATATCGGACATGAAGCGATCAAAAACCGCATGCCGTCTCAAGATATTAGAAAACATGGACTAGATGTACCCTGGAACGGAAAGCCCTGGGGCGCCGACTTACCTCGGGTAATCCCACGTGGTTGACCCCGTCCTGAGTGGGAACTCTGTACATTCTCGCGCGCGCTATTATTCCGATCTGATTCTACGGATGTCCAGACCCGTCAACGCTAGGCTTGCGCTTATGGGGGACAGAGACTATTCTGCGACCTCCGGCACATGATCATCATCACCCTGTAGCATTCCATTGTCTATAAAATAAAAAAATATATAAAGTACAATTTCTGACTCACTTAAACTTATGTAACAAGATACAAGAAAATATTAAGAATATTTTGACAGAAACAAATAAATTAAGCAAGATATTGGATACTGTGAGGTTTATTCCTAAGGGATGGGTACATTATGGTTTGCTGTTTGTCATGTAGATACGATCAGTTTGACAGTTAGTCGATGGCGGAAACCCTTCTAATATAGAAGTTTGGAGTACGTGAAGTTGGTTAGTTTTGAAGGTACTCCGAGTACTCCGTTTAATTTGAAGTGTTGCGAACTTGTATATTCTGTAAAGTTAAACTCTTAGAAGATTATCTCTTTACACGGATACCTACCAAGCGTTTGTTTCATGACTTTCTGATACAGTATAGGTTTTAGGTATATGATTTTTCTCTTCTAAATCATTTTTATAGTGCTGAGTAGTGTGGGTTTAAACCGTACAAGGGACAACACTTTGTATGATCCAAAAATATTCTTAGTCTGGGTGTTCGTTTCATATATGATCACAAAGTCCCCGTGAGACAAGGATATTCCGTGTGAAAATGATAACTAGTATTATAAATACGAAAGTAACTCTGTCTGTCTGTATATCTCACTGCCTTGTTGGTCTAGTGGTTAGTGTATGCGGCTGCTGATCAAGAGGTCTCAGGTTCGATTCCCGGGTCGGACCAAATGTTTGTGTTATCTGCAAATACTTGTTTCGGTATCTGGATGTTTTCTATGTTTACAGTACAGTACAGTATTTTAGTAGTTCTTTACAAAAAAAGTATGCTGCTCATGTATTTATATCAGTTGTCTAGCACCCATAATACACGCTCTGCTTAGTTTTCTCTGACTAGATGACGTTGTGTGTAAGATGTCCAAAATATTTATTTATCTATCTCTCTGTCCGTCGCACTTTCACGCCAAAACTAATTAAAACCATTGCCTAGAGCTTGAGAAAGAACATGGGGTACTTTTTACCGCAATAACCGACATGCACGCGGGCGTGAGATAGTAATATATATACATAATAGTTGACCCAGCGAACTTCGTACCGCCCAACTTTAAAATTCAAGAACTTGATCGCAGCGCCACCTACCGGGTCCAATTGCGAATCTAAACCATTCCCAGATCCCCTTGAACACACACAAAAAATTTCATCAAAATCGGTCCAGTCGTTTGAGAGAAGTTCAGTGACATACACACTCACAGAAGAATTATATATATAAAGATATATTTTAAGAATATTTTGCAAATAGAAGGAACACTTGAAACAAACTATTGGGTTTGGTTGGTCAAGACCAACCCATCTAAGCCTCCTATGTGCGGAGAGGCATATGTCCTTCAATGAACTGTTAAAGCTGTTAAAAGAGTAAACGAACAGGTTTGGGTCACACAAAAAAATTAAGTAATTTGAAGTACTTTATATAAACCTATTCTTTCTTTGGTTCTTCGGTAATTTCACTCATTAATTGAGAATAATATAAAATTTATAATAAATATTTCGGTAGTAGAGTGGAGCTACGCTGATTTCACCACTAATGGACAGGATCGACCGAGGCATTAATATCCCCTTTAGAAGACCAACCTAAAAATGATTCATGCTGATGTATTTCGATGGTGAGTGCGAGACCGAAAACCTCATGATGCGAAAGCATATCAATAGGCCGCCATGGCTTCACCATGCTGCGTTGCAGTGAGGATGGTGAACACCACTCTTTGACTCACACGTATCAATCTGCTTGATGAAAAGCATGACTTCTACTCATGCTTTTCATTAAAGTACTTTGGGAAGCTCATGTTAAAAGAAACAAGTACCAAATTCATCATCATCATCATCAGCCTATCGCAGTCCACTGCTGGACATAGGCCTCTCCCATTGCAAACCACTATGATCGATTTTGGGCTTCTCGCATCCGGCTCCTGCCAGCCATCTTACGCAGGTCGTCACTCCACCTCGCCTGTGGGCGTCCTACACTACGTTTACCGAGACGCGGTCTCCACTCCAGAATTCTTCTACCCCAACGGCCATCAGTTCTGCGGCTACTATGGCCAGCACACTGCCACTTCAGCTTGCTAATCCGGTGGGATATGTCGATGACCTTAGTTCTCTGACCAAAGTACTGAAGTACCAAATTGATTTGTGAATATCCTAAAATTGAAAACCATCTAACAAATCAGGTACTTCATTTATGCTACTTTTCTATACGTATTCATACCCATAAAAGCGTATACAGGTTAGATAAATAGTCAATCACGTAATGGTACACGGTATTAGTGATCAATTCCAGTATTATTCACGGTTGAATGGAATTCGATGCCGATTGATGTTTTATACAGATTAATCAAAGCTGATTGGTGTTCTTCTGTATTCGTTTAAATACTGAATTACTTTTATACAGGTACATCAAAAGCCGAGAATTTATAGTGAAGAATTCTTTGATCTTCACCAGCTATTACGAAAATTGCTCGATATATACTACTGCCTTGTTGGTCTAGTGATTAGCGCATGCGGCTTCTGATCAAGAGTTCTTGGGTCCGATACCCGAGTCGAACCAAATGTTTGCATTATCTGCATTGCAAATATTTGTTTCGAAGTCTGTATGTTTCCTAGGTATAATAAGTATGTATTTACAAATTTATATATGTATGTATTTATATCAGTTGTCTAGGACCCATAGTGCAAACTCTGCTGAATTTGAGATTAGATGATGTTTGGAATTTTCTACTTTCAGTTTATCAATTTAAAATTAATTATCTATTTATTCATATTACCTATCATAAACTTAATTACTTTCTTGACAATCTGTATCTTTGAAACTGTGGTTTGATGAACACAACGAGGCAAAAGAATTCCTAATTATATTGTAAATGCGAAAGTAACTCTGTCTGTCTGTCTGTTACGTTTTTACGCCTAAGCAGCTGAACCGATTTTGATAAAATTTGATTTAGAGATAGATGTTTCAACAGTATAGTTATTATAATTTCGGAGAAAAGTGGCTATGATAGACGGACGGACAGACAGACAGACAGACATGACAAATCTATAAGGGTTCCGTTTTTTGCCATATGGCTACGGAACCCAATAAAATAAAAATCGTTTTTTATGTAAACCATACATTTAGAAAAAAAAAACATTTAAAATTACAAACAGACACTTCAATTTTATTAACTTGTATAGATTATTCCTATTTCACAGTGAAACGAAGTTGAATCAACTACTTTGAAATCGTCCTAACGAACCTCTGTCGCGAGCAATTCAACACTAATCTGATTGCATTAACTCAATCTTCGGCGTAAGATTAAACTTCTTAGGGTTGAACAAACAGTCGTAGCGATTAATTTAAGGGTATTTATAAAGACTTTCAAGAAAATCCAGTTGGATCATTGGATTGAAAGATGTATAAAGTTTACATATTCAACAAAAGGATGTTTTGGAATGAACTTGTTTTTCGTACGTGGACCCTTTCAACAATTTTTTTATTTAATTTGAATATTTGCTTCGCAAATTAAATTTGGAATATTTTATTCGATTTAAACTAGGATTTGGCTTTGTAAATTAGAGTAACATGTCTTGAACTGATTTTCAAAGTTATGAAATTGTTTATATATTATTATATAGTCATTTATTAGTATATTAGTTAGTTCTGAACTGAATATTAATAAAGTATGTAATCATCCACGAATCTTGACTCCTAGTATATGATTGTTTAATACTATATTACTGTCATTTTCCTATAGCTCCGCTCGCCTCTATTTTAATTTTAACAATTAGTATAGCTCATGACTTTTCTTAAGCATCAGAGTATCTCCGCGCCAAATTTAATTGAAATTGGTACAGCAACTTTATCGACAAGACAAACACACTGAGTGACTTTCGAAATTAAGATATGAGTAAGAACTTAACACAAGACATAATAGTAAGTTGAGCCACGCTGATTTCAGCACGAATGTGAAGGTTCGATAGAAGTTGGACAGTATTACCCATACACAGAAGACCAACCTGAAAATGACAGTACGAATGCTCTCGTATTTCGTTGGTGTGTATGAGACCGTGAGATCAACCATTCTGCATCATTCTCTTGGCCTTCTGAGGCCGGTAAAATGCAATAACACATAACTAGGTCGCCATGATGTCAGTTATCATGCTGAATTGTCTGCAATCCTAAATATAATGGTGTCACTTACCCCTGGATTCCCTTGGCAGTCAGGTAAAAACAGTCAATAATAAGTAATTAAAACTGAAAGAGATTCTTTTAAGATCTTCTCATCTAATTGTTTACGGCCGAGAAATGGTTACTGTCCGGTAAAATACGAGCTAAGAAAATCCCTTCCCTATCTTAATCGTTCCCTATCTTTAGAGATCAGGGTGAGCTACTGTGAATAGCTTCCAATTGATTTATCTCCCTGTTCCAATGCTTACGAGAGGAGGCAAGGTCGACTTGTCAGAGCTTAGAGCTTAAGCGTTGTTTAGTTTATTCCTCGCTTCGTGGTTTAATGGTTTTCTAATTGCGCTCTGAAGTTAGTCACGATTTAAATACTTGCGGAGGTTTCTGTTTTTGTAAAATAATAGGTTAAATCATTTGTTTGTTTGTTTTAAGCAAGACAACTCCCCCATTAGGAATATAAATCCTGTATCGCGGGGAACTTTACAAACATACACGAAACGGACACAAAGAACATCCAGACTCAGAACAACAATTTACGAATTACACAAAGTGTTGACCCACATAGGATTTGAACCCACGACACTTGTCGAAGTAGAAAGTGGCATGGCGACCGCCTTAACCACTAGGCCAACCGTGCAGTGTTATACCATGTGTATATTTCTAGAGGAGCGTAGGCGAACACTAAGATAAGATTTTGGAAAATTCCACCCGGTGATAAAAGCAAACAAAGTTACACATCGCGAGTCAAAGTTAATTCAACATAATAGACGTTTTCTTATTGTAGTAATATTAACAGTTTAATGATACAAATATTTATAAATATAACATTATATTTATTTACATCAATAATTCACTTACAATATTACATTAAATGAAATCTTAAATTATTAAAGTATAAATGTGGAACAAGTCACGTAAATCTCGAGAATTGGCAACTCTTAACATATGAGTAAAGCAGAGCAATACAGTGAATGTATTTCAAAAAGACCAACATATTTACAAAGATACTTTCAATTCAAAAACGTTTGCGAACTGCCTTCGGCTATGACCCCAAGTATTACATATTCAACTGGCAAATGGTGAAAAATTTAAATAGAAAATTCCGTCTGTGATCTCCAAATGGCTGTTAACAATTAATATTATGTATTTTAGAATGTATAAAATTAAAATTTGACAAATATGTAACACCTTACGAATAAAACATTAACGGATTAATTAATATGAGAATGACTTTAAGCTGCGATTGGAAGTTCATAAATAATATTATCAGGGTTTTTCGATTCATTAAGCTAATTCGATAAAACGTGTAAAAAGATGTCATAATATAAACAACATATGGTATAGTACTTCTAAACATGTTTTTTCATAGCTGGCATACTTATTTCTTTGAAAAATATGATAATAAAAAATGTAATGTTGTTATAACACAGCAATGTCATAATAGTAACAACAACAACATACGAATTTTTACGAAACTTAATTTATAGTATCTGTCAAAATCTCCTCAATGATATAGAATGATTTCTTTATTAATATTTCATTAATTTTAATTTTTAAAATATTTTTATTGAGACCTTTGTACTGTGGTGGTAGCTTATAAAAATTTATTGCCAATAAATTCTATTGCCCATGAAAGCAGTTTTAGCGGTGTGTGTACGATCTTACTGGAGATGTTCATATTTACACTATTACATATTTATGGCCATTTATAGTTTATTAATATCAATTATTATAATTTTAACAAAAAGGAACCGACTTGAATGAAAAACTGTTCCAAGTACCCAAATCGCGACATTGTGCCTATGATATTTGAGGAGTTCCCTCGATTTTCTTGGGATCCCATCATCAGATCCCGATATGGTGACGGTGGGACCACCTGTAAGCTACGCCCATTCCAATGCAAAACGAATTTTTGAAATCGGTTCATAAACGACGAAATTATTGCTGAACATACATAAAAAATAAATAAAATAAAAAAAGATTCCGACGAATTGAGAACCTCCTCCTTTTTTTTTTGAAGTCGGTTAAAAAGCTAAATAGAAAACGGTTTCAGCAAAACTAGTATCCAGCCTTTGAAAGTTCAATAAACAAAAGAAAATCTTAGGTTAGATCACTTTGTCTGAATATTTTAGGGTACTGTCACACTGTCACCCTAAATAAACTTTAAGACGGTTTTACGAGCACAGCGTGCGTGTAATCGGTCTGTAGAAAAATATTATCCGTGTAGAAGTTGCTACGAGACTACGTAGCATATTCTACGCAAATTATATTTCTTTATTTAAAATATGAAAAATATATTGTAAACGTGTTTTGAGTATAGACCACGTTTTTCCAAATGTAGTGTAAGGGTGGGGGTCAGGTGGGGTAATGATCTACGCAAATTAACTGACCGGAGATAGATTCAAGAAACCAGAGATCGAAACAAGGGTCTACCCATAATTGTTTAAAGGAGCTGAATGAATTTGGAGAGTCTAATGCACTCTAAATTTGGAGAAACCCATCTTCAACATTTTGGCTCGTGATGGGTCTGTAATAGACGACGATCGTATATAAAAAATCATATTAGAATAAAAATTTTAATACAATAAAAAACAGAATTATATTGATGACTTGCTGTCTGTACTTCATGGTTCTAAGATAAGAAATACGTACATTTACTTCTCTATAATTCGAGTTTTGAAGAGTGAAATTTGATGTGAATATTTCGTTGCATTAAAACGTTTTATTAATTTAAACCAAGTGGCGTGCAATTAGAGAGGCCTATGTCCAGCAGTGGACTGCGATAGGCCGGTGATAATGATGATGATAAAAACGTTCTTTTCATCATGGAAGAGTCATAGTTTGATACTTAAAGGTTGACTAAACCGTATTAATAGATGCGATTTTAGTTAAAATATACCTACGTTATTTAACATTAAAGGTGATCCGTGTATATATGAATAAATAAATTGGTTTTCAACTGTTTGCATGCTTTCTTTTTCCTCAAGAATCAATCTATCTCTATTTAAAATTTTATTGAGATTAGTGCAGCAGTATATCCTTGAAATTATAACATACAGACGGACACATTTAATTTCAAATTTATAGTACTACTAGCTTTCGCCCACGGCTCTGCCCCCGTGTATCTCAATTATTGCAGTAAATGGTAGCCTTTGTGTTATTCTTATATTTAGGCTATATTACTGTGAAGTTTCATCCAAGTCTGTTCAGTAGTTTTTGCGGGAAAGAGCAACAAAAATATCGCGTTTATAATATTATATAGTACTACTAGTTGACCCAGCGAACTTCGTACCGCCCAACTTTAAAATTCCAGAACTTGATCGCAGCGCCACCTACCGGGTCCAATTGCGAATCTAAACCATTCCCAGATCCCCTTGAAGACACACAAAAAATTTCATCAAAATCGGTCCAGTCGTTTGAGCGAAGTTCAGTGACATACGCACTCACACAAGAATTATATATATAAAAAGATAATAAGTATTGGTACGAAATAAAATAAATACGAAATTTAATTTTAGTTTTGTTTAAGGACACGTAATTGATATTCCACAAAATATTACGAATATAAATACTATAAATTTGAGGATTACCTTGAAAACCTTCATAATGAGCAACGAAACTAGAATAAAGGTAATTAGCAATACCATTGTCATCATAAAATGTCTTTAATTCAAACAATACCATAATGACTTTATGTTATTTGACAACATTAAGACGAATGACAATGTTTATTTTTATAATGATTTAATGAAGTGTGTTCGTAATATTATTGTCTTTATTATAAACTTTGCGGTGATGGATTAAAAATACAGAGTGTCACCACCCCTTTTCATCCCGCGGGTGTCGTAAAAAGCGACTTATGGATAAACTATGCAAGACAACATCAATGTAAAGAGAAGGAAAACTTGAAACCAACCCTATACCAACCCGTCTGGCCAGCGTGATATAGTAGGCCAAAACCTCCTTTCTATGGAGAGGCCTATGTCCAGCAGTGGACTGTTGATGATGATAAACTTTTATGAAATTTAATGTTACCTTTGTCCTCAATTGAGCATGAATTATTTAAAAAAATCATAATTTTCATATTAATATTATAAATTTAAAAGTAATGACTAAACTCAATTGATTTGAATTGATTTTAGTACAGAGATAAATTTCACTTAGAGATAGACATAGGCTATTTTATTACACGCTTTATATTAGCTTCACCTGTATGTTTGTTTGTATGTTTGTTTGTATGTTTGTTTGTATGTTTGTAACCGACTCCTTTGGGCGCGATTTTGACCCACTTTAAACGGCCAGATTTCGTTCAAACTTTGTAGATTTATCGAGGACCGATGACAATACACTAATTTGATAAAATTATTTCAATTCGCACAATAAGATTTTTGTTATTTTATATTAATTTCATCTATCCATGCGCGACGACAGCGCCACATGACAGGTGGCGATTATGATTGAACAATATTGTCACCGTTGTCAAGCAACAAGTAAATATTGTGAAGAAAATTAATTAAATCTTCTGTTATTTTACTATATTAGACAATTTTGGTCGGTGGTAGTTAGTAAAATTATTGCCAATAACATTAAAATTGTTATTTTCCGTGGGAAATGAGTCTACTGGTGACTAAAACGGGGTTTCGTGCAATCACCCACGAAATCATTTCTCAACCGGAGACAGACGATGTCTAACAAATCAATTTAATTACAGCTAAACACAATTTATCATGTTGAGAGTGCTTTGTGCGACTGTGTTTATAATAAGAGAGGGAAATGAAAGCACATTGCAGCACTTATATACTTCATAAATAATATATTATATATCAATGTAAATAATGAAAACAGTTTCACGAAGATCAGCCAAGAACAACAATGGGGTAAACCAACTGACAGTCAAACTTCCAAGGAAGTATATTCTAAAAGAAAGTACTTCCATGAAATGTTTCCCACAGTAAAGAAACAGAAGTGTGAACCATTTCAGTTTAATGTCTCTGATTTGAAGGTAGATTGTGCTTTAAAATGTGTCCTAGAAGCTGCTAGAGTAATGCTGAAGATATCGAAACTTCTGTTAGCTACTTAGTTGTTAGTTTACCAAATTTTAGTCGAACAGGCGGGTAAATTATTTTATTGCTAGCATTTATTAACACTTGCACATTCTCCTATCTTTACACTTACTTTTGCACGCGGTTTTGCACATTTATACTCACAACCACTATCCATGACTGAGAATACTAGTTCTTCAGATACTACTCAACAGTTACTACAGCGTTACAGAAGAAAACAACGCTTCATACGAGAAATTATACAGCTAAACAGTCAGAGGAAGCCAGAGCAGCTCGTTTGCAGCAAGTGCGTGATTCTATGGCCCAGATCTAAGCCTCAGAATCAGACCACGCCAGAGAAGTCCATTTGCAGCAAATGCAACATTCCATTGCTGAGATCCGAGCCTCTGAATTAGACCAAGTCAGAGCTGTTCGTTTGCAGAAAGTGCGTGATTCTATGGCTGAGATCCGAGCCTCAGAATCAGACCAAGCCAGAGAAATCCGCTTGCAGCAAATGCGTCATTCCATTGCTGAGATCCGAGTCTCTGAATCAGACCAAGTCAGAGCATCTCGTTTGCAGCAAGTGCGTGATTTCATGGCTGAGATCCGAGCCTCAGAATCAGACCAAGCCAGAGCAGCAATGTTGAAGTCGAACATTGACGTGTCAAAAGAATTAGTAAATGGTAACATGGGTTTTATTACAGAAATTATATGGCCAAATTTTCGCAGAGATCAATTATATGCAGAAGACATTCCGTCAGTACCTATCGATTTCGGTCAAGATGGTGTTCACGTAATTAAACCAATATCGGTACAATTTCCAGCAAAATACAGCTATGGAACTGCCGAGAGACGAATGTTGCCATTGATTCTGAGTTGGTCATCGACCGTCCACAAGATGTAAGGCTGTACAGTTCATCATGCAGTCATTTATCTAGGTTCTCGACTGTTTGCAGCTGGACAAGCTTATGTAGCACTTCGTCGTGGAAGATCTTTGGACGGAATTAGAATTGAAGAGCTTGATTGTTCAAAGCTCCATGTAACAGAGCAGCATTAGATGAAATGATTCGATTACGAAGTAACACGTAGTAAGACTTGTCAATATCACTTGTTTGGCAATGAACATACCGTTATGTCTCACTGTGTACATTGACGACTGAAAATAATTACAGGTACTTATAGTTATCACGGAATTAATAGTAGATTAAAACAAACAATAGTTTAAAATTAAAAAGACAAGCTATTATAAATAAACCAAACTAAAAAATAGAAAATAAATAATAGTTTTAAAAAACTAAAAAACACGCTTTTTATAGAAATCCAAACTAAAAAATAAAAAATAAATTGTAATAAAATTAAATTAAAAATAGTGTTCAAAATTTTAATAAATATAAATTAATACGTGTAAATAAAGAAAAATGTATTTTATTTAAAAAAAGCGTGGGGTGCTTTTTAAGATAATATCAAAATGATAATCACTACCCATATCCTTCAATAAAATACTTATAACTATTGACACCATGCACCCCACGCTTTTTTTAAATAAAATACATTTTTCTTTATTTACACGTATTAATTTATATTTATTAAAATTTTGAACACTATTTTTAATTTAATTTTATTTCAATTTATTTTTTATTTTTTAGTTTGGATTTCTATAAAAAGCGTGTTTTTTAGTTTTTTAAAACTATTATTTATTTATAGTTACAATTAACATACTTACTGTCGGTTCGGCCACCGCAAGCAAAAGCTGGTATCTAATTAAACTGGATTGCAAATAAATTCGACATATATTATCTACAATTGCAACACAGGATAAACATAATAGTCTGAAACAACTTTGATTCTGCTTGTTAACACTCACATTACCTAATAAACATATACTAGTCTGTACCCTTATATTAAAAAAGTCATTATTTGCTTGACAAAAGAAACCCCAGTCGATTAACTTCAGTTTGCTAAAATCTGCTCTCGTGACATTTTCATTGAAAATAATTATTTTTAAAAGGTATCACAGATTTGAATGCAGATAATCTTTAAATCTTCTGTATTCTTCATCCTTTACTTTCCTCTCTTAAAAGAGAAATATCCTTTTAAATTTACACAACGCCAACTTTAATTACAACCAGTTTAAATAAAAGAAAAGAATTGTTGAAATTCATCCATAAATTGCAAAGAAAGAATGAGTTTTTTATAGAATTTTGAGTCGGTTAAAAATAGAACATTAGAATTTTAATTAACTAAGAGAAAAGATGTTATAAATCTTAGACGGCATCTTTTTTATACAAACGAAGTCATCAATCAAAATCTTATCTTCCTTTGCTGTCAGTCGAAGAAAACTAAAGTATTATGAGTTATGCGATTCTCTTCATTGATAAGATTATATGGTGCGTCATCAATATCATCTTTTATTTAAGTATTAACTTTTATCTCTGATTAGAAATTGCTAACGGTATTAATTTCATAGGCTGGTATTTCTTCGGGCATTTCAGGTTCAATATATTATAATTTTGAAAATTTGATGCATATTAGAAAAAAAGGAAAGGAAAGAAGTCTGAAATTAAATGAAAAAATAGAAAACAATTTAACTTTGACTGCACCGTTAGCCTAGTTGTTTAAGCGGTCGCCACGCTGTCTTGCGCTAAGTCTTATGGGATCAAATCCTACCTGTGAAAATATATTTTGTTTGTTCCACAAATGTGTGTTTGTAAGCCCCTCGACAGAGGAATATATTAATAATCCGTTGACTTTAAAAAAAACTAATGCTGGTATTGGGATGGACATGTTTTGCGAAGGTTGAGGAAAACGTGGCGAGGAAAATATTAGTCTTAGGAGTTGAAGGATACAAGAGAAGAGTCAAAGAAAAGGTGGATTATGTGGTGGAGTTATGATGGAAGGAATGATGGAAGGAGAAATAAAACATGCTGCGCCCATATTTCAATATCTATATTTTAGAGGTTTGAAAACGAAGAAAGCCGTTGTTTTCTCCAATGAAAGCTATTAATGAACTTCCCCGACATGCTCACCATAACAAATTACCTTTACGATTTCAATGTCTTACTTCTTAAAATGAAGAAAGTATGTAGCTTTAGGGTATACCTATAGCTTCATACTTTCTTCATTTTCTAAAAGCTAAATACCACTACAAATATATGTGTAATATTTAGATATAATTACTATCATTTCTTAATATCAACATAAGTATTACTAACTAGATACATTAGGTTTCACATTTAATAGTGTAATTGCAAAATCGCTGATGGTCTAAATGAGCCCATTCAGCTTAATTGTGGCACACGCGCTCTTGAGAGAGGCCTATTTCCAGTGTCATGAAACGTTGATGAGTGACAAATGAGCAATCTGAATTCGTACCCGTTGACGAGAATCCACATTTGACATTACAAAATGTATTTAAGGGTAGATTTGAAATTCGAATACGTATGTCTATGCAGGTAGACGTATCTCTGTGATAAATCCGTGATATTGGTACGGATTATTTGTAGTAATAAGTTTCCATATGGATTTTGGTTCGTAACCAAATGATGGAATATTGTTTATTTTTAACTCTGCCAGTAGATTGTATACCTAATATGTGTGGTCCAACCTATTTTAACTTTTCTATTTTGAATTTAGCTTTAAAAACTTTTTGAATTCTAGACACTTCAAATTTGAGGACATCACGAAAGACTCGTTTGATTTGTTCTTCTTAACACTCTTGACCAAAGCGTAATGTACCTCTTGATTAATTTGATGACTGGTAGAGTATGCGTACCATCATACTTTTATGCATAAAGCTATTAAATATATAAAAAAAATTTTTTTATAAATTTATTTGATAATTTTAAAGTAAGATTTCGTATTCACTTATAATATTAAAATCATCATCATCATCATCAACAGCCTTTAACAGAAAAGAGGTTTTGTCCTACTATACCACGCTGGCCAGACGGGTTGGTATAGGGTTGGTTTCAAGTTTTCCTTCTCTTTGCATTGATGTTAAACATAAACATTGATTTTCTGCTGTGATTAAAATAGTAAAAGTTGTCGTTATAACACGCCCCTGAATAAAAACTTGTAAAACAGTGCAATCTTATATCAGATTCGTGATTAATTGTACGAACTACTCTTAAGCACGATTTTGTTGTAACAAATGTTATGGCCAAACCATAAAATATATACAACCGAGCAGTTAATTATGAACGCAAGCTTTTAAAACTGTAATTTATTTAATATTTCAAACTTTGTATGGATTAAATTGAACGCAGAAGAATGATATTATACACGCGAAACTCATCAAACATGTGGAGGTACCCGACAGTTTAAAATTAGACAGAATCAGGTGTTCGGCTCTGTAATGTTGTAGGTCTATATCGAGAACTGCTGTTATTGCCCGGGTACAGGCTCCATCATGACTTAAACCCGTTTGTACAAATGTAGATGGGATAGCAGTTTAAAGTTCAAAGTGCAATCGTAGATTGTGAAAACCTTTTCAAACTCAAAGGAAATGGTTAGCGTTTGTGTTGAAATTATTACCCCTTAGAATAATAATAAAAGCAGATCATACAAAGGAGAGGCCTATGTCCAGCAGTGGACTGTTAAAGGCTGTTGATGATGATGATGATACAATAGAGACTAGATTGGCAGGCATCCCACCTGTAAAAGTATGAAAGGCAGAGTGAAAGAAAGATATAGTATGAAGCATGAAAGTACGAGAAGTAGCAAGCGAGAACTGGTATGAAAGGTTTTAGAATAGAGTAGGCTCCAAAGAACATCGGAGGTGCAAGAATTAAAAAAAAAAATATGTTAGCTCAATTGACAGTATATACAGTACCTCACACAGAAAATCAACTTACAATGGTTATGTATGTTAGTAAGTGCGAGACTTCGGACCCAATAATCCAGAAAGATCTCAATAAACCGCCTTAGTCACCTTTGGTTCACTATGCATGCACATATACATTCGCAATCAGTATGATGACATAATTTTCATGAGGCAGAGAATAGTCACTTTCGCAGGCCCTCAAATAAACAAAATACTAATAAAATAAAAGTGTATCTTTTATTTGCCCAGTCATTTTTGCCCATCATGACAATAACCAGCTCTTAAAAGCTTTGATACAGTTTGTACGAGACCTGCATGTTTAGACACTGTTTGCAATTTGATATTATTGTCCAGTCATGCCTACAGTTTTGATACTGCGCTGGCATAACGGCGCGTGTAGTCAGGCCTTTAGCAGCGGTTTAATAAAAATGTTATTTCATTTTATGAAACAGAGTTGCTAATTAATTACCGAACCAACCTGAAGTTGAGCTGAATTTTACGACCTATATTTATAGTCTACATGGCGGAAACTTTTGAGTGTAGTTATTACCAATTAGGTAGTAGAGATACGCTGATTGCAGAACGAACAACGGTGGTACAACCCTCTCACAGAAGATCAACCTAAAGTGCCGCGATTACTGCTGTTCTGTTTCTTTGATGAGTGGAAAACCTGAGGCCAAATGATACAGAAGAACCTCGATAGCCTGTCATAGAGTGTATCACATTGCTGTATTATATCTATATTCGCATTGAGTATGTAACCAAAACTCTCAGTTTCAACTTTTGCTTTCCAACAGGCAAAGTAGTCACTTTAGCTGGCTCAAATATAAAAAACGATAAACCCGATTTTGACTGAATTTTTACATTCAAATAATTACTTAACCTGGAAAGAATAAGACAAAGACTTTTAAACCAAAAAAATACTCCATACCTTTTACCTACATTTTTAGTATTCTAAACTTCGAAGAGAACATTAAATCAAGATGTGTAAAATGCCTACTTCATTACCTAAATATTTTTAATTACTGATTTTAGACTATTTTTAGAGGTTTTAGTATGTAAATAAAAGCCAACAGTAATTTAAGGTTATTGTTTAGCAGGTGCGACACTCCGTGCTGCGGGCAAGTCTTGGCGAGCTGAGCATAAAGCCGCGCGCACACTCGGCATTATAGTTGGAGCATTTCTATTATGTTGGCTGCCATTTTTTCTTTGGTAAGTTTCATCATTTAAAGTAATTACTAGTCTTAGTATACCCGTAGTCATAGGCGCTGGTGTAGAATAAGATCATGGACTTTTAAGTTCTATTGACAGGTAGTGAATTTCAGTATGTTATTTACAGCTGTGAATATGAAAATCTAAAACATAATCAGCAATATTATAACATAAATGCATTTGATAGTAAAAAAATAACACAAAGCTTACTTTTGTAATAAAACATAATATTTAATGTGGAAGACAATATGAGTTGATTGTTTTTCTCAAAAATCTTGTCAACAATACGAACTCAAATAATTATTTCACCTTTTTCCTTGAATTCTCTACTGTCTTACTAGAAACAAATATCCGAAATCTTAATAGTTCTTTTGTTAACAAGAAGAACTCGCACATTGCTATATTTCCAATTTCCTTCGATCATGTTCGACAATATTTCAACCTATTTTATGAGTCTAGGCTCGTGAAATTCTTATCTTTATCGGTTGAAGTCGATTCAGTGAACAATTTTATGTTCTCTGGTGCCTCAAGTTTCACTGTTTTATCATTTAGCCGGAACACATCAATCAATATATCCTTAAACTAATATAAAAAGAGTTGTGCACGCTTAGTATCATCATCTTCCTAGCCTTATTCCCAAAATTATTTGGGGTTGGCTACTAGTTCAACCGGTTTTACCTGAATATCAATTTTTTCACGGAACGTTTGGCTTCGGACCTCCGCCACCCTAAGGGTAACTGAAATTCGAAGGTTGAACCAGTCGTCAGTAAATTTGAAGGCACCGACTTCCCATTTACGATTGCCATTGATATTCATGACAACCGGGATCGACGGCTTTACGTGCTCTCCGAGGCACGGGCGTGAATCACCGCCAAGCTTCCAAACTCCGGGCTGCTATTAGGAATTTCCTAAAAAAAAACAAAAACACTTTGCGTAGATACGTAGTGTGATAATGTCGACAAGGTGCTGCAATAAAATAACGAAAAATATATTAAAATTATGACATTCTTTGTTAGTTACTCTGAAATATCTCACTGACAATATCGTCCTCGTAGTCAATAAGTTCACTCGAATTTAGTTAAGTCAAATGTGTGAACTGCGTCAGTTTTGTCTAAATAGTAAAGAGTTTATGCATTTTAATAATTTTATGTCCTCCCTTATTTGAATCTAGTCTAGTCTTGAAATCTATACATGTCAAATACCTTTTCCAACTGACCCATTTAACAACGCTGAGAATAGAGTACTGTAATAAAACTTTTAATTTTTAATCGCAGATGATTTTCGAAACATCGCTAAAAAGGTTATGTAGGGCATTTTACAGTACTATGAAATAACGTCATTATCAAGGTGCTCAAAACAATTAATGAATAATAAATAAATATTTTCGGACATCTTACACAACATCATCTAGTCTCAAACCAAGCTGAGCTTGTACTATGGGTACTAAACAACTAATATAAATACATTAACTTTCTTAAGTTTTTTGGAAATACATACATATCCATCTTAATAATGACAGCATTCTTGTTGTCGTATTTCGTTGGTGAGTGTGAGACCGGAGGCCCAATCATTCTGCATCATTCTCCCGCCCTTCGAAGGCCGGGAGAATGATGCAGAATAATCTAACCAGGCTGCCATGGTATGGGTCGCCATGCTACATTGCCTACCCCTCACAATAAGCATGGTGACCCCTACTCCTAGATTCTACTCATGCTTTCCATCAGGCAGAGTAGAGTCACTTTGGCAGGCTTAAATATAAAAAAAAAAAAAAAAAATTATACATAGAAAACACAGACTCACACAAATATTTGGTCCAACTCGGGAATCGAATTCGAGACCTCTTGATCAGGAGCCGCAAACGCTAGCCACTAGACCAACGAGGCATTATCAAAGCAATTATTCAACCAATTATCGAACGAAGACGCGGATAATGGCTAGATACTTATATTATAATAAAGGCTATAACTGGAACTACGGACCTGTATATTACGACCGTTACTATTTACGAGTATAACCGGCTGGGACAAATTCCATTGTATAGTTAGGACCGATGTCTTTTTCAGAGAACCACTTTCTGATAACCTAATTTATTTATTGCTTCTAAAGTTTACTTTAAAAGTACGCCCTCATTCTATAATAATAGCAGGAATTCACTGAAATATTAGATAAATTATTGTAGTTTCTTTAATTGGCTCAAGTATTTTAACAAGAAATTTAATAGAATCAGCAACCCCACGCAACTTTGAATCATGCTCGACTCCTATTTGTCTAAGCATAATTTTATCTACCTATCCTATCTTAGGCATGCCAGCAAAATACACATTTAAAAAAAATGTGCAGTTGATAGCTTCGGAGCTCATAGATATGATTAAAAAGTATTCCTTGCAATTTTTGGTTGCATGAATAAATTAACGATATCAAACGTTATGTGATTTCTATTAAAAAGTATATAACATAATGTATTGAATTAATTTACAGTTTAAATTCTTCATATAAACTTAATATAAAAGAAAGAAAAAGTAAGGTAGTTAGGGCCACTCTGATTTCAGCTCGATTAGGTCGGCTCAACCGAGGTGTTACTTTTGACAAAAAGACAACATTCGTGCAGTTTCAATGGTGAGTAAGAGATCGGAGGCCCAATGATCAAAAGCGTCTCAATAGTCCACCAAAATATTGGTCACACACTACTCTTGGATTCTACTCAAGCTTTCCATCATGCAGAGCGGAGGAATTGTGGCACGTTGAAAAGAAAGAAATGTGATAAGAGAAACGCTCATGGCCTATACGGCCATCGCAAACTGGGCGACTTGTCGCCGCGTCTAGCCGACAAGACGCGGCGTTGTCGTTTCATCGGGCGTGTCTGACGCCTAGTGTGCGGAGCTTAGGGACTTTACACACTGGCGACGCGAACACGCGCGTAGGCGCGGGCAGCCAATCCCGGGACTGGCGTGTTTTCTATACTAATCGATGTACTTGCATACAATATTAAAATGTGCCGCTCCGCGCTACGCGTCGTAGCGCGGTGCAGTGTGAGAATCGCCTTAGAGCAAATTTTATGAAGTTTGTCGGCCGCAGCCTGTCGTGGCGTCAAGTCGTCGAGCTATCGCTGTCGCGTGTAGGCTAGTGTGCGTCTAGTGATGGGCTTTAGGTGATTGTTTCCAATCACATAGAATGAGCAACGACAAAAAGTGTATTACTATTTTAGTAGAAATTGTAAGTTTAGGATGCGTGTTATTTACACGCTTTATATTAGCTTCACCTGTATGTTTGTTTGTAACAGACTCCTTTGGGTGCGATTTTGAACCACTTTAAACGGCCAGATTTCATTCAAACTTTGTAGATTTATCGAGGACAGATGATAATACACTAATTAGACAAAAACGTTGAAACATATTAGTATTTTTTAGTCTAGTAGTTTAAGTTGATATTTATTGATAAAACCCTACATTACAATTATAACCACCCACCCATTAATGATATTAATGTACAAAAATAGGCTACCTGTAAATTATCTTTTTTGTGCAGGTACGTAACAACAAACGTCTGCGGCGAGCCTTGTGAGACCCCTGCAGTAGTTGTCGGCGTACTTTTTTGGATCGGCTATTTCAACTCGGCGCTCAACCCACTCATCTACGCGTACTTCAACCGGGACTTCCGAGACGCATTTAAAAATACGCTCATGTGTGCACTGCCTTGCTGTTTCACCTGTTGGAAGGACACGGGGACGGCACAGTTCGTGTAGTAATTAAGACCTGCGACTAAGAATCGCAAAGACTGTAGTGTGTTTTAGCATCGAAGTGTTTGTATGTGTAGTTGATCAAACAATATTGTGCCCTCGCCATGTTTAATTTAAGCTTATTTTAAAATGTCTCGCTCTAATTACAATCCGAAGTTCAGTTTGTAAATTAAAATTAGGTGATTCGAACTATGAATTTCATTTTAAATCACGATTATTAATTAAGTATTGAGAAGTATTTCAATAATGAGTTACAGCTTAACTAATATTTGTGATCATATTTTATAATTTGGTACGTATTGAATATTATTTTCACCCGAAAAAACATATAATGTATATTCTGTCAAAGCGCAATCACTCAAGACTTTGAGCATAACTTCGATGATTAAATATATTAAGAGTGACAGTTTTCAAGTAGAATTATTAAATGTTTGTAAAACGGGTGCGATAGTAATCAATTTATAGTTGTGAAATAATTTAATAGTGTTCTCAATAGTAGCAATAATAATTAAATAACTTCAAAACTTTGCGTTAATGATAATCGTATAATTATTATAGGTATATACGAGAAATAATGAATAGATCATGTAATTAGGGTTTAATTTATGCCATATTTTTTTTGTATATTCCGTCAATGGATATTTTAATTTATGCCAAAGGGACTCTAATTAGCCATGATGAAATCATGAGTAGTATGCAAGAGTAGAATCATAAAATATTCATTGTTAATTATATACTTTTATATTTTGAGTTATTTGGATTACAATCTGAAATAAACCCTAAAAGCTTGGACCCTAGCTTCAGTCCGTAGAGAGTTATTTTAATTTCAGCTAATAATATTGTTATAGTAATATGATCCTAATATATTCATAGGTCGTAAGTTATATATTTAGTTGTTTTGTATATTGAATATATTCTTTAAACATACATAAAAGGTAATTATAAAATGTTAACGTAACTAGTCTTAATAATAGTTGCTCAAATTGTCCATCTGATGGCAATAAGCATTAGGTAATTATCGAGTTTAGGCTAAATTGTTTATTAAAAAATATATATTTAGAAGCTTAATTCATTGTAAATAATAATATACATAGAAAGAACTAAGTATTCAGAGTATTTTTAGTATATAGATAATAATACGTTAGATACTTAAATGATTATTATTTTTCTCTGTGTAAAACCATTAAATCTTTCTCAGGTTCCTATCAATAAAAATGTACTTATGCACATATATTTTAAAGTTAATCATTTCAGCTTAAATGCCATATACATAAAATATAGAACTAAATAATGAATAAACAGTGAGGTATACTAAAATTAAGTCATTTTGTACTCTGCTCTTTCCACTTCATGTTAATTCCTCCAGTCCAGTACAGTTTTTTCAACATTTAAGTGTGTAAACATAATAATTTTATTAGCTTCTTTAGTACTTGTTTAAATTACATTTTCGCACACAATTTTGCACACAATTGTGTACTATTACTCTCTCTTGTATAGTTCATTGGTCTCCTTTAAAATTTGAGACCGTAGCCGAAACCGGCTAGGAGTATTGCGTTATAATTATCATTTTGACGTATTTTTAACGAGACAATATCACATAATTATTATTATTTTTCACATAATTTTATTACATAATTAGTTTATAATTAATCTTTTTAACAAACATAAGAATGTGTCAAAAATAGAAGGGAACAAGTTTAACTGTCTTGATTATAAGTAGCATTTGACTTTTAGTACTGAGGCGAGTTACACATACAAATAATCAAAAATATACTTCACTGCCATCTAACAAAGGCACATCGAACTACATAGTAACATAAAAATGGTATAAAAAGGTCTCACGCCGATTAGCATATATACAACTTCTTAACATAAACCGTAGAACGGTGGCACGAAATAATATTCCTGGCCGTGACCCGCCAGACCCGTGAAGCTATGGAGATCCAATATACATTTAGTACCAAAGTATATACGATCACAGTTCAAGTAATATTGGTCGTCAAATATAAATCAAAATTCAATAGCCATACAATCTCTACTAGAAACGATGTGGTATTTGGATCGTCAGAAAAATTGTATACATCTTACCAATGATACAAAAATATACAGATTTCATTAAAGAAAGGAACATTTGAAAGCGTTGGAAAAAGCATTTTTGTACGAGCGAAACTATAGTTAAAGGTTGGTGATGACATGAATGTAAATTTGTTTCAGAGTAAAGATTTTAGGCCCTAATTACTTATCGATCATCGTGCAATTATTCAATCAGTTACTAGATTGTCTGTCACCAAAGGGACAATTAAATTCTATTAAAAAAACTGTTTGCGGGGAATTTAATTAAGAAAATTTAGAACAACACAGGAGAAACTATCGTATTTTTCAATTCAAAACTGAGTGTCACTTCTTGTGGGGGGAGATCTTTGACTACTCTTAGACTCACATATAAAAAAACAATTGCCTGTTACTACGAACTCATACATGACATTTAAAACAAAGCGTTCCAAACATCACACACACAGAGACACCTATTGTATCATAACAGTGTAATGCATATGCCCATTTGGACTTACGATTTTAGTAACAGGGACTTCCTACCGCGTGACTCTGTAACCAAAATAAAAATTAATATGCGTTACAAAACTAATATCAAGTTTAACAGATAAAGCTAAACAGAAACAGTTACAGTGATATATGAATACATGTAATTAATTTTAAAATCACGACACAAACCACAATAATTAGATTATACAAAGCCTCCATTGTTTATAGACACGCGATGTTACGTGTTTTGTATTAAATTTGTTCGAACAATGTTTCATGAACGCAATGATCTATATTAATGTGCAGCATTTATGACGAAAGCGTTGCTGATTAAATATGAGTTAAACTAAGATAGATACAATGTGAGTCTGTTAAATGTTTTATGACCTTTTGGTAAGTGCTCAGAGTATTTATCTATAGGTCATAAAACATTTAGATCCAACGCTTCAGATTTAAGACGAAAATACCAGCTTGACTTGTAGTTTTGATTGTGGGAAAATTATTGCTTTTTACTTCTTGGGTATTAACCCAAGAAGTAAAAAAAATAGCTTTTTTTAAGTAAAAAGAAAAAGAAATTAGATCTGTACTCATTTCCATACTTGCTAAAATATTATTATACTTTATAACTATTTAATATTCTACAAAATTATAAGACCCGAACAAACTTTTCAACATCCCGTATATGACGGCAAGGAATAAAGAGAAAAGTCAATATACACATCAATTTATACTTTATGTAAAAAGCTGTAGGATAAATTTACAATGAGCTTTTAGCGTCAATTGATGTCATGTTGTTGAAAGGAAACAACACGGCACACATGTTTGAACACGAGGGAATAATTATGTATCATGCCAATAGCAAAGACAGTAATTGAATTCTCAAACACAAAAGAGAAGTTATCGAAGCAAAGTATTAATAACAAGTTTGAATTATATTGTTTGAACTTTTAACTCATCATTATTTAGGAAAATACAATAACCAACACTGACAAGTTCTCGAGATGTATATACATATTAGATATATATCTGTAAATTAGAGGTATACAACATTAAGTGGCTAAAGTCATTTTTTACACTAAAGGCGAAAATGCGCGTAGTGAAATTTCGAATGCAATTTTGAGAAAGTTATAAAAGCAGAGTAATTAACTTAGCTGTATTTTTTAAAATAAATAGAAGGAAATATCATGAATTACACATAATTACGATATAACGATATTATCTAATATCATTTGAGTGTTATATACCATTGTATATTTCTTTTTATAATATATAACACTTAACACACAATACTGGGCATTACTGCTACCATTTCCTGAGCTACGAAGATATTTAAGCTACTTCAATTTGCTACGAACAGCGCTACGAAACTACGACGAAACTACCATACTTAGCCATAGTCTAGTAAAAAAAAATATTCTCGGTTTTTATTTGATTGACAAAACTAAGCAGAGCTTGTATTATGGGTACTAAATAACTGACTTAAATACATAAACATACTTTTTTTTTGTAAATACACACATATTATACATAGAAAAACACCCAAACTCCGAAACAAATATTTGCGGATCACACAAACATTTGGTCCGACCCGGGAATCGAACCCAAGAGCTCTTGTTCAGCAGCCGCATACGCTGACCACTAGACCAACAAGGCAGTCAATTAGGTTAAGCAATCATGTTCATATTATGCGTACTATTCGTATTGCAGTAATAAGTGAACCACCATGTTACAAAAAACTCACCACCATACTAACAAGTCATTGCTATAAACTTCTTAGTTTCATCATCAAGTTGAAAATTTATTTCTACGCCTCTGTACTAACTTACGTTGATTGTAGCATCTACTCTTTGTTTTACATATTTTTCTACTAAATTAGCATAACTATCTTATCAAATAACAAATGGTAAAAGTATTCTGTATTCAAATTACTTTTTAAAAAAATGTCACCAAAATACACAGTGAAAAACCGTTAGCCAGAATTGATATTTGTCCCGCAATAAAAGGCTATACAGTGTGTTTAAAATAATTGCGTTCCAACCAACCGTTACGATTCACGCATCAAAGCAAAATCGCATATGAAAAATTCTGTTTCACGCGTGGCAGCCTTTCGATACGGTGCCTAATAGCGCGTAAATATTTGGCCTATATGTCAAATAAATGTAGGTAAGCGGATTACGGTTATAAGTTACGATCATAGAAAGGTAATATTCTAGGCTAAATTATTCCGGTACCGGGGTTACTAGGTCAGTGGCGCTCTGAGTACACCGCTTCTCCCGGCGACCGGCTTTTGAGAGATTGTTTGCTGTAAATTTCCGTGCTCGGCCGGATTCAACGTAGCTATACAAATCTGTAGAAATATGTTTAATACAGCGAATATTTGTCTATTAAGAACTGTTTTCTAAAATACGGTAACTAGTTTCGTTTATCCCAGCCACACATAGGCCACTACATATGTTCGACTACATATACAATGCTGGTTGGTGAAGGGTTTTGTTTCGAATTTTCCTGCTCTTTGCAGTGATGAAGTGCTCATAGCAATTACCATGGGTAAGCAACGACGGCGAGGTCAGTACTTAGATGGGTGACGGTTTGTGACATGAACTTTTATGAACGATTGCGTTAAACCGTCGTTCCTGGTTGTTGTTATAAGGGTGGCTTAAAACATTAAACGAATTACGCAGCCACAACGTATCTTGCCCGTCCCCAACCCGCACTCGGCCAGAGTGGGGACCTACGGCCTTAACCCTCTCACGAGAGGAGACCAGAGCCCAGCAGTGGGACACTATGGGTTTTTGATGATGAGGTAGTGATGTAGTACTGCGTACTTCGCTCCATTAGTTGGCTCTTACGACAACCATGGGATGAACAGGGATGGTGAAATTTGATATTCTTAATTGAGTGATGACTGACGAGTCGTACAAACTTACATTCTAAATACTCCAAATATAAAATAATTTTCACAGTTCGTAAATCAATCCCATTCTTTCATCACGTTCCGGTTTACCGATGTACAATAGAACTTGGAACGCACCGACGCGTCGTAACAACTGATGCGTGAATTGGAACGCAGTGGACTACAATTGGCTAATGTACTGGACTGGACCTAACAAGGTGTGGATTTTTAAGCGGTCTATTTTTGTACACCCTATGGATTGAGGAAGGCAATTTCAACACACTCAATTCAAACTTTAAAAACAAAATAATATCATTAGACAAAAACATAATTATTGATTTAATTAATTGACACACTTATGATACAATGTATAAAAACAATATTGTATTATATTCTGAATGTTTTAAGTAATCTTAATTGTGATATTAATTTAATCAAAGCTATTAACACCTTAATTACATTTTAACGCCTTGTTAACTTCGGCTTACAACTTCTCTCTACATTTCCTTATGCTATTAGTGATAAGTGTGTACAAGTATTGAGTGTTCTGAACATTTTTCTAAATGTTAATTCTCAGAACATTTATAGTATAAATATTTAGACTTAAAATAATAAATTTTATAATGTAAATATTGTAAGAATAAATCTTTAAAATACCTTCTGATCCTCTGTTTTAAATGTATATATTGATATCTTCATTTAAATTACACTAACTCAAATATTTAACTTTAAATTAAATGAAAAAAAGTCATTTAACCAACTCTTCGATCTAATCCTAATGATTGTAAAATAAGTATTTGATAGATTTATCACGAAACCCTAGAGGTAAGAATTATTTATTCATTTCAAGCCACAATTTAATCATTTGTATGACCGGCTCATCCTTAAAGCCGCAAGCTCATGTGATTAAATTGTGGATGTAGATTTAATCTTAGTGGCTTTTGAGGTTAGGTACATTAGACTTTGTTCTTACAAGATAAGAAATCATTGACTTTACAATTAAATCACATATGATGTAGTTACTTTAAACATAAATATTTGTTACCATATTAGCATTACAAATCTATATATTTTAATTTTGGTAGTTTAGGTTGTAACTATTTAAATGACTAACTTAATTTTTTTTTATTAATTTAAAACAACATCTTACTTAAAAGTAGAAAATATATCATTAATATTTTTACTTTTTATTATTGTTCTTTTATATAATCTTTTATAAAATTTGCCTATTAGCCTAAGAGTATGTATAAATAGGCATATTTCTCATCTAGATCATCACCAACTAAACGCAATGGTTTATCCATCACTTGTTAGTGGGTTCCAAGAGTTCCTAACAAACGTTGACAGTGGTCAAACTCTTGATTAAGAACAAAGTTTGGTGCAACTACTATGTAGAAAGTTTGTTTCAAAAGGGGAAAACAAATACGTAAATAAGTGTTAAAAATATAATATTAATTTATATTACAATTGTATATAAATTGGTATTACAGAATTGGTTGTACACTGACGCTTTTTATAGGAGACATAGATATTTAGGATAAGTATATATTTTAAATTGTAAGTGAAAAATAAATATAAGTATATTAGTGACAGCAATGTTGTAAGTAATAGTAAATTCGTTAGTAGAAGAACGTAGTTGCTTATGTTTGCTTTTCAAATCCTAGAATAGATTTTGCGTAAATTAAACTTGAAGTCTTCTAAAGAAGTAATGTGTAGTATTATTGAAATATACTAAATATAAATCATATTTTGGCGAAGAAGACTGTATTATACACACATGTACGCAGCGCAGGCTTTGAGATTGTTTTTCAAGTTATGTTATTCAAATTTGAATCCGAAAATAATTTTAAGATGGATTCAAATGCTAATATTAAATTCGCACGCTTCGCTGTTGCTCATTGATGTATTAAAAAATATATATCAATGCTGTTGCTACTCGATTTTGACATTTCTTTACAGATTTTTTTATACAATGCTCCACACATGTAGTTAACTACTACTTTTCTAGACCACAATAGATATTATAAAATTAACTGGAAAGTATTGAGCAAGATATAATCTTTATTTTTTGGTAAATGATAAGGAGGGCGCTTTGATAAATGTCAGTTATTTAAACTAAAACACAAACAAAATCTTTCCTGGACCTGCAACGGAGGCTGTGGAGTAGTCATATTTAAGCACCTATATTTTACAATTTGGTCCTACTGACATAACAGCCAATATACTCACCCTAACCAGCCTAACCCAGCAAGCAATTTGCACAGCGTGGGTTTTAGTGAAATCCAATTTTCAACTCTATTTTATTGTCATGAGGATAAAATTTCATTAACATCTTCAAAATGCTCTGGTTGGGTACTCGGAATAGTTTTTCTTTGAAGTCATTTTTTTGTAAATATAATCTATTGATAGATTTGATTTGATAAAATACGACAATGCTATGTTTTTTAATAATAGAATTATGCCTTTCAGTATTATAAATTATATCAATCGAATCACTCAAATATATATTAAGAACGCGGTATTTTATCTGTATGGTAACGGGTCGATAATACAGAGTGTCATTACCCCCTATCAATTCCATGGGTGATGTAAGAACAAAATTAAACTGTTTTTATTTCAACGCCTTGTTACGCACTTTTATAAGATAAATAAAGATACATTCTTTATCAGCTTCCCTGCAACGAGATTCTGATTCTAGTATTAAGATTTATTTCTCTTTGTCACAGAACACCTCTCCAAGACTACACAATTTATGTAGGGTGGCTTCCTCCGTTTATTCAAATATCAATCGTAAAGAATTGTTTTTCTCGGTATTCGAGTTGTTCTTTTATAAATATGTTGGTGGATTGCCACAGAACATAGGTATTTCAATCGTTTAGTAAATAATATACTTTTTTTAGAATACAATATATTGAAAATTTTTATGGTAATGAATAACACAGTTTCTATTGTATTGTAATATATAAATTTCTCAAACATTTAATCTATCTTTATTGCTAATAAACATTTCTCATATTATTCAAAAAACTTATAAGTCAAAATTTCTAAATGTTTTGCTAACAAATAATATTTACTTCAATGTTTAAGACCCGTACAGTTATATCAGCTTATTTTAGATTTCTAACTTTTACCAACAGAAGTCAGGCATAAAACTTAGAAAGTTTCTTATAATTCATGAACAAAATACAAAATTTCTCTCAGAAAGAAATAATTCACAGTTAAACTTTATGTTTATGCTGTGTAATCTAATTTTTTGGTGTGTTAATAACGTATTCAAACTCCAGCCTTTAACAGTCCACTGCTGGACATAAGTATCTCCTTAGGTTATGGCCTATCATACATAAACAAGCTCACTTTATATTTGAAGTAATATAAAGCTCATAATATTCAGCAATATTAAACAGCGTCCCATACAAGTTTTTGAGCTACATAAACAGTTATTCGTACGAATATAAATGGTCAACATTGAAACAGTTATATTCTCTAAAAATATTCTACAGTAAACTAAATACTAAGCACTACCCTTATGCCAGAATACATAAGTCATTTAAAAGTTGTATAGAATTGTTTTAAGTTACTGTCTTCTTATAAAATTGCTGCAAACACAAAATTTTAAAGTCATAATAGTAGTTCTTAAAGCATTATTTTTTATTATTTGAGGTTAAATAAACAAATAATAATATACCAATAAATTATTTGAAGAAAATAATAACTATATTAGACCTCATACAGTAAACTTTTTCTTTTTCCGCTTTAATAACTTATGATTTGGTTTAATAAATAATTTCAGATGTGTTAGTAATTTCGATAGAAGATTGTATATTGCTTTCATTCCATTCTTCGAGTCACCTCTATTTAAAAGCATATTTTCCCATTAAGCCGTAAAACTTTCCAGTTGATTTTATTCTTAAAAGTGTATTTTTAATTATGATTTCGGTATAACTTTCCACTTACTTTTATTCTTATAGGTTCTTAATTTCTTTTTACATGATCTAACGATCGTGTAAATTACAAAAGCCTGTGCTCAGCTGTGTACGGTAAAGTTGTTTAGGAAAACTTCTGGTTTAATATTACATGTTTATTTTTTTAAAGAATTATGAATCTGGAAAGCTTATTAAAAAACTTACGCCTCGCTCTATGTAGTTTTAGATAAAAGTGTTAAATTATTGTGTATAGATGATAGGATAAAATGGTGACGTAACTGCATATTTTAAATATTAAAGAAATAAAATATTAGTAGTGATAATCATATGTCGCGACAAAATGCTTTTAGTATTAACTAGGCTAATTGTACATATTGTAAATGATTAAAACGGTCGAATGAATAAGAGCAATAATAGCTGGTAATTGAAAATTATAGTTGTGTGTACATTCAATGATACTGTTTTTATGTAGAACATAATAATAATTGAATATTGTTGCAACGTGTTAATGTCGTAACTTAGTTATTGTAAGTATTAAAGAATAAAATGTATGATTGTAGTTTCTTTTTCAAATAGCACCTTAATCTTGGCACCAGAAAATAATAGTAAGTAGAGCCGTATTACACGCCTACGTTTTTTTTCTTTTATCAGACTACCAAAGTGCAAAGTGTACAGATATGAGCCTTCCAAAATGATTCTGACTGACTTTGCCTCATAGAAAGTATGAGAATTCAAGAGTAGTGATCACTATGCTCATTGCAGCATGGTGACCAACACTTAGCCGGCCTATTGAGATGCTTCTGTATCACTGCGCCTCAGTTTTAAGCTATTGTATAGCTTTTATCGTGGGCTTTGAGCGCGGCGACCGAATCACCAAAAAATATGACTGTAACTGCAGTGCGACAAGGATGTGGCCGCTCCGTGCTCTATAAGTAGATTAGCACATGTGTGCTGCCGCCATCGGCCGTTATCCGTTGCCTTGACAACACAGTCATTCTAAATTCTTCTTCTTTTTTTTTTAGTTTTTTTATTCCATAGATACCTATGCTCATATTACTATTATGTTCTCTGTTAAGTTATCATTGTCTTTCGTTTAATAGGATGATTATATTATTTGGCAATAATATTGTTGTTAAAAAGACAGTGTAGGTATATTGTTTTGTTAACTTGAATTAATATCAAAGAATAAAAATACTGCATAAATAAAAATAATAATTATAATTGCATAAGTTGATAAAAAATGCTATGCAATAGATTTACCGCGGCAGTCTCCGAGTGCCACACGACTTTTATTTTATTGGTTTACCAACTATTGTTTACACAGTACAAAATCAAAAGTAAATTACATAAAAAGAGAATAGCAGTATTGTAACAATATTACTTATAGGTAAACTCCGCATACAAAGAGTTATACCGTACATTACAGTAGTTTAGTTAGTACGAAAATTCAATACAATTTAAAAAGAGAAACAAGATGTATTATGAAACCCAGTAATCATTAAAAAGAGAGAGTGTACACTGGCTTTCACGTAGGTAATAACCTGTATTTAAACATATTTTTACGTTTACATTTATATTTATACTTCCCTTGCTACTGATCTGGGAGGTTCATAAGTAAACAAGACCTAATTTTACTCAAGGAGTCGACGTATAGGTCAACGAAGTCACTGCAGCTATTGATGTTCTTGCATACACCAACGAAACATGACAGTACGAATTAATAACAGCTTGGCAGTCTATGAGCGGGTACTAGCAAGAGCTCTTGCCACGCCAACAGTACTTTTACTCTATATTCTTCGGTTTTCATTTATAGGAAACAAAAGAATATTAAAAATGATTTTAAATAATTGAACTATTGCTTAAATATAAGTCTCACAGAGGTTTAATTACGTAATGAAAGTTACGTAACAAGGATTTATATTCCATTTTCCAATGAAAATACATTCGAACGTATTCATAATAAAAGAGAATAATACCACTAATATTTTTGAAACAAACTGAGCGAAAGGGTGCTGTTGTACACTATTAAAAGTGTTCCGAAATCACTTTTCAAATCTTGTTATGAAGGTTTTCTTCCCAATTTATGTGATTTTTCTTCAACTGACGTTTTTTATGATGAATCCTTATGTATTTATAAAGGTTAATATAGGAATATGGAGTGTCCCCACTCCTATTTATTTCATGGGTTTCGTAAGAGGCGACTAAAGGAGCTAGCTAAGCTTCACAATATCACTGCAAAAGAGAAGGAAAACTTGATACTAGCCTCTTACTAATTAAACATGTCACCAGCATGGTATAGTAGGCCAAAATCTCTTTTCCTAAAAAAGGTGAGGTGATGGACTATTAAGACAATTGATGATGATGATTACCCTACTTTAATTTTGTAAGTTGTAAACAACTAGTATGGTTGAGCTGATAAGCTGTATCATTAAATAATGCATTCATAAAATTGAACTCACTGGTACTATCAATCCACTATTTAGTGTAGAACTACGCTGATTTCAGCACGAAATGGCCGGCTCGACTGAGACAGTACTACCTCACACAGAAGACCAACCTAAAATGACCGCATTCGTGCTGTCCTCTTTCGTTGGTAAATGGGAGACCAGAAGTTCAGTCATTCTGCATCATTCGCCTGGGCTCCAGAGGCCGGGAGAATGATGCAGAATTAGTATAAAAAATTTTTAACAAGTGCCGACAATCGAGAGTATAAATTCTTCTTGAGACTTAACATTAATTTCTTACCATATGTTTTTTTAATTTGTTGATTTTATGAGTATGGACCCTATTTCGTTAATAAGAAATACTTAATAAAACATCTGCCGTTCGTGTTATATATTTCAGTACGATTTCTTACACTACTTTCTCGTAAACTTAGCTTTCTAGTACATACCTAAATACTCGCCAATGTATGTTACAATTTAACTAAAAAGAACATCTGAAATGTTTAAGTATTCAGTCCTGACTTCTATTAGTACATTTCATACACTTCCTACTTGAGATTACGTCGAGAGAGCAGCGAGGCATTTGAGTTTACATTAGTTTAATCTATGTGAGTTGAAGTCAGAGTGAACATTAAGGCTCTTCGCTAATGGAGACACGTACATATGTTAGTATCTCGTCTCTAGAGCGGAGAGATTTTAAATAAAAGCATATTTTGTAGGTAAATGATTCGCTTAGACGGTGGGTTGTAATATAATGTTACATTTTACGTGACATATGAAGGTCACAGTGTGTGTTACATCTTTATTAAAACGTACAGAGATTTCTGTTTTCTTATTTTTTTTGGTATTAACGTGTACTTACAGGTAGAAATGAGGGTTCTGAAATGTCTATAGGTAAATGTAAGGTGCATAGTTAAGGTGGATATTGTATACATTTTACAAATAGGTATTATGTTAAGCTTATTTGTGAACTTAGAATAACGTACTGGTAGCCCGTGGTTATTGCTAGCCTGTTACTGCTTGTATCATTAACTGCCTACCAATTAAAGTCCCGTCACAATCGGTCTCAAGATGTGCCATAGATTATCTGGAATAAATAGACAAAAAGACAAAAATCTTAATAGTTTTTAGGGTTCCGTAGCCAAATGGCAAAAAACGGAACCCTTATAGATTCGTCAAGTCTGTCTGTCTGTCCGTCCGTATGTCACAGCCATTTTTTTCCGAAACTATAAGAGCTATACTGTTCAAATTTTGTGAACATAACATAATATTTGTATTCTGTGAACCGCATTAAGATTTTTTACATAAAAATAGAAAAAAAAACAATACATTTTGGGGGTCCCCATACTTGGAACTGAAACTCAAAAATTTTTTTTTCATGAAACCCATACGTGTGGGGATCTATCTATGGATCTATGGATAGGTGTTCAAAAATGATGTAGAGGTTTCTAATATCATTTGGTTTGAACGAGATCTATAAGTAAGTAGTTTTTTTTAATACGTCATAAATCGTAAAACGCAATTTACCTTTCATTCAATCAATACACTAGTATAAAAACATCGATCAAAGTTACAACGAACTACAAGAACTTTTATATGATGTTACTTGCTGATACGGAACCCTTCATGGGCGAGTCCGCCTCGCACTTGGCCGCTTTTTTTAAGCTATTGTATAGCTTTTATTGCGGGCTTTGAGCGCGGCGACCGAATCAAGAAATTCCGTAACGAAGAAACCTAACGCTCTAAAAAAGGATAGAGATATGATTGTAACTGCAGTGCGACAAGGATGTGGCGGCTCCGTGCTCTATAGGCAGATTAGTGCATGCGTGCTGCCGCCATCGGCCGTTATACGTTACCTTTACAACACAGTCATTCTAGATTCTTCTACTTTTTTTTTTCGTTTTTTATTCCATGGATATGCTCATAATTACTATTATGTTCTCTGTTTAGTTGTAACATTGTCTTTCGGTTAATACGATGACTTTATTGTTTGGGAATAATAGTGTTAGAATGTATGTTGGTAAAAAGACAGTGTATATTGTTTTGTAAACTTGAATTAATATCATAGAAAAAAATACTGCATAAACAAAAATAAATAAAAATTATAATTGCATAATTTGATAAAAAATACTATGCAATTGATTTACCGCGGCAGTCCCCGAGTGCCACACGACTTTTTTTTTCATGTAAATACCGTATATACTTTCATAATACACAGTTAGTGAAAATTTGTTCATTAGAAATTAAAAACAGATACAGAACAGATACTTCCATTTTATTAATTTGTAGAGATTACTAACAATTTATATTTCAACATAGTCTACGTGAAAACCAAATCCAGCTGAATAATTACATCTCATTTATTGATTACTACAGCGATCCATCATCTTTACTATTCCATACTAATTTTATAATTGCGAAAATAACTCTGTCTGTCTGTCCAGCTTTGACAGCAAAGCTACTGAACTGAACTGGTACCTGGGTCTAGAGCCTGAGAAAGAGCATAAGCTACTTTTTACCGCAATAACCGACATACGCACGGTTTGAACCCCGGATGAAAGCTAGTAACGTATAAAATAGTAGTACTTTATGACATCACTTGTTACGATGAAAGACTTTACTTAGTTAAATAAAATATTATAACGACATTCTTTGGTCTGGTATCGAGGGGTAACTAAAATTTTATTGAATATAAAATTTACGGCACATTAACGTATACTGTTATTCAAAAGTATGACACTAAACCACACGAATTTATAACTTCACGAGGTAGTTGTAAAATTTAAATATTCAAACCATATAATTTCTTATTAAATTGACTTTGTCTCAAGAGCTTAAAATGTACTCGAAACTTTCATTTAAATAAGAAGAAGTGTACGCAATATGGCACTTTATTATGGAATGCGTAAAAGCATCACAATCATCATAAATAAATAAAATAAATAAATAAAATAAATAAATAAAATAAATAAATAAATACTAATCTATATTATTTCCAAGACTATTTGGGGTCGGCTTCTAGTTTAACTGGTATCACCTGCATACCAGGTTTTCCACGAAGCGACTGGCATCGGACCTCCGCAACTCTAAGGGAGAACTGAAATTTTTGTCGATTGTCATAGATGTTCATGACAACCAAGACTGACGGCTTAACGTGATCTACGAGGCAAAGTTGTGAATCACCGCCAATCTTCCATATTCCAGGCTGTTATTAAGAAGGTCCTGTAAGAAAAACCCAACGACACTTTGGGCCCAACCAGGGAATTGAACCCGAGACCTATTGATTAGTAGTCGCATACGCTATCCATTAGACCAACGAAGCAGTTCTTTCTTCCGCCAGTATGACTCAAATAATTTTATAAATAGTAAATTATGGTATTAAATAAATCATAATAAGCTCACTAAAGTTAAAATTGTTTGTAACTGTAGTAATAGAAATTGCAATAAAGCAACAAGACCACGGAGCCATCAGAACTACGTTATTTTACCAAAGTTGAAGTTTTACATAAAAGTAGCAACTTCTTACTCGAGTGGAATAGGAACGCAAACTTTTACTTTGAATAAGGAAAGTTGAGATACTTTTGGTTTACGTTGACATTTTAGATTGCCTTCTTTGTGGTTAGACTTTATATTTCCAAATGCATAGTATTAAAACATACATTACAAAGTTTTATTTATTTATTCATAACATTTTTGCGACTTCCATTACAGATATATAGAATCTAATGCGGTTCACAATCTGATCTAAGTTTACAAATTTATCTATTGAAAACCATTTATCTGTAGATCACACAGGGGAAAGACTCAACGAACGGAGTCCAAAGCGCTGGATGGAGCAGATATCCGACCAACTGGATAAACCCATCTGCAAGCGACTAACCGCGATACATGGAGATGCATAGTAAATCAGTTATATCACAGTTACTATCTTCAACAATGTGAAGAATATTCATATTTATACTGTAAAAATATTCTCTGTGTGGTGACGAATTGAGAATACAGAATATCACCATCTGTCTGTCCATCCCATGACTGTAGTAAGAGGAGACTGAGAGAGCAAGCTACGCAGGAAAACATCAGTAGGTAGTACATACAGTACACATTAGTAGTACAGTAGGTAGTAGAGCCAGCCTGATTTCAGCACGAATGGGCGGGCTCGACCGAAGCAGTATTACCCTCACACAGAAGACCATCCCAATAATGACAGAATTCTTGCTGTCGTATTTCTTTGATGAGTGTGAGACCGAAGGCTTCAATATAGCAAAAAAAACTTATACGCTAAAGTCTCCTTACTAAGCAAACGTAAAAAAATATATATCTTACATTTTGAACAGTAGTTAGTACCAAAAGTGCATGTTGTTTAAGTTTCGAAGAAAACCGAGTAGAATTTTAAAGCGATTGACTCTGGAACTTACAAGTAATTCAATTTTAAAGAACAGGAATTTGGGAGACTACCGCTGCACTAGGAATTCTTTTGGACAGAGTAGACAGATAAGAGTCATTTTGGCAGGTTAAAAAAAGTTTGTGAGTTCACTAGAAGCTTAATCTGTCGTCCTTACTTAGGCACCTCTCAGGGCACTCCTCAACAGCTTTTAACTGTCTACTGCTGAACATAGTACTCTAAGAAAGGAGGTTTCGCTTAATATACCACGATAGATAAAGAGCGGTAATACAATTATATCATACTTTTAAATATTAATAGTTCAACACAGCTATTCTACTATCTATGTAATCATTATGAGTATTAAAATATTTTTCAAAGGTAATGTAAACATCGATATCTGTTAATTAATATATGTAATAACATTGTCCCGCTTTAGATTTGTGTCAATTTATATTATTCAATAGTAATGTCCACATTGAATTAAAATATGCCCAGTATAGGTTACGAATTATAATTTCAATTAACATTACTTTAAAATGTGGTTTGTCTATTCATCATCGATCGTTTTATGAAAATACTAGCTGATGCCCGTGGCTCGGCTCGCGTCCTATGGGTGTGAAAAATAGATGTTGGCCGATTCTCAGACCTACTGAATATGCATATAAAGTTTCATAATGTTATAAATGGCAATGTAAAATTAAGTTTCTGTTTTATCTGTGGTGAAACACTGTCGGCCATCTTCCCTTACGAGTCTATGTCTGTAACGTGTATGTTCTGCGCGCTCTGCGCTCTGTGTAATTCTTCCCAATAAACTTTGCCCTAACAAGTGTTCCCGTGTTTCTTTAACCTGCCCTGATAACAGGTTATGGGCCCAGAAGCAACACTTTGTTATTAGGTGTGGCATAAGTTTTTTAGTGTGATTGGGACTTTGAGATTGGCACGCGCGACCACGTGCGCCATTGTGAAATCATGGATAACACTTTAAACGTTTCTGTGTTGAAGTTGACCGGTGGTGAGAACTGGAACGTCTGGAAATTTCAGTTTGAAATTATTTTGAAAGGGCGCGACCTGATTGGTATTGTTACGGGCACCGAGCTAGAACCTGCTGGTGAGTTAAAATCAGTATGGCTGAAGAAAGATGCCAAGGCTCAAGAGCTGCTGGTCACGAGATTGGAAGCAGGACCGCTGTCACACTTGCTTTCTTGTACAACTTCCAAAGACATGTGGTCAAAACTCAAAGCTGTGTATGAAAGAGAGAGTGTTGTGAGCATTCACCTGTTGCAACAAAAGTTCTTTGCTATTGAGTTTAAAAATGAGTCTGTTTCTACATTTATGTCAAAATTAGAGGAGATCTGTGTCAAGCTAAATCAAGCTAAAGAACCCATTTCAGATAAAATGTTGATAACCAAAGTTTTGATGTCTTTGCCAGACCGCTTTAAACATTTCCGTTCTGCTTGGGAATCTACCCCATTAGAGAATCAGACTATTGAAGAGCTGACTTCAAGGCTTTTGATTGAGGAGGAGAGATCTGAGCCATGCGATGAAGTCATGGCATTGGCCAGTGTTAGTAAAATAAAATGCTACACTTGTGGGAAGACCGGCCATTATTCAAGAAATTGTTCTGTCAATAAAGAAAATGTTAGAGAGACTAGAGAGTGTCACTATTGTAAGAAGAGAGGCCATCTAATTGCTAACTGTAAAGCTCTGAAAGCTAAGCAAGGGAAGGAGAAGTCAAAAGATGCAAGAAAAGAAGTAAATGCTTTCATGTGTTTGAGCGAGGAGGATGATGGCAGTGATACTGAGAATTTGTGGTTTATGGATACAGGTGCCAGCGAGCATATGTGTAAGCAGAGAAGTTTATTCAAGAATTTTGATGGTGTACAGTTTACTACTAAAGTGACTGTTGGTGATGGACAGCTCTTAAGTGTGTTGGGCCGTGGAACTGTAGAACTATTCGCATGGAATGGAGTGAAATTTATTAAAACCATTCTATCTGGTGTGTTGTATGTGCCCGAGCTGAAATTCAACTTATTTTCGGTAGGAATCGTTTTGGACAAAGGTTTGTTTCTATACTCAAACAATTTACAGTGCAATTTTGTTAATGACTGTGGTGAAGTTCGTGCTATTGCAAAACGAGTAAATAAACTTTATCTTATGTTATTTTCGTTAAATGAAACGGAATCTGAAGTAGCAGCGATCTGTCAAAACAAATTGCAATTTAGTGAGTCTAGTGTTTTGAGTGTATCCGAACTATCGAATGACATTGACAGTTTAGAAATGTGGCATAAAAAACTTTGTCATCAAAATATTCAATACGTGAAGAGTTTTTTGAATAGAAAGGGAATTAGCTTTACTGATGATTTTGTACAATGTGCAGAGTGTTTGGCAGGGAAGCAGCACCGTCTGCCATTTTCTGTGAGTTCGTCGCGAGCTTCCGAGAGACTCGAAATAGTGCACGCCGACGTTTGTGGCCCTATGGAAAACGCATCGCTCGGTGGGGCGAAGTACTTTCTTCTGCTTAAAGATGACCATACCGGCTATCGTAAAGTTTTCTTTATGAAACATAAAAGTGAAGTAAAGTCGTTGATTAAAAACTTTATTGTTAAGTCTGAGAGAGAAACTGGTGTCAAAATGAAAGTACTACGTAGTGACAATGGTTTAGAGTTCGTCAATTCAGAGTTACGTATGTTGTTGGATGGGTACGGTATCGAACACCAGAGATCTGTTGTTTACACCCCTCAACAAAATGGTCGTGCAGAAAGGGAGATAAGAACCTTAGTAGAAGCTGCTCGTTCAATGATGACAGGTATGCACAAACACTTTTGGGCTGAAGCCATAAATACTGCTGCCTATGTACTTAACCGTACTGCTCCGAGCCCGGTGGAGGGAAAGACACCGTATGAAGCATTTTATTTAAAAGAAGATGTGGTACCATTGGACTTAAAAGTGTTTGGCTCATATGTTTCCATTCTTGTTCCAAAGGAGCGTAGACTCAAACTCGATCCAAAGAATAAAATTGGCATTTTCCTTGGTTATGATGAGAGTGTGAAAGGTTATAGGGTGTATATACCTCTAACCAAGAAGATTGAAGTGGCTCGTGATGTAGTATTCGTACCATCTCCTGTGTCTGCTAGATATAAGAAGAGTAGTGAAAATCAAACTGTTTTTGAAATGCAGCCAGAGACCAGTGAACCTGAATTTAAAGAATATGACAACCATCATGTTACAGATGAGAGTAGGTCATATAATCCTGTTTTTGATATACATCCAGAGACCACTGAATCTGAGTTTAAAGAAGATGACAACTATGTTACAAATGAGAATGAGAGCAGGAGGTCATTTAATTTGCGTCCCAGGAGTCAACTTCAAAGGCCCAGATATTTGGAGGATTATGATATTGGTCTGTTGTCTTTTGATGAAGCTGTCTCTAGTACTGATTGGCGGGATGCTATAGATAGAGAGCTGAAAGCTTTAGAAGAAAATGAAACTTGGGATTATGTTTTGAAACCCGACAATTGTAAAGTAATTGATACTAAGTGGGTTTTCAGATGTAAGACTACCGATGCAGGTAATACTACTTATAAAGCTCGACTTGTAGCTCGAGGATTTCAGCAAAATCTAGATTTTACTGAAACATATAGTCCAGTAGCCCGACTTACATCCTTGCGACTGTTTTTGGCTTTTTGTAATCAAAATGATCTTCCTGTTTACCAATTAGATGTATGTAGTGCATTTTTGTATGGAGAAATCGAGGGTGATGTTTATATTAGTATACCTGAGGGTTGTAAAGTAAAAAATAAAAATACTGTATGTAAATTAAAGAAGGCATTGTATGGTCTTAAAGATTCTCCAAAGAATTGGAATAAAAAATTTAATAATGTTATGTCAGAGTTGGGTTTTGTGAGATGTGATTTTGAATATTGTCTTTATATAAATGTTAAAGAAAAAGTTAAAACATATCTATTACTATATATTGATGACTTGTTATTAACATCAAATAGTTCTAGAGAGATTGAAAATGTAAAGGTTTTGTTAAGTAGCCATTTTAAAATGAAAGATTTGGGCCTGATTAGTCAGTATCTTGGTATGCTTATTAAACAAAACTTAAGGGAGGGAACTATTGTAATTAATCAAAGTACCTATCTTGCAAATTTATTAAAAACTTGTAATATGTCAGAATGTAACTCCGCTTCAACCCCAATGGATGAGAATTATGATCATTCTTTGCTTAAAAGAGAGATGTCAGAATCTAAAGATTTGGAAAGTAGATGTCGTAGTGTAATTGGTACACTTATGTATGCTATGTTATGTTCAAGGCCAGATCTTTGTTTAGCAATTAGTGTTCTGAGTCGTTATCAATCTTGTGCTAGCCAGGATTTGTGGAATGCACTTAAACACATTCTACGCTATGTACAGGGTACTTTGAATATGAGTTTGGTTTTTACTAAAAATAAAGATGTTGAACCTATAATTGGATATGTTGATTCTGATTGGGCGGGTGATAAATCTGACAGAAAGTCTACTGGTGGATACATTTTTAAAGTTTATGGTTGTAGTATTTCTTGGGTGTCTAGAAAGCAGCCCACAGTATCCCTGTCATCCACTGAATCGGAATTTGTAGCACTAAGTATGGCTTGTAGTGAGGCTTTATGGCTGAAACAATTATTTAAGAGTGTAACTAATTCAGATGTAACTGTAACTTTGTATGAGGATAACCTTCCTGTTATTAGTCTTTGCAAGAACCCACAATTTCATCATAAACTAAAGCATGTTGATATAAAGGTGTTCTTTGTGAGAGAGAAAGTTTTTGAAAATCTTATTACTTTGAAATATGTTTGTACTCAGGACCAAATAGCAGATATGTTCACTAAGCCTATAGGTAGAGTTAAGTTTGTCAAATTTAGAGATCTAACAGGGATGAAAATCATAGAGTAGTTTGTTATAATTAATTTTAACATTGAGGGAGGGTGTTATAAATGGCAATGTAAAATTAAGTTTCTGTTTTATCTGTGGTGCAACACTGTCGGCCATCTTCCCTTACGAGTCTATGTCTGTAACGTGTATGTTCTGCGCGCTCTGCGCTCTGTGTAATTCTTCCCAATAAACTTTGCCCTAACAAGTGTTCCCGTGTTTCTTTAACCTGCCCTGATAACACATAAAGATCGGTCAAGCCGTTTCGGAGGAGTATGGCAACGAAAACTGTGACACGAGAATTTTATATATTAAACAATAAACTTAGACTTAGTACAATATTGAAATTCGTTAAATTATTAACAGCAAGAAAGATAATTCGAAAGTAGAAACACTGCTTTCTGAGCATAAAATTCCGACTAAAAGCAATAGCGTTTTTGTAACAATTTGTATGCCTATGGATCATGTTTAATTTATTAGCAAAATAGTAAGTATCTTCAGCAGGAGCATTTAAAATACCTTAATGGATTAAAAACCCGCACTCGGCCCTTTGTGGCCTTAACCCTCTCCTGAGAGGAGACCCCGACTGACCCGAGAGCAGTGGGACATTGTGGGTTGTTGATGATGATGATAGTAGATTTAAAATACACTGTCAACACTTAACAAAAAATGTAAAACTTTTTCATCATCATCACCACCATCCTCAGGAGCCACCATCCTCATACCACACTCATATAGTGACCCATACCATGACGGCTTATTGAATGTTTCTATATCATTCTCCAGAGGTCTTGGGTTTATGTCAAAGGTTTATAGTTAGACAAGTTAATACATAAAAATATAAAATTAGAATTATATTTAGTTTTCTCGTGACTAAATAAATTTTGTTGACATTCTAACACTCAAATAAATTGCAAACGGGGTGCCTTTTATCGTAATAAAATTACCACATTCGGATACTGTGGTCACAGGGACCTTCATAATTCTCTTTCTCATGATAAATTTTTACGAGATTTATACATCGTAACTAAAATCTTGAAAACAAACATAGTTTCATTTTATTTATGTGTACTTACATATACTACTATATGTAAATTATAATTTTAACAAAAAGGAACCGACTTCAATGAAAAACTATTCCGAGTACCCAAATCGCGACAATTGTGCCTATGATATTTGAGGAGTTAATTTGATTTCCTTGGGATCCCATCATCAGATCCCGATATGGTGACGACTTGTAAGCTATGCCTATTCCAATGCAAAAATAATTTTTGAAATCGGTTCATAAACGACGAAATTATCGCTGAACATACATAAAAAAAAAACAAAAAAAAAACAAAAAAAAAAGATTCCGACGAATTGAGAACCTCCTGCTTTTTTTCGAAGTCGGTTAAAAATGAATTATCGAATGTTGCTTCTAAGCAGTTTATTTTTTTCGTTAAGGGCCAAGGAAGATTAGTTAGAGAGATAAATTAACAAAAAGAAACCTCCTTCAAAGAAAAGCTATTCCGAGTACCCAAATCGCGACAATTGCGCGAAAATATCGCTGAACATACATAAAGAAAAAAAGATTCCGACGAATTGAGAACCTCCTCCTTTTTTTTGGAAGTCTGTTAAAAATACGTAATGATTACGAAGACAATAGTAAAAATAACACTTTCCTGTTCCGATAAAAACCATACATTAAACTAAAACATCTGTCCGATTTTAGGGGAATTTTACTGACATAATATATAGCTGATTATATAATGAAAAAGTAGTAATAAATAAATTAACATATTTACATATTTGTAATACAATTTAATATTGAACTAAATACCTGATTTTGGAACATCAAGTATGATTCTATTTAGAGTATTTTTATAGCTTACACTGTTATTATGTCTCAGGCTTGCTATTTTATTTCTACCGAAGAATCATAACAAAGCGAATCAATCAATTTTAGCAACGCTATCTATCGAGCGTTGCCTCAATTGAAATATAGATATATATTAGATTAAACGTAACCTCAAAGATGTTTTAGTATATTCAATGTTTCGATAGTAATCCACTAATCCATCCATCCTCATTGAAAGTTGGATGGTCAAAATACGATTCTAAGTAAACATAAAATAAATGAACTGAAATGAAACTACTAAAAATTATTACGATAATATCCAAATTTTCTTTTATTACTATAATTAACAAAACTGATGTACAATCACACAAACACAACAAACGTGAGTACTTAAATAACCTGATTGACATCTACTGGATGTGAATCCTGCATGCTTATTAATAGTAAGACTAACAAATCATACTATTCTATTTTAACAATATTTTCTATTTTAATACTATGTGAAACAGAACCAAGTATCTTATATAGTTCATTTTAAAATCAAACATATCTCTGTATTTTATGCCAACCATTATTTTAAGCAATGAGGGCTTAACAGCTTTAAGCAGGTCCCTTTTATCAATTGAGTGAAAACACAATCAGATTGTAAAATATTTAAAAAGTAAATTTATATTTAAAAAATAAACAAGGGTTTAAATTCAATCAAATTACAGTGGTTACATTGAATTTCAGCATTGATACTTAAAAAATATTTGTTTTATTGAACTTCGAAATGGATGTTAGTTACTAAACATTCGTTTTTATCAAATTTTAAGCAAAGGTCACATTTCTATTCATTTCAATTTTAAATATTTACCTCAGCTTTGCTTCCATAACGTGACAAGTCTTTAAGTAAGACAAAAAATACTTTCGTTTTAAGCTAAATAGCTGTTTAAAAAAAAATCGTGATGGTTGTCCATATAGTGAACTTTAAACTATAACGCCTTAGATAACTTTTTCAATTCAGGAGTCATAGAGTTATATATTTTATTTCGAAAACTCTCTTGACGATCTCCGGCACCTGAGTCCTCTAGGGTACCTGGCCTATTCCCGAGCCTGGCGGACCGGGAGAGTTCAAAGCCTCTCCCGGTCACGCTGCGCCATCTCCTTCACTAGAATGACTTGCTCACAGAAGGAGACAAAATTACTCCAGCAACCAACTCCACCGTTCCACCGTAGCATCTAACGTAGTCGGGTTATAGTTTTTTCAAACTTATCTTGCCTTGTTGTATAGTGGTTAGCGTATGTGTCTGCTGATCAAAAGGTCTCGGGTTCGATTAACGGGTCGGACTAAATATTTGTGTAATCCACAAATATTTGTTTCGGAGTCTGGGTGTTTTTTTTTGTGTATAATGTATGTATTTACAAAAAAAAAGTATGTTTATGTAGTTATACCAGTTGTTTAGTACCTATAATACAAGCTCTACTCTCTGCTCTGTTGCGTGTAAGATGTCCGAAATATAAAAAATATTTTGTTCTTATAAAGTGTTACTTGTCATGGAGTATGGCGTATTATCATCTCCATACATTTAAGTTTGATGTGAGTAACGAAATTCATTCTTTCCACTTAAACCCTCTATTTGAACTTCCCGGGGTGAGTAGGGATAAATGGCATGAGGCAGTTTTTGAATGTTTGCTCTAAATATTCCCAACACTTTAAACAAAGTATTGTTGTAACGTGGTACAGGTAATATTCCTGGCAGAGGACTTATAGAGTACTTAGGTACGTTGGGTGTTTTAATCAGATCTCTTAAACTGTTAATATTGCTAAAGTTAAGGTTCATAAATGCGAGTTTTATGTTTCAGACAATGTTAACACAACATCTAAACAAATGAGTTACTGTAATGTGAGAAACTTTTTATTAAGTTTTTATTTCTTTCGGCTTGGATTTAAAATATAAGTAATAATGAACAGAGCAAAAATGTAACGAGCCTGAATTTCAGTACTACGTAGATGGGAACACAACCAAGGTTTTACTTTTATTATACAGTTTTCATATTGCAAATTGCCTCACTTTTTTAAAACAACTTCGACACCAGTACAATATTGGGGGACATCACAAGTATTTGTAATAACACACAGACGGACAAACACTGTCAGATAGATTAAAAATTTAAAAACTGTTTGCTTTTAATGTAAGTATCTGTTGTGTTCAGTTGGATTTGTTATAAAAATATTTAATTAATAGTAAGTTCTTCATTAAAATATTGAAGTATAATTAATAGATATAAGAATAATATCATTTATATAAGAGATAATTGTATTCTCGTGCTCAGTAACACAGAAACGTCGGACGTGACGTAATTGTCATTTCTGTGGGTGGAGAGAGAAATGTTATAAATAGCAGTTATTAGTTGAATGAAGGCAATCGCTGTTTGCCACACGAGAAGCTCAGTTGTGTTATCAATATGGACTGTGAATGTGTACCTACCCTAAAGTGTAGAATATTAACCGTTCAGTAAAGCAGTTTCGTCATATATCATACATACTTTAATTTGCATTTAGTGAAAAGCTGATAATAAGATATTACAACAGGCACTTCAGTTGCATTTGTTTGTATACATAATGGGTTTAATATTGATGGATATAATAAGGTTCAACATATTCTTCAAACTAAATCAGAACAAGGTTGTTTGCAATTTCACGATCTATAATTTTATCCGTGAAGCAAAAACTTTTTACCCCTTTTTAGGCATATTACGCAGACGGAGGAGTATCAAATTTTGCACACTAATACATTAAATAGAGAAGGAGTGCAGAATGCTAATATTTTTTTTATTCATATTTTTATAATGCATAAAAAACACTTTGTCAATAATTAAACATTACACACACACATATACATATATTTGAAAAATATATTTATATAAAAAAAATATATATTTGACAGACACACGCATAGATACTCTTTTGTCAAATTAATATTGTAGCGTAGTGGTGAAATCCGTGATAGTAAAAGTTATAGTCTTTGAAAATAGAATTTTAATAATACCTTATACAATAGAATTTTAATAAGCCTTGGATAGGAAATGAGAGTGATGCTAAAGTAATTCGAAGAGACTAGAAATCGCTTTCCATACCTTCTTGTATACTGGGAGAATGATAAAAAAATATTTGTTTAAATTAGACAAACAGATACCGTCAAACCAGAACTTTTTACAATAATGTCTTAAAAAATATTGCAAATTGTAAAAACAAAAAAAAATACGTAAGTGGCTATAAATAAATAAATAAATGTACGAATACCTAAATATATGTAGTAATTATAGGCAGCTCCATCGAGAAATCATCTTATAAGTTGTAATTATTATGCAATAACAATTTCACACACGACGGTCTAGACTTGGCCATTCCGCCTCCCAAGAGACATTTCCGAGAAAAATCATAATTCAGTTATGTAACTCATATAAGTACGACTTGAGTGTGCCCTTTATAAATCAAGGACAAAAATGTACTAAACTCTTCAAATTCCATTAAACTAAGTGATCTTTATTATTATTGAAGTCAAAATCAAAATCAATCAAAATCAAAGCATTTATTTCAAGTAGGCCAGTTACAGGCACTTTTGAATTGTCGAAACAAAAATGTAGCTACAGTCCCAGTCACAAGACACAAAAACTGTGAAAGTACTGTAGTTGCCCATTCCCTAGCGTAGATCTCTATGGAGAAGAACGGGCAAGAAACTCCATGGACACTCTTTTAAATCAAAATGTTTTTACAAAATCATGGTTACATCATTCATGTTGAGATGGTACATTATGTGAGAACGATGTAGCAAGACGTGCACGTTAAAAGTGTCCATAGTACAACAAAAATACAATTGAAAAATAAAATAATTAATTCAAATAAGCCGTGGCAACTAAGAGATGACCAGTCACAACTGACAGCGCCCGTTCACGAACATGACGCATGGATCCGCACCATTCAACTCAACCATTTTGAAGGGAATCAAATGATCAGACACACGCGCCACCATCAGCGTGACATTTGAGTGAGCATGACATACTCTCAACCGCCAGGGCAGATTCAGGTCAAGAAAAGACGTAGGTTTCCAGTGAATGATAGCTTGAATAGCTTCCTAGTACATAGTACTCACACAATATGGGCTATGCGATTATATAACACTAAAGAGATTGAATCTATACAATGCAAAGAAAGTTGTACAATCTTCAGCAGCTCCAACAATACCATTCAATGCTATCAATTTATGCGCCCCTGTCCTTGTGAAGCAGGACCAGCATTGAGCCAAGCATTTTTATCAGCGATATAATCGCTCAACTTGTAATATGCTTGCTTACAATATAGTGTGCGTTTAATGCATGTTTTAAATTTTGTCTCATTCAGTTCAAGAATACTTTGTGGAATTTTATTATAGCATCTCAAACAGTACCCCATAAAAGAAGAGTCTACTTTAGCGAGTCTAAAGCCTGGCTGAACTAGTTGGTCCCTATTTCTAGTACTGTAATTATGTTTGTCACCTCTTTTGCCAAAAAGATGAAGATTTTTCCTAACGTACATTATGTTTTCGTAGATGTATTGACTATGTACCGTCATGATGCCAATATTCTTAAACAGTTCCCTTAGAGAATCGCGCCTACGAAGATTATATATGGCTCTGATGGCTCTTTTTTGCAGAATAAATATAGACTCAATATCTGCAGCCCGTCCCCATAACAAGATGCCGTAAGACATTATACTATGAAAGTAACTGAAATAGACCAGTCTAGCGGTATCTTCATCAGTAAATTGACGGATTTTTCTAATAGCATATGCTGCTGAACTTAGCCGCCCCGCAAGAGATGTTAAATGAGAACCCCATTGTAGCCCTGCATCAAGCGTAATCCCCAGGAAAACAGTTTTATCTACGAATTCAAGTTTCTCTTTATTCAAAATTATATCACAATCACTACTCTTAACATTCGGTAAAGCAAATCTTATGCATTTGGTTTTTTTTTCATTTAGTACCAAATTGTTTGCTGTGAACCAATTCTGGACTTGAACTAGGGCATTATTTACGTCATCTAGATTTTGGGCCCGTCTTTTTATCTTAAAAATTAAGGAAGTGTCATCAGCAAATAACACCATATTTTGAGGTTGATTTTTTAATAAATATGGTAGATCATTTATATATACTAGAAAGAGGAAAGGACCCAATATTGAGCCTTGAGGAACCCCCATTTTTACTTTTAAACCCTGTGAATTAACACCATTTATTTGTACATATTGTTGTCTATCACTCAAATAAGATTTAACCAAATCCAGTGCAAGTTTTCCTAGTCCGTAATGCTCAAGTTTCAAAAGTAATGTGTCGTGATTTACGCAATCAAATGCTTTGGAGAGGTCACAAAAAATTCCTATGGCGTCTTGGGACTCTTCCCACGCAGTAAATATATGCTTTAATAAGGTTACACCGGCGTCAGTTGTACAACGTCCCTTGGTGAAACCATACTGTTGATCATGTATGATTCTGTTGGTGTTAAAATGATCGAGCATTTGATTAAGCATTACCTTTTCAAAAACTTTGCTAAAAACTGGTAACACGGATACAGGTCTATAATTATTAGTATCTTTACTGTCCCCGGATTTGAAAAGAGGTATTACTTTACTGTATTTCATTAAATCAGGGAAAACTCCTTGGTCAACACATAAATTAAAAATTAAAGCTAAGTATGGGGCTATAGTCTCAAGTATGGATGTACAAACTTTGATAGACATTCCCCATAGATCTTCGGTCAGTTTGATTTTTATTTGCCGGAAAGCCTTAATAACTATCTTAGGGTTAATGTGTTTAAATTTAAATTCAGCCAGGCAGCTAGATACATTCGCCTTTAATAAATCAATTGAGACATCAGGTGAGGAATTAAGAGCCTCTGTAGTTTTTGATGGTATATTAGTAAAGAAATTTACAAATTCTTCAGCTACTTCCTGATTTGAGCTTTTAGGACCACATGCTGTATCTAATGTGTAGCTAGTGTTACGTATTTTCTTCCTGTTAGTCTCGTTATTTATGACTTTCCAAACTGTCTTTATTTTATTTTCTGCTGATTTGATCTTGTTGCTAATGTGCAGGGCTTTAGCAACCTTGCATGTATTTCTAAAAGTTTTTGAATACTTAGCAACATACTTGTTAAAAGTTTCAGAGTTTATAAAAGGCTTAAGGCCATAAAGCTCAAATAGTCTTTCCCTACTTATTCTGATACCTTTAGTTGCCCAATCACTAAATATAAATTTAGGGCAAATACTTTTTGTCTTCTTTTCAAAAGTTTTGTTGAATTCCGTGTGAACTATTGAAAAGAAACGCTCATACAATTGATTTATATTAATATCGTCAAGGCTCATAAGACTTAATTTGTTTTGTAGGGAATTATTATACCTATCTAATTTGCTGGAAGTTATAGGTCTAAATTTAATCTGAACTTTTTGCAATGGCGTGTTACACCTAAAAGTTACTGTTTGTCCACTATGGTCAGACGGTAGACAATTTACTATGGCTTTATCTAAGTAATTACAATTGCAGAAAACATTATCTATACAAGTAGCAGAAGATGGAGTGACTCTAGTAGGTTCTATAAAAGTGTTGGTCAAGTCAAATGACTTAAAAAGATTTATTAACCGACTACTATTTGAATTTTCTTCTAAAATATTGATATTAAAATCACCACAAATAATTGTATATTTATTACTGGCTGCAAGTTTTGCCAGGACATCTTCCATTATCGATTCAAATAAGGTAAAGTTTTGATAGTTTGGGGGTCTGTACACGCACACAATTACATGCTTATCTAGCTCAACACAGGACAGTTCGACACAATGTTCAACCGAAAGATCCACTATGTCAATACGTTGCTTAAATTTAAAACTATTTTTTATTAAAATTAAGGAACCTCCACGAAGCATAGTTTTACGGTTAAAGCAGCTACCCACCATATAGATCTCAAAGTTAATAAGCATTTGGTAATCCTGTAGCCAATGCTCAGTAAAACAAATAATATCAAACTTACTATTTTCTAAAAACAATTCAATTTCTAATAATTTGGAAGAAATGCCTTGGATATTTTGGTGGAATAATTTTAAGGTGTTCTGATGAGGCCCCTTTTTGCTAACTAATTGAGTGCAAGAAGGTACCTTACTGTTGGTAGGATTAACAATATTGTTAATGGTACCTTCCATTGTCTCACTTTCTAGTTTAAATTAATATTAATATTTGGAGTGAGGCTGGAGACTCCCGTGCCATCCTCAGACAAAAAGACCCTATTACTAATAGATACTAATTGAGGATTTTCCACGGTGACACATGGATTCTCCTCAGTACAATGTTTGTAAACATTTATAGCACTAATGCTATATTCATTTAAAGTCACCTGTACATTACTATTATTACTAATAGTCGCCGTGTTAATAATATAACTAAACTTAGACATACTACTTATGTCTGTGTGAATATTAAAAGCTAATAGCCTAGCTATTTTGTGTCTACAACTAATAGGTAGATGCACTTTACCCCGAGTTGATCTAAGTTTATCAACAAAAGTGTTGATATCAAGATATATAAGTTTATCACTATAGTGACCTACTAAAAAATGTATATGATTATTTAACATGTGAAGTGTCTATGATGTACTCGATTTGCTAGATATTGTTTTCGATAACATCAATTACTATGGTTTAGTAGATTTTGGTGGTTTTATACTGAGAAAGCAATGACATTTTTAGAGTTCCGTAGCCAAATGGTTAAAAACGGAACCCTTATAGATTTGTTAAGTCTGTCTGTCTGTCCGTATGTCACAGACAATTTTTTCCGAAACTACAACTACTATACTGTTGAAATTTGGTAAGTAAATGTATTCTGTGAACCGCATTAAGATTTTCACACGACAATTTTTTTAGAAAAAAAACTATAAATTTTGGGCGTTCTCCATAATAGGAACTAAAACTCAAAAATAATATTTTTCATCAAACCCATACGTGTGGGTAATATATGGTAATCTATGGATAGGTCTTCAAAAATGATATTGAGGTTTCTAATACCTTTTTTTCTAAAGTGTATAGTTTGCGCGAGAAACACTACCAAAATGGTAAAATGTGAGTAACTTCTAAAATAAGAGAGTGATAAATCTAGAAAATATATATGATGTACATTACTATGCAACCTTCCACCGAAAATTGGTTTGAACGAGATCTAGTAAGTATTTTTTTTTAATTCGTCATAAATCGTCAACCGCAATTTACCTTTCATTCAATCAATACACTATTATTAAAACATCGATCAAAGTTACAACGAACTATTTTATGCTATATACTTTTATATGATATTACTTACTCTACGAAACCCTTCATGGGCGAGTCCGACTCGCACTTGGCGGTTTTTAACCAAGGTACCAGTTCTAATTTAAATAAGACTGTGTTTGTATATCAAGTATGTCTCGTAATAGTGTATTTATGAAACAATTTTTTTCAGTTACATTTCAAGAAAATCTGTTTGATCTTACGCTTTGTCATTTTTTTTCAAAAGTATTCTGTAATTAAACAGTTCATTTTGTTCAAAAATTAAAAGTATTTTTTTAATTAAAGCTTTTTGTTCTTTAGTCAAGACACGTTTGAAGAGATATTATTTGAAATTATATACATATATTCAAGATACATTTGAAATATTTATCAGGTTTTTATTATACTATATTTAGGAAACTCATCCCTACCATAAGACGATTTCTATAAAAGGCTCACACAAAAAAAAAAACTTTTGCTGGTTGGCTTCAGTACTTGACGTTATTAGTCGACGCGATTTGTGAGTGTTTACAGCTATAGTTTATATTGCGGTGTTACCCGCGGTCATTGTTGTCAATCTAGAGTAACGCCGTGGAGGAAAAAAATTAGCTTAAGTTACTCCTTATGTCATCAGCCATCTGAAAGTCCCGTTAAAATCGGTCTAGCCGTTCCAGAGATTACTTGGAACAAACAGACAGACAGACGGACAGACAGACAAAAAATAAAATTCAGTTTTGGATGTTAGTACCGTAAATACTTTGATATGCATTTAGTAAAAAACTGGTTATTTGTTATTACTTATTACAAACAGACACTCCAGTTTTATTTAATTGTACAGATTATTTTTAAGAAAAAATCAATAGCACTTTGGGCCCGACCCGAAAATCAAAGCTGAATACAAAAAAAAAACGACTGCTGATCAAACCTCTTGAGACATCATCATCATCATCATCAACAGTTTGCATAGTGTTGGTTTCAAGTTTTCCTTCTCTTTGCATTGATGTTGTCTTGCATAGTTTATCCCTTAGCCGCCTTTTACGACACCCGCGGGATGAATAGGGCTGGAGACACTCTGCATTCTTAATCCGTCACCACAAGGAACTCTTGAGACAAGCAGTAGTATATGCCAACCGACAGACTAACAAAGCAGATTAGCACAGTTACAGCTTTGCGAGGCATAGATGTGAGACACTGCCATTTTTCAAGTACTCCAGTCTGGCATTAAGAATTTTTTGTAAGAAAAAACCAACCACAGCTTGACCCGGGATTCGAACCCGAGACATATTATTTAATTATAATATTATTATGTTTTGATCATAAATATCAATTACGCTTGTTATAAATTTATGTGCAGAATGTACAAAATAGAAAACTTCAATCTAAAATTCAACATTCATTGTTTAATAAAGGAATCTAGTAAATAGTTTGTTTAAAATGCCTGAAGAATACGAATCGAATTCTTGGAATATTTTCTAGAAACAGTTGTTTAATTAAAACAAATTTTAGTTTAAGTTTTATAATGTAATTTACGTGGATAAATACTGAATACTGAATTATTTTGAATTTTTTGCTATAAAATTGAGCAGAGAAGTAATTTATTCAGCGATTTTGTCTTACATGCATTAAGTAGATATTATATTGTAAAAGTAACAGCAATTTCCAATAATTTATTCAGAAACATATTGTAAGCCGTTGCTTGTGGAACAAACGATCCTCAATACTATGAAATACACTAACAGTAATAATCATGGTGACTATACATTTTCTGAATGTATTTGTGCATCTTTGCTTTTTAATTGTGCATGAATGGGAGAAGTGTGTAGAGTTCAAGGAGACTATATTGGTAACATTTCTGAACACCCACATGTTAATGCTCTTTTGGTACCTGTTGGTATAGCCTTTTGTATGTGCTGCCGATCGAGAGGTCTCGTGTTCAATTCCACGCGATTCGAAGTGCGCGTGGAACTCCACCCTCTCTTTCTGCAAACAAGTTACGCTTGCGAAGGAGACGGCGAAGCGGAATTAGGAAAGATTTACAATTTTTCCGGTCCGCCAGGCCCGGCCACTAGCCCGGTAGTGTAGACGTACCCGGTGGTCTCAAAACGTTGGTTAAACGGCTACTAGTATCTGAGATGACGTTCGGTTCGGGTCGAGTCTGACATAACCACCCGGTATTCCAAGGGATTTCCACACAGACAAAAAGAAGGGTCGAGTCACAAAATGTTATTGAGCTTTTCTGATTATGGAATTGCTTGATAACAACTCGAAAATCAAGTATGGCCGTGGGTCTTGCGCCTTTTCTCCCAACCAGTCGTATCGATTATTAAACTGAGTGAACAAAGTGTGCACCTGTGTTCAGCACATACTCGTGGACCATACTGCATCGCATAAGGGCCGGTTTCCACCGCGAAAGGGTAATGAGCGGGAAATGGTAAGCGGAACGGTCTCCTTTTAAACAAAATAGGTTTGCATTCCCAACAACAAAAAGTTTTGCCTGTTGATTTCCACTGCGAGCGGATAATGACAGAGAGGACTCGGCGGAGCGAGCTGAACGGAAAATGAGAAATGAATAGTCAATTTCCACAGAGAGCGAATTCAGTTGAAGTTTGAACTGGTTACGTGCGGTAGTATTCTGTTGAGGGAATTCGCTATGTTATCGAGTGATACGGAATCAAGCGTGGGCAGTGATTATGAATACCGACAGAAAAAGTATATATTATTATATGAGCTAGTCAGTCCAAACTAGCCGGCGAGACCGCGACGCAGCGGACACATTTTACTCGTTTGGTCCGCTCCGCTCAACTCTTTTCCGGTGGAAACACTACTTTGTAAAATTCAATTGCGAGTTGAAAGTACTCATTAATGACTTCGGTCCGAGTCCGCAGAGGTAAAAGGAGTATTTAATGGGTCCGTTCCGCTCGCAGTGGAAACCGGGCTTAAGTAAGTATGTTGTACTCACTAACAAAACAGGACTGTGCTCATTTTAGGTTGGTCTTTTGTGAAAGGATACTTTTGTTTTTTTTTTAATTCATCATCCTGTGACTCGATTAGTGTCACAGCTCGTTATTTATTATTTTTATTTAGTTACGGGCTACATTTATTGGTTCGACCCTGATAGGTTCGTATGCTTCTAACTTTTTAAAATATCAAATATTTTCTTTACAGGCTACTCACAGACATTCTAAGCCAGCGTGTGTGTACTTATTTGGAATGTTAAACTTTACAATTTTGTACAGACTGTCTTTGACCATTCTAGACCTGCCTGTTCCTAAGTCTAGGCTGTTATACATAATTCTTTATATCTAATATTTTATCTAATTGTTATTTCTACTTGGGATTTTTTTAGGAAATTCCTAATAGCTGCCCGGAGTTTGGAAGTTTGGCGGTGATTCACGCCCGTGCCTCGGAGAGCACGTAAAGCCGTCGGTCACGTTTGTCATGAACACCTATGGCAATCGTTATTGGGAAGTCAGTGCCCTCAAATATATTGACAACTAGTTCAATCTTCGAATTTCAGTTCTCCCTTAGGGTTGCGGAGGTCCGATGCCAGTCGCTTCGTGGAAAAACTGAAATTCAGGTAAAACCGGTTGAACTAGTAGCCGACCCCAAATAAACTTGGAATAAGGGTAGGAGGATGATGTTATTTCTACTTGGTTTATTGCTTGTTCTAGTAAAAAAGTGTAGTAATGAAACCTACTGCCCCGGTCATAGAAGTATGTAATATTTAACTTACTCTCTCACTGCCATCAATTCTTTTCTGTTTCGTTATAATTGACTGGGATATCGTCAATCTATATCCATTTATGTTCGTTGACAATGACAATCGATGAAAGCATTAGCCAGATTAAAGAGCCATTTCTACTTTACTATTGTCGATGTGATGCTATTTGTGTCTTGTGCTAACAATGCTATCCCCCGTACTATTGTATTCTGATTTTTACAGTTTTATTTTTGACCTACCTAAAAAAATGTCATAATATTGATAGTACTGAATTTTATTAGTTGTGACTAGTTAAGTAGTAAGAGTGTTAAATACAAAATTTTTCGTTGGAAATACATAGTATTTGCTACATATATGTATGTATGTTTGAAATGATAATGCAAAGTGTAAGCTAACTAATTTCTTGGAGTAATAATTATATTGATCTTGCTTTTAAATACACTGTTGAACACAGATTTTAAGTCATGTTTAAATGAGAAAATTTCAGAAAAAAATACGTTTAATACATAGTTATATGACGGGGCGGTGAGCCCGGTTATGTTTTTAAGAACAGTGACGTCATTACTATTATTGGAGTATTTCATTTTCAGAAATAACTTAAAATAAACTTCACTTCAACCAGAATTCACTTTTAATTAGTATTGGTTACACAGCTTCGAATATTTCACAATAAGTTAGGTGTTTGCTGTCCGAGCGCAGACAAACGAATCTTCGCTCCGCTGCAGCGGGCGGCTTTTTATAGGCATTGTAGTGGGGCGGTCGACCGTTGCGAGTTGTTTACGTCTTGAAGAACACGTGCAGCGATGACGTAGGTCGTTGAATGTAGTGTTGCGCCGATATATATTATTAATTCAAAAGTAACTCTATCCGTCTGTTTGTAACGTTTTCACAGTTAAACTGCTTCACCAATTTCAATAAATTGATTTATAGAGACACTGAATCTTGGAGAATGACATTCTCATGGCTTCTCTTTAATTACGGTATTATCCAGTAAGCTATAAATAACATAATAATGTTTATTTGATTATATCAACGTTAGTATGTAAATTAATTGCAATTTCGCAAAGTATCACAGCTATTTAATACACATCAAAGCCCGTAAATATTTGTATTGCTTTGAGCAAATACACGTATTTATTTTTCTTAGACAACTCCCGCATTAGGAATATGAATTCCTGTATCGCGGGGATTTTACAAACATACATAAAACAGACACAAAGAACACCCAGATTCAGAACAACCAATTGTGAATCACACAAAGTGTTATCTTACGTGGGATTTAAACCCACGACACTTGGCACAGTAGGAAGCGGCGTGGCGACCACTTAAGCCACTAGGCCAACCGTGCAGTCAGTATGTAGTATATAGTTGTAACAGATGAAATAACTTTCTAATCTGTTAATCAACTATTCGGTCTATGTCACATAAAAGAATTAAACAAAGTAGTATGGACTACAGTAAAATAAATCAAAGGTATCCGTAAAAAAATGTATCGTTATTCAAAAAAACCTTAAACATTTTCAAAGTCATGAATTATCATTTATAAAAGGAATGTCATTTATAAAAGCAGTCCTATTTTCTGTTTCAGTGGTAGCCACAGAAGTTTCTCAACGCAAAGTTGATCGATCCTAGTAAGGTTAGTTTAAGAAGCGTAACCATTTTTAGGGTTCCGTTGCCAAATGGCAAAAAACTAAACCCTTATAGATTCGTCATGTCTGTCTGTCTGTCCGTCCGTATGTCACAGCCACTTTTCTCCGAAACTATAAGAGCTATACTGTTGAAACTTTATCAGTAGATGTATTCTGTGAACCGCATTAATATTTTAACACAAAAATAGACAAAAAGCAATAAATTTTGGGGGTCCCCATGCTTAGAACTGAAACTCAAAAAGTTTTTTTTCATCAAAACCATACGTGTCTATGGATAGGTCTTCAAAAATGATATTGAGATGTCTAAAATCATTTTTTTCTAAACTGAGTAGTTTGCGCGAGAGACACTTCCAAAGTTGCACGCAATTTACCTATCATATCTATATCGATCAAAGTTACAACGAACTACAAGAACTTTTATATGATGTTACATGCTGCTACGGAATCCTTCATGGGTGAGTCCGACTCGCACTTGGCCGCTTTTTTTCACATATTGAGAAGGCGCGTGCTTCGGTAAGCACGTTAAACTGTAGGTCTAGGTTGCTTCAGAAACATCTTTGGAAATCATTTGGCAGTTGGAGCCTTAATAAATATACAATAACCTTCCCACCGAACTTCAATGTTTCTAAGTACCTACTTAGATTGTTTCAGTCTGAAAATTGCTCCTTGTAAAAAATTGAGGTATTTTAGTAAACTTAGAACGGATCAAAACCTAGTTCAAAAATGCTTCAGAGAATAAAAGGCTAAATTACGTGTCTAAAGTTTCTCATTATTCATAATATTTTATATTACAACATTGTACACCATTTTATAATAGAATTAAGAATGTTTGGAAAACAAAGAAAACATACAAACTAGCTAAAAAGTTTTTTAGTGATATATTTTTTGGACATGTAACACAAAACGCCATCTGGCTTCAAACTAATAGCTTGTTCTATGAAAGGATAGAATTCTTGTTTATTTTATTTGTAAATACGAGTACAGCAAAAAATACATGAAAAAACATCCAGCCACGGAAACAAATATATGTAGGTCATACAAATATTTGATCCGGCTTAAAATTTTAACCCGAGGCCTGAAGGACAGCAGTCGAACACTGTGTTGATTTGTAATGTATGTATAAAATCTTATAAAAGAAATATCTACGTTGTAAAACGAAATTTAATATAAAAAAAAGATATGGCAACAGAAGTAGGACATCTTTAATAAATTGTGTTTCGCGAAATAACTCACATAAATTTGGGTCACAGCTGGTAGTTTTGATGATTATATTTTGTTGGCACTAAAAACGGTTAATACTAAAAGTAGTAATACTAAAGTGCTTGGAAAATAACAGTCGTGAAGCTTAGTTGAAGGCCTTTGGGTGGTTTAAAAACATTCAACGGAAGATTATGTTGCTACAACACACTTGGCCAGTGTGCGAACGCCTAGCCTTAACCCTTAAGAGAAGTAGAGTAAACATTATGGGTTGGTGATGAGTAGTAAAAAGTAAAGTTTAAATAATATGAACTTTTTTTGGATATGAGCTGCGTCATCATCAACAGCCTTTAAAAACTCATTGCTAGATATAGGCATCTCCAATCTCCAAAATACCAAAGAGGTTTTGACTCGGTATAACACGTTGGCAGAGATCCTCATAATTACATATTAATTTAACCAACCAATTGTCAAAATGAAATCAATTTTTTTTTGTTTAAGCCTGCCAAAGCTACTATACTCTGATGGAAAGCATTAGTATTCCAAACGGCGTAGTCACCGTCCTTATTGTGGGTAACAAATACAGCATGGTGACCCACACTATGGCAGCCTTGTAAGATGTTAGTACATAATTGGGATTCAAGTCTCACACTCAGTAACGAAACACATTAGCAAGATTTCTGTTACTTGAAGTTGGTTTAAAATTTTAAATGCTTTATCAGGAGGTACTTTTGTTTTATGAGTTACTAGCTAGCGGGTCCGCCCGCGTGTAAGTCGGCTATCAAGGTAAGAAGTAGCCTATGTCCTTTCTCGAGTTCTGTTCTATTTTCATACCAAATTTGATTAAAATGGGTACAGCGGTTTAGGCGTGAAAGCGTAACAGACAGACAGAAAGACAGAGTTACTTTCGCATTTATAATATTATATTATAGTAGGGGTTACATAAGAACTAAAGCAATCATAGCCGAGTAGCCTTAGGTGATTAGAAACAATCACCAAGGGTAAGCAAAGACGGCGCGGTAAGACTTAGATGGGTGACCGCTTGTGGCATTATATGTTATGAGCGTTTCCGTGATTCGAAGGTCACGATAAGCAGTCAGTCCAAGTTGTTATTACAAGATTGTAAGACTTATTTGGAGGCCCTCGGGCAGCTTAAAAACATCCAAAACGCAAGATTACGTAGACACAACGTATCTTGCCTGTCCTCAACTCGCACTCAGCCAGGATGGGATGTATGTCCTGAACCCTCTCCTGAAAGGAGACCCGAGCCCAGCAGTGGGACATTATGGGTTGTTGATTAACTAAAGATTGATTCTATTTTTTTGGTGTTTGTTTTCATTGTACTGTGTTCCTATGAAATGTTTTTAATCGTGACTTTATCTGCTTGCTGGTCTAGTGGCTAGCGTATGCGGCTGCTGATCAAAAGGTCTCGGGTTCGATTCCCGGGTCAGACCAAATATTTGTGTGATCCACAAATATTTGTTTCGGAGTCTGGGTGTTTTTCTACGTATAATATGTATGTATTTACAAAAAAAAAAGTATGTTTATGTATTTATATCAGTTGTCTAGTACCCATAACACAAGCTCTGCTTACTTTGGGACTAGATGATGTTGTGTGTATGATGTCCATAAAAAAAATATTTAATATCACATGAAGTAAAATCTCAAATGCACTACATAAATAATAATCAAGTTCTTATATCAGAATGTTCCGGCCAACAAGACTCTTTTATCAATTTTGGTGTCAAGTTTTACCCTTTAAGTTTCAATAAGAAATATAATATAAATATTATCGAACAAAGGAACTACTCTAGTGTAACAGGACCGTCCCCTTATCTTGTGAAGTGAAAAAATTCACAGTAAAGGTACTATCGTCTCTCTAAAAGTGTTAAACTTAATTTATTTTATGCTGATTTTTTTTATGCTATTTTTAAACATTAAATTTTGAAGTTTTAGGTAAGTATAAATGGAAGCAATAGTTATATCGTGTTTATACATACATATTGGTTTTTATGTACATGAAACAAAAATAAAAAAGGATTTCAAATAGTAAATGATGATGACTAACGTGAGAAAATATCAAAAATAATTTGATTCACAAGATACCGTTCTTTCTAGATCTCTATTAACCAATTTTATTAATTTAACTTTTGTAAATTGCATTCTCAACCAGTGCTTTGAAGTTGCGATATAAAAACCAACCAAACGTGTGTCAGGTCATGAATAGAATAGGGTTCTGTAGTCACCGATAAAAGCAAGAGAATTTAAAATCGTGGCTAATGTATAATTGTAATGTTTACATAGTATTCCGATATTTTAGTACGAAGTTTTTCAAGTAAACGTATTTTACAAGTCAGGTCTCTATAACTCCTGAATTAACAAATTTATCTAAGCCGTTATAGTTTAAGTTTATCACATGGCCTACCATATTGTTTTTTTTTTAGATTTTTAGAGCTAGCCGTTTAGCTTTTAGAGGAGGGGGACGCCCTGTTAAAATAAAAAAGCGGCCAAGTGCGAGTCGGACTCGCCCATGAAGGGTTCCGTACCAGCAAGTAACATCATATAAAAGTTCTTGTAGTTCGTTGTAACTTTCATCGATGTTTTTATACTAGTGTATTGATTGGATGAAAGGTATATGCGTGTTACGATTTATGACGTATTAAAAAAAAACTACTCACTAGATCTCGTTCAAACCAATTTTCATTGGTAGATTACATGGTAATGTACAACATATATTTTTTTTAGTTTTATCACTCTCTTATTTTAGAAGTTAGAGGGGGGGGGGGACACATTTTTCCACTTTGGAAGTATCTCTCGCGCAAACTATTCAGTTTAGAAAAAAATTATATAAGAAACCTCAACATCATTTTTGTAGACCTATCCATAGATATTATATATTGTTTTTTTTCTATTTTTATGTAAAAATCTTAATGCGGTTTACAGAATACATCGACTGACCGAATTTCAACAGTATAGCTCTTATAGATTCAGAAATAATTGGCTGTGACATACGGACGGACAGACAGACAGACAGACAGACAGACAGACAGACTTGACGAATCTATAAGGGTTCCGTTTTTTGCCATTTGGCTACGGAACCCTAAAAATGCGCTTTGAAGTTGAATAACTCGCAAACGGATATCTAATTTAAAAAATTGTCTTAGCAACCTCTAAATGATTTGAAAAGACCTATATAATAATATAGCACATAATAGGGTAGACGTATGAAAAAGAAAACAAAATTAGTGTAGGGAACCTACCCCAAAAATGAAAATATGATTTAATTGTAGCACTTATCGATATGACAGAAACAAATATTCATACAAAGCTTCATCTCTCTAGCATTAACTTGACGAAACTATATGGGTACCGAGTCATGAACTACGGACCCCTAAAAGTACTTAGGATAGTTTAGTCAACTTGCAACGGGCAGCTTGCAAAGCAAAGTCCGTTCTCGAAACTATCGCACTGCACTTGGTGTGACGATTTAACTCCACTTAGCTACACAGCAATTTACGATACAGATAACACCCGTTCTCGTTAATTTCACACGGAGTGTACAGGCAGCTGGTGTAAAATATAAGTATTTGTTATATGCAATAACGGATTATCGGGCTACAAGATAAGCGATTTTAAGGGAAATACATTTTTTTTTGACTTTCATGAATACTTCATAAAAAAAAACATCTGTGATATTTAGGTATTGAACCGTTCATAGCCAAGTCGCCATTGTTGATTTGAAACATTCACTGAGGGTAAGCAACTATAGCTCTGTCAGTGCCTGGATGAGTGGCAGTTTCTGACATGATATTCAGTCCGTGTGGTGACGGATTAAGAATACAGAGTGTCACCACCCCTATTCATCCCGCGGGTGTCGTAAAAGGCGACTAAGGGATAAACTACGCAAGACAACATCAATGCAAAGAGAAGGAAAACTTGAAACCAACCCTATACCAACCCGTCTGGCCAGCGTGGTATAGTAGGCCAAAACCTCCTTTCTCAGGAGAGGCCTATGTCCAGCAGTGGACTGTTAAAGGCTGTTGATGAAGCATATTCGTGATTTGGAGGTCACGTTAAGAAATTGATTCCGATTATTGTTGTCATATAAGAATAACAGTCATGAAGCTTAATTGAAGGCCTTCGGGTGGCCACAACGTCATCTTGACAGTCCTCAACACGCACTTGAGAAGCGTGGGGACATATGGCATTAACCCTCCCTTGAAAGGAAACCGGAGCCCAGCAGTGGAACATTTTATGTGATGATTTATGAATTTCAATTTTTTAAATTTGTTTAGCTGACAATCCTGCATAAGATGTGCTAAGGTAAGAAGGTCTTAAAGTCATACACTTACATTAACATTATAATTATCGGGTTTTAAATTACTGTATGATAATTGTATTGAAATCAGATGGTACGAACACAAAATACAATGTTCATCTTCAGGCAGATTAATATTTTTATCTATATATTAAATAGGTATATAAAACAAAAACTAAAAATGATTTAAGGTCAAACCACCAGACGACCTCTAGTACAATTATTTCTGCACATTTGATCAAGGTTTAGATAAATTCCAAAAAGTTTATAGGAATAGCATACCAAGTATTCAATCAAACGCATCTCAAGTTTAAAAAATGGTGGCAATTTTTTAACAAGACTTATTTGTGCTTAGAAGTTCGTTTATAGATTTGAGTAAGTAAGTAGTAGTGCTATATTCATTGCTATATAAGCCATTCGACTGCACGTTTGGCCTAGTGGCTTAAGCGGTCCCCACGCCGCTTCCTGCTACGCCAAGTGTCGTGGGTTCAAATCCCACGTAGGACAACGCTTTGTGTAATTCACAATTTGTTGTTCTGAGTCTGGGTGTCCTTTGTGTCCGTTTCATGTATGTTTGTAAAGTCCCCCGCGACACAGTAATTTATATTCCTAATGCGGGAGTTGTCTTTTTTAATAAACATAAACATTCAGCAAACCGTCGAATAGATTCTTAGTAATAATTTAGTTGACTTTAAAATAACTCTCTAACTCGACTGCTTTATGGCCACAACGCGTCAATAGCTTGGAAATATATATTGAGCGACCCTACACTCTCACTCGCAAAACCCTTGTTTCGCATTTTAAATTTTTTTCTGTCACATTATTTTCTTTATATTAGATTATATTCGAATACGTTTTATAGAGTAAGAGCCCAGAGCGATCAGACATAACTTATTTTCACATGGATGAAACCTTAACTACTCAGTAGCGTCTAGTGTACTTTTAAATACCTGCGTGTTTGTGGAACTAGCCCTGTGACACCTGGGCAGATATCAGGTGAGAAAGGTAACTAAAAATAAGAGTTATCTAACTTAAATTAGTATGGCTGATCTTTATATATATTTTGTAGAATATTATTCTAAACTAGTTTCATAAAGTGTCAGACACTTTTCATGGACCAGAGCTTGTGTCAGACGCTTTAAAGATCGACAAAAAATTAATGAACTTTACTTATTTTTACATGTCTGATTTTTTAATATGTTATTAAAGTAACTATTACAAAGTTACATTTCATCAGTCAGACAAATTCGAGTGACCAAACATCCCTTAAACACAAAAATTATTCAGCCGGGAGTGCGATCATCATGCTATTTCAGAGCGAGTGAGACGTCCACAGCAACTTGGATCCCGTTTTTAGGGTTCCATAGCCAAATGGCAAAAAACGGAACCCTTATAGATTCGTCATGTCTGTCTGTCTGTCTGTCTGTCCGTCCGTATATCACAGCCACTTTTTTCGGAAACCATAAGAGCTATACTTTTGAAACTTGGTAAGTAGATGTAATCTGTGAACCGCATTAAGATTTTTACATAAAAATAGAAAAAAAAACAATACATTTTGGGGGTCCCCATACTTGGAACTGAAACTCAAAAAAAATTTTTTCATCGAACCCATAAGTGGATAGGATTGGATAGATTGGAACCATTCTATGGATAGGTATTCAAAAATGATGTTGAAGTTTCTTATATCATTTTTTTCTAAATTGAATAGTTTGCGCGAGAGACACATCCAAAGTGGAAAAATGTGTGTGTCCCCCCCCTCTAACTTATAAAATAAGAGAGTGATAAAACTAAAAAAAATGTATGTTGTACATTACCATGCAAACTACCAACGAAAATTGGTTTGAACGAGATCTAGTAAGTAGTTTTTTTTTAATACGTCATAAATCGTAAACTGCAATTTACTGCAATTTTTTTTTAATTAATTAATTTATTTATTTATTCTAATGACTGCGTCGATGATTACGATGATTAGGAGATATTTGCTGTAATTAATCATAGTGATATTTTTGTGGTAGTGGTAATATTTTGTTTATATCTTTTTCTAACTGGTATCTTTTTTACAATAAAATAAAGATATTTCCTTATAAAATAAAATGGATCCTCATATATTCACCTATCACAAATACATGCAATAAATGAATTCACTTTAATATTTAATAATTAACAACTTAATGTTGAAGCTCATGTTATTGAAAAAAGAATGCGAAAATCTTAGATTGAAATTAGTAAGTATTTTCATTACATTTAATTTTTTTACTCGATGGGTTCGATGAAAAATTTTTTTGAGTTTCAGTTCCAAGTATGGGGACCCCCAAGATGTATTGTTTTTTTTCTATTTTTATGTAAAAATCTTAATGCGGTTCACAGATTACATCTACTTACCAAGTTTCAAAAGTATAGCTCTTATGGTTTCCGAAAAAAGTGGCTGTGACATACGGACGGACAGACAGACAGACAGACAGACATGACGAATCTATAAGGGTTCCGTTTTTTGCCATTTGGCTATGGAACCCTAAAAAACGGGATCCAAGTTGCTGTGGACGTCTCACTCGCTCTGAAATAGCATGATGATCGCACTCCCGGCTGAATAATTTTTGTGTTTAAGGGATGTTTGGTCACTCGAATTTGTCTGACTGATGAAATGTAACTTTGTAATAGTTACTTTAATAACATATTAAAAAATCAGACATGTAAAAATAAGTAAAGTTCATTAATTTTTTGTCGATCTTTAAAGCGTCTGACACAAGCTCTGGTCCATGAAAAGTGTCTGACACTTTATGAAACTAGTTTAGAATAATATTCTACAAAATATATATAAAGATCAGCCATACTAATTTAAGTTAGATAACTCTTATTTTTAGTTACCTTTCTCACCTGATATCTGCCCAGGTGTCACAGATCTAGTTCCACAAACACGCAGGTATTTAAAAGTACACTAGACGCTACTGAGTAGTTAAGGTTTCATCCATGTGAAAATAAGTTATGTCTGATCGCTTCGGGCTCTTGGACCATTAACTGGGTTTCTCTACTATGTATAATATCTAAAATCCAATACTTCTTATATAATAATTAACCATAGCTGAATGGTTCAATGATAATACAGTGTTATTGTTATATTTAATGCGCGAGAATAATAGTCATAGTAGTTTATTTTTTACATGTATGAGCCTGCTAAAGTGATTCAACTTTACCTGATGAAAGCATGATTATAATTCAAAACTGGTGGTCACCTTCGTGAGTGTTTACCAGGGCCGGATTTTAAGGTGTGGAGGCCTAGGGGCAACAAAGGAGTGGATGCCCCTTGGTCCCAAATTATATTCCAAATAAAATGAAGGGCCATTTGATATTTTACTGATTGTCTGATTGGAGTGAACAAATATAGATTGATGATTTCTGTTAATATTTAATGTAATCATGTTTGTACAATGCGAAAAAAAATATGAAAGGAAAAGTTGTTTGCTGGTGTTTACCAGACAGAATTAAAAAATAATAATTCCGAAGTCTCTATTGTGGGGGCCCTTCTTTTGTGGAGGGGCCCCCACAATAGAGACAAAGAGGGGCCCCCACAGGGCTGTTGCCCTGGTTGCCCTCCCCTAAATCCAACCCTGGTGTTTACAATACACCATACTCACTCATACCAGGGCTGCCTAGTGAGATGCGTCTTCATCATTGCCCCTCCGGTCGGTCGGTCGGTTACTCACTAAAGAAACAACAGCACGAATATCCTCATATTCTTCTTCAAGCAACATCATCCTCCTAGCCATTATTCCCAAGTTTATTTGGGGTCGGCTACTAGTTCAACCGGTTTTACCTTAATTTCAGTTTTTCCACAGAGCGACTGGCATCAGACCTCCGCAACTCTAAGGGAGAACTGAAATTCGAAGATTGAACTAGTTGTCAGTATATTTTAGGGGACTGACTTCCCAATAACGATTGCCATAGATGTGATGTCATGAAAACCGGGACCGACGGCTTTACGTGCTCTCCGAGGCACGGGCGTGAATCATCGCCAAACTTCCAAACTCCGGGCAGCTATTAGGAATTTCCTAAGAAAATCCCAAAAACACTTTGTGGCCCGACCCGGGATTTGAACCCGAGACTTCTTGATTAGCAGTCGCATACGCCAACCACTAGACCAACGAGGCAATTCTTCTTCATGCAACAATAACTTAGTAAATGGTAATTAATTTATAATTTTTAATTTAAGACTCGTGCTTTTCATTACTTAAAATATTAAAGTTACATGTTTCAATCAAATTATAGTCGTACACTACTAAACGGAGTGCTTCCCAACGAACGTGAACTTATGTAATGTTTATAAAAATAATTATTTTGTTCCTAACTGAAGTGATATTATGAAAAATTTATGAAATCTGACTACAAAAACATCTGACAAATATAAGCTGATCACTGACGTGATTACCTCTCAATGGGAAAAGAAAATTGTTTTAAACTAAACTAGAGTTTAATCATGTTTTAAATGATTTTTCATAAAAAGCAAAATTAAATATCCTAAAATCCATGAATTAGATTTTAGGGTTTTTATACCGAAAAGTGATTATATAGCAAAGATTCTCAAAAAGACAACAGTTTGCATGTCATATGCCGTGATGAAAGCAAGACAGTTAATATTTTCTATCAAAAATACTAAGAACAGAATAAAACAAATATTTAAGGGGTCTCCTACTTGGCACTTGGCAGTTCTTTTACTTTTTACTTGGAAAGAATATTTATTTGAATAAAATTTAATTTTCCATTTCTTTACTTCTACTTACCGATTGCAGCTACTTTATAATATTTCACTAAACGCGTCTTTCAATTTACCCATCCTGGCCATGTCATAAAATAAGTCATGTGTAGATCGTTGGAAGGTTCAGGGTTCAAAGACAGCAGTAAAATCAAATAATCTGTGAAATTGCTTGCTCAACTCATAGCAGAAGCTCCTATAAAACACTTTAAAATAATATACTCTTGATATATAAAACGTTATCATTAACCGGGAGCAATGTTTATATATGAATTTTGTGGCTATTTTTGAGCATTTTTCACAGTTTGGAATACGATATTCTTAAGAGAACGACCAAAACAGAATATATTTATAATTTCCTTGTAGCATTGTGGGTTTAATCGAATTTGTTGGAAATGTATACTGTTGAAAAAATTGAACAAGTTTTTTTAGGTAATAATGATAAAGGTTATATACAAAAAGAAGATCAGAATGATTTCGTTTCCTATAAGAGTTAAAACGAAGAAAGGAAAAGGTAAGATGAAGGTGACTATTAATCACTACAAATTACCTAGCAGGCGAAACCTAGTTAGAAACATTGAAATAATGTGCTTGACAGCTCTGCCACATTGAATCGATTTCTTTTTGACGTGTATAAAAATAAAAAAATAAATTCAGCTTATGAAAAGCTTCATGGTATAAATAGAAGTTAGTTCATTAATTATTTTAGCGCAGTATAAATAAATATATAAAAATAAATATTTCGGAAATCTTACACACAACGTCATCTAGTCCCAAATTGCAGAACTTGCATTAAGGATACTAGACAACTGATATAAATATATAAACATACATTTTTTTGTAAATACATACATATTATTATACATAGAAAACACACGAATCCGAAACAAAAATGTGTGGATCACACAAATATTTAGTCCGACCCGGGAATCGAACCCGAGACCTCTTGATCAGCAGCCGCATACGCCAACCACTAGACCAACACAGCAGTATAAATTTTTTGTATGTTCAATAATATCAATATTCGTTTCGTCTTTCTTGTGTCTTCATCTATCACAGAATTAAAGGACACAGCATATCACCAACACTTGATAATGGATTAGGGACCGTCATTTATGACAATTTAAAAGCTTTCAACTTATATAGCTGTAATGCTAGCGGTTTTCTGAAAGGATAAGAGCATACATCGTTCAGTAACTTGATTACTTTAAAAGGCGAGCCCCCTTTTCAAACCAGTGAATCGGCTTTTAGGCAAGACATGTATTTATTTACTAAAGAAAGATGTTGTTAAGTTAACAAAATGAATAACATTTAATATCGATAAATTATAACCAGCAAAAAGTTGTTATACTCGTAAAAATTACAAAATATTTATTAAAATACTTACTGACTTAAATAAATAAATAAATATTTCGGACATCTTACACACAACGGCATTTAGTCCCAAACTAAGCAGAGCTTGTATTATGGGTACTAAACAAGTGATATAAATACTTAAACATACTTTTTTTTGTCAATACATACATGAACATAGAAAAACACCCAGACTCCGAAACAGATATTTATGGATCACAGAAATATTTGGTCTGACCCGGGAATCGAACACGAGACCACTTGATCAGCAGCCGCATACGTTAACCACTAGACCATCAAGGCAGTCATTACTTGGACTTATTAATATTGTAAATGTGAAAATAATTCTGTCTATTTGTCACGCTTTTATGTTAAAACTACTGATGCAATTTATATGAAATTTAAACACAGATAGTGTAGAGTAATTTATAAACATTAAACACATCATATGTGAAGAAATATATTTATTTAATAAGTCGAAGTCTAACGTATGAATATAACATGAGAATGATAATAAGTTGAAAAAATCTAATATTCAATAAAGCATACATAAAATAACTTTGATATCGAATGTTTTAAATTAATAAATATAAACATTATCGATTCATATATTTTTTTTTATTTTAAAGTTTATCGTCTAAAAACAGATAACTTTTCACTTTATGCCTAATATCAATTTATCTTTTACTAAACTGAAATAGAATACATAATTGTTTGGTAAAAGCAACCATATATGCAGTTAACGCTAAGTATCCCTTAAACTTTATGACTGCCTTGTTGGTCTAGTGGTTTGCCTATGCGGCTGCTGATCAAGAGGTCTCGGGTTCGATTCCCGGGTTGGACCAAATATTTGTATGATCCACAAATATTTGTTTCGGAGTCTGGGTGTTTTCTATGTAAAATATGTATGTATTTACAAAAAAAAGTATGTTTATGTATTCATGTCAGTTGTTTAGTACTCATAATACAAGCTCTGCTTAGTTTGGGACTAGATGACGTTGTGTGTAAGATAAAAAAATTTGTTATACGCATTTAGTAATTGTTTGTTGTGTGGTTGACAAAATTAACGAGGCAGACAGCACCAGACTGATTTTCATTCGATACGTGATCCAATCACGAAATAGCACTTATTTATTAATCGAACTGTTTTACAGTTTCTTTGACCTAGCTTTTTTTTTAAACTATTTAATTTGGCTATTATAAAATATATTGGAATAGAATTGAATTTAGGATTGAGTCAACCGATCTGTAACGAATCTGTGAAGAGACTGACTTGAATAGGGATGTATTAAATAAACTAGACTGTCAGTGATGACGACGAAGGGCTGAGTAAGCATAGTCAGGAGTAGAGATAGAGTATAACAGAACTGTGTTCCGACTCTCAGACTGAATTAGAAGTTTGTTATTTTGGTGTACAATCAGAACTGTCCGATGATATAATAAAATAAAGGTTTGTAAACGAGTAATTTTAAATTTGCCACGAATGAATGAGCTCAACTAGAGTGATTGTCCGGAGTCACTGAAAGTCGGTATATATCATTCATTTTCTTGCTTTTTATAAAATCTGTGAGCTTTACATATTACTCATACATATATCTCTGCTTTATGATGCAGAAACATCTTCCTAAGCCGCCATGATACATTCTCATTGTGAGGCATACAATAGTATGCCTCACAATGAGAATGCTGGCCCTTACTTCTGGATTCTACTGATATTTTCCATCAAGCAGAGTGGAGTTACTTTGTTAGGCTTAAATAGTAAAAAAAAACTACAGGCGACAGCAGTCGGCTACCTCCGAGTAACCTGCTTGTCAGTCGCTATTCTTTTCAACTCTTTTTATTTAATTTTTTTTCTATTACTGACGTTCAAATGAAAATCTCGTTGTTACCTAATGTACCATTTTTTATTAGTAGTCGCTACATTCACAAGATACGACATCGACCTCTTCTACCCATCTTCAATCACTTACCTTAACGCAATCAATTTACCTCTATTCAGTTTGAAATTTCATTCACTTTGAGATTAGCATTATGTAAGGGAACGGCTATAAATTTGCATTTGCTATTTGGATTACTATCCTCGGAACCTTTTGCCGTACTAGTTTGGGGTCGGCTTTAAATCTATTACGAAAAGGCTGAATATCCATTTTTTATGTGGAGCTAGTGCAAGGCACCTCCCCAAACCAAGTACTATGACTGTACTAACACTCTGATTTCAGCACGAATAGGCCGGTTCGATTGGATTAGTATTCCCCTCACACAAGAAACCAATTTAAAACCACAACTTTCGTGTTGTCGTATTTCTTTGCTGAGAGTGAGAACAGAGGCAATGATGCTAAAGCAGAAGATGAACGCGGCCTAGCGCGCCAGGATGGTAACTCCTGGATTCTACTCATGCTTTCCATCAGGAAGAGTAAAGTCACTTTGGAACTTGGAACACTTTCAAAGACATGTATTAAAAGTAGTCCACTAATAACAATGCTTCCAATATTAGCTTTTTAAAAGATTTTAAGAATGTAGCAATAAAATTTGTTATTGATGTCTTTGCACAAATACGTAACAGGTTTTACATCCAAACAATAGGGAAAGGTTTTACGCTAGTAAGGTATCATATTTGCTAGAAGATAGTATCTGATGTAAACGCGGTATTATATTATAGTGCACAAGTATGTGAGCAAACGTAGGTGCACTCTTTGTTCCCTCAGTCTCCTAATGAGATGGCTATCCGACACGCCCGGGGAGAAACTTTTACGAGCTCTCCAAGGCCCTGGGGTAAGACCCCAAATATCCAAACTCCGAGCTGTTATTAAATATTTTTATAATCAATAAAAGTTAATAACACTTTTTACCCGACCCGGGATTTGAACCGGAGACCTCTTGAACGAGGCCGTTACAAACAATTGTGTATACCTTGTGTTACTAACACAAGGTATACACAATAGTTAAAAAATAATTAGCAAATTATTAGTCTAAGTTCAGAGGAGCTCTGAAAGAGCCATGTGTTTATTTTTTATTTAGCCTACCTATACGACTCTACCCTGCCTGATGGAAAGCATGAGCAGAATCCAAGAGTGGGGGCCACCACACTTGCTGCGAATGCAGACAATAATGTACGGCGGCTGAGTAGATGCATTTTAACGCCCCGTTTATAGGTTGCGGGATCATAGTGGGAAGGAAACACGGGAGCTGGTAGTGAGTTCAAGTCTTTGACTGCTCGGCATAGGAAAGAAGAGCCTAACCGTTTCGTTCTGGTGCGTATTTCTTACACTCTAAAGCGGTGACTTCTAAGTCCAGCATGTGTTTTCTTGTAAAGGAAGGGAGAAGGATCGAGCAGTTCGAAGAGCTCTTCAGAGCACTGTCCGTGGTAAAGGCGATAGTGGACCGCCATAGAGGCGATGTGTCTCCGTAACTGTAGAGGCTCAAGGAACTCGGTGATTTCGGGCTGTTAATAATACGGACTGCTCGCCACTGCAACCGGTGCATAGGTATGAACAATACTCCATGCAGGAACGAACTTGGGTCTTGTAGAGAAGACACAGATGCTCCGGTGAGAAGCTTCGTCTCACCTTGATAAGCACACACATACCTTTCAATGTACTCCCGTCGGTTTAGATCCCGGTAAATATTCATGCCCAGGATACCGAGCTTGTCCTGTAGCGGCAGTTGAGTGTTCTGAAAAGTGGGGAGGGAAAGGAACGGAGATTTTGAGTAATGAGCGCGCACATCTGTGTTTTCTTTGCGTTGAATTCGACCGAATTCTCATCACCGTAAAGAAAAATACGCCTTAGAACCAGATCGAGCTCAGCGACAAGCTCCCTTTGCTTTTCCTCAATTTTCGTTAAACATATTTGAAAATATGTCTCATATTTAATGCTATGAGTTTTACTGTGTATCACGTTATAATTTTTGACCTAAAAGATTTTGTGGCATGATATCAACATGACCTATTTTTGAAAACCTCATTACAAAATCTGAAATTATCTTTTGTATTTATTTGATATTTCATTCCTGTTTTATTTATAGTATGGCTGCACTAACGATCCATTAATTTAAAAATTGTATATACAGTAGAGTACAACCATATATTAGTTGGTTGGTATGTATACATTGATGATGATGACAAAATGATCAATAATAATCGACCCTATTACCTATTTGGTACTAACATTGTTGTTCAAAAATACAATTATGAAATTCATATTTTTATCTCCTCTGTAAACCTGAAAGAATAAATATATGTACTAAATTCCTACACACCTAACTATTTATCTTGATTATAGTGACTATGTCCAAACCTATAAGTATATATTTACCATCATTATAAACTCTATTATAGACGATTCACTTATAAAATAGGATATAGTGAGGGTAGTCTGACACCACAACAAGACCCTCTTAGATTACATATTATTTGTAAAGCACAGGGTTGGATTATGGACGGTTGCAAGGGACCCGGAGGCGGTATCATCGGATAGGATAGAGGCCGGTTGACCTCAACGGATCATATTTGGATGTAAAATATTAAATTTAGTGTTTAGAAAATACGAGTGATGTTTTTAAAGTGTTGTGAGTTTTAAATTGCATTTTGAATTTGTAACGATTTTTTTTTATTTTATTAAGTTTTACAGTCCTTGTGAACTCTTTAAGCTCACTAAGCTATCATAGTGTGTGTCACTATGCTGTATCTATGCTCACAATGAGGGTCCTTCCATCGGATAGAGCAGTGACTTTGATAGGCTTAAATATAAGAAAAAGTTTATGTGTTTCCAATGCTAAAATTTTGTAACTAAAGTGTCAAGATTTTAGCTTTGGATTGTAAATACCATTAATATATGACAAAAACCCATAATGGCCCTCTACTAGGCACCGATCTCCTCTCAAAAGAGAGTTAAGGCCATACGTCCACACGCTGGCCCTACTATTGAAAATGGGCGTTGATTTAACAATAAGAATCATTTTTTGAAATGCCTCATTCTGAAACATCTAATTGTTTATAAGTTAGAACCCATACTGTAGTAACGATAACATTTTATTTAAATTATTTTCTTCTTCTTAGTCGAACACCTTGACAGAGTCGTCGTGGCAGTTGATAGGTACTGTTGCGACTCATCGTCGCCGCTCAATTTCAGGGCCGCTGCACGTCTTGCGATGTCTCTCCCCTGTTGTCGATTTGTTGCATTGCGGACACACTGTACTACAAACTGTAAATGATTTTAGTAATCATATAATTTTTCATCTTATATATTAAACCAAAACGAAAACATCAAATTCATTACTGCTAACAATAGAGTAATGCACAAACTTAAATTATTCAAGTTAAAGACTACATGCGAATTTGGATCAACGGATATTCAATACCATATCATGGAGGAATAGTATTCAGACACATTAGTTACATTACATTTGGCAGTTTGTTTTCAATTTATCTTTTTCACAGTTTTTTTACTGGACGACTGTCATTTAACCTGCGTCCACCCTTTGCAATATGGGTGTTCTATATTTAGAACAGCTGTCGGGATAACTGTAAGCCTCATATCAACGGTCACATGTGTTCATAACGGACAGAATGGACGGCTTTATGTGCCTTTCGAAGCTCTGAGGGTTAATGAGTCAACGAACTGTGAACCTAACAATGTTTTTGCAAACCAGGCAGTACATTTTTTATTGCGTAGTTTTTTTTTTCATGAATATTTGAAGTTACGCTAGATTCATAATATGAAATTATCTTGTGCATACAGTTAAAGCATTTAAAGGTACTTTTGGTTAAGATGATTCGACGTAAGATGAGAATTTTGTTTTCTTGTAATAAAATAAAAATTATAAATACAAAAGTAAATAAATATTTTAATTAGTTAGCTTAAATATTAGCAATTATTATTATTCATAACATTCACTTCTCGAGTGTCATTTCAAGAGCAATTTTGAATTTCCGCTTAAAATTTACGATAAAAACTCATATTCAGGCTTGTAATAAAATAAAATTAATGAAATGTTGAAACGTAAAATTTGACGCAACAAAATTAAGGTTTTAAAATTAATGGTTCTCACTCCAGCCCTGTCACACGGACAATAACTTATTATCTTAACTTAGTACTAACTAACCTAATTCCACATATATTATATATGTGTATATCTGTCTCTTTCAGCGGAAATGTCTCACCCTAATGAAACAATTCATCTTTGTCCGCCACGGTCTAGACGTCGTCGGGTTGGACGGGTGTATTTAATTGCATTTCATTGTTTATATAACATGTAAGAACATGCTAATATGTAAACTGAGTAAATGGAAAGATTATTAGGCTAAAGTCCTATGCTGATCAGGAAAAAATTTAGAATAACTAAAAAATACCGTATGTGTCTTTAATCAAAGTAAAGCTATAAGACCATCGGGTAACCTAATTATCATTAGATAACCCTAAGGTTACCCTAATATATATAGATTTAGATATAGATTTAGTAATAAAAACCTAGGGCTTTTTGCTTTAGTGGTTTGTGATACTAACTCTCAATCCCAAAGTCAAGGGCTCAACTTCCACCCACTAAAATATTGTACAATGATCGAAGATAACAGTTCTGTCTCTAGGTATAATAAATCTATAAGGAGATTTATTTAGATTTTGTGTTCCCAAAGGACTTGGCTCTCTGTAATGAAAAAAATCTGGCAGTAGAGCCACCCTGATTTCAGCACGAACGGGCCGGCTCGACCGGGCAGTACTACTTCACACAGAAACCCAAAATAAAATGACAACATTTGGGTTGTCGTCTTTCGTTGGTGTGAGACAGGAGGTGCAAGTCATTGTTCCTGCCTCCGGAGGCCGGGAGAATAATGGAGAAACATCTCACTATGCTGCATTGAATGAGGTTGGTGGCCCCTACTCCTGAATTCTGCTTGTGCTTTTCAACAGGTAGATAAGAGACCTTTGGTAGGCTCCAATATAAAAGAAAATGATTATTTCATTATTTAGATCACCAACAAATGATACATGCTATATTATATAAGTAAACAAAACAAACTACATGCATTGCCTATAGTTGGTTTACTAACTATAGGCAATCGCAGCTTATAAGAGGAGAATTGTATATGTAGTATTTTAAATTGTTAAAATAAGGAAAACAATAAAAAAAAATTGCTAAGTAAACAACTATATAAATTGTTGAAGAACAGTTCACATTCAAAGGCTGGTGATGTTTGCGATTTTTTCTTAAAATTATCTCTAAAATGTTCAAATGCAACAAACGAGAAAGTGTATTACAAGATTTGGTCAGTACAATGTGATACAAATTTCATAATAAAATTTAAACTTGTAGAGTCCTATCTATCGTAAAAATACATGATCACCAGAAGTGGTATCCAAAATATCGAGTATTTCTTTAGCTTTATTCTGAATGTACAAATAAACACCTAAAAAATCTAAAATTCATATAATAGCTTGCGACATATTCTGTTTACCTTTCATTTAAATTCAAGTTAGCTAGTACAAACTTGAAAGATATTCCTAACCCTTGCTAATATTATAAACGCGAAAGTTTGTGAGTCTGTATATAAGTATGTTTGTTGGTCTTTCACGCAAAAACTACATAACGGATTTGGATGGAACTTTACAGTAATATAGCTTATTTATCAGAATAACACATAGGCTACTTTTTATGCAATTATCAAATAGATATACTTTTAAAAAACACTCAATATTATCTCTAGAAGATATATGTGTAAAATGATGAAATGAAAATGATATTGAAATTTTAATAACACATTACCTAGCAATATCTACATCACTTAACACGAACGCTCTTCAATTTCGAAGTTATCTTCAGAGTAAATCGATATTTCATTTATCGTGACATCCACATCTTGATATATTTTCTTTTGTCAAAGGTACATAAACTTTGAAAAAAGGATCAGTTTATTGAACTCTGAACATAGTAAATTGTTTGTAGATTGGAAACAATCACCGAGGGTGAGTAAAGTCGGCGCGGTTAGACCTAGATGGGTGACCGTTTGTGGCATGATTATGTTATGAGCGTTTCCGTGATTCGGAGGTCACTTTAGGCACACGGCAGTCATGAAGCTTAGTTGGAGGCCATCGGTCGGCTTAAAGACATCAAACGTTTAGATTACATAGCCACAACGTGTCATGCTAGACTCCCAGCAGTGGGACAAATATGGATTGTCGATTTTGATCCCTTGAGCGTGTTTCTTAAATACCATCACACTTTTATTTAAACCTCCCAAAGTGACTCTACTCCGCCTGACAGAAAGCATGTGTAAAATCTAAGAGTAGTCTTTGCTATACTCATAGCAAATGCAGACATTCAGTACCCACACTATGGCGGCCTATTGAGATGCTATTGTCCAATGAAACAATAGCACTCGGTCTCGCACTCACCAATACATGCTTCTGTGTGAAGATAGTAATACCCCGGTTGAGCCGGTACGTTCGTGATTAAAATCAGCGAGGCTCTAATACTTTGAATACACTTTACTTGATCACATTATTTTACCGACATTTTCCTCTCCCCCCTCCCTCTTTAATGTAAATAAGAATTTTCGAAATCGGCTCTTCAATGACATCATTGCAGCAATAGTCATTAAAAGTCACCAGTTAACAAAAGCCTCTCTTAAAGAATATGGTTTCTGAACTCCCTACTGAATATACGGTTAGGTATGGTATTTTTTTGATCCGTGTGGTGACGGATTAAGAATACAAAGTGTCACCACCCCTATTCATTCATGGGTGTCGTAAGAGGCGACTAAAGGAACAAAATAAGCAGCTAACATCACTGCCAAGAGAAGGAAAACTTGAAACAAACCCTTTACCAACCCGTTTGGCCAGCGTGGTATAGTAGGCCAAAACCTCCTTTCTAAGGAGAGGCCTATGTCCAGCAGTGGACTGTTAAAGGCTGTTGATGATGATGGTATTTTTTTAAGCCTTACTTTCTTTAAATAAACACTTTAAATTACTTACATTGCGTCAATCGTCGGAAGCCCTTTTGTGTACCATTAGGTGTTCCAAAATTTATGCAATTCAATGGATGACAAACCACTCAAAAGTCTTCAGATGCATCTGCCCATTTGGCGACAGTAGTATAGGTAACCTCAGAATAGGTAACCTCTGAAACTATAAAAAAAATATCGACATAACATTTTACAATCTCTGAAATAGAATAATGTAAACACATTGTTAAAATTTATACAAGAATTAATCAACTTAAAATATATTGGCGGGGACCGAATCGTAGTGGAATAGGCTGACTGAGAAAAATGAGGGTCTAAAAGTGTTAGTGGTGCAGACAAAAATGCTCTTTTTTAGTTACGAAAAGTTTCAGATAGAGGCTTATACTTAATGGTATTGAAACGTATTGAATTGAATTATATTGAAACATGGGCGGATTTATAAAGATGAATTTGCTTAAAAGTTCTTGTGTAAATTACTACAAAAAATTTATATCTATTAGAATAAATTTCTTATGTAATTTAATCTGGTTATTCCTCTTAAATTTGAAGCACTTTAAAATATTAATGACAATTGTACTGATTATTTTTTTCGTGTTTATAATTATGCCATTGATTACTAACCTAAAACTATAATAATCTTATAAGGATCAATTCGTTACTTTAATTTATTACGTATATTATTGTGTGACAATGCAATCTAATAATCTAAAATTTGAAATTAAAATTACCATATAATCCGAATTAATTTCAAATTTGGAACCGTATCTGACACTAGTACCTAATTCATATTTCCGTTTCCGAAACATATCTCATCCAGATCCTGTGTTTCATATCTGTATGTTTCGGAAATGAAATTTCACATCTAAGTAAACATGGTAATCATTATTATGGTAATGGAAATTACAAACACAAATTTTATTCACTGTTTTACTAACTTATCTTCTCAAAATAGACCCCAAAATTAGTAGATTGCACAGCCACGTCGCTTTCTACTTCGACAAGTGACGTGGGTTCAGATCCCACGTCTGAGACCACTTTATTTGATCCACAAGTTGTCGTTCTGAGTCTATGTGTTCTTTGTGTCCATTTCATGTATGTTTATAAAATTCTTCGCGACACAGGATTTACATTCCTAATTCGAGAGTTGTCTTACATAAAATTAAAAAAAAAAGAGAAAAATGTGTATTGTGCGTATATAGGCAAATGTCGACGACGGTGTCAGGAAATCCACATGAACACTCTCATATCATTTAAAACTAATTATGTATACATCAAACACCTATGTATCATCAATATCTCAACCTCTCCACAACTGGAGATAAAAGCAGGAGTAAAAAAATACAGTCAAAAAAAACCTATATATAAAATAAAATTCTCGTGTCATAATGTTAGTTACCATACCCCTCCGAAACGACTTGACCGCTTTTATGAAATTTTTCATGCATATTCAGTAAGTCTAAGAATCGGTTACTATCTATTGTCCACTAGGACGCACACTGGGCATCAGCTAGTATGGATATAACATTTGTAATACACATTGAATAAATTAGTCAGTCAAGTCCTTCCACAAAAAGGTTGCCAGTCCGTTTCAAGAGCAGGCGATTTCTACGTACAACAGAGTTTCGCATCGAATCTTTCTCTTTCTCTCTCCAACAGTAAAGTATTGAGGAGGGAAAGAGATACCCTATTTTTAGTTGCAACTTGTTAAAGAACTGAAATACTTACTAAGTAGGGTAAAACCTCTTATAGATTCAAATCACGTTTTGCTATTCTCTATATTATTTTAATACAATACCAATAAGCTGACTTACTTGTAAGGTGACAGTGTACAAACATTGGAACTCATTGGGAATTCACAACCAGTCAGTAGTTCCTCCGTAGTTTAATGCGAACAAACAAACACTATCTGTATTCGGTATCTAATAAGGGTGCTAATACATGTGCGATTTATTACAAAGAATCAGGGAAACACTTTCTGCGATTGAGCATCAATTTTTTGCATACATAGATGAATATCGTTTAAATATTTTATTAAAATAGAAATCTGCGGGATTGCTACCTTGTACCTTTTTGTTAAATGTTGTAATGTTACTGACCATGAAAGTTTAAAACAAATAATATTTTATAAATACTCCGTATTAATATATTCTAAATAAACTACATTAGTACACTGACTGCCGTGACTGCCATGAGGCATGATCTCCCAGTCGGCATTCGAACTTGAAATATTTTGTTACATGCCTCAAATAATTCAAAACGTTCGAGCATCGATCCAGCTCAAACTATCAAATACCAGACGTTTCAAAACATTTTTTTAGACAATAAGTGGTAAGATACAGTCAGTAAAGAATAGTTTTAAACACAATAGTGATAGTAAGGAAAGCATGTTTTTAATATTTTAAAACGTCAAATATAAAAATAATCTTGTTTTAGGATCAAATGAATTTATTTTTATATCTTATAAAAATCAATATTAGAACTGACCTCCTTTAAACCGCTTTCCACAAATTAGATTAAAGTCGCCTTTTAGGTTTACTAAGATACGACTTCACTTCTATATTTTACGCACAGAGACTGCCATTTAACATCCACAACTCTAGTATTGGGCCATATGAAAATCCTGTTCCGGACTTTTTATGATTCCACGTATCAGTAATAATTTTAAAACTGGAGCATTCATCATGGCCTTAGCTGGCTAGGATTGCTTAACGTTGCAATGTGTTAATCTTAGCGGTTATTACTGAGTTACAAGCCCCTCTCCTGAATAACAAGTCAATAGCGGATGATAATATAAATTGTTGACTAAAAGTCGCACCGACTAATCGTAAGTGTTTATTGATATCAAATAGGCTATGCTCTCACGGTGTGTAACTAAATTTCGTGTGATGAATTTGTAATACGCCACTACCAGAAAGTCTAAGTCTAAAGAGGGTCCTTTAGGCATGTACTGATAACTTTAGTTGATTATAAAAAGGGTTAAAATTAAATTACTATTAATAATATTCATGAATGACGTTATCTTCATTTATTATCGCAACACTCTTATTTATGAGATTAAAGCTTACTTCATCCTAAACAATTATTTGAAAGACTTAATATTATTTTTTTAAATTTAAGCTTTAGAAAGTGGCTCGACTCCGCCTGATGGAAAGTTTGAGTAGAATCCAAGAGTAGGCGTCACTATCCTTTTGCAGGATAAATTGGCCACATTTTTTAAGATCAGAGATCAGATAATCAGTCATAGTCATTGTTGATCGGGGAATCTCTAAACTAAATGATATTTATATTCTAGAAAATATTATGATCGAGCACCTTTGTAGGAGTAAATATCAACGACTGGAATTTATTCCACCTAGATTAAACTGGAACGCCACTCGCGTCGAATAAAAAAAAGACTAACGGTCGACAGTGAAATTCAATTACCCGTTCTAACAAACTGCATAGTGTGTTGGTTTGTTTATTCCCACTTTTTAACTTGTTATGTCAATCAAATTTTCATGCTATTCTGGTTTTTTATCAAATCTTGAATTTGTTTTCAACAGCTTTTTATCTTTACTTTCACTTGATAGGATAGTTTAAGTTCTTTTGAACAATATTGAAAGGTAAAATGAAAGTCTGAGAAATGTGGAGGACATGGATCAACGTATATAAAGGAAATAAAGGAAAAAATCTGGCCCGTAGTCTATTAAGATGTTAAACAGAACTTAGAAAATGCTTAAATACCCTTTGTTTTATGCTAATAACTGTAGAACAGATTTAATATACTGTAGATAATAAGTCAGATAGTTCCTTCTTTTCCGAGACAAACACTGACAGATGCAACAGATATTGCTTCCGAGGAGTTCGCTGACAACTAGCTTATAATACTTTATATTGTAAAAGATTTATTTACTGTTGACTGCCTTGTTGGTCTAGTGGTTAACGTATGTGGCTGCTGATCAAGAGGTCTCTGGTTTGATCTCGAATATTGTTTTGGAGTCTTGGTGTTTTCTATGTATAATATGTATATATTTACAAAAAAAAGTATGTTAATGTATTCATATCAGCTGTTTAGTACCCATAATACAAGCTCTGCTTAGTTTGCAACTAGATGACGTTGTGTGTAAGATGTCCGAAATATTGATTACTATTTACATAATTGTCTGTATTGTTAAGTACTATTGTATCAGGTATTTATATTTTTAGAATACAGACCGCTCTCCCCCTTTTGCCTTTCTCATTAGGAATTAAACAACTGAAGAATTATTGTGGAGTGATGGCAAAGCTTACTCAGAGGCTTAGACATCACGTCGATCTTCAGTTCAAGTCGGCAAATAGAATAAATAAACACAAGAAAATATTCTCTTTTATCTTCAGTTTATCATCATCATCATCATCAGCCTACCACGGTCCACTGCTGGACATAGGCTTCTCCAATCGCACGTCACTGTCTTCGATCCTCGGCTACTCGCATTCATCTCTGCCAGACGTCTTGCGCAAATCATCACTCCACCTAGCCTGTGGACATTTAATTTCACTCATGGTTAAACTTGTGTGATGAATATACAAGAAACAAATCCTTATAATGAAGCTATAAATATTGTGTATCTAAAAGAAATTGTTAGTAAGATATTCATTTACGGTTAAAAAGTCGCGTATATAAAAACAAAAGTATAGTACTATCGAAAACTTCGAATATGAGGGAGAGCCTATTTATTTTTGAAGTGGTTAAAACAAAGACAACGATACTTGACTCCTTTTCGCTCTCTTGAGACATCAAGTGTCTCTTAGATCAATTTTTGAAATTTGGTTTTTGTGTTTATTTCGTATATACGTATTTTTCAAAGGCGATAATGAAACCGCAACCACAAACCGCAACCTTTCCCGCTTGGGTTGTAACCACATCGCGTAGATTCACTAACGATCCCGGATCAAAAAGGGTTTTATTTGAACTTTATAAAATAACATTTTGTTCTGTTCCATTCAAGGGTACTTTAAATTTTTTGAAGAAATTTTATTGAGTAGGTATGCAAAAATATGCGATACAGAACGGCCAGAGGTATTCTAAATAGTTTCGAAACTTAAATTAAAAATGTTTAATCTAATTTGAAATATCAAATTTTAAAAGACAAATGTTGTCAGATTAAAATTAATGGAATGATAAATTGACATTAATGTGACTCAAATATTGAATCAAATGTTCATTAGCATAAATTAGTTTACAGTAATTGTAAAATGGTTCTTTGAAATTGAAGAAGTGCCAGAAAAAAAAGATTTAGTTTGAATAAATAATGAAGACGGATAAAAAATGCTTTGAAAATAATTTTTCTAGCGTAGCGTAAAATTAATTATTAATTCTAATACTTTTTTATTGTTTTTAAGCAGATATTTAAATTAAAAATCTAAACTCTCAACCGACAGAATCTGTCCGCGTGTATGTCGATATAAGGTACGCGACTACGCGTCCATTGGCCCGCGCCGGACGCACCGCACGCACGGCACGCAACGGATTTTATTTCGCTTTGTATGATTTCACATAGTGCTGCGTCCACTATCCGCGTCGCCCGGTTCAATCCGTTGCGTGCCGTGCGTGCGGTGCGTCCAGCGCGGGCCCATGGGCGCGCACCTTAAAGCGAAAAGAAGTTGCCTTTGTCCTTTTTTAGACTCTAAACTATCTTTGTACCAAATTTGATTTAAATTGGTTGAATAGTTTTAGCTTCAAAGCTCGACAGACCGATAGAGTTACTTTCAAATAATATTAGTTAAGAAAGATTGTTGATATAATTTCAGATAGATATCTACCATCTAGCACTATTTTATTATCAGTAAAGTTGCTGACATATACACACATCAAAAGTGTCTAGGGATCAAGCATTTTTATGCGGATTTCTTGAGATTGAGATGTGGCTTTGTAATAAATTTATGATTTTATAAATTTATATGGATCCTTTTTGGTGCATTTCATAATTTGAATCAGGAACTGTCAATCAAATTCGAGTAAAAGATGAAAATCAGCTGCCAATATTTTCCCTATAAAAACATACAACGCATTGAAGAAATTATTAGTGCTACTGTTTCCCTACTACTGATTAAAACCAACGTTATTATGGAGCGGCGACGTCATTTAAGCAGGGAAGAAATGCTCAGAGCCGTGGGAATGATAGAAGCTGGTTCCCGGCAACGTACTGTGGCTTTAGCTCTGAATACAAGTCAGAGTGTTATCAGTCGACTTTGGACACGTTACCGAAGCACTGGTACCGTAGCTGAGCGCCATGGAGGACGGTATCGCTGCACCACACGGAGACAAGACCGATACATTCAAATCTTAACTCGAAGAGCTCCAACAATAACCGCCATGATGTTAGCCGTGAGGCTTCATCACTCTTCAGGGAACTTAATAAGCGACCAAACAGTCAGAAACCGCTTGCATGAAGTGAACCTTCATTCCCGAAGACCGCTACGGGTACCACCTATAGCAATGCACAATCGTAGGATTCGATATCAATGGGCTCTTGAACACAGAAATTGGGCAGAAGAACAATGGCGTTTCGTGTGCTTTTCTGATGAGTCTCGTTTTGGTATGAGACCGGATACAAGACGTATACGACACTGGAGAACCCCTGGACGCCAACAGCGATTAAAATCCTGCCAGAAAGTCCATCCTTATAGTGGTGGAACCATCATGGTATGGGCGGGTATTTGGATCGGCGGAAGAACTGAGTTGATTTGGATCAGAGGCAACCTCAACGCTCAAATTTATGCTGAGACGATTGTATCAGACGTCATCGTTCCTCTACAAGTGCAAATCGGTCCCTTATTTCAGTTAATGCATGATAATGCACGACCGCACACCGCAAGAGTTGTAAGACAGACTCTCGCCGCAGCTAACATCAATGTCCTGCCCTGGCCTGCTCAGTCGCCAGACTTGAACCCGATTGAGCATGCATGGGATATGCTACAGAGAAGAGCTCTGCCGAATATGGAGGGTATCCAGTCGCAAGAAGACCTTTTTTTGTTGTTGCAACGAACATGGGCGGCCATTCCACAGCGTGATTTGGATGAACTCATTTTGAGTATGCCAAACCGATGTTCTTGTGTTGTTAGTGTTCGCGGTAGAAACACGGATTATTAATTGTTTAAGTTACCTAATAAAATTTTAAAGAAAACTGTTATTTCAGTCTTTTTTTCGAACTTTAATGTTAGTGGTTCAAATGTCAAAAATCCCTTTATTAGGAAAATGGCAAATTTCTTTACTAATGCAAAGGTGACTTGGTTTATCGTTACTGTGACAAACGAAAACACTTTATTTGATGAATCCTTAAAGAAATTTTTAATTAATATCAATCAGGAGAAAAGTTATTGCAAAAATATATGTTGATCCCTAGACACTTTTGATGTGTGTATATATATATATATACATATGGTGACCTGATTTTTCGAGCCAGCCGTTTACCTTTTAGAGGGGGGGGGGGGCGTCCTGTTTATACAAAAAAGTTTAGAGTGCAATATCTCGGAAATGGATACCTATATCAAAAATCGTCTTAGAAACCCCTTATTGTTTTTAAAAGACCCATCCAATGATACCCCACACAATGGGGTAATAAATCATCCCCACTTTATTGTAGCACTTTTTCGACGTAATTACAACACATATTCATGCGTTTGGACGGTAAGTTGAGGACGGACGGACGGACGGACAGACGGATATGACGAATCTATAAGTCATAAACTTCGGAACCTTAAAAAGATCAGCAAGTGGTGAAACTGGCTCTTAGTGTAATAGTTATTTTATGATATCCGATATTATCCTGACTGCCTCGTTGGTCTAGTGGTTAGCGTATGCGGCTGCTGATCAAGAGTTCTCGGGTTCGATTCCCGGGTCGGACCAAATATTATTTGTGTGATTCACAAATATTTGTTTCGGAATCTGGATGTTTTCTATGTATAATATGTATGTATTTACAAAAAAAAAGTATGTTTATGTATTTATATCAGTTGTCTAGTACCCATAACACAAGCTCTGCTTAGCTTGGGACTAGATGATGTTGTGTGTCAGATGTCCAAAATTATTTATATATATTATATATTTATTTAATTATTTATTAATATAAATATTTAATTATATATTTATTTATTTATCCATTAAATGACCCAAAAATATAACCATGTCTTCACTACGTATTATAAAATAAAGTCTTGCGCTGCGTCTGTCTGTCTGTCTGCTTGCGATAAGCTCAAAAACCACTGAACTGATTTATGTGAAATATTTAACCCAGATAGTCTAAAGCCTGAGAAAGGACATAGGCTACTTTTTATACAACATACGCGGGTAAAGCTGCGAGCGAAACCTAGTATGTAATATAACTAGAACCTAAACATACATTGTCAAGGTAAGACGTATAAATTATTTTGTTGTTATAACTTAGTTTGTATGCTGGGGATAAGCGGAATGAAATAAAATTATTTCTATCTTTATTTCATTCCCATCCATATTATTGCGTGTCTTGTGTCCATAGCGCTTTATCTGTTATAATATTTCTCACTGACCTCCAATGATATTCCTATAGTCAGAAGATACTAAATAAGATGGGTTTCTTTATTATTAAATGCTTTTGGAGTAACAAAAGTTTATTGGTCTTGCCTACCTTTGTGCAAGGTTAATGTCCAATCGTAATATAATTGTGGTCAAGCTTTATTTTACCTTGAATGTAAATGATCTTCTTAGCCTTTTTTACTTCCAAGATTATTCAGGATCGACTACTATTTCAACTAGTTCTACCTTAATGTCAGTTTTTCGAAGGTAAGAGTGGCATCGGACCAACAGCAATCTGAATTCGAAAGTTAAGTTAGTAGTCAGTATATTTGAGGCCACTGACTTCCCAATAACGATTACTATAGTTATTCATGACAACCGGGACCTACGGCTTAACATGCTCCCCGGGTTAGTTATTAAGAATTTTTTGTAACAATAACCCAACAACACTCGATCCGCTCCAGAAATCTAACCCGAACAATCTTCATCAGCAGTCGCATATGCTAAAGGCAAGACTAACGAGGTCGCTTTATTCGCTTACTGTGAATGAAAGTATGCTATTAAATTCAAAACTTATTTTAATTTCATCTGCATTTTGAATGTACATCGTACACTAGAAAACCTTTGAAAAGAGCTTTCTGTTATCGCAGGAATCAAAGAGCTTGATTAGATATTCAAAGGAACGTACTAAGTCGCAGACATACAAAAACGATTTTATAAAGCTTAACCGGTATTTGGACGTTTTCAGCTTTGAGTTTCTAGACGTTTTCTTATTTCTACATGCAGGGATTCTGCATAAAAGGCCACTATTAACATCCATTGAATGTATGTAATATTTTTGTGCCACGCTGTGAGTAAGTAGTTGCTAAGCTACTGGGTTAAGCTGGATTTAAATCTCTGTTTTACAGAACATCTTCCTGGTTTATATTTACATTTTATCTCTATTTTTGCTATAGATGTGTTTTGTTTTTTTACGTGCATTTCGATGACAGTGTTTATTATTATTATCTTAATTTTTGCTATATAACAATAATTAAATTAAGTTTATCAGTATAACATGCATTAGATTATTTAGTAAGAAAATGTATGAGACTAATGATTTTTTCTCACTTTCCAATAAAATTGTGACTAGGAACATTGTCTATACTAGTTGACCTACGCAACCTCGTAATGTCACGCAGTGTCTGTTATTTCCAGTAGTATGATGCTTAACAGCTTAAACTATTTTTATTACCATAAGAAATTTTAGGATGTACCTATATCTTTTAAGGTTGGCTATCTCAAAAGATAGACATACGCACTAATCTCGGGCAGTACCAGTCCGATATTAAAAATTATTTCAATATTAGAGAGTCCAGTTACCGATGAAAACTGTATGATCACGCAATGGCTACAAGGATCTGCTCCTTTTAGCCATTGCGTGATCATACAGTTTTCCTGATATAATAAGTATTTTATTACTTAACTTTGAAACAGAATGCTCTATGGCCGAGACTGATAAATACATAAATCACAAACACAAACATTCGACCCACGCTAAGTACCACTTTATCACAAAACAAATGATTGGCCCTAGTCGAGAACCCCTCAACGTTCCGGATCCATGACTTGAAATTTTAGTAGAATTCGCATTCATATTCTAGAATAAAAACTACAACCGTTGCTTATCATTTTTGGTCATATGCAACGGTATCATAAACAATCGTTAAAGGGAAGTGAAAGTACTTATCAAAATCGATTCAGACAGATCCAGAGATTAGTCGCAACAAATAAACAACCAGACTTAACACGTTCACAGTCCTGTGAGCCCACTGTGGGCTAATAGTTATATATATATAATAGCTAATAGTTTTGTAATATTGTATGGGGACTGTGAAGGTGTTAAATTTTTAAAATCTATCTGTACTGTTTAATAAATAATAATACTACTCGAACGTGTGTTTGTTTCAACTACGTGTCTTTATTGTATTTAAAATAATAAAGTTATCATTTAAAATACAAAATAAATTAAATAATTTATGTTAGAGACATTGAATTAATAATGAACTTAGAATGTAGAAGGTATCGAAACCTTTTTAATTTTATCTCGAATAAGTACCGTTTACAGTAAAAAAAACGATACACTCATGTTTCGATACCTTCAACGTAAAGTCGTGAAAGTTTAAAAACAGTAATGAGCAATCTTACTGAACATAAGATTGTTGATTTTGATCCATACAAATACATAAAATTGAAGTATCTGTTTGTAACTTCAAGTTACTAGATTTTCACTAAATGTTTGAAATGATGAAATTTTTATGAATCTCTCACTGGCAGGTAGCTGATGATGTCAGTGGTAACCTAGACAATTATTTTAATCTCGTTTCAAAGTGCGATGTTACGTAGTTTTAAAAGTAAAACATACACATACGCAGGTAACGCTCACGGGGTTCAGCTTGTACACATAAAATACGTGATATCGAACAGATATTGAAATATAAATATTCTCTGTAATGACATTCAACAAAACCTTTGTTCTGCAAACAATAAATTTTACTCGAAATAATAGGATATAGCGTCATACAAAACATAATTAAATTAAATGAACCGCAATATTTCCCTTTACTGACATTCTCGGGTTTGTGAATTTAATTAATTGTTAATAAATTGAAATTCTGTTTATAGGGTTAAATTTGATATCAGACATACTGTTTTTTCGACAATAAAACCACGACCAGGAATAGGGAGGAGACTCGGGACCCTCTCATATTAGCTGACATAGGTGACCACTGAGAAAGGATCATCAAGAAACCAGTTAAGACTATACGTCCCCACGCTAGATGAGTACGGGTTGGGGTTTGGCAAGGCAAAGTTGTTGCCGTTGGGTATTTTAAGCCTGAAGACCTCCAACTAAGTTTTACGACTGTAAGACCAACCGGATTGATACCAAAATGACTGCTTAACGTGACTTCTGTATTACAGAGACGCTCATGGTATCTTGCCAATAACGGTCACCCATCCAATAATCACGCTTTCGTTGCTTACCTTCGATGAAAACCCTAAAAATTGAAATGAATAGCAGTGAGGTTTATAGATTATATTTACATTTTATTTTTATATTTACACATCAAACTAAAACTCGTTTTCGGTTGACATATTTCTGATCATTAACATAACGTTAACGATATCACAGGGGAGACAACAAATGGTACAAATTATTAGAATGTAAAAGTGTTTGATACATAATTAGCAGTTACAATTTCACACGTGTCAGACAAGACCGTGTTATTCGAAACCAAGCAGATTTGTGTTCAGAATGCTCACAAACATACTACATCTTTATATATATAATTCTTGTGTGAGTGTGTATGTCACTGAACTTCTCTCAAACGACTGGACCGATTTTGATGAATTTTTTTGTGTGTGTTCAAGGGGATCTGGGAATGGTTTAGATTCGCAATTGGACCCGGTAGGTGGCGCTGCGATCAAGTTCTGGAATTTTAAAGTTGGGCGGTACGAAGTTCGCTGGGTCAACTAGTACTTATATAAACTGTTCCTATGGTTATTTAGTCCAGCTAGACGAATGTCCTTTGGTGATTGAAAATAATCACCGAGGGTAAGCAACAAAAGCACGGTCAAACCTAGATGGGTGACCGTTTGTGGCATGATATGTTATGAGTGTTTCCGTAATTCGGAGGTCACGTTAAGCAGTCGGTCGCGTTTGTTACCATAAGATAGCAGTCGTGAAGCTTAGTTGTAGGTCTTCGGGCGGCTTAAAATCATCCAACGGTATGATTTTAAGCCGCCGCACGGTTGGCCTAGTGGCTTAAGCGGTCGCCACGCCGCTTCCTACTACGCTAATTGTCGTGGGTTCAAATTCCACGTAGGACAACACTTTGTGTGATTCACAATTTGTTGTTCTGAGTCTGGGTGTTCTTTGGGTCCGTTTCATGTATGTTTGTAAAGTCCCCCGCGATACAGGAATTTATATTCCTAATGCGGGAGCTGTCTTTTAAAAAAAAAATAAAGATTTCGTAACCATAACGTGCATTGCTAGTCCCCATCCTACACTCGGCAAGCGTGAGGACGTATAGTCATAACCCTCTTCTGAGACAAGACCCGAGCTCAGTAGTGGGACGTTATGGGTTGTTGATGGTGGTACCTATGTACTTAGCTGATTGTCCATGTAGTGATGGATTAGGAATACACATTGTCACCATTCCAATACACCCCGTGAGTTTCGTGAGAGCCAACTAAGGGAGCGAACTATATTTATAGAACAATGAGACTGCAAAGACCTCGTGTTCTGTAATGGTATAGCTATTTATTATTTATTTTTATATATTCACTTAATCTATGTACCTATATTATTTATTATTTACACCGCACGTTTGGCTTAGTGGTTTTAGTGATCACCGCTTTCTATTACGCCAAGTGTCATGGGTTCAAATTCCACGTGGGACAACACTTTTTGAGATTCAGAAATTATTGCTCCGAGTCTGGGTGTTCTCTGTGTCCATTTTATGTATGTTGGAATAGCCATGGGGAGTTGTATTTTTAATTAATAAAAAAAAATATTCGAATAAAACCATCTTTCATATAAAATCTATTGTCATAATCGCATCGGAAACATTTTCATCACTACGTGTGTGTATCGAACTGAAAAATGAAAATAAACGCACAGACAGAGTAAAACAACTCACATATCAACAGTCCCTCAGCATATGACACGGTATTTCTCACCCCATCTCAAACTTTGCTGTTTTCTCATGACCCGGGACCACGTAGTCAGTCTGCAGGGAAATTACACTGTTACACGCGTTTTTATTTCGCAACAAATTCTCTATTTAGAAAAGGACTGCGAAGTATCATTAAATACGATTACTAAAATAATTTATTAATTTATCAGCTAACCCACGATGTCCTGTTTGCGTCTTTTATTGCCTAGCTTAATATTCTACAACGGAAACAAATTTGTTCACCATAAAAAACTAATTCTGAGCCAACCTTAAGAGATGCAGCAGTAGACTTTATTTAGATCTTTTAAAAGGTTAAGTTTGTACATATTTCATACATTTTTTTTTAAACTTAAACCGTTTACATAACCGTACACAATTACAAATAGTAGTACACTATTTGTAATTGTTAAATCAATATTTCGGACATCTTACACACAAAGCCATCTGGACCCATACTAAGCAGAGCTTGTATTATGGGTACTAAACAACTGATATAAATACATAAACATACTTTTTTTGTAAATACATACATTAAACATAGAAAACACTCAAACTCCAAAACAAATATTTGCGCGTACCCGAGACCTCTTGATCAGCGGCCGCATACGCTAACCACTAGACCAACAAGGCTGTTACTTTTAAATATATGTAGATAATATATTAGCTAAGTTTTTCTTTGTATATGAGCTTGCCAAACTAGCTCTACTCTCTATTAATACTACTCTAGTCATCCCAGTCAAACTGGCCAGTTCATGCTGAGATCCGCGTGGCTACATAGGAATTGGTCGGAAGAAGGTCAAGAACTTTGATTTCTATGATCTTCTGATAAATTTCAATGAACACTAATAATTTTTTTAACCTTTATATGCATTTTTAATGATTTTCGTCATTTAAGCTTCTATTTTAGCATCTAGAAAGATACAGAAAGACATTTCGAACAACAGAATCAAAGATTTGGATTTCACTTTTTTGTTTTTGTTGGGTTTTCTGCTCAACTTTGGTGGACTATTGTTATTTTAATAATTGTCAGTTCCCCAGATACGTTTATTTACATTTAGAGCCTACTTTTAGTACCCTATTATAAAGCAAGAAGGTTGGTCAGATTTAAGTGACTTACTTTCAATTAAGGATTGGCTCATTCAGTTTATAAAATACAATAAGTGGAGCAATTAATCAAGTGACGTAGCATTGGAGAGGCCTATGTCCAGTAGTAGATTGTAGTAAGCTGACGATGAACGTATAATTATATGCTTAATTGTGTATACTTGTCTTGGTCATCATCATCATTATCAGCCTATCGCAGTCCACTGGTGGACATAGGCTTCTCCCATTGCACACCACTCTGATCAATTTTGGGCTTTTCGCATCCAGCTGCTGTCATCCATCTTACGCAGGTCGTCACTCCACCTCGCCTGTGGGCGTCCTACACTGCGTTTACCGAGATGCGATCTCCACTCCAGAACTCTTCTTGTCTTGATGTTCTTCGTGATTTCTTGTGTGCCAAAAATACCCTATTTCAATGATACAGATTGTGATGTGGCCCGTTTCTTGATGAAAATCATCGTAAAGCTTAGGTACAACAATTTAAAAGGATTCAACATCTTCAGCTGGTTCAGAATTTTAAAAGAATAAGAAATATGAATTTCTGTTCTTACTTACTATAATATATCTCCTATGAGTCTAGTCCTATAGGTCTAGTAGTTAGTGTGTGTGACTGCTGATCAAGAGGTCTCGGGTTCGATTCCCGGGTCGGACTTAATGTTTGTGTGATCCGCAAATATTTCTTTCGGAGTTTGGGTGTTTTCTATTTATAATATGTATGTATTTACAAAAAGAAAGTATGTTTATGTATTTATATCAGTTGTCTAGTTACTCACAGTACAAGCTCTTCTTGGTTTGGGGACTAGATGGCATTGTGTGTAAAATATTTATTTATTTAATTATTTATTATTCTCCATCCCATGGTTGCCTGTAAGAGATTGCCTACGAGCGATAAGGCCACTTGCACCTACATATGTAGCTAGTTCTAAACCCTAGCTGTATTTTTTTCTGATGTACAATACAGTCATTATTATCATTAAAAATAACAAGTAAGGGTACAAAATAAAAGAACAAACAAATAAGTGAACACATCTAGTACTTGCAGTAACTTGAGTGTAATGGCTCGGCACCCTAAAAAATTGTTTCTCATTACTTTCAAGTTCGTATCTCATTTAAATAAATTTGGCTCGACGTAATTTTTATACAGTAATTTAAGTCTTGTTCTTATCTTTAAATATACAAAGCAATAAATATTTGTAAAAAATTTAAAGAGTTTTTTTTTTGAGATGTGAAAGACAATGGAGAGGATTCGGTAGGTGTTTAACTACTGTTATACTTGTTAATTTAATTATCCAGATCTTTTTTAAATTGCTAATGTGACCCTGCCTGCTAGAAAATATGAGCAGAAATTAAAAATGGTGGTCACCGTCCAGACGACCCACACCACTGCGGCCTAGTGAAATCATTGAGCCTCCAGTTTCGGCCTCAGCAAACAAATACAACAGCATGAATTTTGTCATTTTTAGGTTTGTCTTCTATGCGAAGTTAGTATCGCCCCGTCGAACAGGTCCATTCGTGTTGAAATCAGCGTGTCTCCACTAACCTAAACCACCTTGCAACATGAAATCTCTTGTCTTGAAAGATGCAAGCGTAAAATATGTCAGTAGCTTCATTAATAATAATAATTTATTCACACAAAATAATGTATACACTGTTACATTGAGTACATTTAATCAGGATCGCAGTCCTTGATTTAACTTCATGCGAATGGCAGTACAAAACAGAAATTTTCTGTTGCTATCACATATCGTTGAACATCGCATGTTTTAGAACTAGGGTAAGTATGTGTAACAATTTAAGATGAAAACTCTGTCTCTTAAACTAGGACAACCTGTACTATAAGAGACAGTGTTCGATATCAAAATATTTAACACTAGCTTTCCGCCCGCGGCTTCGCCCGCGTGGAATTCGTCTTACATGATCTTATGTTTGATAATAAGGAACTTCGACACAAATTTTCGTTTCGCGATAAAAAGTATCCTATGTCCTTTCCCAAGTTCAGTTCTATCTTCATACCAAATTACATCAAAATCGGTTCAGTGGTTTAGTTGAAAGCGTAACAGACAGACAGACAGAGTTACTTTCGCATTTATAATATTAGTAGGGATTACACCATCGGAAAGTAGAGATTTCATCAAACAGAAAACACCCCAATTTTTTGAAAAAAGACGAAATAGGGTGAAAATATTAAATGTTTCAAATCAAAAAAATTACAGTGTATTCGGGACATAAAAAGGTAAGTTTTCACTAAACTTCGTTTAAAAATTATTTTATTTGTAAAAGATAAAAATAGAAAACCAAAAACTTTTTTTAATTTTTCACTTATAATTTGAGGTTAAGTGAAAAAAAGTGTAAATAAAAAATCGGCCAAGTGCGTGTCAGGCCACGCACAGGAAAGGGTTCCTCAGTCACCCATAATGGTACGTGGATTAGAAATTGTATCCAATGGATAATTGTTATGTTTACGTATTCCATTTACGTATTACGTTTTCCAAGTAAGCACATTGTAGAAGTTAAGCCTCTGTAACTCCTTAACTAACAAAGTCATATTATTCGTTATAGTTTTCGTTTAAAGTTCATTATATGGACCACTATCACGAATTTTTCCAGATTTTTTGAGCCAGCCGTTTAGCTTTTAGAGGGGAAGGATGCCCGGTTTTACAAAAAAGTGGTCTTTAAAGTGGAATTTCTCGCAAACGGATTTCGTTCAAACCCTTTAATGTCTTTAAAAGACCTATATAATGATACCCCACATGATAGGGTAGCCGCGAGAAAAAAAAACATCCACATTTTACGTGTCGGGGAGGTACCCTAAATAAAAATATTTTTCATAATTTTATTGTAGCACTTTGTCGACGTAATTACAATACATATTCATGCAAAGTTGCATCTTTCTAGCACTTACAGTTTGGATGGTAAGTCGAGGACGGACGGACGGACGGACAGACGGACATGACGAATCTATAAGGGTTCGAAGTCTTAAACTTCGGAACCCTAAAAAGTTGTAGATCTTATAATTACCTACAACTTTGCCATTTAACTTTTTTCCATAGGACTTGTAGTTTTGCCGGAAATTGAGATAAACCGTTTTTTACCCTTTCACATTCCTAGCCTTATTCCCAATTTACCCTTTGTTTGATATATTTAGCCATTCAAAGTGACTCTACCCTGCCTGATGAAAAGCATGAGCAGAATCCAAGAGTCGGGGCTACCACACTTGCTGCGAATGCAGACAATAATGTATGGCGGCCCACACTATGGCGGCTTAGTGAGATGCTTTTTCACGCCCCGTCCGAGGAGGACCCGAAAACCTCCCCCCCTACCCGACCCCCCTCAGATCGCAGATTGCCCGTAAATTATTTTTCCTTTCATTTTTATAATATTCTCCTCCTTTTTCAATGGGTTTCATCGTACTATAATTTTGTTTTCAAAAATTATCTACCCTGCTCTACTGGTCTTTATGTCATTTACAAACTATCATTATGGTTGCCATGCAAGTGTGTTATGCCTAGCAACCTGTGAAGTTTTGACAGGAGATAAACAGTGATACATTTTGACATCTACGATTTATGTGTTTTATAATCACCTAGGTAAAAAGGTAAAAACCTTTGTATCTCGATTATTGCAGTAAAAAGTAGCCTATGTCCTTTCCCAAGTTTAGTTCTATCTTCATAACAAATTTCATCAAAATCGGTTCCGTGGTTTAGGCGTGAAAGCGTAACAGACAGACAGACAGAGTTACTTTCGCATTTATAATATTAGTATGGATTATGCTTAAACATATGTCAGTAGCTCATAGATGACTTTATCTAATACGACACGGACTCTCACCAGAACAAATTACGTAAGATGCTTCACACGGACATTATTCAAGTAAATCTTCCGTTTCGACGTAATTAATGTTGTAGCTAATGAAGCAGATACACCAAATCTGATCCTATACATTACACCCATATATCATTTACTACCTGCACACCTGTCGTTTATTGAATACATTAAAACATACCTGTAAATAAATTTTTGATCATTCTACGGCAAAAGTATATTTTACAAGATACAGTAGCTCGTATGTGTGCATCCACGGTGTCAACTTTAACTACGCCATAGTTTATATAAAAAAAACTTTTTCTTTTACATATGTTTAAACCTACCAAACTGGCTCTACTCTGTCTGATAGAAAGCATGAATAGACTCCAGGAGTAGCAGTAGTCATCCTCATTGTAAGAGCAGACAATGCAGCCCACTATGGTGTCACGTACTATGGCGGCCTAGTCAGGTTTTTATGCATCATTGGATCTCTGTTCTTTTTTTTTTTTTATATAACGCCTGCCAAGATGACTTTACTATGCCTGATGGAAAGCATGAGTAAAATCCACAAATTGGGATCGCCATACTCACTGCAATTGCAAGCAGTATGGTGAACCACATTATGGCGGCCTAGTGAGATGCCTTTTCACGCCCCGCTTAAAGGACCCGGGATCATAGTAAGAAGGGAAAACATGAGCTGGTAGTGAGTGAAAGTGTATAACTGCTCGGCACAAGACGGAAGACCCGAACCGCTTAGTTCTGAAGCGTAATAAAACTTTGGTCTTGCACTAACCAACGAAATACGTCAGCATGAATGCTCTCATTCTTAGGTTAGTCTTCTTCTTCTAATCCTAACATCCTTCATGTCTACTTGTTCAGCCATTCCAGTGTGAAGAAGAAACAAACATACACAAATTTCCGCCTTCATAATGTCAACATTTATTGTCTGGTTCTGTTCACTGATCCTATTTAACCATGTATAAACATAATAAGGACATGTTATCCTTTTAATTTCGGTCCGAAAAATGCTCATGATAAGATCTCCGCTTTGAAACCATTACGAGTTTAATTACCATGAATTTCAATTCGGAACCTTTAATATATACAAATTCGTTTTCGTGAGAGCAGGCGAAGGGCTATCTCTCGCTAATGATGGGACGAATAAATGTTTTGTATTCTTATATTTTCTATGCATATATTGTAGAAGTACTCAGATGTTTAATTTAAGAATAATTTTGGTGGTATTGAGATTTCTACATCAACAACACGCGATTTTATTATTTCTGGACGACGAAAAGTATACACATCTATTCAAGTGAACGTTTTTTGTTTCTAATATTGTAGTATTAAGTTTAACTGATATTTATATTGTAAAAAATTAAAAGATTGATTTTGCAAAATATTTGAAAAACACCCTTAAATAAAGGATAGTGCTATTGATTGTGTATACGAATAAGAAACTTGATGGTTCTAAGAAATAAAACTTTGATGTTGATTTCTCGTTATGGCTGTTAAAATCAAACTTCTGAGTATCATTCAAATAATGTCTAAATCTCAGGTAAGTTTTTTCTGTAATAATTTTATTCACAGAACATTAACCTAAAGTAAAAGTATTCGTGCTGTCCTGCTTCGTTGCGGAGTGAGGGACCGAAGGTCGAATGATGAAGTAGCATCTCAGTAGACTGCCATAGTGTGGGTCACCATAATCTGTATTGACTGCATTTGTAATGAGGATGATGACAACTAATCTTAGATTCTAATCACGCTGGCAAAGAGCGGTCACCTCGGCAAGCTCATAGATAAACAAAAAGTGTGCAAATGCGTCATGAATTCCTTATGACTCCAAAGAATAGGTACCAAATTGAGGACTTACTCGTAAAATCACGACACGACACGATATTTACTACGTGAAGAACTCAGACATAGGACTGAATTATGCGGGTAAGAATTGGAACTTTGCTCTTAGAGAAGACATACAAAGTACTTGCATTTTCCACTTCAACTATTTTCCTCTCACAAAGATATATATATATATATATAGATAGATAGATATATAATAGATATCTTTAAGGTAAAGCTTACTTCTCTATTATTTTCGTTTGGATTTGCATTGAGGTACTCTGGAGGAATACACAGCTTTTTTTTAAACGACTGAATTGTAATGACAGCTAAAAATCTTAGAGCATTGCAATCTTTTTCCGGAGTATTTTCGCAATATTGTTTGGTTTCTTAATTCCTCTATAAAATACTCTACGTTCTTTTACATACACTTGATGACGACGTTGACTGACTAGGTGGCACAATGGTAGCATATGCGACTGCTGCGCTCTCGAGGTCTCGGGTTCGATTCACGGATCGGATCAAATGTTTATGTGATCCTTAAATATTTGTTTCGTAGTTTATGTGTCTTTTTTTATGTATGTATTTATAAAAAAAAGTCTATTTATGTATTTAAATAAGTTGTCTATTACCCATAATACAAGCTCTGCTTAGTTCTAGATTAGGTGGCGTTGTGTAAGACGTCCAAAATTTTACTTTTTAAATGAAGTCATACAAATATATGATTCTATTTATAAGAAGTATACTTTCTGTTTATTGTTTTGTTTTTTTCACTAGCCTGGCTGTTCCGTTAACTGTAATAATGTTAACCAAAAAAATGCGACACCTAATGGGCGTAAGCTGACAAAATTATCAATCATTTTTTTTTGTGACCAAATGCTTAATTAATCAAAGCAAGTAATTCATTACCAACTTATTATAAAATACCCGTTTTATAACTACAAATTTATCATGAACGTTTAATAAAACTTTCTGTTCAGTATTATCAGCTTGAAAGTTGGTAAAATATTGTACCAGACTCTTCACTGCCGATAAATTTCTCTTGGTAAACTTTCATTTGAAATAGTAAGTGCGAAGAAAGTATTTTTAAAGTTTTACAGGACTGCAACATTGTTGGCAAAACTTTTCACATGTGTGCTGTAATTCCCAAGGTCCTAGTTCCACGACTCCCGTTGTCAAAAGTTTGTGAAAGATGCGATGCTATCTTTTTGCAATATCGATTCTTCGTAGTCTTAGTGCTGCTTCAGTTATTCTTATTCTTTTTAAGTGTACTAGTAGTCTTCTAGAAACATTGTCTTTATTTTTTGTTTTCTTTTTTTTTGTATTGTCTTTCGAATACGCCCATAATTGTTCTCCTATTCTTGCCGTCCTTTGACGCTCTAGTGACCTGTAACACAGGTAATATTTTTATAACTTACATAAGGTACTAATCTATCTCAAAGGTGGAATTCAGAAGCCAAGATACAATTTTAATATTTTTTTCTTAAGACATACATATATGTTTGTAAGAAGAAAGTAAAAGCTTTATTTTCGTTTCACAATTATTATGGTTCACACTTACTGTTACTGAAGTCATAAAGACAAATTTAAGTTTGTATGTTTCTTACAGTTCCGTGTCTTTAGGTCCCCCACGCCCTGTAAGTGTTCTCCTCTCCATGTAACAGTGAAAATAAAGTAACATATTGAATGCCTCGGTGGCGATCTTGCGTATTCCATTCCTGGGTAGTATTAATATAATCTGCTAATATTTGTTTCCCAATTTGGGTGTTTTCTATGTAAAGAAATCATAAAACAGCGCCAACTAGAGAGGAAATACTGAACCACGAATAAAACACGGAATGAACTATACGGAGTAACTGCTAATTCTGAATCGCGATAGAGAAATCCTCGCGTCGATTAGCATATATACAACATCCCAACATCAACTGTTGGGCAGTCGCCCGCCAGGCATGATCATATCGCCTGGTCGGAGGATCCTTCTTTTGTGATAGAGGAACACCAAACCCGTTCCTCCACAGCCTGTGTTTATATTTCTTAGCTTGGTAGTTGCTGGCGCTGTGTGTCAGATGTACAAAACCTATCTAAAAAATTACGTTTACTTCGATATTTCTGTCAGAACTTTAAGAAAGTCGGCAAATTAGTTGAGGTGTGAAAGCATAACACAAAAAACAAACGATTACACATTGGCTTTCGAAATATTAGCCAGGATCGGCTTGTATTTGAAGATAGATTCAAAGTTCCTCCTAAGTCATTTCGCAAATTATTTTACCTTCAAAGAGTGCCTTCGTTAAATATTCATGATCAACAAAGTCAGTTAATTGCTCGTAAAAATATTTACGTTTTAACATTAGCCTTTTACGACTTGGTATGTTTAATCCATGGGCTTATCCTGTTTACAGTGCCGTTTAAACAAACATGTACGTGAATTTTATTTAGAATGAATTCCATCGAACCGCAAAATGGAAATGCTTTTCATAAATATTCACATTTCACCCAAAAAAGTCACAGATTCCATTTTTACATTATATTAAATGAAGGGGCTTCCGCAGTCTGTTCTTTTAGATGTTTTATACTGCTCAAGGAATTTTAATATAGTTTTCAGCTATTGATAGAGTGATTTAAGAGGAAGATTTATATGTGATAATAAATGCATATTATAGTAGAGAAAATTCAAGATTTTCAAAGAATGTCCGTAGCAAGCCGGGTCGGGTCGCTAGAATGTAGTATATTTTAGAGTCTATCTAATGCTAAGTCAAATTTTATGGGTTAGCTTGACACCCAAGGTGCTTTCCGAGGCACGGGCGTGAATCACCGCCAAACTTTCATACTTCAGGCTGTTATTATGAATTTTCAGTAAGAAAAAACCAAAAAAACACTTTTGGCCTGACCTCATTTGAACCCGAGACCTCTTGATCAGCAGTCATATACGCTAACCACTATACCAACGAGGCAGTCAAATACATTAATTTTTCACAAGTTTTAGAAATGCTAATATATATTTAAACATATGAATATACAAGCATAAATCATAATATCTTAACTAACTACATCATCCTCGGGGCTACCTCAGAATTCAAACTGACGCAAAAAAACAGCACACTGACTAAGAAAGTAATTCCCTGGAACCCTGACGTCTATCGAGCCATCTACGGCATGCAGATGACTCTGTAGCACGACGTCCCTTGAGTGGGAATCGAAATTTAATAAAGTAATAATAATTGATTTGCAAACTCTTTTCATAATTTTAGCAACATCATACGAGATAGGTATGCAGTAATAGTCGAATTGAGAGCTTCATCTTCTCTCAGTTGGCTAAAAACATGTCTTTATAGTTGAGCTTCGATTCCTAAGCTCAGCTTACAACAGAATTCTAAGTCAGTATTATCTTAATACATAATTCACGAAGGCCCCGCTGTGAGTTAGATAGCCATCTTAATAGTCTTGCCACTTACACTTAAACTCTAACGAAGATAACTATACTCACATATTAAGGTTATATTGTTTACTTAACATGAAGTTATTATGATGATCATCGTCCTAGTGGTCCCTCTGGAGATCTTCCAAAAGCGGGACAAAAAAAACTTTAGTAGTTAACAGTCTACAAGTTCGCCACGGATAACTCACATGAACGATAACTAACACTAATAATTGTTATAATAAAACAAAAGTTACTAAAAGATACCGTAGTAATTTCTTTATATTTACTAGCTTACGCCAGCCTCAAATAATCTTGGAAATAAAGCCTAGGAAGATTATAAGTTTACTAGCTTTTATCCGTGACTTAACCAGTATGAAAAAATAGCGTACAAATCCAAGTCTTTCCAAGTCAAATGTCATCAAAATCGGTATTGCGGTTTTGCCGTGTCAGCCTTATAAACGAACCCAATTTTTAGTTAGGATATAAATTTTTATTAACCAGTGATTTTCGCATTCACGTATCCACTTTGCTAATTAAAAATTCTCCGACTTTAAATCCCATCGCCGAGGCGGTGATGTGGTTATTGACCCCTGGGAATAACAGAACTAATATAAGCTTTTTAAAAACCCACTTTATTTCAAGCCTCAGTAACTTTTCATTCTGAATTTATTTATATTTTCATTGAAGATTATTACAGTTATTATAGTGAATCCACCCAGTCCATCTTCGTTATTAATGCTGTCATTCTTGATTCGTATCAATTTATTACTGGACACATTGTAAAATTAAAACAATTAAATTGCAAACGAAATACGCGTTCTTGGAACTTCAAGTTAGTGTAAATTTTATAATTGGGATCTTTATGGCTTTATGTAATGTTTTAAAATATTTATTTACTCTTCATAAGAAGAGTAGTTAGAGTATTTAAATATATTGAAGGACCAAACACACTATGAATAAACGATGTTCTTTTATATAAGTGGGGTGAACACAACATTAGACGTTTCAGATAGACTACAGCTCATTACAATTGTGTAGTATGTAATACTTCGCCAGGGGCCCACTGATGTGCGCAAGGCCCGGGCGGTGAGGGTATACCTAGTTCCCCGACTTATAGTACCCGAGACGGCGTGCGTTTTTAGTCGGTTCGAGTCCGACATAGCCACCAACGTGTGGCATCCGTGAGGATATCCGCACGAAAAAAAAAGGAGGCCCAATGATGTAGAAAGATGGCACAGAGATGGCACTAATAAGTAATACATATACCTAAACTAAATAAGTATATAAGATATCTAAATAAGCATATAAAATAACTAAATAAACTAAACTAAACAAGTATTTAACTGAACTAAATAAGTATATAAGTAAATTGAGTAAGTATATAACTATACTAAATAAGTATATAACTAAACTAAATAAGTATATAACTAAATTTGTACTAAATAAAACTAAATTTTATAAACAAATTTGTATTACATACTTCCGACTTGTAAGAATGTCTGAAAAGATTTACTTACAGAAATAAATATCATTTATCATTTATAATTAAGTAAGTATAGGAGACATAGATTGCTCGATTCCTCGCGAGAAAATTAATATTAGAGTACCACATAATTTACGTGTTAGACACAATCCACCCCTAGCAGTACCTCGAATAAAAACTAACTACCGAAAAATTCAAATTTGTTTTTAGAGCGAGTAAATCTGTCAATGAAATGCATAAATTTAGCAGCGAATTTGAGCTTTTTAGATCTAAGCTTTCATTTGTCAAAAAGCATAATATGATTCAACTTTTCCTAAGCCCAATCCCAGGATCATAACCATTTATTAGTTTCTCTTATTACTTATTTTTGGTTTTGACACGTTTGTTTTCTTAACCCATAAGGAATAATGTCTGTTATGTTTTGTTGCTTTTCTTAAGCATGTTACTTCTGTTTCTTTTTCTTTACTATTACTATTCGTAGCCTTGTTAATGTTTTGTATCTAATTGCGAGTACCTGTAAATGGCTTTGTTGTTAACTATGTTTAATGTTTATTTTATAATATTTAAGCTGTTGGTATTACGAACAAAATAAAATAAAAATAAAGTATTTAACTAAACTAAACAAGTATATAACTGAACTAAATAAGTATATAACTAAACTAAATAAGTATAAAACTAATCTAAATAATTATATAACTAAACTAAATAAGTATATAACTCAACTAAACAAGTATATAACTAACCTAAATAAATATATAAATAAACTAAACATATATACAGGGTGAATTTTTGAGACGGGACAGTAAGGGTAGGTACCTTAATCGTTATAGTTACAGGAAAACGCTTTTAGGAGACTATCCATAATTTTTTAAGATATTCTGAACTGCATTTACAGATTTTGGAAAAAATGTACAGCCAGCAAGAAATTGGTCATTTTAAACAAAAACTTTTTTTTATGCCAATCGATCCTGTTTCTTATAAGGATCAAAAGTCTCTACTGGACCGATTGAGGTTTGAGTACTAGAAATGTCAGAAATCGCAAAAATCTTTTCCCATACATTTGTACTTAAATAAATCAATTTTATATGTATTTTATCTTTTTTTTTAATCTTTGAGCGTATTTAGTAAATTAAAAGAACACGGAATTTGCATTGGTGTGGTACACGAATAAGTTTCAACTGGGACAAGTATCGAGTGGTAATGGTGGAATTTTATGAAGGTACTCTTAATTCTGCCGTGTATAACGACGTCAGAGTTAGAGAATTTCCAAAACCAGTTGGATGAATGGCTTCTGTCAGAATTGCGAAAAGTTTATTTTCAGCAAGATGGCGCTCCGCCACACAACAGCTGCGTATTCTAGTTTGAATAGGCAGTTCGGGTCACAGATGATAGGTACACATGGTTCAACCAAGTGGCCACCACGTAGCCCCGATCTAACGCCTCTCGATATTTTTCTGTGGGGCTACCTAAAAACGAAGTCTCCAAACAAAATACAACAGTATTCAGGAGCTGAAAGATGCATTAACAAGGATTTTAAATGATTTATATCCAAGAAAATTATCGGCTGCTACTAGCTCAGTACAAAAATGAGTGCACTTATGTATTCGTGAAAACGGCGGTCGTTTTGAGCAATTTATTTTGTAGATCATCTAAATGTATCTATGTTAGTCTGTGTCTAAAATACATATTAAAATGATTTATTTCCGTACAAATATACGGGAAAAGTTTTTTGCGATTTGTGACATTTCTAGTACTCAAACCTCACTCGGTCCAGTAGAGACTTTTGATCCTTATAAGAAACAGGATCGATTGGCATCAAAAAAAAATTTTGTTTAAATTGACCATTTTCTTGCTGACTGTATATTTTTTCCTTAATCTGTAAATGCAGTTCAGAATTTCTTAAAAAAATATGGATAGTCTTCTAATCGCGTTTTCCTGTAACTATAACGGTTAAGGTACCTGCCCTTACTGTCCCGTCTCAAAAATTCACCCTGTATAACAAAACTAAATAAGTATATAAGTAAATTGAGTAAGTATATAAGTAAACTAAATAAGTATATAACTAAACTAAACAAGTATATAACTGAACTAAATAAGTATATAACTAAACCAAATAAGTATATAAGTAAATTGAGTATGTATATATCTTAACTAAATAAGTATATAACTAAATTAAGTAAGTATATAACTGAACTAAATAAGTATATGACTAAACAAAATAAGTATATAACTAAACTAAATAAGTATATAACTAAACTAAATAGGTATATAACTTAACTAAATAAGTATATAACTAAACAAAATAAGTACATAATTAAATTTAGTAAGTATATAACTAAACTAAACAAGTATATAACTGAACTAAATAAGAATAAAACTAATCTAAATAAGTATATAACTCAACTAAACAAGTATATAACTAACCTAAATAAGTATATAAATAAACTAAATAAGTATATAACTAAACTAAATAAGTATATAACTAAACTAATTAAGTATATGACTAAACTAAATAAGTATATGACTAAACTAAATAAGTATATAACTAAGCTAAATAAGTATATAACTAAACTAAATAAGTATATGACTAAACTAAATAAGTATGTGGAGGATGAGTACACGGTTGACGCTCGTTGAAATGAATAACGAACACTAATGTCGGTAAACACAGTCCTTTATTCCTCACACAACAGTTTACATTGAACTGGTACACAAAGTGTTCAGAAGCGGAAGTAAGTATTTATTCACTAAGCAATAAAGCGACGCGAAGGCGAGAAGGGTTAGAAGCGAAGCAGAGGTACGTGCTTTCGGCGTCGAGAGGCGACAGCGACTGGCGCGCGGGAGAGGGGTCGGCCACCGGCTCCATGCGCCCGCGCGCCGAACAATAGGCGATGACGCGCACCGCGCGTTTCCACTGTGTCGCAGTAATAATATTTAATTATTTTACAGCGGGCTCACCGATCATCAGGTAAGTGTCATTTGTTTCAGGTTTCGGTGATCCCCACACGGCTCCCCTCCAGAGACCGTCACTACGGGCGAAAATAGTCTGGGAAACGAACTACTCTTCCCGAGCGTGTCTTAATGTTTTCTTTGTTTTTAAGTTCTTTTTCATTTTGGCTGCTGCTCGGGCCTGTTTCGTTCGCTACTGTTTTGCCGGTAGGTTGTTGGGGTTCATTGCGATCCGTATCGCTTTTCAAGGTGTAAGCTGGTTTTAAGCGATCTATGGACACCTTGGTGGGTTTGCCTTTTACCAGTAGCTTGAAGACCTTTTCACCACTTTCCAGGACTGCGTGGGGGCCGGTGTATGCTGGTTGAAGGGCTCCACGTAATGCGTCTTCTCTCAGGAATACGTGACTGGCGGTGGCTAGATCTTTAAAGATAAATGTTGATCGGTTGCTGTGGCGGGAGGCTGGCTTGGGCTGGAGTCTCTCGGTTAAGGATCGTAGACGAGCGATGTAGTCCGTCATGTCTGTTGTTCCTGGTGTACCTGGGTGAAAAAATTCACCGGGGAGTCGCAGCGTTTCCCCATATACTATCTCAGCTGACGAAGCTTCCAGATCCTCTTTGAATGCGCTTCTTATTCCCAGTAGGACAAGTGGCAGTGATTCGGTCCAGTTTTCTGAAGAGTAACAGGTGATTGCAGCTTTAAGTTGCCTGTGGAAGCGCTCGACGAGACCGTTGCACGCTGGGTGGTAAGCCGTGGTCTTTTTATGGTCGAATCCCGATATTTTTGCTAGGTGTTGAAATAAGGTGGATTCGAATTGGCGTCCTCTGTCTGTGACGATAGATATTGGGCATCCAAACCTAGCTATCCACCCAGACAAAAGGGCCTTTGCTACGGTTTCGGCTGTCGCGTCGACGATCGGAATTGCTTCTGGCCATCTGGAAAATCTGTCTACAGCCGTAAGGCAATAGCGGTATCCATTAGATGGGGGAAGTGGTCCGATGAGGTCGATATGAACGTGCGTGAATCTTGCGCGTGGTAAAACGAAATTTCCCAACGGTGCTGTGACGTGCCTCGTTACTTTGGCGCGCTGGCAAGCTAAGCAAGCACGTGCCCAGTCTCGGCAATCTTTCCGGATACCGGGCCATACGAAGCGTGTTGCCACCAGTTGTGCTGACGCGTTGGCTCCCGGGTGACTTAATGCGTGTAAGCAGTCGAAAATTTGCTTTCTCATTGATTTCGTTACGTAAGGTCTAGGCGTCTGTAAACTGGTGTCGCAGAATAATTCAGCTCGAGTTCCAGGTAGCTTTATTTTTGTGAGTCGTAGTGATGTGCTGTTAGTTAACAGTTCTTGTAATTCGGAGTCCTCCTGTTGAGCCTTGGCCAGCTGGTTGTAATTAACCGCAGCGTTTATTTCTTCTATACGCGATAATGTGTCTGCCACTACGTTTTCTTTTCCGGCGATATGGCGAATGTCTGTGGAGAATTGCGATACGTAGTCTAAATGTCTGAATTGCCTAGGAGAGCATTTTTCTTTACGTGTATGGAAAGCAAAACACAGTGGTTTGTGGTCCGTGTAAATAGTGAAGTTTCTTGCTTCGACCATATACCGGAAGTATTTTACCGCTTCATACACTGCTAACAGCTCTCTGTCGTAGGGAGAGTATTTTTGTTCAGCAGGGCTTAGTTTTCTTGAGAAGAATGCTAGGGGTTGCCAGGTTTCATCCCTCCATTGTTGTAAGGCTGCACCGATTGCTGTATCTGAAGCATCGCAAGCGAGTCCCAGTTTAGCTTGATGGTCAGGGTGGGCCAGCATTGCTGCGTCACACAGGCCTTCTTTGCACTTGTTAAATGCGTCCAGGGTGTCTTTGGTTATCTCCACGGGTTGTGAGTTTTTGACGGAACCTGTTAACAGTGCATTTAGCGGGGCTTGGTCTCTAGCGGCATTAGGGATAAATCGCCTGTAAAAGTTAAGCATTCCCAGGAATCTTCTTAGTTCTTTGACATTCTTTGGGATCGGGAAGTTCTTAATGGCCTCTACTTTTGTATCCAATGGCTTGGTGCCACTAGCAGATATGGTGTAGCCTAGGAAAGTTATTTCTGGTACTGCAAAAATGCATTTGGAGGTATTAATCAGCATACCGTATTCTTTTAGCCTTTCAAAGACTGAACGAAGGTGTACCTCATGTTCCTCGCTATTTCTTGAAAATATAAGAAAGTCGTCTAGGTACGCGTAGCAAAAGTCTAGTCCCCTCGTCATTTCGTCTACAAAGCGTTGAAATGTTTGCCCGGCGTTCCTAAGTCCGAATGACATAAAGGGAAACTCGTACAGACCAAAGGGAGTGGTTATTGCGGTCTTCTGTATGTCCTCTTCACTGACCGGTATCTGGTTATAGGCTTTTACCAGGTCCAACTTTGAGAAAACGTTGCTGCCGGATATGTTGTGGGCGAAATCGTGTATATGGCGTATTGGGTATCTATCCGCTATAGTACGGGCATTTAATGAGCGATAGTCCCCACAGGGACGCCAACCGTTTTCTTTTTTGGGTGCTAGGTGTAAAGGCGATGACCAGGGACTTTTTGATGGTCTTGCTGTTCCGTCTTTCAGCATTGCTTCGAATTCTCTTTTAGCTATTAGTAACTTGTCTGGAGCTAGCCGCCGAGGGCGTGACGAGATCGGTGGTCCAGGAGTAGTCTTTATGTAATGCACAGTTTGGTGCTTTACCTGTACTTGAACGCCTGCAGGGTGCGTTATTTCTGGATATTCTTTTAGCAGGTCGTGAAATTTGGAGACACCGGACATTATTTTTATTGAAAATAGCATGTCTGATGAAGCTGCTGGCGTTCCTGTAGCTGATAATGAGGTGGTGGCGTCGACCAAACGTTGATGTCGGATATCGACCATGAGGTTGTAGTACCTTAGGAAGTCGGCTCCGATGATAGCTTTGGTGACGTCTGCCACGACGAAACGCCATGGGTATTCTCGACGCAAGCCAAAGTCTAAATTTAGGTGTGCGTAGCCAAACGTGTTTATAGTGGAGCCGTTTGCTGCATACAATTGGTAATTAGTTTTTGGGCGGCGCTGTTTGAGTGCGGTACAAGGGAAGACGCAGAGTTCGCTGCCTGTGTCAATGAGAAACGGCATCTTCGACTTGCGGTCAGTCACAAAAAGGCGGCCTGAAGAACCGGGGCAATCTTGAGCCGCCATTACTGACTGCCCGGTAAGTTTACCGACGGGAAATCGCATGGTTGATCGCATCTAGTAGCGTTCCTGCCGTATTTGACATGATACCAGCATATAGGGTATTTTCGGTGGCTGGAAGAGGAGCGTCTGTTGGACTTACTGCGTTGTCGGGGCCCTGGACGGTACGTAGAACGCGATCTCCCCATGTTGGACATCATGTTTTGCATTTGTTGCCTTAGCTCTGCGAGTTCGTTTTTTACCTCGCTCAGTTCTGAGCCTGGGTAGGTGGACGATGTGGCGGCGACCTGAGGGGTGGACGGAGCAATGTCTTGTATCTTGTCTGCTAGATCTGCCAGTAGATCTAAAGATGCGTGAGGTTGCACTGCGATGACAGTCTGGATGTTATTGGGGAGGCGAGATCTCCATATTGAGAGTAAGATATCCTCCGAGAGTGTCGGTCCGCCTAGGTCTCTTAGATGTCTAAGGAACTGGGAGGGCTTCCGGTCGCCTAGCTCTTCGTGCATGAGCAGCTGCTGGACTTTTTTATCCTTGGAAGCTGTGAGGCGTTTTATTAACTCTGTCTTTAACTTGTCATATTTTCCCTCTTTTGGTGGTGAAATTATTAAGTCCTTAACTTCTTTGCAGAACTGTTGATCTAGTTGGCTAATTACATAATTAAATTTAGTCGCGTCGGCGGTTATATTTGATAGTGCGAATTGTCCTTCTATTTGCGCGAACCAAATTTCAGGTTCCTCCGGCCAAAAAGGTGGGATCCGAACGCTTATACGGTTAACCTCCGACGTGAGTCCAATGGAAACGCGCTCTTCGGTAGTGTCACGTGTTGCGTCTGGGCCGGTTTTAGCTGATGTGCCTGACGCGCTCGCTTTGTTGTCTGGCATCTTTTAAAAAGTTATCTTCGTGTTCAACGGGGTCACCAGTGTGGAGGATGAGTACACGGTTGACGCTCGTTGAAATGAATAACGAACACTAATGTCGGTAAACACAGTCCTTTATTCCTCACACAACAGTTTACATTGAACTGGTACACAAAGTGTTCAGAAGCGGAAGTAAGTATTTATTCACTAAGCAATAAAGCGACGCGAAGGCGAGAAGGGTTAGAAGCGAAGCAGAGGTACGTGCTTTCGGCGTCGAGAGGCGACAGCGACTGGCGCGCGGGAGAGGGGTCGGCCACCGGCTCCATGCGCCCGCGCGCCGAACAATAGGCGATGACGCGCACCGCGCGTTTCCACTGTGTCGCAGTAATAATATTTAATTATTTTACAGCGGGCTCACCGATCATCAGGTAAGTGTCATTTGTTTCAGGTTTCGGTGATCCCCACAAGTATATAACTAAACTAAATAGGTATATAACTTAACTAAATAAGTATATAACTAACCTAAATAAGTATATAACTGAACTAAATAAGTATATAACTAAACTAAATAGGTGTATAACTAAACTAAATAAGTATATAACTAAACTAAATAAGTATATGACTAAACTAAATAAGTATATAACTAAACTAAATAAGTATATAACTAAACTAAATAGGTATATAACTGAACTAAATAAGTATATAACTAAACTAAATAAGTATATGACTAAACTAAATAAGCATATAACTAAACTAAATAAGTACATAACTAAACTAAATAAGTATATAACTAAACTCAACAGGTATATAACTAAACTAAATAAGTATATAACTGAACTAAATAAGTATATAACTAAACTAAATAAGTATATAACTAAACAAAATAAGTATATAACTAGACTAAACAAGTATATAACTGAACTAAACAAGTATATAACTGAACTTAATAAGTATATAACTAAACTTAACAGGTATATAACTAAACTAAATAAGTATATAACTGAACTAAATAAGTACATAACTAAACAAAATAAGTATATAACTAGACTAAACAAGTATATAACTGAACTAAACAAGTATATAACTGAACTTAATAAGTATATAACTAAACTTAACAGGTATATAACTAAACTAATCAAGTATATAACTGAACTAAATAAGTATATAACTAAACTAAATAGGTATATAAGTAAATTGAGTAAGTATATAACTATACTATACAAGTATATAACTGAACTAAATAAGTATATAACTAAACTAAATAAGTATATAACTAAACTAAATAAGTATATAACTAAACTAAATAGTTATATAACTTAACTAAATAAGTATATAACTAAACTAAACAAGTATATAACTAACCTAAATAAGTATATAACTAAACTAAATAGGTATATAACTGAACTTAATAAGTATATAACATAACTTAACAGGTATATAACTAAACTAAATAAGTATATAACTGAACTAAATAAGTATATAACTAAACTAAATAAGTATAAAGGTAAATTGAGTAAGTATATAACTAAACTAAATAAGTACATAACTAAACTAAATAAGTATATAACTAAACTCCACAGGTATATAACTAAACTAAATAAGTATATAACTGAACTAAATAAGTATATAACTAAACTAAATAAGTATATAACTAAACAAAATAAGTATATAACTAGACTAAACAAGTATATAACTGAACTAAACAAGTATATAACTGAACTTAATAAGTATATAACTAAACTAAATAAGTATATAAGTAAATTGAGTAAGTATATAACTAAACTAAACAAGTATATAACTGAACTAAATAAGAATAAAACTAATCTAAATAAGTATATAACTCAACTAAACAAGTATATAACTAACTTAAACAAGTATATAACTAAACTAAACAAGTATATAACTGAACTAAATAAGTAAATTAAGTAAGTATACAGGGTGTAAAAAGACTGAAATCGAAAACTTGATGGTTGCATTCAGACCATGATACTGAATAGGTTTAGCGAAAAAAAAAACGCAAAATATATGTTAATTTATCTAAGTTCTTTTTTGTATTTTTCTGGTTACATACACATAGTACAACATAATAGGACACTAACAACCTAATTATCTCATTTAGAAAACCAATAAATAAATAAAAACAATAAAACTGCAATGTATTTTTAAATAAAATAAGTTGACCGGGGGTCATTACACAGTACCGCACGCGGTTCAATGACCGCGGCTAGTGCGCGCGGGCGCGTCCCGCACGCAGTAGGTACCTAACACTAACTAAAACTTTAAACGAAATCACTCTCTAATCTGGCTTCGCTAAGCCACGCTTCGGCATGATTGAGTCGGTTCGACCAGAGTGATACCACGGCCTCACAGAAAACCGGTGTGAAACAGCGCTGGCGCTGTTTGTGCCGCCTATAGCATTGCGGTTATCCATTGGCGACGGTAATCGCTTACCATCAATTCATACTTCAGCTCGTTTAAACCCCATTCCATAGAAAAAAAATACAAAATTTCCAATACAAAACGCGAAATTTGTCCAGGAAACCTACGGATGCATCTAGCCGTAAAACTTTGAATTACTTTGAAATTTTTATTAATTTACCTAAACACAGAGGATTCGATTCACTGTAGCGGCATGTTTGGTGCGCCTTTGTCGGCGAATTTCAAAGAATTGTGGTCTTTGAGTTTATGCGACAAAGGGTTCCCGATGTCATGTCGTAGGTATTTACCTATCGATACGTCAGATCGGCGGCGTGTTTTAAAGAACTTTAATTCCCTAATATTATAAATAGGTACGAACTAGACCAGTCGGTCTTCAATGTTCGCACAGTCTGGACAGTTGTGTGGTGCATTATAAATTTTTAAAGGGATTTTTAAGGGAATTTTTTAGGGAATTTTTAAGGGACTTTTTGTGTTGTAATTTATCCTTTTTTAAGTAGGTATAGTAAGTTAATTGTTTATTTTTTCATTTTTTATTCTCTTATCACCTAATTTGGAGATATTTTCAAAAAACCGATGAAAAACGTGAAAAAATTGCGAATTTTCAATTGCCAATAACTTGAAAAGTATTGGATTTTTTGAAAAACTTTAAAGGTGATTTTGTGCTTAAAATTAGGCCTTCTATCGATATCCGAGGTTATTTTGAAAAAAAAAAGGTAATTATGTTAGAAAATACTTTACAATTTCACCACTTACTATTAGACTGATTGTTTTCTAGCGATAAAATGGCTCAATGGCAATTTTTCCATTAAGGGGTTGTTTACACCCCTTAAAAATAATAGGCGGAGTTCAGATCATTTTCACTTTTAAAGTTAAGGGTAAGATGAGCCTAATTCCAAAATTTCATGCAAATCGGTTCACAGTAAAAAAAATCGGAGGTAAGACCATATTTTTCGCTTCAATGACTGCACTAAATACAACAGAATACATTTTGGATCATTAATTCACCAATTCAAAACACGTGGCTTATCGTAGGTATATCTGCTCGAGTCCTTCATCAGACAAGATGAAATTAGATTTACTCGTTGCTCACAGTAAAGGTCTGCATTTACATATTCGCAGTCGCCATTCAAACCGCCCTTCCTCGCGTCAGAATCTCATTAGCCGCGTACTGACCAAGCGAGCGGCTTCGCGAGGCAGCCTCGGACATTTGCCGCAGTACGCATTCCGCGCGAGGCGGCCTCTGTCTGTAAGTTTTCTAAACCGAGGCTTCCTCGCGCGGCAAGGCCGAGCCACCGTGAGCATTGAAGCTCAGTTTAACTTGAAGTCGAATAGAGATAAAAGCGAGGCAAAACACTACCGTCTTGAGTGAGCGCGGCAAATGTACTGAGGTGCCTTTGAGCATCGACAAAAACCGACAACGCTCGGCTCGGGCCGCGGCACGCTCGCTCGAGGCAGCGCGAGCGTTTGCCTCGGGTGAGGCACGTCTTGACCGACCGAGGATTTGAGGACCGAGCCTCGCGAGGCTGCTCGCTCAATCAGTACGCGGCTATTAACTAACTGACCAATAAAACCGAATGACGTTTGATAGTTTACAAAACGTCACATTTAGTTTAATTACTTGATACAAAACTATTGTACTTTAATAGGGTATTATATTCCAAAGTCATAAGGCCTTTGGTCGTTCCTTTAATCAAACGTAAGGCGCTATCAGTTTTGGTAAAATTCACAATTTTAAAATATACCAAACTTATTCTGAAAGTGACAAATTGGTTTCAGTGATGAACAAATGAACTAGTTTCTTGTATAAAAAGAGGCTTATGTAAAATGCTATGATATTTAATGCTGGTGGTATAAAAATATTTTGATGTTATTCAAAAATATAGGCAAACAAATGTGAGAAACATAATCATTGAAAAGGCCTGATAAAAACTTTGTTAATAATAAGTTGTTTAATAATGTACACTGGGTAAAGAAAAAGAAAAAGGGTGGTTGACCTTTTTCTCCCAGAAAAGAATTTTCAAAATGAATTCTTTTTGTTACACCTCTCTTAACCCCCTACTGATATAAATTACTATAAATTGTGAAGTGGCTCTGTCTGTTACGCATTAACAGTTCAAATACTGCACAGATTTTAATAAAACTGATGCAGTGGTAATCAAACTTTTAGTCATGGACTTTTAAGGACGTAGACTACTACTTTATCGCGATAACCAACATACATGCATGCGGAACCGCTGGTAAAAGCTAAATCTCGACGACGAAAGACGAACTCTAAAAAATCTATATGTTTATCAGTCATTTACTAAATTCGGCTTGAACGATTAAATTACAATTATAAGTGATTGCCTTAACTCCAAAATATCATCATCATCATCAACAGCCTTTAACAGTCCACTGCTGGACATAGGCCTCTCTTTGGAAAGGAGGTTTTGGCCTACTATGCCACGCTGGCCAGACGGGTTTGTTTCAAGTTCTCCTTCTCTTGGCAGTGATGTTGGCTGCTTATTTCGTTCCTTTAGTCGCCTCTTACGACACCCATGGAATGAATAGGGGTGGTGACACTTTGTATTCTTAATCCATCACCACACGGACTCCAAAATATAGTGAATGCAATTTCACTTTGACATAAATACCCACGTATCTATCAATCGGTATTAATGCTACTAAATAAATACAAATCAAATTTAGAGCTGAAGTCAAAGAGTAACATGATAGATAGAAAACTATGTAATATTTTACATGTAAGCGTGTATTTCTATGTAAACGTATACCTACACCTCGGTACCTTTCGTTCATTGATTTAGTAACCTTCTAATTAATATTGTTTACCATTATCGTTTTTATACAACGAAATGATACAATTCATCATCCTGTCTTAAGAGATTGGTCATTATAATCCTTTCCTTTTCCGTATTTTTCTTATTAGAATTGTATTAGCAGTAATGAAACCTTCTATCTAAGAAAAGGTGTATACCCAACATTGCGTTAATGAAGCCTGGTAATGTAACATTTGTCTTTTAGTTATCACCCAAGAAGAAGCAGGTCAGGGTGGAGGCGTGAGCGCTATAAAGCTAAAACTGATAACATCACAAAATTACGACTATCTCAAATAAAATTGCGAAAAAGTGTGGTGATTGAATATAACGATCTAGTCTCTAACTACTTTACCATTATTAAAGGCCCAAATAAATATCTTTAATGTACACACAGTAACTTATAAAATGTACTGACAAAAAAATTCTACAACAAATTTTGCTATAAACTAAAACCCAAGCGGTCAACGGGCGCAGTTAAAAACTAATTTATAACATGCTTGAAGTCACGTACATCTACAACTAGAGATTACACAGATAACAAATGTCCCAGCCATTCGTTGCACACAGCTCCATCATTCATACTGATAAATCTTTTGAAATGAATTCTTTTTGCTAAATAAATTATGTTGCTATTCTTAATGGACCACTATTTTAAGTGAATAATATAAGTAAACTAGCTGATGACCGCGGCTCGGCTCGCGTCCTAGGGGTGTGAAAAATAGATGTTGGCCGATTCTCAGATCTACCCGATATGCTCACAAAATTTCATACAAATCGGTCCAGCTGTTTCGGAGGAGTATGGGAACGAACATTGTGACACGATAATTTTTTATATAAGATTAAAATAAATGATCCATGTATTGTCCGTGTGGTAACAGATTAAGAATAAAGAATGTCACCACCCTTATTCATCCCGCGAGTGTCGTAAAAGTCGACTAAGGGATAAAATACGCAAGACAACATCAATGCAAAGAGAAGGAAAACTTGAAACCAACCCTATACCAACCCGTCTGGCCAGCGTGGTATAGTAGGCCAAAACCTTCGTTCTAGGGAGAGGCCTATCTCCAGCAGTGGACTGTTGAAGGCTGTTGATGATGATGATGATGATCCATGTAGCGACGAAGGTCCGTGAAGTGACCAATTTTGAACATGAATTGTCACCACCTGTTTTCATCCAGTGGGTCTACTAAGAGCCGACTAAAGAAGCAAACTACGCAACACAACAGCATTGCAAAGAGAATGAAATCTAAACACAAACCCTTACCAACCCGACCAGCGTGGTATAGTAGGCAATACTATGTCTAGCAATGGATTGTTTTAAACTGTTTATGATGATGAAAAAAATAAATTTATCATTTAACACACTAAGGTTATATTTAAATACAGTTATTTTATGTGACTATAATCGTAAGAGAGACATGCTTGGGGACAATACCAAACTTCTTTATACCTTATCATGAGGCAAAGACAACAAGACACTTCTGGCTAATGAGTTGCGGGTGTCCATGGTGGTGATAGCCACTTACCATGAGGCAACCTGTCTTATGAATGAATGTGTGCGGAGAGTAGCGTTCTTAAGTGTGCGGTGTAGAGCGCTCGGTCGCCGTATTTAGCTTCTAATAAGCGACTAGTTGCCGATCGCCGATGCTAAAAGTAGCTAGTGTGCTGTGGCCCTTAGGTATAGACGTTAGAGGGCAAACGATTTCAAGGTAGTAAAGTCACGCTGATTGCAACACTAATGGGTTGGCTCAACCAGGGTGGTACTATCCTCCTTCCTAAAACTGACAGCATTCATGCCGTTGTGTTCCGTTGGCTATTGCGAGACCGAGCGGCGGCCCAATGATCTTACTAGTTCGCCATGGTGTCAGTCACCATAGCTTATTTATAACTAAAACAAGCTATTTTTTTTACTAAAATCTATTTCATTACATATATGTGAACGAAAGCTTTGTTTTATTTTAACACAGAATTCATTTAGATCAGTAAAATTTATCTGAATAAATTGAATGAATATTGTTCATATTTAATTTAAACTAATTACACAATGGAAACTGTTTTGGTTATGAAGATTGCGTCCATATCTCACACAGACTACAAACGTACTTGTATTAATTATTATTTATGAACTATTCTGTTTTTAATGAAATGATTGTACTGGAGTAAGTAATATGCCGATAATATACCGTATATTTATAAAGTTATTTCTGCAACGTTCTCGCAGTATGTTCAAATATTTATCATATTTTGTATGCAACTTCTGTTTATATCTATTGTATACGGTGCATGGAATTCATTGAGAACCAATTACTCCCTGGTTATTTTGTAACACCGTTTATTCATACAATTCTTTCATGTTTTAAATTTGTCACATGTCACATCATTTAACCCAAAACTTGGATATACACCACCACCAAATTTCTCCTCAAGAACCTTGTGGACACTGTGGGACCTACCAACACTCAAAATATAACATAACAACACTGCGTCCAAACCAATATCATTTTCAAAGAGGTAAAGAGAAAAATTAGAAGTTAGAAAACAAACAGTCATAAATATATACATTACACGTCATACAGTGCAAAAGAGACGTCCCTATTTTAAAACTTAACAAAATCAAAAGGATTTCAACGTAATCATCATCATAATTTTGAACATTTGTTATTGAATTAAATTTTACTGCTACGAGTAGATGAGTCTCCTAATGGAAAGTAACTGCCATGAACACCTGTCAAGGGTGACACGTGCAGAGCCAGTAAGCTTACCTACTCACTCCGTGAAAACCAATAACAATATTGCTTATCATACTATGAGGCCATAGTACTATTCCACTCTGTTTAAGCCGGCTCAAATATGTGAAAACGTAGCTTTCTCATGTTGGTGAGTGAAAGACCGAAAGCTTAATGATGCAGAAGCAACTCAACAGGTCGCCATAATGTGGGTCATACTGCAATGTCTGGATTCGCAATGTGTATAATCACTAGTCTTGGATTCTTCCCATGTTTGCCAAATTGATGTCGTTGTCGATGACATTCAGGAACACAATGAATACATCCTGCATCCATCGAACTGTACTACCTAATTGAAGGACCTATCATGCTAAAACTTCTTTGTTCTAATTGACAACTTTTCACTGGTTACTATCAACAAACATTTCACAACTAAGAAACAAATCTGTAATTGACACAGTACTCAAGCTTAAGGCAGCTACTTTCTTTATTTAAGTGGCGAAGCAGTTCTTGATATAATGAACCCAAAAGTTTATTATTGTTCTTAATAAACTACGGTAGTGCTATTATCTAACTTTTGGCGAGAGTTCCAAGCTAGCTAATGCAATTGGTCTTGTAACTAAAATTGTACCCTGTGTTAATTAGGTCTGAGCTTATTGTGTTTCGCTAATGAGATGTGACTTTACGACGTTAGGTAACTAGCAATCTAGTAATGTAAGAAGAATGAATGGAGAATAATGAAACTATCAAATAACTGAACACAATATTAAAAATAAAATAAAGTACACTCTTTCTACTATATCAAAAACCGGCCAAGTTCAAGTCGGACTCGCCCATGAAGGTTTCTGTAGAAGCAAGTAGCGTCATTTAAAAGTTCTTGTAGTTCGTTGTTAATTTGATCGATGTTTTAATAAAATTGTATTGATTGAATGAAAGGTAAATTACGGCTTACAGTTTATGACGTATTAAAAAAAACTGCTTACTAGATCTCGCTTAAACCAATTTTCGGTTGAAGTTTGCATAATAAATAATAATGTACATCATATATTTTTTTTTAGTTTTATCACTCTCTTATTTTAATTTTACCACTTTGTAAGTGTCTCTCGCGCAAACTTATCAGTTTAGAAAAAAATTATATTAGAAACCTATATTGAAGACCTATCCATAGATACCCGTATGAGTTTTATGAAAAAATTTTTTTGCTTTCATTGCATAGTATGGTGACCCCAAAAATGTAATGTTCTTTTTCTATTTTTGTGTGAAAATCTTAATGCGGTTCACAGAATACATCTACTTACCAAGTTTCAACAGTACAGTTCTTATAGTTTAGAAGAAAAGTAGCTGTGACATACAGACGGAGAGACAGACAGACATGACAAATCTATAAGGGTTCCGTTTTTTGCCATTTGGCTACGGAACCCTAAAAAGAACCAAAAATAGACAAGCCTCACAAAAAAACAGTAAAAGGCACAAATTATTTCATTCGCGCTCTTAGAGGTAACACATTCATTTGAACCTAATATGAAATCGTTACAAATTTTAGGTCTGGAAAGTTGTCACACTTATTTCAATTAATTATTCTATTACATTACTTTGACGCTCCTTTATATGAGAACTATTTGCTGCCGTGTAGTGAAAAGTATATTAATGCCCGTGACTGTTCTAATAGGTTTCATACCTAAGGATAATCTATGCTTATTGAGTGACATCACAAAAAAAATTACATAAGCGCTTTTCTTTCGCGGTTCCGATAACATCATTCTATGCACCTGAATATGTATAGTGATCATTTGACCAGTAAAAGCTTAAAAAAAAAAAGATTGATATTTAAAACGATAATATTTAGGATGCGTAACCGTAGCTATATTACCTATTTATACGATAGATTCCCAAGATCATCGGCATGTAACTGCTAAGCACAGAACATCAATGAGTTATCTAAATGCATGGAAGTGGAAAATTTTCGAGCATTTCAATCCACGTCACGTTTAGTTCCCATCGCATTGCTCCAGATGAGTTGAGTCAAAAAATATGGGTATATATTTATATACAGGTTGAACCAAAAGTTCGTTTACATTTCAAATGATGATATAAAACAAATTAGATAAGTGAAATAAAAACTGTTTATTTATTATTAAAATACACAAATAGGGATTTTATTTTTTTAAAACTTCATCCATATGTGATCCTGGACTACTTTGACACTGCTGCAATCTGGAGTGAATGTTTTCAATGACAGCCCTAATAATTGTTTCGTGAAATGTTTTGCATTTCCTCTCGAATGTTTTCCTTTAATTGTTTTAGGGCCTCTGGGTGCTATTGAAAACTTTGCTTTTAAGGTCTCCCCAAAGAAAGAAGTCCATTGATGATAAGACCGGGCTACGAGGCGGCCAGTTGATGGCACCTTTTTGGATATCACTTTTTGTCCAAAACAGCACTTAATGAGTCGTCGGAAGTGTGGCAAGTTGCCCCATCTTGCTGAAACGATCGTTGATTAAAACTATCGAAATCCTGTAGTGCTGATGAAAAATAGTTCCGTAGCAAGGCAATGTACGGCTCTGTATTTACTATTACAGTATTTCCTCCAACACGAAGGGAGGATCCTCCGATCAGGCGAGGTGATCATGCCTGGTGGGCTGTGCGTAAGCGACAACCATGAGTACTACCTAAAGTACGGAATGACACCCTCCTGACGAAACTCTAGTAACTTCCAATCATAATTCATTGTCGCACAGAATAATGAACCCTACCACGATAAACGGAAAATAAACGGAAGGTTTAATATATCAATTGCTTACATTTCTCGGAAGCGTTATGTTAGAGAATTATTATGACTGTTACGCGTCGTGAGAAACATCTGAAATATAGCGTATAATATATACAGGCGTTCCTTCGACAGCGGTTCAGCTCAGTTTCAGCTAAAGAGCGACGAATATCAGATATTTTAGGTATTACAAGACTTATTTTGGAATTGTTCGAACTTATAACACGTAACAGTAACATATAAGTAAACACTAACACCGTTCCTCATAACACATTCAACATCTGTTAGTAGTAAATCTATGACCTTTCAACTAATAGTGTTCTGTTAAATAATAAATACATCAATTACGAAATAATATGAAGAACTAACATTTACCAACTTGTTAGACCGCTTCAAGCATTAATGTTCCATAATTTATCATTCAAAGTTCACAAACTGTACCAAGAACTAACAACACGTAAGAAAAAGAACGAATATGTATCAAATGTACGTTATTATCAAAGATATTGCAGCGCAAAGTTGCACAATTTGCAAAGTTTGTTATAAGGCCCGGTCTTCACGAGGTAAGTTTCAGACAAATTTATATAGAAACCGACTTGTTGGTGAACGTGAAATTTTGTTCAAATAGTTTCTAACACGTGTAAGATAATATTTCAGAAAGTTTCCTTGTTCTGGTATAATGAATCTGGAAGTGAATGAAATAGCCTGCTTAGGACTGTGTCTAATTATTTCCTGGAATTTGTCAGGTTGAGCAAAAATACGAAAATATATCGATCGAGTTACAAGGGACCTATAATCGTTTGGATTGTATCATTTAATTTGTAACAAATTTAGATTTTTATGTACATGTGGAGGGAGCGTGTGTCGTGTCTCTGCATCACAAAAGGAGGATCCTCCGACCAGGCGAGGTGATCATGCCTGGTGGGCCACTGCCCAACAGTTGATGTTGGGATGTAGTATATATGCTAATCGGCGCGAGAATGTTACTTTCGCGGTTCAGGATTAGTAATTACTCCGTATAGATCTTTACGTGTATTTCTTTGTAGTTCCATGTTTCTTCGCTAGATGACGTTGTTATATGTTACTTGCTTGCGCTGTATGTGGAAGACGCCACATATTGACTGCACGGTTGGCCTAGTGGCTTAAGTGGTCGCCACGCCGCTTCCTACTACGCAAAGTGTCTTGGGTTCAAATGCCACGTAGGACAACACTTTGTGTAATTCACAATTTGTTGTTCTGAGTCTGGGTGTTCTTTGTGTCCGTTTCATGTATGTTTGTAAAGTCCCCCGCGACACAGGAATTTATATTCCTAATGCGGGAGTTGTCTTTTTAAAAACAAACAAATTAAAAACATATATAATAAAAATTACATCCATCTTATGTAAATAATAGGATCTAAATAATCTGGAGTGTATTTGTGTCCACACCGTAACATCATGGAACTACTTCTGGCAATTTGCAAACTAAACACCTAATAGTAGTTGAAAACTATTGCCTGATCACTTCCGCGATGGCTTTCCTAACGTTAGCACGCTTTTATACGCTCAATGAAGGTTTCTTTGCATTCAATATCAAGTACCTCTTTCTTGTTGGACTATGGCCTGAAGATGATTTTACAGAAAACGAGCGTATTATATACAATCTCTACAAAATGTTCATTTATATCTTAACTATTATCCTCTTCATAATAACCGGCATTGGCACTTACAACTGCAGAAATGATTTAACCCGTTTCTTTTCTAACTTAGACACGACTCTTGTTGCCTACAATTTCTTTCTTAAAGCGAATATATTCCTATTCAAAATAGACAAAGTAAAAGCTCTCATCGAAGAAATTGAGAGCTCTGGTGACGTAGTAACTGAAAGAAGTAAGAAATTGATGAGAGTAGGTGTTATCATAATAACGGGATCATGTTTGATTATTCTTGGATCTTTTAGCTCGCTTGCCATATTTAAAGGAAAAATGACAATAGAAGCTTGGATGCCTTTTGATCCTTTGAAAGATCAAATGAGTCTAATTCTATCTGCACAGATTTTGGCCATATTGATCATGCCAGGATTATTTAGAGCTTTTGCTATGCAAGGGATAGTGTGCAGCATTATAATGTATTTGAGCGATCAGTTGCTATTACTACAGGAAACAATTAAGAACTTGAAGTATACAAAAGAGACAGAGAGGGAGACTAGAAAGAAGTTCAAAGAAATTATTAAGAAGCACATTCGTTTAATGAGGTAAAGGTTTAAATATATGTAGTAGCAAATTTGTGTGTATTACTAATATCCGATGTAGGTTACTACACACATCAAAAGTGTCTAGGGATCAAGCATTTTTATGCGGATTTCTTGAGATTGAGATGTGGCTTTGTAATGAATTTATGATTTTATAAATTTATATGGATCCTTTTTGGTGCATTTCATAATTTGAATCAGGAACTGTCAATCAAATTCGAGTAAAAGATGAAAATCAGCTGCCAATATTTTCCCTATAAAAACATACAACGCATTGAAGAAATTATTAGTGCTACTGTTTCCCTACTACTGATTAAAACCAACGTTATTATGGAGCGGCGACGTCATTTAAGCAGGGAAGAAATGCTCAGAGCCGTGGGAATGATAGAAGCTGGTTCCCGGCAACGTACTGTGGCTTTAGCTCTGAATACAAGTCAGAGTGTTATCAGTCGACTTTGGACACGTTACCGAAGCACTGGTACCGTGGCTGAGCGCCATGGAGGACGGTATCGCTGCACCACACGGAGACAAGACCGATACATTCAAATCTTAACTCGAAGAGCTCCAACAATAACCGCCATGATGTTAGCCGTGAGGCTTCATCACTCTTCAGGGAACTTAATTAGCGACCAAACAGTCAGAAACCGCTTGCATGAAGTGAACCTTCATTCCCGAAGACCGCTACGGGTACCACCTATAGCAATGCACAATCGTAGGATTCGATATCAATGGGCTCTTGAACACAGAAATTGGGCAGAAGAACAATGGCGTTTCGTGTGCTTTTCTGATGAGTCTCGTTTTGGTATGAGACCGGATACAAGACGTATACGACACTGGAGAACCCCTGGACGCCAACAGCGATTAAAATCCTGCCAGGAAGTCCATCCTTATAGTGGTGGAACCATCATGGTATGGGCGGGTATTTGGATCGGCGGAAGAACTGAGTTGATTTGGATCAGAGGCAACCTCAACGCTCAAATTTATGCTGAGAAGATTGTATCAGACGTCATCGTTCCTCTACAAGTGCAAATCGGTCCCTTGTTTCAGTTAATGCATGATAATGCACGACCGCACACCGCAAGAGTTGTAAGACAGACTCTCGCCGCAGCTAACATCAATGTCCTGCCCTGGCCTGCTCAGTCGCCAGACTTGAACCCGATTGAGCATGCATGGGATATGCTACAGAGAAGAGCTCTGCCGAATATGGAGGGTATCCAGTCGCAAGAAGACCTTTTTTTGTTGTTGCAACGAACATGGGCGGCCATTCCACAGCGTGATTTGGATGAACTCATTTTGAGTATGCCAAACCGATGTTCTTGTGTTGTTAGTGTTCGCGGTAGAAACACGGATTATTAATTGTTTAAGTTACCTAATAAAATTTTAAAGAAAACTGTTATTTCAGTCTTTTTTCGAACTTTAATGTTAGTGGTTCAAATGTCAAAAATCCCTTTATTAGGAAAATGGCAAATTTCTTTACTAATGCAAAGGTGACTTGGTTTATCGTTACTGTGACAAACGAAAACACTTTATTTGATGAATCCTTAAAGAAATTTTTAATTAATATCAATCAGGAGAAAAGTTATTGCAAAAATATATGTTGATCCCTAGACACTTTTGATGTGTGTATTTTATTTAAAAAGCTTATATCTCTGCACCAACAGGAGCATTATTTCTACGTCACTTGAAAGTTTATTGCTAGATAATGCCTCATGAATTAGATCCGGCTTCATACAACATGTGCAATAAGTCTCAAATAAATACTGAATGTATTTAAAGAGTAACTACAGATAAATCTAATTATATTATAGAGATAAATGCTTGAAAATTGTAAATAAGAATTTGTTGTTTCAGATATTCCAGAACAATGGAGGCTATATTTAAGGAATATTTTCTTGTTCAAAACTTGGCGGTGACTTTGGAACTATGTTTGAATGCTGTTATGGTTACAGTCGTTAGTAGAATTTTCTTTGATTTTAATTTTAGATTCATACTCAATATAAATGCATATTAATTATGTGCTGGGTTGTATGAAACTAACTTATACGCACGTGTACGTGTGTACGTGTGTACGTGTACGGTGCACGTGCACCTACGAACAAACTGACACGACCATCTGACCATAAAGATAAGAATGGGACTTATGAAATTTGACACCTGACCACAAACTAGGTAAAATCAAATAATCCAACTGCTTGTTTGCCAAATAGGTCATAAAAATTGCGGATCCCTAAAAAACTATTATCCGTATATTAATATGTGAAGCAAAAAGTTCGTTTACCTTTTCACGAAAATTGCGGGGATGGAGGAGTATAAAATTTAGAACAGTTAAAGTTCTTAGGGAGGAGAAATGCAGACAGCTAAAAAAATATAAAAATATATATATATGAGATCGAATTTCAACCACTAGGCAAATAATAATAATTTTAAATAATCGCACAAGAGTACCTAAACCTTTACAACTTGATATAGAACTACTATTTTTTCATTGGAAGGTATTTTCTTTTCTTTGCGCTGACAGGTAAGTTTTTCTAGTACTACACTAATAGGAATAAATGTATATTTATCGTTGGAATCATATTTTCTTACTAAAAGATGTAAGTATAATATCCAAGGCCTAATCCCACGTGATTAATTACTGTTGGCAAATTAGCACGTATCTAAACTCCGATGTAATACTCCTGATAAAACGACTATCTATCACGTAACTTAGAACGTAGTAAACGTAAGCAACCTTACTAAAATATTGCCAGTGTTAAAAAAAACATGTATATTAAATAAACAAGAATATGACCGATACATAGTTATATCGACCAAAATAAGGAAAAAGTGGCAGAAGGGTTATGTAGGGGTATCTGTCCACAGGTATTAAAGTTAATTAAACGCGTTGAATAGTTACATAAACGTTCATATATTCACCTCACTTTACAATAGTTTTTTTACACGGAGTTACACTGAAGCGGAGAAGTTTAGACACGCACAAAAGACAAGAAAAGGATAGTAGTAGTATAGCAAACAAGGTTACAGTCTTATGGAAATAGAAATAAGAAATTATTACACAAATATACGGAAAGCGGTAAGCGCGAAATAAATCTATTAAGGAGCTGTAGCAAACTAGCGCGGAGTGTGCGTCGGATGCGAGCAGACAATGCACTGGCTGGTGGGAGTAAACTAAAACCGAACCGGCGCGCGCGGCGCCGAGCCGATCCGATGATTGCCGACGGCCACACCTCCGCTAGATAGCTGTTCCGCTACAGTACTCCCCCCCGAGACCGTTCCTACGGTCGATAGAAGTCTGGGAAGCGTATCCTTCTGCCGCTGCGAGTGTGAGTGGCCGGCTTGTCTGCTGGTGGAGAAGACGTGCACGAAGGTGCACAGACTGGAATCGTTGAGCTGGACGTTTTTGTGTCGACAGTGTGCTTATCTTGGGTGGTGTATGCTGGTTTCAGGCGATCTAATGAGATGTTGTTGCCCTTGCCTCGTACTTCAACTCTGAAGTACTTGGGCTTCCAACAGGAAGCCGCCGTATGCTGGCCCCTACAAGGTACTGAACACAGTACCTTGTAGGGGCCAGCATACGGCGGCTCCAAAGATCTCCTCACATGATCTTGCCTCACAAAAACATGAGAGCAGTGGTGCAAGTCTTTAGGGATGTAAAAAGTGCCTTTTCTATACCACGCAGTTGGTTTCGGAGATAAGTTGGCCATGTGTTTAGCGAGTCGGGTAGCGAAGCTCGTCATGTCCCCGACGGTGTGGTCATCTGAAGGTGACAGGAACTGACTCGGTAATCGTAGGGGCTCGCCATATACAAGTTCAGCCGAGGATGCTTGGATGTCGTCTTTCCAGGAACTGCGTATGCCAAGCAGAACGATGGGCAAGACTTCTGTCCATTGTGTGTTGTTGTGACACATGAGGCCTGCTTTGAGCTGTCGGTGCAACCTCTCTACCATCCCGTTCGATGCTGGATGGTATGCTGTGGTGCTGAAGTGATGTGCGCCGAGCAGGGTTGATAGGGCCTTGAACAGGCCGGACTCGAACTGCCGGCCGCGATCGGTGGTGATCTGCGATGGGCAACCGAACCTCGATATCCACCCGGATACCAAGGCGGCCGCGCAAGTATCAGCAGTTATGTCTTTGAGCGGTATTGCCTCAGGCCATCGTGTGAACCGATCAACGATGGTGAGACAGTATCTGTAATCAGAAGATGGTATTAGAGGCCCTACGATGTCGAGATGGATGTGTGAGAATCTCGACGTTGTTGAAGGGAATTGGGAAAGGGGAGCGGATGTGTGACGGGTCACTTTACAGCGCTGACAGTGAAGACAGCTTCTGCACCACTCTCTACAGTCCTTACGAATCCCTGGCCACACGAAGCTCTGCGTGACCAGTCGCACGGTAGCTGTACGTCCGGGATGACTCAGACCGTGAAGTGCATCAAAGGCTTGCTTACGTAAAGCTGGTGTAACATAAGGTCTCGGTGTTGGCGTCGAAACGTCGCAGTATAACTTTGTGTCTGAGCCTCCCGGAGTAATAGGTCTTAACATTAGAGATGAACCCTGTGAGAGGAGCGCTTGAAGCTCTGGGTCCGTTTCCTGCCATTTAGCGAGTATAGTGAAGTCGATAGCCTTTGTAACCTCTTCTACGCGGGATAAACTATCAGCGACGACGTTTTCTGTTCCAGGTATATATCTTATATCAGTTGTAAACTGTGCAATGTAGTCAAAATACCGGAACTGCCGGGGAGAACAATTTTCCCTAGGTGTTTTATAGGCGTAGGTAAGTGGTCTATGGTCCGTAAATACAACAAAATTCCTTGCTTCAATCATGTGCCTGAAGTATTTTATAGCTTCGTATATAGCTAGTAGCTCACGATCGTAGGGGCTATATTTTTTTTGAGCACTATTTAATTTTTTTGAAAAGAAAGCAAGGGGTTCCCATTCTTTACCATTATGTTGTTGCAGTACGGCACCTATGGACACGTCGGAAGCATCGGTTAGAATGGACAGCTCAGCGTGAGGCAGCGGATGTACCAGAAGAGTGGCGCTAGACAGGGTTTTCTTACAGTCGTTGAAGGCGGCTAGTTCCTTTTGCGTCATGTGTACTGGTGCTGATCCCTTGAGGGTACCTCCTGTTAGCATAGCGTGAAGCGGTGCTTGAACTTTAGCGGCACCCGGTATAAACCTTCTATAGAAGTTCAGCATGCCAAGGAACCTTCGAAGTTCCTTTACTGTCTTGGGAACAGGGAACTCCTGGATAGCCTGGACCTTGGTATCCAGGGGCTGAAGGCCAGCAGCAGACACTTGATAACCCAGATAAGTTACCTGTGGCTGTCCCCAGACGCATTTGCTTTCGTTGATTAACACGCCGTAGTCCGATAAGCGTGTCAGTAGCGCTCTTAAGTGAACCTCATGGAGTTCTGGGGGAGAGAACAGGAGCAGATCGTCGATATACCCGTAGCAGAAGTCAAAACCTGCAAGTACTTCATCTATAAATCTCTGAAATGTGCTAGCAGCGTTACGTAACCCAAAATTCATATATTTGAATTCAAATAATCCGAACGGCGTGGTTATTGCAGTTTTGGGTATATCAGGCGGATAAACCGGTATTTGCATATATGCTTTCACCAGGTCAATTTTAGAAAACATGGTGCATCCAGTGAGCTGATGGGCAAAGTCCTGTATGTGTCGAACTGGATACCTATCGGGTATAGTACGGGCGTTGAGTGCACGGTAGTCACCGCACGGTCGCCAACTATCGTCCTTCTTCTTCACCATATGCAGGGCTGATGACCATGGACTCTCTGATCTCTTAGCTATACCGTTGGCAACCATTTCATCAAACTCCTTCTTAGCTATCTTAAGGCGCTCGGGATCTAAACGTCTAGGTCTACAGGCTACCGCTGGTCCCGGTGTAGTCTTAATGTAGTGTACTGTTGAGTGTTTAATAGGTTTAGGTTCAGAAATTGTACCTGCAGGACGGGTCAGCTCTGGGAATTCTCGCAGCAGTTCGTGAAATTTGGTAGTTCCGGTCACTGTTTTAATAGATGCCACGTCGTCTGGGACTCGTTGCAGTGCGCCGGACACGGTGAGTGACGTGGTGCCATCAATAAGCCTGTGATTACGACAGTCTATTAATAAATTATAAAAACTGAGAAAGTCGATCCCTATTATTGGCTTTGATACATCCGCAATCGTGAACTTCCATTTGTAGTCTCGGCGAAGTCCCAGGTTCAGACTCAGTTGTATGGGGCCATAGGTATTTATAAGGGAACCGTTTGCAGCTGTCAACCCATACTTAGTCTTATAACACGGAACCTTCACTGCTGATCGAGGAAACACACATAGGTCTGATCCGGTATCAACCAGGAATAGCATCTTAGACCGGTTCTCTAGAACAAACAGTCGGCCTGTACCATTTGGGCAGTCAGACGCCGCTAATTCCGGCTGCCCTTGGAGTTTTCCGCTTGCCATTCACAAGGCTGCACACATTTACGGCCTTTCGCTCCGTACGTATAGTGATAATAACAGTGTGGGTAATCAGGGGGCGGCTGCCGAGGCCGTGAACGAGATCTGGAACCCTTGAAGTTCCTTGTCCTAGTACGACTATGTGAACGGTTACGTACCTGGTGCTGTGCGTCCAACCGAGTAGTGAGTAACGCCACTTGCTTAGTAAGTGCACTTATCTGAGCGGCCATGTCCTGTCCGAGTAACGGCTGACTCGTTGCGGAAACACTCGCCAGCTGCTGGGGTGCGGCGGGCGCTATGTCGTGAACGGTGTCGGCCAACTCCGCCAGCTTATCCAAGGAAAGCTCGGGCTGCGATGCTAAAACGGTTTGCAAATTATTAGGCAATCGACTAGACCATAATGTTCTTAAGAACTCATCAGGCATGGAAGGGCCTGCCAGATTTTGTAGGTGTCGTAGAAATTGTGAGGGCTTCCTATCGCCTAACTCCTCATACCTCAACAACTGTTGTACCTTACGCTCCCGCGACGCTGATAACCGCTTAATTAGCTCCGTTTTTAATTTGTTGTATTTTTCGGTTGCGGGTGGGTTTGTAATTACATCTTTTACCTCCATCGCATAGCGAGGCTCCAACGCGCAGACGATGTGCTGGAATTTCGTAGTATCTACCGATATGTTTGCTATCGCAAACTGGCACTCCATTTGGGCGAACCACATCTCGGGGTCATCGGGCCAAAAGGGGGGTGGACGCACACCCACACGAAACGTTTCCATGGTAGCTTCTTTCTCGTTGCCCATCACGTCGGGGTCACCAATGTAGGGGTATCTGTCCACAGGTATTAAAGTTAATTAAACGCGTTGAATAGTTACATAAACGTTCATATATTCACCTCACTTTACAATAGTTTTTTTACACGGAGTTACACTGAAGCGGAGAAGTTTAGACACGCACAAAAGACAAGAAAAGGATAGTAGTAGTATAGCAAACAAGGTTACAGTCTTATGGAAATAGAAATAAGAAATTATTACACAAATATACGGAAAGCGGTAAGCGCGAAATAAATCTATTAAGGAGCTGTAGCAAACTAGCGCGGAGTGTGCGTCGGATGCGAGCAGACAATGCACTGGCTGGTGGGAGTAAACTAAAACCGAACCGGCGCGCGCGGCGCCGAGCCGATCCGATGATTGCCGACGGCCACACCTCCGCTAGACAGCTGTTCCGCTACAGTTATATCGACAAGATCGTGGCTCTTAAATCGACGATGATGATGATGGTACATCACAAAACACTACTAAAGTATTAAAAAAATCAAATTTTTATCAACACCTTACCCATGAAATTTTATCGACACTTTTTCCATTTTATATAAGTATCAACTCAGCGCTCATAGCCGAGTGGCCTTAGGTGATTGGAAACAATTACCGAGGGTAAGCAATGACGGCGCGGTCAGACCTAGATGGGTGACCGTTTGTGGCATGATATGTTATGAGCGTTTCCATGATTCGGAGGTAACGTTAAGCAGTTGGTCCCTGTTGTTATCATAAGATAGCAGTCGTAAAGCTTAGTTGGAGGCCTTCGGGCGGCTTCAAAACATCCAACGGTAAGATTACGTAACCATAACGTGTCTTGCCAGTCCCCAACCCGTACTCGATCAGCGTGGGGACTTATGGCCTTAACCCTCTCCTGAGAAGAGAGCCGAGCCCTGCAGTTTGACATTATGGATTGTTGATGATTAGTACCAACTATCCGTGGAGCGGAAAATAATTATGAATTATTATTATCATTGCAGCTGAGGGATTTTACAATATTGAGTTTCCTGGCATACTTGGGCTTAGCATTGATTAATGCATATATCTATTGCTATCTGGGAAATGAACTGATACTACAAGTAAGTTTAGAGTTTTTCAGTTGTAAAATGTATTCTAAAAATGATAATAAAGTGCTTTTATAATTTGCAATGAGTGGCCAGACGATAATCAGACGGTTAAGATTATAATTGAGCAGTCAGTTCAGAACCTTACTCTAAATATACAGTTTCGTGTTGTTCTTTTACCCTCCTAACTGCATTAGTGTCATGAAATAAACTAAGCGAATTGAATATTTTTTCTTTTTAAAACGATAACTCAACAAACGGAATACAATCCTTAGCAAACATATATGAAAGAATGCAAAGAACATTTATGAATCACACAAAGTGTTGTCCCACATGGAATTTGAACCTACAACACTTGGCGCAGTAGAAAACGGCGTAGCAACTACTTAAACCACTAGAATAACCGTTCAGTCTTAAGCAATCGGATGGTGTATGATACTTCTGATGTATTATATTTTGAATAGTGCTAAGATATAACACAGAAACTCCAAATGATTATTACGTTAGGTTGAAAGGACTTGCGGCGGAGGTGCGAACATCTGCGCCTCATGCCGCCTTGAGTGTGGCTGCGGGTGAACGGGACGGGTTTTCCCTCCACCCGCATTAGTTGGCCAGCCGCGAAGGGGCGGCGTCCGTATGTGCCTAAGAGAGGGTCGTCGTTCAGAGATTGAGCCCGCACCAGGAGCGGGCATGCGCTGGGAGGAGTCCAGAAGGAGATCTGACCCTGGACTTCTCCTCCTCCTAAAAAGATAAGCGCAGAGAGGGCACACCGTGTGGTTTTTAGTCGGTTCGAGTCCAACACATCGCCCCGCCGAAGAAAACCCCGGCGGGGTGACGGTCCATGATGATTTTCCACACGGAAAAAAAAAAGGTTGAAAGGACTTAATTATTACAACGTAATAATGTTGTGTATTATTTTACTCTACATTGAGTTATTGGTCATCAAAGACATACACTCCACGTACAAAATATCAACTCCCAATCGTCTAATTATTTAACTTTGGCAAGTTCGTTGTAGTTATAGTTCAAACAACTGAACAAAGTCCTTAGGGAGATTTGACCTTTTCAAAATGAGATTTATAACTTGAACCTGAACTAATATAACAATTTATAAGCATATAGGGCTAAAATTAAATTAATTTTCAGTTAATAAATAAAAGATTTATATCGGTGTAGCCTTCAAATATACGTCAAGCAAGATGATTGGCGTAATAACTAAGAGTAATAAACTACATCACACTTTACAAATGAGCATTAATAACTTTATAAACACTTATTTATTTTATTTGTGATGCCAGAATAATACACAAAAGCATTTTTTATTTTACCTATAGGTGTAATCCAGGAACTAAGAAAGATACACCCTCCCCCTTCAACCCCCCGTTATTACTATTGTCTCTGAAGTGGCGGCCACAGGGACTTCAACTGGCCACATTTTAAAAATAATAAATAAAAATACTAGACATCTTACACACAACGTCATCTAATCCCAAACTAAGTAGAGCTTATGTAATGGGTACTAGACAAGTGATATAAATACATTAACATAATCTTAGAAAACATCCAGACTCCTAAACAAATAGGTATTTACGGATCACACAAACAGTCCGACCATGGAATCAAACCCGGGACCTTAATCAGCAGTCGCTTATGCTACCACTGTGCATTCGAGGCAGTCAAAAACTTGTGAAATCAAAAATGCAGTCCTAATAAAAATATCATCATCATCATCAGCCTTCAACAGTCCACTGCTGGACATAGGCCTCTCCTTAGAAAGGAGGTTTTGGCCTACTACTACTAAAAATACTACTAATAAAAATATACTCCTTCTATATTAATGAAGTTATTCTCATTATAGAGCCGAGGCATAGTCTTGGCAGCTTACGAAACACCATGGACATCCTGGCCGCTTGATATGCAGAAAGATTTGCTGCTACTGATTACAGCAGCTCAAAAGCCTATGTCACTAAGCGCTGGTGGAGTAGCAATAGTGTCACTACAGACATTTGGGAAGGTAAGTTTAACATACGCTTAACAGGTCATAATTATCGGTGTTAAACATAAAATAATTATAGAAGACAATTTTTTAATATCCTGAACCATCAGGACTCAATCTAAACAGAGCTTGTAACATTGAGTTCTGTAACGTGAAGATAAATTATGATTTTTTTTGTAAAATCATAAATGTTACATACACATGGAAACACTGCAAGAGAGCCAAAAATTTACCTTGAGATGATATTGATCCCATGTCCATGTTTGACAATTTATTGCATTCGACACCACCAATACACAAATATCATCAAAGTGGTATGATGTGATCCACAGAATCAAAAAGGCTTGGACCCAATGTTGGGACCTTCCCAACATTGGGTCCAATAAGCAGATTATTATTCTAGATAGAAACTAGCCTACTTATCATGTCTCATGTTTATGCTTATTTAGATAGACCTTATTCTCTCAGATTATATCGCAATACATCTATACAAATACACTCGGTTCCAAAAATTACGGGTCAGTCACAAAAATTGAAATACCTCCAGAACTGTAAAAGCTAGATCAATGAAATAAAAAACAGAATAAAGACTTTTTAGTTGCGCTTCTAATAGCATATTATTTAAACTGGTTGATGAAAAAAACTTCATTAGAAAAACAAAATTTAAAAAAATGACTATTTTTAAAAACAAAATTTTTGTTTCATGTCATTATGGATGCTTTCCATTTCTATTCTGTCACAAAAAAATTTATCGTGAACGTCTTCCACGTGCATAATTATTATTCTGTGAGGTGAAGCATGGCAGTCACGCTAGAGGAATGTACCAGAATCCTAACTTTTTTGGAACTTGGGCGGAGCCAGCGTGAAACAGCCAGAAACATTGGTGTATCTTTGTCGACTGTTCAGCGGGTAGTCCAGCGGTACCAAGAGACCGGATCACACCTTAGAAGACCAGGAAATGGCAGACCAAGATGCACAACGGCCAGGGAAGACAGACAACTGGTGGCTACAATGCTCCGAAATCGTTTTCAAACTGCTGTTGGTCTAAAAACTCACTTTATTCGCTTTGGAGGTGGCAATTTAAGCGCTCAAACAGTAAGAAGACGTCTTGCTGAAGCAAATTTGAAACCATTGAGGCCCGCAAATGGCCCCAAACTGGAACGGGGACATCGAATTGCAAGACAGTGATACGTGCGCGAACACCTAAACTGGACACTAGACGATTGGTCTAGGGTAATGTTCACGGACGAGTCTAAATTCATGCTTTATAAGCATGATGGTAGGCAGTTGGTGTACAGAAGACCAGGGGAGCGCTTCCATCAAGCGTGTGTGGAGGAAAAAGTGGCGTACGGTGGAGGCTCCGTACAAGTTTGGGCTGGGATTTCTGCTGAGGCCCGCACCGAGCTGGTGCTCATTCAAAATGGAACTCTAAATGCAGAGAGGAACGTGAAAGAGATCCTCAATGAACATGTAGGTCCTTTCATGGCCAGGATGGACCGGCATGGCATATTAATGCATGATAATGCGCGTCCCCATACCGCCAGAATTGTACATGACTACCTTGAAGAGGTCGGTATCGAACTCATGCAGTGGCCAGCGCGAAGCCCGGACTTAAACCCCATCGAGCACGCCTGGGACGAGCTTCAGAGATGCGTGAAAGGTCGAAACCCCCCACCAATCACGCTTCCCGAGCTCATACAAGCACTGGTGGAGGAATGGGAAGGTATTCCTCAGCACCGGCTCCGAAATTTGGTGTACAGCATGCCTAATCGCCTGGAAGCTGTCAGAAGAGCTCGTGGAGGCAATACAAAGTATTAAATGAAGAAAGTGATGAAAAACAGCAAAAAAACAATCATAAAAAAAATGTAATCTTAAGAAAAATATGACTACTTTAGTTTTTTTTTAATTTAAGATTAATATTGTGGGTGTAACTAAGTTTTATTTTATTTTTTATCTGTATAATTAAATTCTCAATTGAACAGTCTTCGTTTCATTAGGATGGCATACGTAGTTCGGGAGATATTCGGGTTTATGTGACTGACCCGTTATTTTTGGAACCGGCTTTAGTTCCACGTAGTGGAAATAGAACCCGAAAGCTTTTTTCTTTAATAATAATAATTAATAAATATTTCGTACATTTTACACACAACGCCATCTAGTCTTGTATTATGTAGTATTAGTAGCTTGTATTATGAGTAACTAGACAACTGATATAAATACATAAACATACTTTTTTTTGTAAATACATACATTATTATACCTAGAAAATACCCAAACTCCGAAACAAATATTTGCGGATCACACAAACATTTGGTCCGACCCGAGAATCGAACCCGAGACCTCTTTATCAGCAGTCGCATACTATAACCACTAGACCAACAAGGCAGTCTTTTCTGTTCTTAAAGAAAATAAGTTGTATTGAATGAGGAGTCAGTTTTAATCTAATAACAGATTGAATATGAACCGATTAATAATTACTGATGACAATGCGAATATATTGAAGAAAATTGTATTTCTAATAACATCTTAATCTCAAATGGTAATCGAAATTTCTAAAGAACTTCTCGAGTATATCAGAAAAGTAGAAGAATAAGTTTCACAAGTAACTCAGATGAAAACACTTATTACAATTTGATTCCAATTATTTATGTCCTCGTTAATAATTAATGAGAAGAAGTCACAGAACAACGCAAAAATAAATGTTAAACATGGATAAAGTAGCACAGGAGTAATGAGAACTTACAAACTTAATCAATAATTTACGATGTTGAAGAAAACTCGAATCTAATGTTGTTACAGTTTTGTAACAATAAAATAGAGCTCGTAAAAAATACATTCAAACAATGCTTCGAGAAGTCACTATCACTATATCAGAAGTCTAGTTTGCATAGTAAAAAATCTGCCTAGATTGTAATTACACGACCGTGTATAAGATGTGTGGCAATATTGACTGCCTCGTTGGTCTAGTGGTTAGCGTATCATCATCATCATCAGCCTATCTCAGTCCACTGCTAGACATAGGCCTCTCCCCTTGTACACCACTTTGATCGATTTTGGGCTTCTCGCATCCAGCTCCTGCCAGTCATCTTGCGCAAATCGTCACTACACCTGGCCTGTGGGCGTTCTACACTACGTTTGCCGATCAAGAGGTCTTGGGTTTGATTCCCGGGTCGGACCAAATGCTTGTGTGATCCGCAAATATATTTTTTTGGAGTTTAGGTGTTTGTATAATATGTATGAATTTACAAAAGAAAGATATATGTATTTTTATTAGTAGTCTAGTACTCATAATACAAGCTCTGCTTAATTTGGGACTAGATGGCGTTGTGTGTAAGATCTCCGAAATATTTATTATTATTATTACTTATAATACTACTTTGCCTTTTATGAACGGCAGGTATGTAATCGATTTTACATGGAAAAGATGTAAGTTTTGATTACAACCGAACAAAAATAGGGAACAGAGATAAAAACAGTTCCAAAGACTAGTAATTGGATCTAGGACTGGACTTGTAGTAGTTTCAAAAGTATGTCCGTCTGAGGATTTACCAAGTAACATTACTGAAGTATTTATTATTTGGATGAGCGTACTAATACGTCTTAATAAATTAAAAATTACAAACTAAAACCCAAACTTTAATATGTGTTTCTTTGTACACTGACAAATATTTCACGAGAATTTGTTTCATATTTTTCAGCGCCGTTTTTAGGCGTAGTTGGGTATTAGTTTTTACTTTTTATTTAAAATGTTTTAGTGCAGGTCAAGAGGTCTCGATTTCAAATCCCGGGTCGGGCCAAAAAGTGTTTTTGGGGATTTTCGAAACTCCTAATAGCTGCCCGGAGTTTGGAAGTTTGGCGGTGATTCAAGCCCGTACCTCGGAGAGCACGTAAAGCCGTCGGTCCCGATTGTCATGAACATCTATGACAATCATTATTGGGAAGTCGAATTTCGAATTTCATTCGAATTTCAGTTCTCCCTTAGGGTTGCGGAGGTCCGATGCCAGTCGCTCCGTGGAAAAACTGAAAATTAGATAAAACCGGTTAAACTGGTCATCAGTAGATCAGCAAATAGTACAGAGAATACACACTTATATGCTACATAATTGTACTTGCTTATATGCTTATTTAATATATTATGCTACTAAATTGTATTTGTAGCCTAAAATAAAAAACATATTATATAAGTCTGAATGCTATAATAAAATCAATTTACCATTTACGTTTATTTCTTTGCAGACTCTTTACGACGGATATTCAATCTTCGCCGTCCTTAACGACATGGTCGATTAAATAAATGATCATTGGAGAATACTTGTTTGCAGAACGGTAGCAGTTATATATAACACAATATAATTTATATGTTTGAAAAGTGTGTTTCATTTTATTTCCTGCTAGCTTTTGCCCGCGTGTTTGCACGCGTTTCGTCAGACGCAGCGTAGGACTTTATTTTATAATATGTAGTAAAGTAGTTCTTGTCGAAGTAGTAAATTGAATCCTGTCTAGTTTTCATGTCTCATGTTGTCTAGTTGTCATGATCTATAGTCGTATTAAAATTGAAAGGCAAACCTATGATAGTTACTAAATTGCTAAAAGTCATATATAAATACCCAATAGATACACATGCGGCACGATGGACCGAGCATTTAAAGAAAGTTACTGGCTGCGGATATATGCGGACTTTCCAAGAGCGGGATCGTCAGCGCTCCGTGAGGGAGAACGTTGTTTAGCATTGAACGGCGATAGGTTGATAAGATGATAAATTACACTAGAATGAATAGATACAGAACAATAAACTATGCTTATCATACGTATTAGCTTTATTAAGTAGCTTTAGCAGCTTAGCAGTCAAAAGCACTAAACACAAGCAAACAGTTGGTATATTATATGGTCAGTCAGTTATAGTTTAAGTTAAAAACACTAAGCTTCAAATATGTGACCTCAAAATTCTGGGCGTATATTTCATTTGAATACAAGCAATATGTCTTAATGGTTATGACATTTTCATCAAACTCTAGCCTAGTATTATATTTTTTATTCAATATTATGTTTCGTTTTCTTTTTGTTTTTTAATAATTTTTGTCAATTTATTCTAAACTATTTAAACATATTTGCATAACGGTTTATAAAGTGAGAGGATTCAACATCTGCGCCTGAACAATTTTCCTCAAACTTAAATAATTTGTACGACCAAAATAAATTTAAACAATGCCTCTATATTATTATAAGGACGAAAAGGACGCTTTCAAACGACGTTCTTAAAGTTATTGTTGAGGAAACATTTGACAGAAGTGTTTGTTTATGTACCATTACAGTCGAATAATAAGCGAATAAATGTAGAAGAGCAGGATTATCAGAAGACCAACCAAATACATTTAAATACTTCTCTGTGGAACTCGTCGAAAAAGTTGTTTTTTTGTTAAACTTACAGGTAGTTTTACGAGTATATAAAGAGACCAGTATAGTTTATTAACTTTCCCTTATAACTCGTGCGACCTAAGACGGCACCTGACTCAAATGTCGTCGTTTAAAGTCGTTTAAAGTACTGAGTGCAAGAAAAATATAATTTATTCTAGTTTTTTTAAATTTCAACCTTTACTTTGCTGCATTCTTCGTGCAGTGATTTAAATAATATTAGGTAATATCTAATATAATTTTAAATGAAATTAGGAACTGAAATATGGTTATAATATACAATTTTAAATCGTCATGATAAACCTTATAATCGTAGTCTTTAAATATCAATGTATGTATATGGATATTCTTTATTTTAAACTATTGCGTCTCATAGTCGTCATACTGGTTTTTTTTCGTGTGACCTTTCTTAAAACAATTGGGTTGTCCAGACGAATCTAATGATATGTTAATAAAATAAATTCGTGGAATGATTTATTTAACATTAGGTAATACCTGTAACACTTTTTCTAGGCTAGGGCTACCTAATAAACTAAAATTATTATGGAAATATTCGTGCAACGGTAATAGTGATGCTAACGCTACTCGCAAGACGACAGAGGGGTATCACGCGGGGGAACGGTATCATGTTTCGTTTTGAGCCAGGTGCCATCTTAGCTCGCACGAGTTATAGTAATCATTTTTCAACCATATTTGGATGATGTTTTATTTTTTTACATCTGACACACAACATAATCTAGTCCCAAATTAAGCAGAGTTTATGGGTACTAGACAATTGATATAAATACATAGGTGTGCACTTTGTTTGTATAGAAAATAACCAAATTCCGAAACAAATATTTGCAGATCATACAAACATTTGGTCCGACCCGGGTATCGAACCCGAGACTCTTGATCAGCAGCCGCATACGCTAACCACTAGGCCAACAAGGCAGTATATAGTGAATTACATGGTCCGGGTCCTCCCGGAGCAGGGCGTCTGTCGGGGTGCTTTTTAGTGGAAACAACACATACTCCTGGCTCCTCTTTCCCCGAGGAGCCGGAGACCTCAGACCAAGATACTTTTATTTAACACTAGTTCTTAGTATAATAGAGTCAGTACTCTACAAACTCTACAAACGGTAGGACAGTTCCTACCGTTTGTAGATCGTATTATTCTACTCACATTTAACATGTGAGTAGAATAATACAGGATTTTATTCAGAATGCATTTATCTCCAGAAATCTCCAAAACCAATAAAATATATGAAAAAAAACTGTCATTCTTCAAAATACCTTCGCTTGAAAAAAGAAGAACACTGTTAGATCTGAATTTCTTTTACAAATTGTTGCTCAATCATTTCGTTTGTTCGTTGCTACCCGAAAGGGTGAGGTTAAGTGCTCCCAAGCGTCTTCCACGTAAACCAATTGCTTTAATGGTGCAGCCATTTCGAAGTGCAGTCCTGGGACATAATGCGCCAATTCACCAAGGTCGTGTAGAACTCTAAATCTAGCATTTGAGAAACATTGTAGCTACATACAATTATTTTAAGAACATTCTCATTTAGTTATTAAAAAGATCTTATGAACCTTCATGAATACGAACTCGTTACCTAAATCAAAGTTTAGTCTTTTGTGTTGTTTACAAGACACGCAATTAACAAGTTAGAACAGACGTAATATATTTGGCAGAGTTAACAAGTTCATGTCGTATATAAATATATTAAATACTACAGGCTCGCGGTGCTACCCACGGTTATTATTCTACCTTTAGAAAACCAATGACGTCACTCAAATAGTTACAAATTTATTGAGAAAACTAAATCTACTTAACATTAGTTTGACTTCACGTTTGGCCAAGTGGTTTAGGCTGTCGCCACGCCGCTCTCTACTGCACCAAGTGTCGTACAAATTCCACATGGGACAAAACTTCGTATGATTTACAAATTGTTGTTTCAAGTCTAGATGTTCTTTGAGTCCATTTTATGTATGTTCGTAAAGTCCCGCGCGACACAGGATGAATATTCCTATTGCGGAGTTGTCTTTTTTGTAAAAAAAAATAGTTTACATTATTCAGTTAAGAAGTTTTGGCGCTGATTTACGCCCGTGCCTCGGAGAGCACGTTAAGCCGTCGGTCCCGGTTGTCATGAAAACCGGTTGAACAAGTAGCCGACCCCAAATAATCTTAGGAATAAAGGCTCGGAAGAAGAAGTTAATTTACTGCGTATATATATACTGTGACCGTGCTAGTAAAAAGTTTCTTTTGATAAAAATAATGTTACGTAAAAATATTGCGTTGGGCAGCGCTGCGTCCCATTTTATTTGTAAAAAAAAGTCTTAGTGCAAGAGCTGTCGTAATTTTAGAAATAATAGAGGTGCGTTCTTTTGTGAAAACATTACATTCATTTTACCATTTGCGCGGGAAAAAGATTTTACCTTACTCTATATATAAAAGGCTTAATGGTGGCTAGCTGTTGTTCTTATCTGACTAGAAAAAAAAACACTTGTAAATAGATCTTAAAACTGTAGTTACTACACTACAGTTACTACTACAGAGACTGGGATGATGCAGAAACCTTCGGACATGCCGCCGTGCTATGGGTCACCATGCTGCATTTCTTACCCTCACAATGCGGATGCTGACCCCTACTCCTGGATTCTACTCATGCTTTCAATCAGACAGGATAGACTCAATTTGGTAGGCTTACTTAAATATAAAAAAAAAATTAGATTGAATTGTGACCGCAATTGACCAAACGTAGTGTAGAGTGCTTTTGTCACGATGGTTCCGATCTAGTCAAAAGCGGGATAGTTGGACCCAGTAATTCAATTGTGTGTATTTCAAAATTAGAACTTCCATCACATCTCATCAGCAGCATTAGGCCTCTCCTTGCAAAAGAGATTGTTCTACTATATATAACGCTAATGTGAAGACGTAGAACCGCTCATAGCCGAGTGGCCTTAGGTGATTGGAAGCAATCACGGAGGGTAAGCAACGACCGCGCGGTCAGTACCTAGATGGGTGACTGTTTGTGACATGATATGTTATGAGCTTTTCCCGGTCGGTCCCGGTTGTTATTTAGCTTAGTTGGTGCCCTTCGGGTGGCTTAAAAACATGCTACAGCAAGATTACGTAGCCACTACGTGAATTGTCAGTCCCCAACCCGCACTCGGCCAGCATGACCACATTCTTTATGTATTTGAGAGAATTTATTTTATTTCGGACATCTTACACACAACGCCATCTAGATCAAACTAAGCAAAGCTAAAAGCCCCCGGTTATGGGTACTAGACCACTGATTTAAATATATGAACATACTTTTTTAGTAAACTTTTACATAGTTAACTCCCAAACTAAGAAACAAATATTTGCGGATCCCACAAACATTTGGTCCGACCCGGGAATCACATTTGTAGTCTAAACTATCGCCACTCCTCTTTTTCTTTAAATCGTTTATTTATATCTCACATGCGCCAACACCTTGTGTGTTCCACAAATTGCTGTTTTGAGTCCAAGTTTTCTTTGTGTCCGTTTCGTGTGTATATGTTTATTTGTTTATGTAATGTTTATTCGTAATGAAAAAGTTACTTTTTTTAAAAATAAAAGAATAACTGATATATATTTTTTAACTATACTTCAAAACGAAACAGAAATGATCAAAGTTTCTCATAATTACGTTTTTTTTTAACTTTGTGGAGAGAATTGTATTATGAACGAAGGTGAGGTTGTTAAAACTTGGCGCCTCAGTTACCTCAGGAATGAAGTTATGGAAGTTTGTAGAAACAAGCCATTTATTTAGTTGAGGTGTCAAGAGTTTATTTAAAAATCGGTCAAGTGCGTGTCAGGCCACGCACAGAAAGGGTTCCTCAGTCACTCATAATGGATTTAAAATCGTATCCAATAGATAATTGTTATGTTAACGTATTAATGCGTTAATTTTGTATGACTTTTTCCAAGTGAGCGCATTTTTTAAGTTAAGCCTCTGTAACTCCTGAACTAACAAAGTCATCTAATCCGTTATAGTTTTGCTTCAAAGTTAATTATATGGACCACCAACACGAATTTTCCCAGATTTTTTGATACAGCCGTTTAGCTTTTAGAGGGGGGGGGGGGACGCCCTGTATTTACAAAAAAGTGCCCTTTAAAGTGGAATATCTCGCAAACGCATACCTAAACAAAAATAATGTCTTAAAAATCCTGTATTGTTTTTAAAAGACCTATCTAATGATATCCCACACGATGGGGTAGTCGCGAGAAAAAAATATCATCCCCAATTTACGTGTAGGGGAGGTACCCCAAATAAAAATATTTTTCATAATTTTATGGTAGCACTTTGTCGACGTACTTACAACACATTTTCTTGCTAAGTTTCATCTTTCTAGCACTTACCGTTTGGACGGTAAGTCGAGGACGGACGGACGGACAGACATGACGAATCTATAAGGGTTCCGAGTCATAAGCTTCGGAACCCTAAAAAACTTAGTCCCGCGTTGTTACCCGCGGTTACTGTTATAAATTGACGCGGTTACTGTTACGAGTAATGCCGTGCGAAGCTAGTCTAAATAAAATTGCCAAAGTTATTATTTATGTCATCAGCTTTCTGCTAGTGTAAATCCCAGCAAAATCGGCTCAGTCGTTTCAGAGATTATACGAGAAAAACAGAAACTATTTTTGAACTTCAACTTGAACGTATACATATATTTTTTTATAAACATATTGAAGTGAATAAAAATCAAAATACAACAAGAGACCAAATGTCTATCACTTCTATAGAAAACAGATAGAAATGTGGAGACCGAGTAGCATCAATCCAAAGCAAATTTGTCATTTAAATATTCTAAAACTGTGTAATGAGCCCATTGTTTAGAGTAATTCAAGGTTGCTTAACAAACTTTTCGTTTCTTAATTCCTCTTATAATTATTGCCATTCTTTGAACGCTATAAATTTGCCGTAACTGAGAGGATGGAAGAAGTTCTCTCTCAAAGTTCACCCAAAGTATTCGTAATTTGATAACTAATCAGATCTCATTTTACTACAGAAAATGTTACCATGGAAATGGGCTTCCTTTTGTATTTCACACAACAATACAAAATCACCTACATTAATAAATTACAGACGGTTGAATAAATTCATTAGTCAACGTACTGAGCATAAGTTTGTAATATTATTTTTACTTCTAAAAGTACATGGAGGTTTAAAAGTCCTATCAAATGAGATAGTATTTCAATGATTTGAATATAAAGTGTATCTGTTTTTAGACCTTCGTAACTTTTACACATACTCATGATTTTGCTGTAAATGGGACTTATTTCTCCCCGTGACCACGAGCCGGTATAACCCGTTCGAAACGTCGGAAAGTAGAAGATATCGGAACCTTCTAATCGTATTCGTAATCACGAATAAGTCCCGTTTATAACAAAAACATGAGTAGGTATATAAAATATATACCAAAAAAGAACACAAGTAAGGTTTTTACATCTGATCGTAATGGTGAAAGTGAAACTGCGACTAGGGCAACCAACTGAACCCTTTTCTGATAGTTTATGACTATTTTGATAGATAAATGTGTCATATACCTTCAAAATTTCATTTTTTAATATATTACCTGCCAAAGTGACTCTACTCTGCTTGATGGAAAGCATGAGCAGATTCCGAGAGTCCACAACACTCGCTGCGAATGCAGACAATGCAATAAGGTGGCCCCGTCATAGCGCCTAGTCTAGTGATATGCTTTTTCACACTCCGCATAAAAGCCCCGGTTGATAGTCGGAGGGAAACATGTAAGCTGCTATAGTCGTCACAAAATAAGAAGCCCGTTTTGACATTTGTCATTTGATATGCCGCATGTAAGAAATTGAAAAATCAAATTCATAATCCTATGTAATTACTACGTTAGCCATACACTATCACAACGTGAATCATAAATAAGCATCAACTTTAACTTGATATTGAAAAATTGCACTCAAAAACACGAATTAATCGTATTAGTTACGCCACGATGACAAATGTCAAACCGGGCTTCTTATTTTGTGACGACTATAGTAAGTTTCGGTTTTTAACCGCTCAGCACAAGAAGGAAGGGCTGAAGCATTTAGTTTTTGAGACTACATAGCAAAACCTACCATTTTGTTGTAAAGTATGTTTATGTATTTATGTATATCAGTTGTCTAGTACCGATAGTACAAGCTCTGCTTAGTTTGGGACTAAATGCGTTATGTTAAATGTCCTAAAATATTTATTCATTTATTTTCAATAGAAAAAACATTTTGTCAAGCAATATTACTGAAGAAATTGAAATTTCTTGGTGGACAATATTAATAACTATATTAAGAATTGTGATAACGTCGAACACTTTCATTCAAAATAATATAACAAACCCTAACCCTCAACCACACGACGAACTTCAAACAACAGATGTCAAGTAAAGTTTAAGGAACAAAAACAATTTTTAATAAGAGCCTCAAGGACTATTAATCAAAACAGGGTCGCGGTGTTAATAAAAACTTATGCTGAACCTGAGACATTCCCGACTGGTTGGAAATTACGCGATGAAGGAGAGTTAAGTGAGACCTAGCCATTCCTTTTTTTTATAAAAAATATAATAGAAGGTTTTTTTTTTACAAAAATGGTTCTATTTTTGATAATACAGCAAGTTTTTTTGGTAAATATTTTGATTTAACTTATCAAGAGAGAGATGATGTAGAATTTTTTGACGCAACTAAAGTGCTCTGCAAATAAAGGATAATAATATTCTCCCAACCTAAGAGCTACATCGCATTAAAAAAGAAGCATAGTGGTACGTCCATTGCCTAACAACTTTTGAACAAGTACAGTGGTAATAAACCTAAATATAATCAAACTCATGTTTTTTTTTAAATTGAATACATAGTAATTTTTTGGTTCCTTAAATTACTCATAAACAACCCATAACGTCCCACTGCTGGGCTCGGGTCTCCTCTCAGAAGAGAGTTAAGTCCATACGTCCCCACGCTGGCCGAGTGCGGGTTGGGGACTGGCAAAACACATTGTGGCTACTTAATCTTATAGTTGGAAGTTTTTAAGCCGCCGAAAGGTCTCCAACTAAGCTTCACGACTGCTATTTTATGATAACAACCGGGACCGACTGCTAAACGTGACCTCCGTGACCTCCTCCGAATCACGGAAACGCTCATAACATATCATGCCACAAACGGTCACCCATCTAGATCTGACCGCGCCGTCTTTGCTTACCCTCGGTGATTGTTTCCATTCATCTAAGGCCTAATCCTAATATTCATGAATCCTATTGAGAAACACCAACAAATATTATGATAAATATTATTAATATTATTTTGTTGTTTGTTTTTTAGGGCTTCGTACCCAAAAGGCAACACGGGACCCTATTACTAAGACTCCGCTGTCTGACTGTCCGTCTGTCACAAGGTTGTATGCCATAAACCGAGACAGTTGAGTTAGACATTTTTCAGAGATGATGTATTTCTGTTGCCGCTTAACATCAAATACTATTTCATCAATCATCAACAGCCTTTAACAGTCTACTGCTTGACATAAGCCTCTCCTTAGAAAGGAGGTTTTGGTCTACTATACCACAAATACTATGAAACAGACTAAATATTAAAGGCGTTTACATATTATATATTGTATGGGATTCCTCCTATACAGCAAACGTAGTTTTTTTGCTCGTTTTTGCTTGCTTTTGCTCGATATTGATAACGGCAACGGGCAACGCAATCCAAATGTATAGGTTCTTTTGGGATAAAAAGTACATTATGTGGTTATCCAAAACTCATTTTTAAATTAGCCATTTACAAACTATCATTATGGTTGTCATGCAAGTGTGTTACGCATAGCAACCTATGAAGTTTTGACAGGAGATTAATAGGAGACATTTACGATTTAATGTATTTTTATGATTACCTAGTTTCCGCCCGTTTATCTCGATTAATGCAGTAAAAAGTAGCCTATGTGTTATTCTGATATATAAGCTATATTACTGTAAAGTTTCATCCAAACCGGTTCAATAGTTTTTGCGTTAAAGTGCAACAAACATACATACACACATACATACTCACAAACTTTCGCGTTTATAATATTAGTAGGATGGTACGGAACTCTTCCTGCATGAGAACGACTCACATTTTTTCTTGTTGTATTTTATATCGACGCATATGTCTTTTCTAGTTTTCTGATTTTATATACATTAAATAAGATCTTCTATGTTACTCATTTTGAAACAGATAGCTAAAGATTAATAAATTCACATAAATAAAAATCTAAAGAAAAAAATATTAGGTACGCTCCATTTTAAAATTCAACATGTTGTAGTATAATCTTTGTAATTTACTTAGTACGTCTAAAGCCCGTATTCTTCATTTCAAGTATCGAATTTTAAATTGTTCTTAAATCCACAAGCGGAAAGTAAACAGACACCGTTTTCTTACAAAGCGACAAATCTGATGAATGTATAAAGGACAAAAGAAGCAAAGGGTGTCGTATCAAATTTGTCGTGATGGAACAATAAGAACGAATCGTTCTACCAAAAATGCCTTAGCTAGTATTTAGGTTCGTAACACATTGTGGAAGCTGTGCTACTAATATATTATCTTATTGTAATTATATTATCTATTACTTATATATACCCCCATGTTTCGCTGTGTAATTTTACTGCCTTGTTGGTCCAGTGGTTAGCGTATGCGGCTGTTGATCAAAAGGTCTCGGTTTCGATTTCCAGGTCGGACTTAATGTTTGTATAATCTCATAATATTTGTTTCTTAGTTCGGGTGTTTTTTGTTGTTTAGTTGAATAATATGTATGTATTTACAGAAAAAAGTATGTTTATGTATTTATATCAGTTATCTAGTAATGTGGGTACAAGTACAGTACAGTACAGTACTATGGGTACAAGTACAGTACAGTAGTATGGGTACAAGTATAGTGCAGTACAAGTGTAGTCCCAAACTAAGCAGAACTGCAAGCTCTGCTTAGTTTGGGACTACATGATGTTGTTTGTCAGATGTCCGAAATATTTATTTATTTATTTCATTAAATAGAATTTCATGAAATAAGCAATCAAAAATAAAAACAATTCTTTAAGCAGCAACTTGAGTTTTTGAAGGGTACACACACTAATATAGCATTTTATTGATATATAGGTAGATCGATAAATAAGTAAATAAATATTTTTGACTGCACGGTTGGCCTAGTGGCTTAAGTGGTCGCCACGCCGCTTCCTATTACGCCAAGTGTCGTGGGTTCAAATCCCAGGTAGGACAACACTTTGTGTGATTCACAATTTGTTGTTTTGAGTCTGGGTGTTCTTTGTGTCCGTTTCATGTATGTTTGTAAAGTCCCCCGCGACACAGGAATTTATGTTCCTAATGCGGGAGTTGTCTTTTTAAATACAATAAATACATATTACTATAACCTCTAATTTTAAACCTTTATTCGAATTTTCGTTCAGTATAATATTTGCTTGGGAACGATTTTTTTAGTATCGGCTTATATTTCCTAACTCATTAAAAAACACATGGATTTCGTTTAAAAATATATTTATTTGACAGACAAGAATCCTACGAGCTTCGGTTTTTCACAGAGCACATGTTTTCTTCTCAAAATGATCACGGATCTTATGAGTAAGTAGCACTAGCGTGTATACAGCAATATACAGACGGAATGGTCATTCTGGTACGTTCATGTTTAGAAAAAACTAATATCTATGAATTTCGCAAGAGGCAATGAGGCGACTAAGGCCGCTAACTATATAAATAATCATTTCTGCAAACATTAAGAAAACTTCATCAGAATCAAACTTAAAACTAGCTAAATATTTTATTGAGGTGTACTACAATCCTAAATCGTATTCCGAAAATTCTGTTACGTTTCACGTCTGTTCGCACTTAAGTCGTTCATCCAAATTACTTGTATTTCATGGCGTTTGCTTTTTAATACATTTACTTAAAGAAAAAATATATCTTTCGCTTTAGACTTTATGTACTTAAGTGAAGTGATGAAGGTTGTAAATTCCGCCTGGTAATTGCTTTTACCTATTAAACTTTTACGTGTAAAACGTGGCCGCGAGATACTGTCTGCTTTTAGCGGGAATAAAAGTATTTCTACAATGAACTTGAGTTGAGTTCTTGTTTTAAGATATTATGATGGTTATAACAGCGGCTGTTACGTCTTACCGTTAAAACAGATGTTATAGTTGTTGGTTTATGCATCTCTACTAAACATAATAAACGCAAAGGTAATTTTGTTTGTTATGTCTTCATTCCTAAATGACTATAGCGATTTTAATAAAATTTCGCAATCAGATACTTGACGTTTGAAAAACAATACAAGTTAGTTTTTTACCGCCATAACCAACATAGGTACATACGGCCGAAGACACGGAAAAACAATCTACAATTAGGTTAATAAATGATGGAGTTCTATGGTAATTTATTTCTTTTACTCTCAGCTTAGCTCTAAATGTACTTTGCTGCTTTAAGCTAATAAACCTAACAATGATACAGTAAACTTTATGCCACCACTACTACTTACTGAGAGAAATAATTAAAAAATACATCTTATGTGGAAGCGTCCTTAAAAATCGATTGTCACAAAAATACGGTTTATAAAAAACAGCAAATCTTTACAAAAACATCAAAAATACAACACCGTTGTACAATATCAAACATACTTTTTTTGTAAATACATACATTATTATACCTAGAAAATACCCAAACTCCGAAACAAATATTTGCGGATCACACAAACATTTGGTCCGACCCGAGAATCGAACCCGAGACCTCTTTATCAGCAGTCGCATACTATAACCACTAGACCAACAAGGCAGTCTTTTCTGTTCTTATAGCAAATAAGTTGTATTGAATGAGGAGTCAGTTTTAATCTAATAACAGATTGAATATGAACCGATTAATAATTACTGATGACAATGAGGATATATTGAAGAAAATTGTATTTCTAATAACATCTTAATCTCAAATGGTAATCGAAATTTCTAAAGAACTTCTCGAGTATATCGGAAAAGTAGAAGAATAAGTTTCACAAGTAACTGAGATGAAAACACTTATTACAATTTGATTCCAATTATTTATGTCCTCGTTAATAATTAATGAGAAGAAGTCACAGAACATCGCATAAATAAATGTTAAACATGGATAAAGTAGCACAGGAGTAATGAGAACTTACAAACTTAATCAATAATTTACGTTGTTGAAGAAAACTCGAATCGAATGTTGTTACAGTTTTTTAACAATAATATAGAGCTCGTAAAAAATACATGCAAACAAGGCTTCGAGTAGTCACTATCACCATTAGTCCAGTCATTATAGTAAGCTCACCTCGGAATTCGAGATACCCAGCTTTAAGTCTGTAAATACTTGTGCATTGACACCCTAAAAGTTTTCTCAAAACCTACATATGGTAGGGTGTACGCAACTATTAAATTTCAAGGTCAAAAGTCACAAAAATCGTTTTTTTGCGCTTTTCTAGTAAATATCTTATTTCCTATGGGTTTTTTGCTATTTGTAAATATTATCAATATTGTAGAATACAAAATTATCTACAAATTTTGTTTAAAACTTTTTTTATACGGTGAACCGTTTTCGAGATAGAGGGCGGAGAGCGCGCGGTCGGTTCAAATATATGGTCAAATATTCCACCAACAAGTGCAGCTGCTCATCAACATTTCAAACATGTATATGATCACGTTCAAACTTGGTTAGGGCATTATTTGGAACCCCAAGTATAGGGTTGGGCAATGCGAAACGATTTTCTGGAGCATATCATTACAATTTCACTACCTGCTCCAGAAGATTGGCTAAATACAATTTTCTGCAACTGCAAGAGTGGTTGCAGGAAAGCGGGCTTGCAATGCTCTTTAGCTTGTGGCCAATGTTATTTTTGTGGCTTTTGACCTTGAAGTTTAATAGTTGCGTACACCCTACCATATGTAGGTTTTGAGACAACTTTTAGGGTGTCAATTTTTTTTTTTTTTTTTTTTCTTTTTTTTTTTTTTTTTTTTTTTTTTATATTTAAGCCTGCCAAAGTGACTCTACTCTGCCTGATGGAAAGCATGAGTAGAATCCAGGAGTAGGAGTCACCATGTTTATTGTGAGGGTAGGCAATATAGCATGGTGACCCCTACCATGGCAGCATGTCAATATACAAGTATTTACAGACTTACAGCTGGGTATCTCGAATTCCGAGATTCTTACCTAATTTAAGCTTAAATGACTGGACTACATATAAGAAGTCTAGTTTGCATAGTAAAAAATCTGTCTAGATTGTAATTACACGACCGTGTATAAGAGGTGTGGTAATATTACTTTTCCTTTTATGACGGGCAGGTATGTAATCGATTTTACATCGAAATGATGTAAGGTTTGATTACAACCAAACAAGAATAGGGAGCACAGATAAAAACAGTTCCAAAGACTAGTAATTGGATCTAGGACTGGACTTGTAGTAGTTTCAAAAGTATGTCCGTCAGAGGATTTACTAAGTAACATTACTGAATTATTTATTATTTGGATGAGCGTAGTAATAAATAAAAAAGTGCAAACTAAAACCCAAACTTTAATATGTGTTTCTTTGTACACTGACAATTATTTCACGAGAATTTGTTTCATATTTTTCAGCGCCATTTTTAGGCGTAGTTGGGTATTAGTTTTTACTTTTTATTTAAAATGTTTTAGTGCAGGTTAAGAGGTCTCGATTTCAAATCCCGGGTCGGGCCAAAAAGTGTTTTTGGGATTTTCGAAACTCCTAATAGCTGCCCTGAGTTTGGAAGTTTGGCGGTGATTCAAGCCCGTATCTCGGAGAGCACGTAAAGCCGTCGGTCCTGATTGTCATGAACATCTATGACAATCATTATTGGGAAGTCGAATTTCGAATTTCATTCGAATTTCAGTTCTCCCTTACGGTTGCGGTGGTCCGATGCCAGTCGCTCCGTGGAAAAACTGAAATTTAGATAAAACCGGTTAAACTGGTCATCAGTAGATCAGCAAATAGTACAGAGAATACACACTTATATGCTACATAATTGTACTTGCTTAAATGCTTATTTAATATATTATGCTACTAAATTGTATTTGTAGCCTAAAATAAAAAACATATTAGATAAGTCTGAATGCTATAATAAAATCAATTTACCATTTACGTTTATTTCTTTGCAGACTCTTTACGACGGATATTCAATCTTCGCCGTCCTTAACGACATGGTCGATTAAATAAATGATCATTGGAGAATACTTGTTTGCAGAACGCTAGCAGTTATATATATAACGCAATATAATTTATATGTTTGAAAAGTGTGTTTCATTTTAATTCCTACTAGCTTTCGCCCGCGTGTCTGCCCGCATCTATGTTGGTTATCGCGGTAAAGAGTAGCCTATGTCCTTTCTTAGACTTTAGAACTGACTATCTGGGTAAATCGGTGCAGTGGTTTTCGAGTTTATCGCGAAAAGACAGTTGCGGCGGAGGACTTTATTTTATAATATGTAGTAAAGTAGTTCTTGTCGTGAAGTAGTAAATTGAATCCTGTCTAGTTTTCATGTCACAGATTTTGAGGATCTGTAGTCGTATCAACATTGAAAGGCAAACCTATGATAGTTACTTAATTGCTAAAAGTCATATATAAATACCAAATACATACACATGCGGCACGATGGACCGAGCATTTAAAGAAAGTTAGTGACTGCGGATACATGCGGACTTCCCATGAGCGGGATAGTCAGCGATCCCTGAGGGAGAACTTTGTTTAGCACTGAACGGCAATAGGTTGATAAGATGATAAATTACACTAGAATGAATAGATACAGAACAATAAACTATGCTTATCATACGTATTAACTTTATTAAGTAGCTTTAGCAGCTTAGCAGTCAAAAGCACTAAACACAAGCAAAGTGACTGCACGGTTGGCGTAGTGGTTTAAGCGGTCGCCACGCCGCTCTCTACTGCGCCAAGTGTCGTGGGTTCGAATCCCACGCGGGATAACACTTTGTGTGATTCACAAATTGTTGTTCTGAGTCTGGGTGTTCTTTGTGTCCGTTTCATGTATGTTTGTAAAAGTCCCCCGCGACACAGGAATTCATATTCCTAATGCGGGAGTTGTCTTTTAAAAAAAAAAAAAAGAACAGTTGGTCTCATGGTCAGTCAGTTATAGTTTAAGTGAAAAACACTAAGCTTCAAATATGTGAACTCAAAATTCTGGGCGTACATTTCATTTGACTACAAACAATATGTCTTAATGGTTAAGACATTTTCATCAAACGCTAGTCTAGTACTATATTTTTTATTCAAAATTATGTTTCTTTTCTTGTTTTTTTAATAATGTTTGTCAATTTATTCTAAACTATTTAAACATATTTGCATAACGATTTATAAAGTGAGAGGATTCAACATCTGGGCCTGAACAATTTTCCTCAAACTTAAATAATTTGTACGACCAAAATAAATTTAAACAATGCCTCTATATTATTATAAGGACGAAAAGGTTGACGCTTTCAAACGACGTTCTTAAAGTTATTGTTGAGGAAACATTTGACAGAAGTGTTTGTTTATGTACCATTACAGTTGAATAATAAGCGAATAAATGTGGAAGAGCAGGATTATCAGAAGACCAACCAGTAAAATTTAAATACTTCTCAGTGGAACTCGTCGAAAGAGTTGTTTTTTGTTAAACTTAAACGATGTATGAGTAGATAAAGACAACAGTACAATTTATCAACTTTCCCTTAGGAATCATTTTTCAACCATATTTGGATGATGTTTTATTTTTTTACATTTGACACACAACATAATCTAGTCCCAAATTAAGCAGAGCTTGTATTATGGGTACTAGACAACTGATATAAATACATATGTGTACACTTTGTTTGTATAGAAAATACCCAAATTCCAAAACAAATATTTGCAGATCATACAAACATTTGGTCCGAACCGGGAATCGAACCCGAGACTCAGCCGCATACGCTAACCACTAGGCCAACAAGGCAGTCAAATATAATTAAAACTAAGCATTCAAAATGCTTGGGTTTGTTATAAGGAATGCAAAGGTTTTCCGAAGACCTAAGACCAAGATATTTTTATTTAACACTTTAGTTCGTTTTATACTAGAGTACTGTCCTATTACCGTTAGAAGAGAGTATTATTAAATTTATATCTTAAGATTGGAATGAATTCAGAATCGATTCATGTGGCATTATGCAAATAACCGTAAGGTTGAAATCTCCAAAACCAATAAGAGATATGAAGAAAAACATCTTCAAAATACCTTCGCTTGAAAAGAGAAGAACACAGATCTGAATTTCGATTACAAATTGTTACACAATCATTTCGATTGTTCGTTGCTACTCGAAAGGGTAAGGTTAAGTGCTCCCAAGCGTCTTCCACGTAAACCAATTGCTTTAATGGTGCAGCCATTTCGAAGTGCAGTCCTGGGACATAATGCGCCAATTCACCAAGGTCGTGTAGAACTCTAAATCTAGCATTTGAGAAACATTGTAGCTACATACAATTATTTTAAGAACATTCTCATTTAGTTATTAGAAGGATCTTACGAAACTTCATGAATACGAACTCGTTACTGAAATCAAAGTTTATTATATTGTGTTGTTTACAAGACACGCAGTTAACAAGTTGGAACAGACGCAATACTTAACAAGTTTAAGTCGTATAAACTTAAATTTATTAAAAACTACAGGCTCGCGGTGCTTCCCACGTCACAGTTATTATTTTTCCTTTAAAAAACCAATGACGTCACTCAAATAGTTACAAATTTATTGAGAAAAATAAATCTACTTAACATTAGTTTGACTTCACGTTTGGACAAGTGGTTTAGGCTGTCGCCACGCCGCTCTCTACTGCACCAAGTGTCGTACAAATTCCACATGGGACAAAACTTCGTATGATTTACAAATTGTTGTTTCAAGTCTAGGTGTTCTTTGAGTTCATTTTATGTATGTTCGTAAAGTCCCGCGCGACACAGGATGAATATTCCTAATGCGGAGTTGTCTTTTTTGTAAAAAAAAATAGTTTACATTATTCAGTTAAGAAGTTTTGGCGCTGATTTACGCCCGTGCCTCGGAGAGCACGTTAAGCCGTCGGTCCCGGTTGTCATGAAAACCGGTTGAACAAGTAGCCGACCCCAAATAATCTTAGGAATAAAGGCTCGGAAGAAGAAGTTAATTTACTGCGTATATATATACTGTGACCGTGCTAGTAAAAAGTTTCTTTTGATAAAAATAATGTTACGTAAAAATATTGCGTTGGGCAGCGCTGCGTCCCATTTTATTTGTAAAAAAAAGTCTTAGTGCAAGAGCTGTCGTAATTTTAGAAATAATAGAGGTGCGTTCTTTTGTGAAAACATTACATTCATTTTACCATTTGCGCGGGAAAAAGATTTTACCTTACTCTATATATAAAAGGCTTAATGGTGGCTAGCTGTTGTTCTTATCTGACTAGAAAAAAAAACACTTGTAAATAGATCTTAAAACTGTAGTTACTACACTACAGTTACTACTACAGAGACTGGGATGATGCAGAAACCTTCGGACATGCCGCCGTGCTATGGGTCACCATGCTGCATTTCTTACCCTCACAATGCGGATGCTGACCCCTACTCCTGGATTCTACTCATGCTTTCAATCAGACAGGATAGACTCAATTTGGTAGGCTTACTTAAATATAAAAAAAAAATTAGATTGAATTGTGACCGCAATTGACCAAACGTAGTGTAGAGTGCTTTTGTCACGATGGTTCCGATCTAGTCAAAAGCGGGATAGTTGGACCCAGTAATTCAATTGTGTGTATTTCAAAATTAGAACTTCCATCACATCTCATCAGCAGCATTAGGCCTCTCCTTGCAAAAGAGATTGTTCTACTATATATAACGCTAATGTGAAGACGTAGAACCGCTCATAGCCGAGTGGCCTTAGGTGATTGGAAGCAATCACGGAGGGTAAGCAACGACCGCGCGGTCAGTACCTAGATGGGTGACTGTTTGTGACATGATATGTTATGAGCTTTTCCCGGTCGGTCCCGGTTGTTATTTAGCTTAGTTGGTGCCCTTCGGGTGGCTTAAAAACATGCTACAGCAAGATTACGTAGCCACTACGTGAATTGTCAGTCCCCAACCCGCACTCGGCCAGCATGACCACATTCTTTATGTATTTGAGAGAATTTATTTTATTTCGGACATCTTACACACAACGCCATCTAGATCAAACTAAGCAAAGCTAAAAGCCCCCGGTTATGGGTACTAGACCACTGATTTAAATATATGAACATACTTTTTTAGTAAACTTTTACATAGTTAACTCCCAAACTAAGAAACAAATATTTGCGGATCCCACAAACATTTGGTCCGACCCGGGAATCACATTTGTAGTCTAAACTATCGCCACTCCTCTTTTTCTTTAAATCGTTTATTTAAATCTCACATGCGCCAACACCTTGTGTGTTCCACAAATTGCTGTTTTGAGTCCAAGTTTTCTTTGTGTCCGTTTCGTGTGTATATGTCTATTTGTTTATGTAATGTTTATTCGTAATGAAAAAGTTACTTTTTTTAAAAATAAAAGAATATAACTGATATATATTTTTTAACTATACTTCAAAACGAAACAGAAATGATCAAAGTTTCTCATAATTACGTTTTTTTTTAACTTTGTGGAGAGAATTGTATTATGAACGAAGGTGAGGTTGTTAAAACTTGGCGCCTCAGTTACCTCAGGAATGAAGTTATGGAAGTTTGTAGAAACAAGCCATTTATTTAGTTGAGGTGTCAAGAGTTTATTTAAAAATCGGTCAAGTGCGTGTCAGGCCACGCACAGAAAGGGTTCCTCAGTCACTCATAATGGATTTAAAATCGTATCCAATAGATAATTGTTATGTTAACGTATTAATGCGTTAATTTTGTATGACTTTTTCCAAGTGAGCGCATTTTTTAAGTTAAGCCTCTGTAACTCCTGAACTAACAAAGTCATCTAATCCGTTATAGTTTTGCTTCAAAGTTAATTATATGGACCACCAACACGAATTTTCCCAGATTTTTTGATACAGCCGTTTAGCTTTTAGAGGGGGGGGGGGGGGGGGACGCCCTGTATTTACAAAAAAGTGCCCTTTAAAGTGGAATATCTCGCAAACGCATACCTAAACAAAAATAATGTCTTAAAAATCCTGTATTGTTTTTAAAAGACCTATCTAATGATATCCCACACGATGGGGTAGTCGCGAGAAAAAAATATCATCCCCAATTTACGTGTAGGGGAGGTACCCCAAATAAAAATATTTTTCATAATTTTATGGTAGCACTTTGTCGACGTACTTACAACACATTTTCTTGCTAAGTTTCATCTTTCTAGCACTTACCGTTTGGACGGTAAGTCGAGGACGGACGGACGGACAGACATGACGAATCTATAAGGGTTCCGAGTCATAAGCTTCGGAACCCTAAAAAACTTAGTCCCGCGTTGTTACCCGCGGTTACTGTTATAAATTGACGCGGTTACTGTTACGAGTAATGCCGTGCGAAGCTAGTCTAAATAAAATTGCCAAAGTTATTATTTATGTCATCAGCTTTCTGCTAGTGTAAATCCCAGCAAAATCGGCTCAGTCGTTTCAGAGATTATCCGAGACAAACAGAAACTATTTTTGAACTTCAACTTGAACGTATACATATATTTTTTTATAAACATATTGAAGTGAATAAAAATCAAAATACAACAAGAGACCAAATGTCTATCACTTCTATAGAAAACAGATAGAAATGTGGAGACCGAGTAGCATCAATCCAAAGCAAATTTGTCATTTAAATATTCTAAAACTGTGTAATGAGCCCATTGTTTAGAGTAATTCAAGGTTGCTTAACAAACTTTTCGTTTCTTAATTCCTCTTATAATTATTGCCATTCTTTGAACGCTATAAATTTGCCGTAACTGAGAGGATGGAAGAAGTTCTCTCTCAAAGTTCACCCAAAGTATTCGTAATTTGATAACTAATCAGATCTCATTTTACTACAGAAAATGTTACCATGGAAATGGGCTTCCTTTTGTATTTCACACAACTTACTCACTCACTACATTAATAAATTACAGACGGTTGAATCAATTCATTAGTCAACCTACTGAGCATGAGCTTGTAATTTTATTTTTACTTCTAAAAGTACATACATGGAGGTTTAAAAGTCCTATCAAATGAGATAGTATTTCAATGATTTGAATATAAAATGTATCTGTTCATAAACCTTCGTAACTTTTACACATACTCATGATTTTGCTGTAAATGAGACTTATGTCTACCCGTGACCACAAGCGGTATAACCCGTTCGAAACGTCGGAAAGTAGAAGATATCGTAACCTTCTAATCGTATTCGTAATCACGAATAAGTCCCGTTTATAACAAAAACATGAGTAGGTATATAAAACTATTTACCAAAAAGAACACAAGTAAGTTTTGTTTTCAATAGCACATCACGGTTTTTTCATCTGATCGTAATGGTTAAAGTGAAACTGCGACTAGGACAACCAACTGAACCCTGTTCTGATAGTTTATGACTATTTTGATAGATAAATGTGTCATATACCTCCAAAATTTCATTTTTTAATATGACGGCGCGTCATTATGTACCATAAATTACATTGCTGTTAATAATGATTTATTGTAATCATAGCTCAATGTATTAGTTTTATTTGTTTTAGTCGATTCTGTAATCGATATTGAATGATGTTGAATGTATTTAATGAATGATAAGAGCGGATTCGAATGATCGGATCCGAATGGGAGTAGTCTCATGTCGCGCCATTAGTAATGGCGGTCGGTCATTCTACTGACGGCTACCGCACGGTGCACATGTGCTAACCTGTTGGCTCTTAACTCGTTTCAATCTTGTTAATCGTTTATGATTTTGTGTTAATATGTAAGATGTTTGAATAATACGACATTGAACAACACAAGTGTACACTTATTTTGAAATTCCTGCCGTTGCAACGCCCACGATGGATAGCCTCAACTAAGACCGCAGTGAGGCCTCCACTGACGCTCCGACATCAGAAGTTGGGATTACCATGTGTTCAAGGCTGTTCGCTATCTAAATTCAGTGTTCGTTGTGTTTCTTCATTCAAATCGATAAATAAAGTTTTGGCAAAAAATTACTACCGGCAACAACAAGGAAAACAAAATGGAAAGTTAATTAACGACGCCGGTACACAGAAATCGTAAATTAAATGACATGTAGGCTATGCCTAGTTTGGAGTAATAGTTCCAAACGAATTTAAATCGTTTTAGTTTTCTGGAATGCTGTTAAACGTGAGGTACTTTAAAAATAAAATGTGAGCCGTCACGGGACGCCTGGCAGATGTGAAACATCGCCATTATTTTGTAAAAGTAATATGCAGAAAAGAACATATTGTAATAGGAACTAAATATGTCATAATGATAAAATAAAATATTACTAATTATTAAAATAGTAGTCTATTTTACGTGCGCCTATAGATGTTTCACATCAAAAAAAAGTAATAATGATGCGGGTACTTAACGCTATGTTTCAGTAAATTCATACTTTGTGCCAATCATGGTTTCGTATTGCAAATATTTTGACGTGAAAACGAATTTGTATGTGCTACCCCACTTGTGCATAACAAACTAGGCGTTCCTTATTACGATTACGCATTGTTCACCGAATGAGTGACAAATTATTAGCAGTGAATGCAACGTTGACCTACTACTTGAAAACCAAGTAACTTCTAACGCATTAAGTATGCAAAAGAAAAAAAATACACACCATATTAATTAGTTGAATTATTTTATTTATGGGGACGAAAATAAAAGATGTGTGTCAGATTATAACAAGATACAATGTGTATACCACAACGAACATGTAAACCACAGTATTACTGGTCGTGTTTATCGAAATGCAAAGTATTGACACCGGTAAAGATTGTGTTGTCTATCGATCTTGGTAGTGCGAGTTCTTTCATGCTATTGCAAAAGTTATTAGGACATTACGGAAGATTTTAAAAAAAATCGGCCAAGTGCGTGTCAGGCCACGCACAGGAAAGGGTTCCTCAGACACCCATAATGGTACGTGGATTAGAAATCGTATCCAACGGATTTGTTATGTTTACGTTTTAATGCGTTAATTTTGTATGACGTTTTCCAAGTGAGCGCATTGTACAAGTTAAGCCTCTATGACTCCTGAACTAAAAAAGTCATCTAACCCGTTATAGTTTTCCTTTAAAGTTCATTATATGGACCACTATCACGAATTTTTTTAGAATTTTTGAGCCAGCCGTTTAGCTTTTAGAGGGGGGGGGACGCCCTGTTTTTACAAAAAAGTGGCCTTTAAAGTAGAATTTCTCGCAAACGGATACCTAAATCAAAAAATCGTCTTAGAAACCTCATATTGTTTTTAAAAGACCTATCTCATGATACCCCACATGATGGGATAGCCGCGAGAAAAAATAACATCCCCACTTTACGTATAGGGGAGGTACCCCAAATAAAAATAATTTTCATAATTTTATTGTAGCACTTTGTCGACGTAATTAAAATACATATTCATGCAAAGTTTCATGTTTCTAGCACTTACCGTTTGGACGGTAAGTCGAGGACGGACGGACGGACGGACGGACAGACGGACATGACGAATCTATAAGGGTTCGAAGTCATAAACTTCGGAACCCTAAAAACCCTTATGTGCCAGGTTATCAATGAACTTTAAAAGTGTTAAGTTTGCTAGACAGCAGTGTTGACAGTTAGGTCGAGCTTATAATAGGTTTAAGCACTAGTCAGTGCAAGAATGCTAAGTCGTATTAGTCATCGGACAATTTCTGTAACTGGCTGTCTATTTTCTGTGTTAAGTTTAATGGCCTTAAGTTTTAACTACACGGGATGACGAGCAAAGGTTTGTAAAGACATTATTGAAAGCTTGACAAGTGATCTAGTGCTGGATATTTTAAATCGTTCCTTCCTCAGTGTCCGAGTGTTTACGCACACTAATAAAAAAAAAATCTGAGTAAGTGGCTTGTCTCCGTTAAGACTAGCCGCCGTGACCGAGATTAGTCATCATATTGTCGTTCTATTGCAGACTAGTGACGGTAATCGTAAGCAGCCTAATGCATATCACAGCGTCTTTTCGCTGTCTACGCGAGCTGAGCGCGTGCTGTGATCTGCGGTCTGCTGCCTCTTGGTGAGGTGCGGATCTCCGGTCTACTCGCCGCCTGCTGAGGTGTGGAACGACGGTCTGCACGCCGTTCCGTGAGATGAGGACCTGCGGTTTGTGCCTCGTCTGCGTGACGAGCAGGATACAGCCGGCTAAAATAGTGCGCGAGGCGCAACCTGTTAGCTACTCACTGTCTGAGGGAAGTGAGATTACCAACAACGGATCAGGAATAAAATACTGGTCAGTGTTTATATTTCATGTTGATAAGGAGTGTGAACGTTGTAAATAACTTTTTGAAATGCAACAATAAAATTTGATAAAATTAATACGTTATGTACAGATATAACAATAATTGAGTTTATTCTTGACACTATTGTGATGGAATTACTAGAGAAATCTCCATCTAGTAGTTATTTGATAATCACATTAAGTAAGATGTTCAAGAAATCCGCGTCAACATGGCTTGCTCAAGCTAGTTTACCCGGTTTATTATGTTTAACCCGGATTACGTGGCTACAGTTAAACGATCTGTTCCTAGCTAAATATGATACCGTTGAAACTATGTACAGCTACCGACTATATGACTTATTTAATAGTAATTCATGAGAAGAAGTATCTCTCTACTTATGCTGGGCGATTTGTGAGCTCTACACTAGCACGACGGAAGCCTTTATTGAAAGAACAAATTTCACTCGCGCTTACGCACGGACATGTTTCAATAGTTGGGTCGCAATTGCAAAGAATAATATTCACTACTGAGATCGACATTCACGTTAAATTGCAATAAGAACTCGCTGATTTTTTTGAGAGGACTACTCCAAGTGAAGAAGTCGTGTGTGGAGAATGCACGGCGATACTACAGCTTTGGAAAGATGGGTGATGTATTAAGTGAATGTCGAGGCAATTGTACTATTACACGATCTGAGATTTCAGGTACTACCTACCCTCAACGTATGAAGGAAGCCGTAGCCGCAGAAGACGATTCAAGTGTGGTGATTGGGGCTACAGCACCGCACTGTTCCAGTATGAATGCCAGAGCCAATGATGCACGAGCCGAATAACAAGGGGATGTCTGCTCGATCGAACCAACTCTTCATCAGCTCTTAGATGAATTTGGTGAGAAGTTTTCAAATTTAACAAATATATAGATAAATATATATAAAGAATTTGACAAATATATTACCTGCCAAAGTGACTCTACTCTGCTTGATGGAAAGCATGAGCAGATTCCGAGAGTCCACAACACTCGCTGCGAATGCAGACAATGCAATAAGGTGGCCCCGTCATAGCGCCTAGCCTAGTGATATGCTTTTTCACACTCCGCTTAAAAGCCCCCTGTTGCTAGTCGGAGGGAAACATGTAAGCTGCTATAGTCGTCACAAAATAAGAAGCCCGTTTTGACATTTGTCATTTGACATGCCGCATGTAAAAAATTGAAAAATCAAATTCATAATCCTATATAATTACTACGTTACCCATACACTATCACAACGTGTATCATAAATAAGTATCAACTTTAACTTGATATTGAAAAATTGCACTCAAAAACACGAATTAATCGTATTAGTTACGCCACGATGACAAATGTCAAACCGGGCTTCTTATTTTGTGACGACTATAGTAAGTTTCGGTTTTTAACCGCTCAGCACAAGAAGGAAGGGCTGAAGCATTTAGTTTTTGAGACTACATTGCAAAACCTACCATTTGTTGTAAAGTATGTTTATGTATTTATGTATATCAGTTGTCTAGTACCCTTAGTACAAGCTCTACTTAGTTTGAGACTAAATGCGTTGTGTTAAATGTCCTAAAATATTTATTCATTTATTTTCAATAGAAAAAACATTTTGTCAAGCAATATTACTGAAGAAACTGAAATTTCTTGGTGGACAATATTAATAACTATATTAAGAATTGTGATAACGTCGAACACATTCACAACAATTTAACAAAACCTTACCCCCAACCGCACGACGAACTTCAAACAACAGATATCAAAACTAAACTTGAAGGAACAAAAACAATTTTTAAATAAGAGCCTCAAGGACTATTAATCAAAACAGGGTCGCGGTGTTAATAAAAACTTATGCTGAACCTAAGAGATTCCCGACTGGTTGGAAATTACGCGATGAAGGAGAGTTAAGTGAGACCTAGCCATTCATTTTTTTATATAAAAGTTTAATAGAAGGTTTTTTTCCAAAAAGGGTTATATTTTTGATAATACAGCAAGTTTTTTTGGTAAATATTTTGATTTAACTTATCAAGAGAGAGATGATGTAGAATTTTTTGACGCAACTAAAGTGCTCTGCAAATAAAGGATAATAATATTCTCCCAACCTAAGAGCTACATCGCATTAAAAAAGAAGCAAAGTGGTACTTTCATTGCCTAACAACTTTTGAACAAGTACAGTGGGAATAAACCTAAATATAATCAAACTCATGTTTTTTTTTTTTAAATTGAATACATAGTTATTTTTTGGTTCCATAAATTACTCATTAACAACCAATAATGTCCCACTACTGCACTCGGGCCTTCTCTCAGAAGAGGATTAAGGCCATACGTCCCCACGCTGGCCGAGTGCGGTTTGGGGACTGGCAAGCCACATTGTGGCTACGTAATCTTATCGTTGGAAGTTTTTAAGCCGCCGGAAGGTCTCCAACTAACCTTCACGACTGCTATCTTATGATAACTACCGGGAACGACCGCTTAACGTGACCTCCGAATCACGGAAACGCTCATAACATATCATGCCACAAACGGTCACCATCTAGGTCTGACCGCGCCGTCGTTGCTTACCCTCGGTGATTGTTTCCAATCATCTAAGGCCTAATCCTAATATTCATGAATCCTATTGAGAAACTCCAACAAATATTATGATAAATATTATTAATATTATTTTGTTGTTTGTTTTTTAGGGTTTCGTACCCAAAGGGTAACACAGGACCCTATTACTAAGACTCCGCTGTCTGACTGTCCGTCTGTCACAAGGTTGTATACCATGAACCGAGACAGTTGAGTTAGACATTTTTCAGAGATGATGTATTTCTGTTGCCGCTGAACATTAAATTCTATAAAACAGACTAAATATTAGAGGCGTTTACATATTGTTTGTTGTATGGGATTCCTCCTATACAGCAAACGTGGTTTTTTTGCTCGTTTTTGCTTGCTTTTGCTCGATATTGATAACGGTAACGGGCAACGCGATCCAAATGTATAGGTTCTTTCGGGATAAAAAGTAGCCTACATATGTGATTATCCAGAACTCATTTTTAAATTAGCCATTTACACACTATCGTTATGGTTGCCATGCAAGTGCATGTTATGCATAGCATCCTATGAAGTTTTGACAGGAGATTAACAGGAGACATTTACGACCTAATGTATTTTTATGATTACCTAGTTTCCCCCCGTTTATCTCGATTATTGCAGTAAAAAGTAGCCTATGTGTTATTCTGATACATAAGCTATATTACTGTAAAGTTTCATCCAAATCTGTTCAGTAGTTTTTGCGTTAAAGAGCAACAAACATACATACATACATACTCACAAACTTTCGCGTTTATAATATTAGTAGGATAGTATGGGACTCTTCCTGCACGAGAACGAGTCACATTTTTTCTAGTTGTATTTTCTATTGACGCATATGTCTTTTCTAGTTTAATAAGATCTTCTATGTTACTGATTTTGAAACAGATAGCTAAAGATTAATAAATTCACTTAAATAAAAATCTAAAAAAAAAAATATTAGGTACGTACCATATTCAAATTCACCATGTTTTAGTATAATCTTTGTAATTTACTTAGTACGTCTAAAGCCCGTATTCTTCATTTCAAGTATCGAATTTTAAATTGTTCTTAAATCCACAAGCGAAAAGTAAACAGACACCATTTTCTTACAAAGCGACAAATCTGATGAATGTATAAAGGACAAAAGAAGCAAAGGGTGCCGTATCAAATTTGTCGTGATGGAACAATAAGAACGAATCGTTCTACCAAAAATACCTTAGCTAGTATTTAGGTTCGTAACACATTGTGGAAGCTGTGCTACTAATATATTATCTTATTTTAATTATATTATCTATTACTTATGTATACCCCCATGTTTCGCTGTTTAATTTTACTGCCTTGTTGGTCCATTCGATTTCCGGGTCGGACCAAATGTTTGTATAATCTTCAAAGATTTGTTTCGGAGTTCGGGTGTTTTCTATGTATGTAAGTATAAATGTAAGTATTTACAAAAAAAGTATCTTTATGAATTTATATCAGTTATCTAGTACTGTGGGTACAAGTACAGTACAGTACTATGGGTACAAGTACAGTACAGTACAAGTGTAGTCCGAAACTAAGCAGAACTGCAAGCTCTGCTTAGTTTGGGACTAGATGATGTTGTGTGTCAGATGTCCGAAATATTTATTTATTTATTTCATTAAATAGAATTTCATGAAATAAGCAATCAAAAATAAAAACAATTCTATAAGCAGCAGCTTGAGTTTTTGAAGGGTACACAAACTAATATAGCATTTTATTGATATAATAATATAGGTAGATCGATAAATAAGTAAATAAATATTTTTGATAATTATTAAATTACTATAACCTCTAATTTTAAACCTTTATTCAAATTTTCGTTCAGTATAATATTTGCTTGGGAAAGATTTTTTAATATCACCTTATATTTCCTAACTCATTAGAACACATGGATTTCGTTTAAATTTTTTTTTTCTGCATGATGACAGACAAGAATCCTAAGAGCTTCTGTTTTTCACAGTGCACATGTTTTCTTCTCAAAATGATCACGGATCTTATAAGTAAGTAGCATTCTGTCTGTATATTGCTGAATACTAGTGTGTATTCAGCAATATACAGACAGAATGGTCATTCTGGTACCTTCATGTTTAGAAAAAACGAATATCTCTGAATTTCGCAAGAGGCAATGAGGCGACTAAGACCGTGAACTATATAAATAATCATTTCTGCAAACATTTAGAAAACTTTATTATAATCGAACTTAAAAACTAGCTAAATATTTCATTGATGTGTACTACAATCCTAAATCGTATTCCGAAAATTCTGTTACGTTTCACGTCTATTCGCACTTAAGTCGTTCATCCAAATTACTTGTATTTCATGGCGTTTGCTTTTTAATACATTTACTTAAAGAAAAAATATATCTTTCGCTTAAGACTTTACGTACTTAAGTGAAGTGATGAAGGCTGTAAATTCCGCCTGGTAATTGCTTTTACCTATTAAACTTTTACGTGTAAAACGTAGCCGCGAGATACTGTCTGCTTTTAGCGGGAATAAAAGTATTTCTACAATGAACTTGAGTTCTTGTTTTAAGATATTATAAAGGTTATAACAGCGGCTGCAACGTCTTACCGTTAAAACAGATGTTTTAGTTGTTGGTTTATGCATCTCTACTAAACATAATAAACGCAAAGGTAATTTTGTTTGTTATGTCTTCATTCCTAAATGACTATAGCGATTTTAATAAAATTTCGCAATCAGATACTTGACGTTTGAAAAACAATACAAGTTATACTGTCAAAGACACGGAAAAAAAATCTACAATTAGGTTAATAAATGATGGAGTTCTATGGTAATTTATTTCTTTTACTTTCAGCTTAGCTCTAAATGTACTTTGCTGCTTTAAGCTAATAAACCTAACAATGATACAGTAAACTTTATGCCACCACTACTACTTACTGAGAACAATAATTAAAAAATACATCTTATGTGGAAGCGTCCTTAAAAATCGATTGTCACAAAAATACGGTTTATAAAAACAACAAATCTTTATAAAAACATCAAAAATACAACACCGTTGTACAATATCAAACATTGTAATGAAGATTTTAACTCGAGTCTTTGAAGGGAGCTTTGTCAACGTAATGCCATCTTATCAGAGTATTTGCTTTCTATTCTCACTTTTTATGAACATCATAAGAACGGCTATAATTTTTGAAGGCATTGTACTGAATGTTTATTTATTTTTATTTATATCAAATTGAAATTTGAAATGAGATTTTGTATTTGTTATTTATGTCTTTTAAAAAAATAGAAAGATACTTTCCTACATGTATTAAGTGGACATCATTGGTCGTTTAAAATTTGTTTGGTCAATAATTTATATAAACACGTTTCACAAGTTTTGTAATAATCGCTTATGGACTGCTTTTTCGGTTTCGGAGAAGTTTGGTAACAAAATCTGCGACATAAGAATTTTATATATTAGAAATATACGTGACATGAGAATTATCTTCTTCCTAGCCTTATTCCCAAATTATTTGGGGTCGGCTACTAGTTCAACCTGTTTAACTGAATATTAGTTTTTCCACGGAGCGACTGGCATCGGATCTCCGCAACCCTAAGGGAGAACTGGAATTCGGAGGTTTAGCTAGTTTGTCAGTAAATTTGAAGGCACTGACTTCCCAATAACGATTGCCATAGATGTTCATGATAACCAAGACCGACGGCTTGACACGAGAATCAGATACAATAAATATATTTCGCTTCCAGCAAAAGTGCTAATAATTTATTTATGTTTTGTTTTTAAGGGGTATATATATACATATAAGTTTAAATCTATAGCACTTTTGCTCATCACCAGGCACACTAAACTAATTAATTACTGTTTTTCACTACAAAAAATTTATCCAAAAACGATTTGCCGTTTTTCACGATAATTATTCGGAACTGAAAATGAATATTTTAACCAAATCATGTTAAACACCGATAATTTCCGCAATAAACAAAGATTTATTAGTATAGGTAGTATAGGCCATTTCAAATAACAGCGAAGCCAATACCAGCAGTTACCTAAATCAATACCGACCCTTGCCTTGGTAATACGACAATAGGTACTATTGTCACATTCGCTATTACCACTGATATTATGAGCAAAATATCGCGAGTCAATTTTCTTTCCATTGTGTCGAATGCATGAATAAAAAGATCGAAGATGTGAGGTTTCTTTAGCACTGATTGTTATGAAATATTGGAATGATAAAAACTGAGGTGCTTATCGACCACCACTTTAACAAATTGGTTTATTTTCAATAACATCAGGAGATTAATACAGAACTAGGTAGTAGAGCCACGCTGATTTCACTACGAATGGACTACTTTCGCTTAGAAGACCAATCTATAAATGACAGTATTCGTGCCTTTGTATGTTAGAACTATGTTGGAAAAGCATGTCTTTATTTATTTATTTATTTATTCAGTTAGGGAACACAAACAGTAGTTTATAAAATGTACATAGGTTTGTTATTAAAAAAGAACTAAACTTAGTAAATATACTACCCACTACGTTTTCCACAGATTACTTATTGGGGTTCAAGGTATATAAGCAAAGTTAAACAAAGTTAATTTAAGCAAAGTTAATCATAAACATTAAACTTTCGTTGTCTATAAAATGATATATAAGTAGTAATTTGCCACTTGCTACATATTAACTGGAACTTCTCAAGAGTATGAGAAATACCAATAACAACAGCAGGGACTACAAATATCAACATCATCGTGATACATTGCATGCTTGATACAAAAGTGTTGAAAGAAAAAAAACAAAGCAAACAATGAACAGTGTTCTTAAAAATAATCGAAAGTCGTTAGGTCCACTACCGATCGCTTAAAACTTCAATAACATATTTTTTAAAACGTAACTTACTGTGATGTAATATATCTATGTCACAAAACCTTTTATTATAAGTATCAACTAAGCGGTGCAGCGGAGAGCGCACACCAGCATTGGTTCTACAAGGACCAGTGGCAAATAGTCGTCTGGTGCGCACCCCGCGCACCTGTACTGCTCGAGGAATCAGGTATGTCCATGGAGTTTCTTGTCTGTTCTTCTCCATAGGATCTACGAATTGGAACAGACATTTAGCTTCACGACTGCGTACTGACTGACTACTTGACGTTTCAAAAGTACCGTTGTATTGGTGTATTTGAAATAAAAATGGTTTGATTTGATTGATTTGATTTGTATTTAGTTTGTGGGAGCGAGACGGGCCCAATGGTGCAGAAGCACTCACAATGAGGATGGTGGCCACCACTCTTGGATTTTGTTCATGCTTATCATCTGGGAGAGTAGAGTCACTTTGGCAGGCCCATATAGAAATATAAAAATCTAGCTTTTGTGTGTGCCTCCGCATGTCGATTATATCATCTGTCTCCTTCGGTAATCGCGTTAAAGAGTATCTTATAGCGCTCTTTACACCGAGCATTTAGACTGCGTTCAGAACCGCATTTAAATCTCTGGGTTCAGGCTAGAGATAAATCTCGTCCAGCCTGCGAGGGGGCGGCATCGGTGTGTGCCGGACGTCGCCTAAGAGAGGGTCGTCGAACAGAGACGGTGCCCGCATCAGGTGCGGGCAGGTGCTGGGAGGAGTCCAGAAGGAGATCTGACCCTGGACTTCTCTTCCTCCTAAACAGAGAAGCTCGGAGAGGGCACACTCTGTGGTTTTTAGTCGATTTAAGTCCGACACACCACCCTGCCGTAACCCGCGGTGGGGTGACGGTCCATGATGATTTTCCACACATAAAAAAAAGGGTTAAATCTCGTAACAATTACGATAAAAAAAAATTACCACTCTTTGGACTTTGAATTTTGAAGTATTTCTATAATAATGATGCCATCTTCCTCTTTTAGTTTTTATATCTTTAAAAAGAATGATTTATTAATGATGATGATGGGTGATACAACGTCAAGATTACATAATTTAACATAAAACAAAATTTACTATTATACTTATTAATTTTCAAAACCATTACAGTAACATTTAGTCCAACATGTAAATGGAATCTTAAAGAAATTGAGGAGAAAATGAATTTTGAAATAATATAATCACATTTTCACTTTTAGTTGTATTCTTTTAAGACATTTATGAAAATCTAATGTTTTAGAGTCCAATATAAAAAGTAACAAATAAAAATAAGTACGAAACATTTTCCCAAATAAAAAATAACTCCGTGCATAAACGGCTATTTTGAAATAAGTTGCCATAAAGTAAGTAAGTTTTCATACACAATCACCCTTAAGAATCTCGACTTCAGCGGCAGTGATGTTATTATAAGAATTCTTGAAAATAATATTGGTGTTCTCGGAACAACTTTATTTTTAGACGACTTCATAACTTAGATTTAATCCATTTACTCAACAATGTTAAAGCAATACAGTTATATTTCACGTTTATTCATTAATAACGAATAGTTCAAATTCACATAGCTTAAAAAAGGAAATATATGCGACTGCTGATCAAGAGGTCTCGGGTTCGATTCCCGGGTCGGACCAAATGTTTGTGTGAGCCACAAATATTTTTATCGTAGTTTGGGTGTTTTCTATGTATAATATGTATTACAAAAAAAAAGTATGTTTATGTTTTTATATCAGTTGTCTAGTTACCCATAATACAAGCTCTGCTTAGTTTGTGGACTAGATGTAAAATGTCCGAAATATTTATTTATTTAAAATACCAGCTAAGTCACGTGGTGCTGCCAGCCGTTATTGTTGTATATCGAGAGCAACGCCGCAGAATGAAGGTAGTCTTACAAAAATTTGTCTGAGTTCCTTCTTACGTCATTAGCTTTCTGCCAGTGACAGTCCAGTCAAAATCTGACCAGCCGTTGCAGAGACTAGCTGAAACTGACAGACATACAAAAGTATTAAATATTATGCTTTTGATATACATACCATATATAATGCATGCATTTATTAAAAAAACTATTCATTTGATATCACAAACTTATTTTGTTCCTTTAGTCGCCTCTTACGACACCCATGGAATGAATAGGGGTGGTGACACTTTGTATTCTTAATCCGTCACTACACGCACGACTAATATTACATCACTATTAATTTTATTTATTTGTAAATAGATTAAAATAACGTAATCTAGGTAGTTTTATATATTTATACTAGCTTTTGCCTGCGGCTCCGCTCGCGTGTTAGTCCGTCATAGCGGTAAACAGTAGACTATCTGTTATTCCGATATGTAAGCTTTATTAGTGTGAAGTTTCATCAAAATACATTCAGTAGTTTTTGAGTGAAAGAGCAACAAACATATATACCTATATACATACTCACAAACTTTCGCGTTTATAATATTAGTAGGATTAGAGTTTTATGGTTTTACGGTCCAACTAATTTTAAACCGGCTTTATTCAGAGGGACTCGCCCTGATAATGATGAATGATGCTTGAAAATTAATAGGGTATCTACTAAATATAATAATATGTACACCGATATAATAGTAGTTCAAACTGTCAACCCGCCCTTTTCTATTGCACTGTTCAAATCCCATGATTGAAATGTGTTCTTTGTAACCACTTCATGTGTTAAATATCTTGTAAAACGAGCAATTCTTGTATGTATATATATTTCGAAGGCAGGTTTTATTCGATCATGGTGATCGGATCGTTAAAATAAATGCACAAGCAAATAAAGAATATTCCTTATAACCGTGATCACCATAATTCACAAAGAAAAAATCAGAATGTAACGCTATTAAAACGGGTATAGTCCTTCATTCCATTAATTCGTGTATTCTAACATTACACCACTATTATATACACTAAGAATCTAAGTAATAAACCACAAGAAAGTTGACAAATACCTTTTGACATAATGAGCCAACATCACGAGATATAAATCATGACAGACAACTCTAACCTACAACTAAAAATATTTAGTCACGTACGGCGCTAAGTAAATGTCAAAATCTTACAATGATTTATGACGTTTAATTAAGTAGGAGCAATTTACGACCTATCATTAATTTAGAAACATGTAGGTACGAAGGTATTATGTAAGTAAATTGAATAGGCATGACAAAAAGAGATCCTTAGATACTTGGGTGTTTTCTATGTATAATATGTATGTATTTACAAAAAAAATAGATGTTTATGTATTTATATCAGTTGTTTAGTACCTATAATACAAGCTATACTTAGTTTGGGACTAGATGACGTTGTGTGTATTATGTAAGTAAATTGAATAGGCATGACAACAGAGATCCTTAGATACTTGGGTGTTTTCTATGTATAATATGTATGTATTCACAAAAAAAAATCGGCCAAGTGCGTGTCAGGCCACGCACAGGAAAGGGTTCCTCAGTCACCTATAATGGTATGTGGATTTAAAATCGTATCCAATAGATAATTGTTATGTTTACGTATTAATACGTTAATTTTGTATGACGTTTTCCAAGTGCGCGCATTTTACCATATAAGCCTTTATAACTCCTGAACTAAGAAAGTCATCGAATCGGTTATAGTTTTCCTTCAAAGTTTATTAAATGGACCAGCATCACGATTTTTTTCAAAATTTTTGAGCCAGCCGTTTAGCTTTTAGATGGGGGGGGACGCCCTGTTTTTACAAAAAAGTGCCCTTTAAAGTGAAATATCTCGCAAACGGATACCTAAATCAAAAAATCGTCTTGGAAACCCTTTATTGTTTTTAAAAGACCTATCTAATGATACCCCACACGATGGGGTAGCCTCGAGAAAAAAAAATCATCCCCACTTTACGTGTAGGGGAGGTACCCCAAATAAAATTATATTTCATAATTTTATTGTAGCACTTTGTCGACGTAATTACAACACGTAATCATGCAAACTTTCATCTTTCTAGCACTTACCGTTTGGACGGTAAGTCGAGGACGGACGGACGGACGGACGGACGGACGGACGGACGGACGGACGGACGGACGGACGGACAGACGGACATGACGAATCTATAAGGGTTCCGAGTTATGAACTTCGGAACCCTAAAAAAGTGTGTTTGTGTTTTTATATCAGTTGTTTAGTACCTAGATTACAAACTCTGCTTAGTTTGTGACTAGATGAAGTTGTGTGTAAGATGTCCAAAATATGTGTTTATTTATTACTTTTGATTTGAATAATTGAAGTAATTGTACCCTGACACATCTCACAAGGATAAATGTTCACAAATTATGCTATAGCTCATATTATGGTACCTAGAATGCTACTACCGAGACTGTGACTAAGGATGTTACCTAAATCAACATGGAATTTTCTATCAGGATCCATATTAATATTTAAATTCGAAAGTAACTCTGTGTGTATGTAACGCTTTCACGATTGTAGTACCGCACCGATTTTAAATAATTTCCATTACATAGACACAGTTTGATCCTTGAGGACGAAGATAGGCTACTTTTTAGGGTTCCGAAGCTTATGACTCGGAACCCTTATAGATTCGTCATGTCCGTGCGCCAATTCTTCTATGTATATAAATCAAACGGTAAGTGCTAGAAAGATGAAATTTTGCCCGAATATGTGTTGTAATTACGTCAACAAAGTGCTACAATAAAATTTTGAAAAATATTTTTATTTGGGGTACCTCCCCTACACGTAAAGTGGGGATGTTATTTTTCTCGCAGCTACCCCATTGTGTGTCTATTATACCCCATCTTTCGATAGGTCTTTTAAAAACATTAAAGTTTTCTAGAAGATTTTTTGATTTAAGTATCCGTTTGCGAGAAATGCCACTATAAAGGGCACTTTCTGGTAAAAACAGGGCGTCCCCCCCCCCCTCTAAAAGCTAAACGACTGTTTAAAAATCTTGAAAAAATCGATATGGTGGTTCATAAAATGAACTTTGAAAAAAAACTATAACGGATTAGATGACTTTGTTAGTTCAGGAGCTATAGAGGCTTGACTTTGTAACACACTTTTTTTGCTTTGTTAGAATAACACAAAATTAATTAATCCCACAGAAACGATCTTGCTATTAGCGCCATCTTTGGGCAACATTGATTACTCCATCGCCTATTATCTCCCGCAAAGAGTCCTGTTTTCTCCAACTAGGCACTGGGTGGCGCTCATGTCGGGTTCAAATCGATTTTAATTTATTCTAGTTGTCTCTGAAAATGGCGTGATGTTTATCTTGTTTTGTAAGGGGGTAGGTTCGTTATATCCTATAGACCTTGAAATAGGATATATAAAGCCGGTCTCACTCATAGAAATTTCATTTCTCTTATTGTGTTATATCTTGAACTAAGTTTTGCTGTTGTTAGTTACTTGTGAAGATTGATTTTTATATAGTGCCCGCAACTTGTGGTGAGTTAATATATTATATCTGTAAACTGTATCTCGGCCTTATCGTGTGTTCTGGACGTGTATCTTAGAATATAATCTTTTTCACAGGGTCGCTTCGCTTGGTATAGTTTTTTTACTACCCTCGCCAGGAGTACCTGGATATTGCAAGAAAAGCCCCTCTTCTCATTTGAAACTCCACTGCCAGATACAGGCGAGTGCCAGTGGTGGTGGCCATAAAGCGCCGAACATACCTTAAGCAGTTACTGTGTCACAAAGAGGGCTACTGAATTGTCATTTGATAACAATACCATTTTGATACTTTTTTTTTCTGGTGAGCATCTCCGAAAGACGGCCCTTGTGAATCCAACACATCCGGGAGAGAAGTCTGCACTCAGGGATCTACCCCTGGTTCCAGTCCAAACACGACGGTGACTAGGAGAATTAGAACTTATATTTTGTTTGTTAACCCACTTAATTTATTACTTGTAGAACTAAGATTAGTACAACTCTGTATAAGGGCCTATGTGTAAAATATATATCTGTGAAACTGAGAAAGAGTTTTCTTGATTTCCTGGGGCATCGGCAGGGCACACACACATATCAATCCTCTGCAGACAAAGGCGCCCTGATTCTTGTGCGAACTACCGCGGGCTGTCCGGTGAGTGACCCTTCTAACAAAAGCGGTTACAAATTGGCGACCAACGTTAGGCTAGCTACCCGAACCTTTGTGTGTGTGCTTTGTGGGTGTTCATCTTGGATTTCAAGAGAACCTTTCCGTCCGAGACCCCCCAGGACGCTAATTGGTTATGCGAGTGCCAGACGCATGTAATAATCTCTTTTTGCATTTTTTCAGCCCTTCATACCACCGTATAGCGGCATGCAAAAATACTAAATTTTAAATTCTAAATTGTATCTGCACAAATATTTGGTAAGTTTTGGCCTTTTCCTATTCGGAATTCTTGTTTATATGTTTATATGATTCTGTGTTTTGTCCCCTATTTTTTATTTGATTCGGTTTCACATTTATGTATTTTTAGCGTTATTTTTAGCCTTGGTGTAAAAAGTCACTTATTGTGGGTAACTTTTTTTCAACACTTTGTTAGACTACCTACTTACAAAGTGGGTGAGTAAGCTGTGAGCTTGAACTGCATATCAAGTTCTCATCTTATTATCACAATACCTAACTTTTATTAAGGTTATTGTTTTCTTTAAATATTTTGTTAAACAATTTAAATTATACTTGGTTATTTTAAAAACTAGTAACCTTTGTTTTGTGAAGTTAACAGTGAAACTGTTACAAATAATAGTGCGTGACTATATTGAGTGTATTGTGTGCCTTAAATCTGATAAAATTCATTTCAGAACATAACCTCCTTATAGGTTATAATATATATAGAAAATCTCTAGAAACTTACTCTGTAACAGGTACATTCGATCATTTCTAATCTTTTAATTTTTTAACTTTGTGAATTTGAAACCAATTTAGCATTAGTTTGTTTAAAATCTTGTAGTATAACTGTCTTACAGTTATAAGTGAATGTATGTTGAGTTATAACAACTTTGAGTGTTATGTATTGAGTGTTGTAAATAAGTTTAAACTTTTATTTCAATATTTTTACTTCCAACATATTGGTTATTTGTTTAAACTATAATATCTGTGTATGATTTAGTGTATATAGTTGAAACCAACCTAGCTATTCTTTTGTAGGCTTTGGTTGTGTTTATAACACTATTTAACCTTAGACTCTAAATCTTAACTTTGTATCATAACTTTGTATCATAACTTTGAATCTTAACTTTGAATCTTAACTTTGAACTTTGATTTTTTTTTCTGAATAACATAATGGCCCATTTAATCAAGTGCATTAATTACCTTAGAAAGGATGAACTTATTAACGAATTGTCTGCCGTGGGGATTTCAGCGAATCCGGATGACACAGTAACTAGCTTGAGGAGTGAGCTGCGCACTGCTTTGCGGCTTCTCCGGCGCGGCAGCATTAAAGCCAGCGCCTCTGTCTCTGCCTCTGCTGCTTCGGAGCTGTCACACTGCGAGCCCAAGGTTCAAGAACTTGAAGGAGCTCTTTCCTCAGGTGATTTCCTTTCAAATAAGTCTAGTCGCCACAAGGTAACATTGAGGGCTAACTATCTTCTGGCTAGGTTAGCAAGGAGTGGTTTCGACTGCCCCGAATTGATTGGTATACGGGCCCGGCTAGTTAAAATTCTGTCTGTGTCTGAGGCGGAGTCTGAATCTGACTCCGATGGTTCGGAGAAGGAGGCAGCTCTTGCCCCTGGTGACGGGGAGCACCACACCCCAGCAGAGCTGGAGCGGGTTTGTTCGATGTCACCCGAGGCTTCGTTTGCCCACTCAGCCCCAACCTTGGTGGTCAGGGATAAACCAGTTAACCTGAACTCTTTCAATTTAAAATTTGATGGCTCCTCATGTGTACGGGTTTTCATTGAGAGACTGGAGGAGCTTAGGTGCGCTCGGGAGGTCACAAAAGAAAAAATTCTCATGGCTTTCTCCGACCTGTTGGAGGGTCCGGCTTTGTCTTGGTTCCGCACCAACAAGGGCGAGTTCACTTCTTATGAACACATGTTGGAAGAGTTGAGGGAGAACTTCGATCTTCCTGACTATGATTATCGCCTCCGCAGGGAAATAAGACAGCGTACACAGGCCCGATCTGAGACTTTGGGAAACTTCATCTCTACGATGCAGGCCATGTTCTCTAGACTCTCGTGCAAGATGCCTAGTGAGGAACAGCTGGACATTCTTATGCACAACATTAGACCAGATTACATGAAAGAATTAGCTCTTCATGACGTTAGGTCCATCCTCGATCTGAAGCGATTGGGGAGGCGCCTTGAACTTGCTCGTACTAGGGCTGAGGCATTTGTCGAACCAGCTTTGGACAAAATGAAGATAACCTCAGACTTACATATCACAAAGAATAAATCCTCTCATAAATCTTTTCGACAGGTGTCTGCGGTGTCCGGTCCCTCCACCTCAAGCGAACCCAAGTGCTTTCGCTGCGGAGATTGCAGCCATCTTGCTGCACGCTGCACGCAGTCGAGAGAGGTGGTGTGCTTCCGGTGTGGTCGAAGAGGTGTCAGAATCCCGGATTGTCCCCGATGTAACGTCTCGCCAAAAAACGAGTAAGTCAGGGCCTTGCAAGGAGCCTACCAGTCGGTCTGTCCGTTCCTTCTCTGTCTGGTAATTACTCTGGTAAGGTCCTGTTTAATAAACGGGATAATGATATTAGACCGTATTTAGTGGTAAAGGTCCTAAACTTAAATGTTCTGGGCTTACTAGATTCAGGTGCGGCCTGCTCTGTGTTAGGCAAGGGTTCGCACCGCATCTTTTTGGAACTAGGGTTTGAGCTAGAAGGCATCAGCCCCACCTTTAGTTTATCTACAGCCGACGGCTCTAGTCTGTCGTGTATGGGCTGTATCTCACTTCCTGTTGAATATAATTCTGTTGTCAGAGTTATTAAATTCTATGTTGTCCCAGATATTACTACCGCCATGATATTTGGCGTTGACTTCTGGCAACAATTTCATTTGGGAAATAGATTGACCACTCGGGATGTCAATCTATCCCACTTTAGTGATTGTAGTCCTGTGGAATCACTGGCGCTTAACCATGGTCTGGAGGATTACGACAACTTGTCGGCTGATCAAAAGCGGATTATAAACAACATTATTGACAAATTCGAAACGATCAATACTGATAAAGTAGGTCTAGGCCGTACATCTCTTGTGCACCATGTCATTGATACGGGTGACAGCAAACCAATCAAGCAACGGTACTATCCGCTCTCTCCCTGTAAACAGAAAGCCCTGGAAGAAGAACTGGACCGGATGTTGGAGATGGGAGTAGTATCCCCTTCTCAGTCTGCGTGGAACTCGCCAGTGGTGATGGTGGAGAAAGCGAATGGTGACCTAAGACTCTGTCTTGATTCTAGGAAGCTGAATTCCGTGTCAAAAAGTGATGCATATCCCTTACCCTACATAAATCAAATCCTAGACCATCTCAATAATGCCAAATATCTATCATCTATAGATCTAAGTGCTGCTTATTGGCAGATCCCTTTTGACTCACCACAATCTGCTGAGAAGACTGCTTTTACTGTCCCTAGACGGGGTTTGTTTCAGTTCAATGTTATGTGTTTCGGGCTCGTCGGAGCTTCTGCTTCAATGCAGCGCCTCATGGACCGTCTATTTGGCCCAGAGTTTGACAACAGAGTCTTCGCCTTTCAAGACGACATCATCGTTGTGTCCAGCACCTTTGAGGAGCATGTGGATCTCCTACATAGAGTCCATCAGCGCCTCGGAGAGGCCGGCCTCACGATCAACATGAAAAAATCCCGTTTCTGCCGAAGCGAATTAAAATACCTCGGGTACTTTGTTGATAGACACGGCCTTCGGACTGACCCGGGTAAAGTTGATGTTATTCTCAACTATCCCACTCCTTCCAATCCTAAGGAGGTGAAGCGTTTCCTGGGCATGGCTGGGTGGTACCGACGTTTCATCAACAACTTCTCTAAGATTAGCAGACCTTTATGCAAATTAACTTCTAAAAATGTTTCTTTCATGTGGACACCCGAAGCGGAAGAGTCTTTCAACCTCTTGAAGTCCGCTTTGGTCTCTGCTCCTATTTTGAAAATGCCTAATTATTCTTTACCGTTCAGGATTCTTAGTGACGCATCCTCCTACTCGGTGGCGGCGGTCCTCACACAGACACATGAGGGTGTCGAACACCCGGTCGCGTATTGCAGTCGTTCTCTTAACAAGAGCGAGGTCAACTACAGCACCACTGAACGTGAGCTGCTAGCTGTGATCTTTGCATTAGAACAGTTCAGACAATACGTGGAAGGTCAGAAATGCACCGTAGTCACGGACCACGCTTCATTATTGTGGTTTCACAAGTTAAAGAATCCGACTGGTCGTCTCGCCCGCTGGAGCATGAGGTTGAGTCAGTTTGACTTCGACATAGAGCATAGGAAGGGTAAGGATCATGTTGTTCCCGATGCTCTGTCTCGAATACAGATTGGTGCATTGCATACCAGTGACACCAAAGACTCTTGGTATCTCCATACTTTTAACAGTGTGTTAAAAAACCCACGAAAATTACCGAACTTCGACATTCGTAATGGTGCACTATATAGGTTGTCAAGAAATAAATTTTCCTTGACATCTGATTTCAGTTGGAAACTAGTGGTACCTCAAGAGGATAGAGCATCCCTGCTCACCAAGTACCATGACCATGTCATGAGTGCCCATGGAGGCGTTTGGAAGACCCACAAACGACTGGCTCTCAACTACTACTGGCCTAAGATGTATCAAAGCGTTAAGGAATACGTGGGCAAGTGTGAAATTTGTAAGCAGTATAAACCTGTGAACACTGCCCGTCCTGGTCTCATGGGAAATCCAAAACGGGTGTCGAAACCTTTCGAAGCCATCTCTTGTGACCTTTTGGGCCCATTCCCTACCTCTAGCAAGGGAAACATACATTTAATCGTGGTCTCAGACTACTTCAGTAAATATGTCATGTTGTATCCTATACGGACTGCTACAGGCATAGCTGTTGCGAGATTCATCGAGAAGAATGTTTTCCTAGTACATGGTGTCTGCAAAACAATCTATATGGACAATGGCCCTCAGTTTGTTAGCAAACCCTTCAAGGACTTGTTGGTCAAATATAACGTGCCTAATGTCTACTATAACCCCAGGTATCACCCGCAGACTAACCAGGCAGAGCGAGCCATTCGTAACGTGGTGCAGGGGATTTCCTGCTACGTAAAGACTCATCACAGGAAGTGGGATGAGAACCTTGCAGAACTGCAGTGTGCCTTGAACACGGCAGTCAGCGAAGCTACTCGCTTTAGTCCATATTTTCTGGTCCATGGAAGGGAATTTATAGGAGATGGCGATCTTTATAGACAGGAGGAGATCTCTGCTCATCCCGACTCTGTTTCTGTTGACAGTCCTGTGTCGTTTGGCGAGAGGTTGAAGGAACTTCATCGTATTTACGACCAGGTGAGCAAACACTTAGGTGTCGCTCACCGGCGTAACGAAAAGTACTACAACCTCAGGAAAAGACCAATGGAATTGAAGGTGGGACAGTTGGTCTATAAGAGAACTCACTTCTTGTCCAATAAGGATAAGAATTTTACATCTAAGTTAGCCCCTAAATTTTTGAAATGCATAGTATCGGCAAAACGCTCGCCCTTGGTCTATGAATTATCAGATCTGGATGGTAAGAGTCTGGGAGCTTATCATATCAAGGACATTGTGAAGTACAGTGAAGAGGAGCCACTCTCTGTTCCTGCTCCACGTTGTATCAGTTCTGTATTTAAATCTTATATCTGACCATGAAGTGTGACATTGCACATCGTGCGTTTCCTTTTTAGCTCATACCTTTCTACACGTTATCCACATACGTGTATAGCTTGCAGCGACTTGGTATGTTAGTTAACTTATCTTATTTGTTTAGCAAATTTTAGATTTGTCCCGTATGGTTAGTATGTTGTTCTCAGTCAATGCGATCAACTCTCTCTTAGAAGTTAACTTTGTTGTTTTAGTATTTTAATTTCCTTCGCCCCCTGCTCAGGAAATTTCACGGGGGAGGGGGTACTGTAACACACTTTTTTTGCTTTGTTAGAATAACACAAAATTAATTAATCCCACAGAAACGATCTTGCTATTAGCGCCATCTTTGGGCAACATTGATTACTCCATCGCCTATTATCTCCCGCAAAGAGTCCTGTTTTCTCCAACTAGGCACTGGGTGGCGCTCATGTCGGGTTCAAATCGATTTTAATTTATTCTAGTTGTCTCTGAAAATGGCGTGATGTTTATCTTGTTTTGTAAGGGGGTAGGTTCGTTATATCCTATAGACCTTGAAATAGGATATATAAAGCCGGTCTCACTCATAGAAATTTCATTTCTCTTATTGTGTTATATCTTGAACTAAGTTTTGCTGTTGTTAGTTACTTGTGAAGATTGATTTTTATATAGTGCCCGCAACTTGTGGTGAGTTAATATATTATATCTGTAAACTGTATCTCGGCCTTATCGTGTGTTCTGGACGTGTATCTTAGAATATAATCTTTTTCACAGGGTCGCTTCGCTTGGTATAGTTTTTTTACTACCCTCGCCAGGAGTACCTGGATATTGCAAGAAAAGCCCCTCTTCTCATTTGAAACTCCACTGCCAGATACAGGCGAGTGCCAGTGGTGGTGGCCATAAAGCGCCGAACATACCTTAAGCAGTTACTGTGTCACAAAGAGGGCTACTGAATTGTCATTTGATAACAATACCATTTTGATACTTTTTTTTTCTGGTGAGCATCTCCGAAAGACGGCCCTTGTGAATCCAACACATCCGGGAGAGAAGTCTGCACTCAGGGATCTACCCCTGGTTCCAGTCCAAACACGACGGTGACTAGGAGAATTAGAACTTATATTTTGTTTGTTAACCCACTTAATTTATTACTTGTAGAACTAAGATTAGTACAACTCTGTATAAGGGCCTATGTGTAAAATATATATCTGTGAAACTGAGAAAGAGTTTTCTTGATTTCCTGGGGCATCGGCAGGGCACACACACATATCAATCCTCTGCAGACAAAGGCGCCCTGATTCTTGTGCGAACTACCGCGGGCTGTCCGGTGAGTGACCCTTCTAACAAAAGCGGTTACAACTTGTAAAATGCGCTTCCTTGGAAAACGTCGTATAAAATTAACGCATTAATAACTTAACATAACAATTATCTACTGGATACGATTTTAAACCCACGTACTATTATGGGTGACTGAGGAACCCTTACCTGTGCGTGGCCTGACACGTACTTGTTACCATGTTAACAGACATACACGCGGACGTAGTCGCATGCAATAGCTAGTTAGAGATAAATTACACACATGTTTTATTTATACAAACAAGTAACACAAAAGGTAAAGGTAAGGTAATGAAATAAACATAACATATTCGGGATTACGTGAAATTCGGGATGCCTAACTACAATCAGTCCCAATAGAGAGCTTTTCAGGTACGAAGGCTCTAACTGTGTCGGGTTTAGGCAACACAAAATAAATTAGTTGATTTAAACCTTCATAAAAGAATTAATTAGATAATCCCAAAATACATACAAAAATGTACTACATTTTGTTTTATTTAAAAAAGACAACTCCCGCATAAACAATGTACACCCTATATAGCGGGGCACCTTACAAACATACATTAAACGGACACAAAGAACACCCAGACCCAGAAAAATAATTTAAGAATCAAAATGTGTTATCTCGTTTGGGATTTGAATCCACAATACTTGGCCCAGTAGAAAGTGGCGACCGCTTAACCACTAGGCCAACTGTGCAGTCGGCAAGCACGGCCGACTGCACCAGTTCGCAAAACTAGTAGCTAACCCCAAATAATATTGGAAATCAAGGCTAACAAGAAATAGAAGACCTAATTTTCAGTTATAGAGCAAAGAATAAATATAATATATAAACTACTTTGAAATACGTATTCCCATTTGTATTACATTATCTCGACAAAATATAATCGTAATGTCATTTAAATACCCTACAAATAGAGTGAGATAAGAGCAATTCACCCGAGAGGTCCGAAAGAGATTATAATCATAGAATATAAAGCAAACCCTCGAGAACACCGTCAAAGATAAGTCCCCAAGGCAAGATAGCTATATAACGATAATATTAATATCTCTTTCCGGGGCCTTAGGTTCTATTAGGGCCACAGCACACTAGCTACTTTTAGAATCGACGATCGGCGATTTTGCGACTGCATCGATGCTGCATTGCGTTTTAGCGACTTTCTGTGTTCGATCGCGGTATCAAAATCGCGCGTCCTGCTGCACCATTCGTGACTTTCTGCGTTCGAACGCGGTATTGGAAACGCGCGTTTTAGTGACAGCTCAGATGCCTGGATCGCGTCGACTGTAGTGTTGTCTGTAATTTTCCGATTTGTAACTTTCATTACTTATATCTGTGATTTTTAATGATATTGCAGTATTCTGTAATCTGTGGTTTTGTTTACAAATAAAAAAAATTATGATAGTCAAGTCGTGTTAGGCAGACGCCAAATTGATGCTACCGGCATCCGAATGTGTGCGCAGAGTAGCGTTCAGCTACTGTGTGGCTCTTCTAAAAAGCAATTAAGCTCCGCGTTTGGCGTTTTTAAGTGTTCGGTGTGGAGCGTTCGGTCGCCGTATTTAGCTTCTAAAAAGCGACTAGTCGCCGATCGTTGATGCTAAAAGTAGCTAGTGTGCTGTGGCCCTTATTCGTTATATCTGTAATGGTTATAACGTCACACCAAGATTGTCATTCTAAAGGGGCGCGCGTCTAAATAAAATACAGAAAAAGCTTTCTAAATATAGTTTCACGAGTTAGTGCATGCTAAGATTTTTGTTGATGAAATCATCAACCATCAACAACCCAAAACGTCCCACTGCTGGGGCCGAGCCTTAACCTTTTAAGGCCATATGTTCCCTATCCTAAATATATCTATCCCAACTTTTATTTATATAAATGCGAAAGTAACTCTGTCTGTCTAACTGATACGTTTTCAAGCCTAAATCGCTAAACCGATTTTGATGAATTTTAGTATAGAGATAGACGGAACCTTGGAAAAAGACATAGGCTACTTTTTACGGCGATAACCTACATACACGCGGGTGGAGACATGGGCAAAAGCTAGTACTAATATAAAAAGAGGTAAGTTTGTGGTCTCTGGATCTACTGAACTAATTTTGAGAATTATATTACCAGTAGAATGGCTACGTTATATTTTGTGAGTGACATAGCCCCTAAATAAACCCGAAAAATCAATACTATAAATGTCCCCGTGCAGAGCCAGGGCGGAGGCTAGTCATGCATAAAACACATTTGAATTTCCATTTTTTATTAAACAAACCTTGCGCGGTGAACATGTACTGTGACACGTAGGCACTTTACAGAATACATGACACGGACACAAAGGTCACCCAGACTCAGAACAACAACTCGTAGATAACAAAAATGTAGGGGTCAGACCCTTAGGGTACGCGTTTATTGGCCCGCGCCGGACACACTGCACGCACGGCACGCAACGGATTTTTTTTTCTTTGTATAATTTCACATAGTACTGCGTCCACTATCCGCGCCACCCGCACCGAACGCCGGCATTTATGAGCAAGGCAAATCCGTTCAATTCGTTGAGTGCCGTGTGTGCGGTGCGTCCAGCGCGGGCCAATGGACGCGTACCCTAATACTAAGCGTAGGAAAAGGTGTATGAACTATCATTCTTGAAGTCAAGTTGTGAAAAAGAATAAGCAATGTAATCACTCGGAACTACCAGCATATAACATACAGCATGCAACATATTACAAAATAAAATCCTCTTCCGCGTCTGTTTGTGCTAAACTGAACAACCACTTAATCGGTAGTAGAGCCACGCTTATTTCAGCACGAATGGGCCGGCTCGACCGAGGCAGTACTACCGTCACACAGAAGACTTAATCCTATTAATGACAGTATTCTTGCTGTGGTATTTCGTTGGTGAGTGTGAGACCGGAGGCCCAATCATTCTGCATCATTCAACCGGCCTTAGGAGGCCGCGAGATTGATGCATAATTTTCTGACCAGACCGCCATGGTATGGGTCACCATGCTGTATTGCCTACACTCACAATGAGGATGGTGGCCCCTACTCCTGGATTCTACTCATGCTTTCCATCAGGCAGAGTAGAGTCACTTTGGTAAGCTTACATAAAACAAAAACCACTACACCGATTTAAAAGAAATTTTGTACCAAGATAGTGTAAAGGCTGAGTTTAACCGCGATATTAACCAACATAGACGCGGGCGGAGCCGCGGGTGAAAAATAGTTTATTATAATTTAGATCATGTATTTTTATTGCAAGACATAGTCCTCTCTTAAAAAGATTTTTTAGAGGTTTGTATAGTTTGTTTTGAGTTTTTTTTTTTTTGGTTAATGCCTACCAATGTGACTCCACCCTGCCTGATGGTAAGCATGAATGGAATCCAAGAGTGGGGGCCACCAGACTGCCTGCGATGCATGAAGTATGGCGATGCTGACCCAAACTATGGCGGCTTTGTGAAATGCTTTTTCACACCCCTCTTCAAGGACCCGGGATCACAATGGGAAGGAAACACGTGGGATAGTAGCGAGTTCCAGTTTTTAACCGCTCGGCACAGGAGAGAAAAGCTAAACCGTTTAGTTCCAGTGCGTATTTCTACCACTCTAAAGCGGTGACTTCCTTCTCTTTGCAGAATTGTTGTCGACCGAAGTTTTTCTCTTAGTCGGATGATATTACTCCGTAGACTAAATCAGTAACCAGACATATTAATAGGAATTTTAGTATCATAATCATATAAAAAATCTACAGCTCTACACTTTTTTTTGTAAGATAAGCCATCGCATTCGATCTCCGGCTCCTCAGTGAAACAGGAGCCAGGAGTATGTGGTATTTCCACTAGAAACACCCCGATGATCGACCTTTGGCCCCTGCTCCGGAAGGACCCGGACCAAGTTAATTCAGGTCTCTCCCCGCATTCGGTGCCATTCCAATTATCCAGCCCTATCCAGTGATAAAGCATTTCCCCCTATCAATCCTGGCGTGCCAGCCCGACCTCACATTCAAGATAGTCTTCACGTGCTGGTTTGGTCTTTATATGCGCCGAAATTCTTATAATGTCGAATTGTATGATAGGTGCAGAAATTTTCAATTTAAACATTTTCAGAGTGAAACGTAAACGTCATATTATAAACTAGTAGTACATTCAAAATGATGTAATAACATGGACCCTGACATAATTTAATTAAAGTTTTATGTAAATTCCTAGAAAAGGATAGTGTGGTGCTAGTTAATATACAGTAAACATTAAAGTACACCAACTAGCATCATCGTAATGAATTCAGGTCGCTACAAATATTTTGAAACTACATATTTTGACCGACCTCATCAACCGAGTCGACCCGAATAGACTCGATGGCGGAAACTCCCGAACGTACCGCTGATTTTAATCCATACTTCCATACTAATATTATAAATGCGAAAGTAACTCTGTCTGTCTGTCTGTTACGCTTTCACGCCTAAACCACGGAACCGATTTTGATGAAATTTGGTATGAAGATAGAACTGAACTTGGGAAAGGACATAGGCTACTTTTTACTGCAATAATCGAGATATAAAGGTTTTTAAATTTTTACCTAGGTGATTATAAAATACATAAATCGTAGATGTCAAAATGTATCACTGTTTATCTCCTGTCAAAACTTCACAGGTTGCTAGGCATAACACACTTGCATGGCAACCATAATGATAGTTTGTAAATGACATAAAGACCAGTAGAGCAGGGTAGATAATTTTTGAAAACAAAATTATAGTACGATGAAACCCATTGAAAAAGGAAGAGAACATTATAAAATCTGCGATCTGAGGGGGGTCGGGTAGGGGGGGTAGGTTTTCGGGTCCTCCTCGGACGGGGCGTGAAAAAACATCTCACTAAGCCGCCATAGTGTGGGCCGCCATACATTATTGTCTGCATTCGCAGCAAGTGTGGTAGCCCCGACTCTTGGATTCTGCTCATGCTTTCCATCAGGTAGGGTAGAGTCACTTTGAATGGCTAAATATATAAAACAAAGGGTAAATTGGGAATAAGGCTAGGAATGTCAAAGGGTAAAAAACGGTTTATCTCAATTTCCGGCAAAACTACAAGTCCTATGAAAAAAAGTTAAATGGCAAAGTTGTAGGTAATTAAAAGATCTACAACTTTTTAGGGTTCCGAAGTTTATGACTTCGAACCCTTATAGATTCGTCATGTCCGTCTGTCCGTCCGTCCGTCCTCGACTTACCATCCAAACTGTAAGTGCTAGAAAGATGCAACTTTGCATGAATATGTATTGTAATTACGTCGACAAAGTGCTACAATAAAATTATGAAACATATTTTTATTTAGGGTACCTCCCCGACACGTAAAATGTGGATGCTTTTTTTTTCTCGCGGCTACCCCATCATGTGGGGTATCATTATATAGGTCTTTTAAAAACATTAAAGGGTTGTTAAGACGATTTTTTGATTTAGAAATCAGTTTGCGAGAAATTCCACTTTAAAGGCCACTTTTTTGTAAAACGGGGCATCCTCCCCCTCTAAAAGCTAAACGGCCGGCTCAAAAAATCTGGAAAAATTCGTGATAGTGGTCCATATAATGAACTTTAAATGAAAACTATAACGAATTAGATGACTTTGTTAGTTCAGGAGTTACAGAGGCTTAACTTCTACAATGTACTTACTTGGAAAACGTCATACAAAATTAACGCATTAATACGTAAACATAACAATTATTCATTGAATACAATTTCTAATCCACGTACCATTATGGGTGACTGAGAAACCCTTTCCTGTGCGTGGCCTGACACGCACTTGGCCAATTTTTTATTTACACTTTTTTTCACTTAACCTCAAATTATAAGTGAAAAATTAAAAAAACTTTTTGGTTTTCTATTTTATCTTTTACAAATAAAATAATTTTTAAACGAAGTTTAGTGAAAACTTACCTTTTTATGTCCCGAATACACTGTAATTTTTTTGATTTGAAATATTCAATTTTTTCACACTATTTCGACTTTTTTCGAAAAATTGGGGTGTTTTCTGTTTGATGAAATCTCTACTTTCCGATGGTGTAATCCCTACTAATATTATAAATGCGAAAGTAACTCTGTCTGTCTGTCTGTCTGTCTGTTACGCTTTCACCTAAACCACTGAACCGATTTTGATGTAATTTGGTATGAAGATTGAACTGAACTTGGGAAAGGATATAGGATACTTTTTATCGCGAAAATTAAGGTAGAAGGGTTTGAAATAGGGGACGAAAATTTGTGTCGAAGTTCCTAATTATCAAACATAAAATCATGTAAGACGAATTCCACGCGGGCGAAGCCGCGGGCGGAAAGCTAGTATTTCATAACCCCGTTATAATAAACTCAGATTTTTCATTACGCATGTTTTTCGCCTTATTAAAAAATAAATCTTATGGATATTAGTTTAAAGTTACATTTTTCTTGTTATTTTAATACTAATCACATGTGCCAACAAGTTGGATGTTAACAAAATTAAATGTTAAATTTCTCAACTAGATACTCAAATAGATACATAGGTATAGGTTGATTTTTTGTATTATTTTTTATTATTATTGACGTTTAATATTATAAATGCGAAAGTAACTCTATCTGTCCGTCTTTCACAGCAAAATTACTGGACCTATTTAAATGATGAATTTGGTACATATATAATCTAGTCTAAAAAAGGACATACCCTAATATTTACCTAGATATAGGCAGAGCCGCGGGCGATAGCCAGTCATATTATAAATACTGGTATTATAAGTGGCCCGCTTATAACTTATGGTTTGGTTTCAGAGGTTTTGTTACACAATGCCATTTATATTATAAATACATAAATACTTTTTTTTAAATTAATACATACTACACAGAAAATTCCGAACCAAATATCTGTAGATCATACAAACATTGTCCGACTTAGGATTTTGACCCAAAATCTCAAACATAGCAGTCATATACAATACCAGTGCGCCGCCGAGGCATTGTAACATTTTACAATTTATACACAAACATTTTGTCAAAAGGAAAAACTCTAAGATAAAAATATAAATCGGAAAAACGGGTTAGCATAAAGACACATTATAATAAAACTATTGACATGTAAAAAGGACCGCCATCGTCCTATTTATAAGAAATGACGCAAATTCCTATCCTGAACAAACTACATTAAATTTCTCCGCATAATACCATATAAGCTCTGAACGGGTGACACTCGATATAAAAACGTAGTTTGTTTTCATCACGATCCAGTTTTTTATGCAAATATATTGGAGTTTTAGACTTGGATTATTCATATCCGTAATACCAATTTGGACGGGCTTTTCCAATATCAACTGAAAATTGTCCCTTTATATAGCCAAAGCTTCTCGGCAGACAGTTTCTCGAATTGGTAATGAGAAATGTTTTGAAACAGGATTGAGATAGATGACTAAAGTAGTAAGTGAAAGTCAGTAGGCATTGATAGTATTTCCATGTGTATCCGAATTCCGCCTGGCCCTCGTGTGTAACTTAGTTTTCTTATTTAAATTGTCTGGAATTTCATTTAGTCCATCAATAAAACAAAATAATAATAAATAAAATAAACATTTCGGACATCTTACAACGCCATCTAGTCCCAAACTAAGCAGAGCTTGTATCATGGGTACTAGACAACTGGTATAAATACACAAACATTCTTTTTTTTATAATTACATACATTTTATACATAGAAAACACTCAGACTCCGAAACAAATATTTGCGGATCACACAAACATTTGTTCTGACCCTTGAATCGAACCCCAGACCTCTTGATCAGCAGCCGCAAACGCTAGTCACTTGACCAACAAGGCAGCCGAATGACCCAACAACTTCAAAAGAAAAAATAAACGGTGTAAAAATATTGATTATAATTAAAATTGTTACATTTCTTGGGAAAGTTTAAGTGGAGCATGTGAGTGAGTCGAGAGCCGTGAAGATAAACCTAGGAGATAGGTCTATGGAAACCAGATCACAAGTTATGCCTATGAATAAAATTTCGGTAGGGAAAGAGACAATTTAAAATCATTTCGTTTAAAAATACGATAAAAGAATTTCAAATGATAAACCTAGTAAACTTGAAATAATATAACTAACATATCCTAAAGCATGGTGAAACTAGTAATCGTAATTATATAAGAAAATCAGTGGACAACTTTAATTGAAGTGTATTTTAAACCAGAAAGTCTATAAATAAATCATTAAAAGTCCATTATTTTATGTTAGAAACGCACTAATATATTTTTTACAATAGCTATTTTCATATAACAGTTATTAAATACCCTTAACATTACGCCATAAATATACTGTCAATTTTTTATATATATTTGAGTGAAATCTTAAAAAATCCTGCATTAAAAAGTCCTTAATACTTGTTGTCTTTTACTTGGTCTCGTTTAAGGGTACTCTCAATTCGAATTCTGCCACTACATTACGTAAACATTTTATATTTTTTAAACTTGTGGAATTTGTTTCGTAAAGGATTATGAATAATGTATTAAGTCTCCTTCTACAGCTAACAGGAGCATGTACTTGTGGTCAATTTCATTACATCTGATGTGGTGAAACTCCAAATTCTCTTTAAACAAAAAGTACTTCCATTGATGTAAACAAAAGCTTTTGTGCTGATCAAAACTTTACCACAAACGTTCAAAAGGTTTTTCCAATTTAAATTTTTACCAAAGCTATCAGACAGGTATAGTAAACTTTTAATTGGGGGCCAGCGAATATCAATTACAGAAATGATATTCAATATTTACAATACAATTTCAATTGTGTGTGTTTATTCTTTATTTTTGACTGCCTTCTTTGTCTAGTGGTTAGCGTATGTGGCTGCTGATCAAGAGGTCTCTGGTTCAAATCCCGGATCGGACTAAATGTTTGTGTGATCCACAAATATTTGTTTCGGAATCTGGGTATTTTCTATGTACAAAATGTATGTAATTACCTACAAAACCTATTTTTATGTATTTATACCAGTTGTCTAGTACCCATAATACAAGCTATGATTAGTTTGGTACTAGATAACGTTGTGTGTAAGATATCCGAAATATTTATTTATTTCAAACCGTTTTTTGTAAGTTGGTACGTAGTCATTAAGATTTTATTATCTAAACTTGAATGATAAAAAATTTGAACTTATATTTATGAAATCTATAGTTCAACCTTCGGTCTATTGTATAAATACTTTCACTCTTCAAAATGACTATATAAATCTAAATAAAATTGATTGAATAGTATTTTGCCTGTTTAATGGTAGCTTTTCCGAATTCCACAGACAAACGTATGGAATAAACGTATATGGCTATTCAAGCTACGAATACTTAGTAACTGGCAAGAAATGTGCTTGCTTTTCATCTTTAAATTTTGCGTGATGACCCCATTTCATTCAGATAATTTAAGAAGAAAAGTTTTATTCCACCGATTAAAAAGGTTCTCCATTAAAAGTAAATTCAAGAATTTTTCAAACGCTCCGTAATAAAGTAGGGTGAAATAGCAAGTTAACGGAATACCGGACTTTTGAGAAATGGCCCGTAAGGACTTAATTTATGACCCGACTGTTCAACAATGCCTTTTATTCGAGAAAGACAAAGATAGGTCTGTTTGGCAATTTAAATTTATTTTTTAAATTAACAATCAGCTTGAAGGGCAAAACAAATAATAAATGAAAAGATAAATTGAGAAAAGGTCATTTATTGTTTTACTGCATTAACTTAGATGATGTATATGTATGACTATATTTTCATAGCCAATATTATTAACAAGATTATTTGGGGTTGGCTCTTTGTTCAACCGGTTTTTTTACCTGAATATCCTCTTGATCCTGACCTGACCTGACCTCTTGATCGGCCGTCGCATACGCTAACCACTAGACCAACGAGGCAGACGAGGTATGTACGTGACATTTAAAAAAACTTTTAATACATTACTGTTTCTTCATTTGACTACCAACCGCATGATATTATTTTTAATATATCATTTTGTCTCACAGTCGTTGCTGATTAAGATTTTTGAAATAAATAGATATTTCGGACTATATTATAGTATTTTTTATATAAATATTTAAGCCTACCAAAGTGATTCTACTTTGCCTGATGGAAAGCATGAGTAGAATCTAGGATTAGGGGCCACTACGCTCATTGTGAGGGTAGGCAATGTAGCATGGTGATCCATACCATGGCGGCCTGGTTAGATCCAATACCATGGCGGCCTGCTTCATTCTGAGAATGATGCAGAATGATTGGGCCTCCGTTCTCACACTCACAGAGTGTATCCTAATAATGACGCAAGATGTTCTTCTGTGTGAAGGTCAACGGTCGAGCCAACCCTTTCGTGCTGAAATCAGCGTGGCTCCACTACCGAACAATAATCTTGTTAAAATATTGTCTATAATTTTCAGTACGTGCAGAAGAGAGTCTAATGAAGGTCTGGCGATGCGATACCCTCGGCACCACCACGTGCTGCGGCGACAGGGTTCTTCCACCAGGCGGCGCTGAGGCAGCGCGCATCCACGCAAGTCTGCGCGCGCCGCTAAACCGTCGGTGCCTGGCAACGTAACAACGGAACATACGAGGAGAAGACCAAAACGTCAATCACACCGTCGTTATTTCTGATTGTAAATGTAAATTATTCAACACCAAACACAGCCTACTCTCTTATTGAAAGAAAATCCTTTTGAATAGAGTAGGAGAGGCGAGGAAGGCCGCCTCAAAGGCAACCAAAATATTTTATCGATACGACTTCTTTTATCTATAAAAGATGTCTCGGTTTAAATTGAAACAAAATCAATCACGTATCCTTTCATCAAAAGACTAGTATTCAAATCATCTAGATTTTATAGACAAAACAGTATCTAGTCACAGACGAAAGTTAATTTAGTTGAATCTAAGTCTTTCAATCTTCGTTTTAGTGTCTCATCAATTTAGCTTTAGTCTAGCCGTCTCGCCGTTGCTTACATTAAAACCGAAGAATCTCTGTATACCCCTAGTTTTAATACTTGTCTCATTTCAATAATTACAGCCAGTAAATTCTAATTTAGTTGATTCCATGTATTTGAACTTATATAATCCGTGTGGTGACGGATTAAGAATACAAAGTGTCACCACCCCTATTCATTCCATGGGTGTCGTAAGAGGCGACTAAAGGAAGAAAATAAGCAGCTAACATCACTGCCAAGAGAAGGAAAACTTGAAACAAACCCTTTACCAACCCGTATGGCCAGCGTGGTATAGTAGGCCAAAACCTCCTTTCAAAGGAGAGGCCTATGTAAGGCAGTGGACTGTTGAAGGCTGTTGATGATGATGATGATGATGTATTTGAACACTGTAATTAGTATACAAAACATTGATCACTTTTTGACATTCTGTTTTTGGCGGTTATGACATCACGCATCAGGCAATAGATAACAACGTTTCGTGGGTTAGCTAGTAATCTGTAGGTACTGAAATAAGGTCCTTTTTTAGGCACAGATGCGTTTTTTAGTCTAGTTTTGCTACAAACCACGGTGTTATGACGACCCGTGGGTGGTCTCCACACGTTAAAAAAAAGTGTCAGATAAGATCAAAAAGATGTTTTTAGAATAGAGTTAATGCATTGGTAAAGTGCAATTGTTAAATACCATATAATTCTAATGTTCAACTTTTTTCGCTTTCTCACCATAAATTCATAACAATATTAATGTCAAGTTATTTGTTATTGTTTCAAGCTCCATAGATTTTTGAAAAGTGTTTTGTAGAATTCTTTCCTAATGTATCATGTGCCTTTCACGTTTCTAAATAAATAAATATTTCGAACATGTTACAGACAACGTCATCTAGTCCCAAACCACAGATTACTGAATAGTTACTACGTAACCCAAACTAAGCAGATCTTGTATTATGAGTACTAAACAACTGATATAAATACATAAACATACATGTTCTTTGTAAATGCATACATATTACACATAGAAAACACGCAATCTCCGAAACAAATATTTGCGGATCCCACAAACATTTGGTCCAACACGGGAATCGAACCCGAGACCTCAAGCACAGCAGTCACATTCGCTAATATTACGCCACCGAGGCAGTCAAATCTGGAAACAAATCAATAAATCTGTATCTTGTTTGTATCCTAAGTATTCATGAATACATATTTGTTAAGTCCCCCGCGACACATACATTTATAATAAGAGTTGTCTTTTTATAGGAAAAAACCAGGATTTCTACTTCGAGCTCTCATTCTTCATATACTGTTTACATGTATCAGTTTGAGAACTTTAGTAAGCCACCAGAAAAAAAACAATAACGAAACATGCGCTTAATTAAAAGGTAAAAGTTTCGGTATGAGGGTGAGTGAGAGGGTGTTACGTGAATGTTACTTTTGTTGTACCATATGACAATGTAAGGTTCATTTTTAGGGTTACGTAGCCAAAAGGCAAAAAACGAAACCCTTATAGATTCATCATGACTGTCTGTCTGTCTGTCTGTGCGACCGTATGCCACAGCCACTTTTTACCGAAACTATAAGAGCTATACTGTTGAAACTGGGTAAGTAGATGTATTCTGTGAACCGCACTAATATTTTATATATCGGCGCAACACAACATTCAACGACCTACGTCATCGCTGCACGTGTTCTCAAAGACGTAAACAACTCGCAACGATCGACCGCCCCACTACAATGCCTATAAAAAGCCGCCCGCTGCAGCGGAGCGATGATTCGTTTGTCTGCGCTCGGAAGGCAAACACCTAACTTATTGTGAAATATTCAAAGCTGTGTAATCAATACTAATTAAAAGTGAATTCTTGTTGAAGTGAAGTTTATTTTAAGTTATTTCTGAAAATGAAATACTCCAATAATAATAATAATCGTAATGACGTCACTGTCCTTAAAAACATTACCGGGCACACCGTTCCGTCATATACAAAAATAAAAAAAATAAAAAAAATTTGGGGACCCCATACTTAGAAACATAACATAACTTGACATTAATATTGTTATGTACGTCATAAATTGTAAATTGCAATTTCCCTTTCATTCAATCAATACACTATTATTAAAACATCGATCACAGTTACAACGAACTACAAGAACTTTTATATGATGTTACTTGCGGAACACTTCGTGGGCGAGTCCGACTCGCCCACGAAGGGTTCCGTTAACATCATTTTTATTTATATTTAGGCCTACCAAACTCTCTACTCTGCCTAATGGAAAGCATGAATAGAATCCAGGAGCATGGTGACCACAGATAAAAGAAACACAGGAGATTAGGTTTGTACACAAATTTATTCGTGTTCAGATGTCTCCGCGTTTCTCCCACTTCCTTCACTAACACAAAACCAAAAATTGTAAGCACGGCACACAAGCTCGTATTTCTCCCGCACACAAAGAAACTTACAGCAACACCAATAAACCCACTAATATAACACATTCAAAAAGAGGGAGGCGCATCTACCTGTAGCTACGGATTCCGAATAAACACACATGTGTGCAAATTATGCAACTAGTAATGTTAAGTGATAATCATAGAAAAATATCGATTGAACTTCAGTTAGCTATATTACCTACTCTTTCTCCTAAAGATTTCATTGACTGTGAAAAGCAAAACTAAACAGGAGTTTAATTCGAACATATTCTATACAAGCGATGTTTTATCATAATTGGAATATTAACTAACTAATTACCAAGAAACAGGATATCAACTTCTCGAATCTAGACTAGAACACAGGTAAAAGTGCAAGAATTTTATTGATAAGGGTTTAATTAACCAGTAAAATGTAAATATTTATTTAAAACTTGCCGCTTAGACAGTTTAGGTGTTGCGTTCTTAGTACAGTAGTGTAATCTTACGTTTGCATATTTTTCCATTACGGCTTTTATTAGTATTATTAAATGGTTAATCATTGGCGATTGATCGTATTGGTGAAAATTTATTGGGACCAGCAAATTGTGTCATTTTTTGTTACGAACCAGCTTGAACCCCTTCCTGTCGCATTTATCCACATTTTTTTAAGTTTTTGATCCTTCGGATAGCTAAAATTTTAAAAATAAAAGCAAGGTATAATTATGCTTGAGTACCACAATAAATTAAAAATCTAAACTTTTTTATTTACACTTTTTTTACGTTTACATAAATTATAATATTATAATTTATTATCTTTAATAATCATGCGTACTTAATAGGATCGTATAAAATATCGACAATCATAAATATCACAACACATCTCTAACACAAGCCGGCCGGCAGCGGCCGCATCCCGAAACTATCATGTGATTGAGAGTATCAATAAAACACTTATCCATTGCGCTATTAGACCAGCCGATTCATTGATCGATTCGCACTAAGTAAGCAATGGTTTTAAAAGTTTTTAGTTCCTAAAGAAAACGATTGATTTGGTATTTCATCATATTTTTAAAATGTTTTAATGAATTCAGTATGAAAAACTATAATATTATAGTACTTATATATGAAATTAGATGCCACCTTTCTTGTAATTTACAATACAGCTGTTATTTTTGCAAACAATCGCTGAACAACGCGGCATTTTGTAAAAAATCATGAGCAGTGAAGACGTCGCAAGTTGGCATTCGACTAATGTCCGAAAATGGCATCAAGCCGCTTTGAGGCCAGATGCGTTCGCAAGCGGCACGCCTCAATTGCATATCTCCTGTGTTTCTTTTATCTGTGATGGTGACCCATACTATGGCGGCTTAGTGACATGCAATTATCGTAGACGAAAGTTTTAAAACTCCATGCCAATTGATGCAAAGCTACATTTCAATACCCAAAAAAACTTTTAACTAAAAATGGTTTAAACTTAAAAAAACATACCTTACAAAGTGGGATTTAAGAAAATATTATAATCTTTTTTCTATGTTATACTTGAAAAATCAAAGGAAAATTCAGGACATAACAATTACTGGAGGAGGCCTTCACCCACATAGGGATTCCCTTTATTTGAGTGTTATACATATAAAAATCTCATACATATATATGTATATATAAGAAACACTTATTTAATTTAAATTGTGTAATGCATGTTTGAATCAACAATCATGAATTAATAGATTACTAAAAAATATATACTATAATCAAATATATTGTATTGTTAAATGAAATGTACTATTAATAAGGGAATGAAATAAAGGCTTTATTATTATTATTATTATTATACTTGAAAAGAAAATATTTGGTTATTTTACCGCTGTTCTACTCGTATAATTCACAACATCAGCAGGTTTATATGTGCTACGACATGCCACCTCACACGCATTAGTAGTTAAGAAATAAAGGCATAAAAATTAACAACTCACTTCGAATTAACACTTACTAGAATAAACATTCTATTTCGGGATATATATCACAACGCAATAGTGTGTTAATCAATCGAGGCACAAAAACCTTTCACGAGCCGACATTTTACGCAAACACTCGGCAAATAAGACTTAGCTTACCTTCAAACAAAAACAAATAAATTACAATCGCGTAAGCCGATCTTCGTAAGAGATCCTACAACATTTGTATTCAACGTAAGTATACAACTTTTACACGTCAATATTGAGCATTTGACTAGAGATTGCTTGGTGAACTAAGCTTGGCTGTAATCCATTGAACGGCATTTATGTAAACATATAAAATAGATGTGGATACTGAGTATTGGACTGGTACATATATTTATAGTCGCTAAACGAACTATGGAAAGAGCTATGTTCGTCTCTAAAAGACAAAATTGGAAACGAATTGATCTGTCAGAGAATCAAGGTAATCGATATAGGCCTGAAAGTTAGTTAAATGGCAATGGGCTGGTCATATTTGTCGCAGAACCAATAACCGATGATCAATTTTAGAATTTCTAATTAAAGGTTTATGTTCTTCAATGAGTTCATACAGTACCGCAGAAGTTCATTTTCTTGTAGTTATGCGAAATAATTCTAGTTGCATGTTCAACATATTGTTATAATATTTCGTTCAATAAAGTGTACCTATAATACATTCTTAATGTTTCTATAAAATCAACAAGCTTTATTATACTCATATGTTGTGATTATACGCCAGATATCTAGCACCGCATGAACTCATCTGTAAAATCAAATAGCGAAAGTATTCGAATTGTCATCACATAATAAACAAAAATCTTGATTGCGGAAATTAAAATCTGTGCAAATGTGCGATGTCGTATTAATAGCACCTTTTTTGTTAAATGGTTTAGGGAAGGCATAAATAAATGGCCGCTATTCTTTACCCTTCCATATTTTAAGCGTGGTTCAACATTAACAATGCCCTTTTGGTGCGAACAAAAATATATTATCAAAATAACACAGTATTTCTTAATGAAACCTCGGAGTGGTTATCAAACTTTGGGTCATAACTATGAGAAAAGCAATGAGTTTTTATCACAGCAACTTTACATCGAACTTGAGCGAGAGATTAGAAAAAATCTGAAGGATAGAAAGAGACAGAAATGTAGCACACAGGTGTTTTTCATAACCTTAGTATAATTTTCTGTGTGGTGCGTGTGGAATACTAATACCAACCTTGGTCGTGGCAAATGTGGATTATTTTCTCCGTGTTAACCTTGCGCGGAGTAAAGGTAACCGATTGTAGGTACTCATAAATGAATTCTGTTACTTGACAGAAGCTCGGCATCAAGAAGGAATCTATCAAGTACATGTCAGGTTGCTTTGAAATCTATCACTATACCTAACATTATTTTAAAACGACTTTACGAATGTTGTTAAGTGGACCGAATATATTTGCATATAACACGATATCTATACATTAGTTTTTGAATCGATTTCAAGAAACTTTTGAAATGAAATATTTAAGGACCAGTAGTTATTGTTGCGTCGTACGTTGCCTTGCTATTTGAAAGTTTTTAAAAATATATTTAACCCTACTAAAGTGAAGTAGAATCCAGGAGTAGGAATCAAGTGTAATGTAACTTGTAATACGGTGTGGCGACTCTGCGAATATCTGAGGCTGACCATTTACATCATAATATATCAAAGTAGCTGCGCCCCGCGGTGTTACCCGCGTATTTTCGGGATAAAAAGTAGCCTACATATGTCATTATCCAGAAATCATTTTTAAATTAGCCATTTACAAACTATCATTATGGTTGCTATGCAAGTGTGATAAGAATAGCACCCTGTAAAGTTTTGACAGGAGATAAACAGTGATACATTTTGACATCTTATGTATTTTTATAATCACCTAGCTTTCACCCGTGTATCTCGATTATAGCAGTAAAAAGTAGCCTATGTGTTATTCTGATATAAAAGCTATATTCCTGAAAGATTCATCCAAATCCGTTTAGTAGCTTTTGCGTCAAAGAGAAACAAACATACGTACTCACAAACTTTCGCGTTTATAATTTTAGAAGATGCATTCTGTGTTTGTTTGAAAGTGGTTGTACAATAACCTTAATTTTAGTACATGTAATCTAGACCAAGTAAATAATGTTTCGACTGTGAGCAAACCATAAATAAATATACTCATTATTTCTACAGAATGTTTAGAGATATGAATAAATTGCACTTCTAACAGTTGGTTCAATCTCAACTTGTAGATTTCATTCTACCTTTAACAAGCAATTTCTTCAGAAGAGACGTGGGGAAAAGTCTGGCGGTGTTGGATAGTTAAAGTAACATAATAAAGCTTATCAATACGTGACACGTAGTCTTTTTTGCTGTGGAGGAGAATTGTTTGTCTCCAGGTTACGCAATGTCACAATGTCTAGAAAACGTGTCACCGCCATTGAGTTCCTTCATTTTATTTTTATTTTATTTTATTTATTAGATACAGAAACACACAACAAACTAAAGACATACAAATAATATATATATTATTACAGTTTACAATATTTAGTTCTGAAGTCCAATTACAACTGTATACAGCTTTCGATTCTATTTTAATTCGTTGAAAAATTACCAGACTCTCTCTCTCCTTACTGATCGCGGTCCTAAATTCTACAAACGTATTGAAAAAAATATAATAATATCACAAAGTTGTTGTTCTTATTGTACGCACTGCTTTGCTACGTAGTATTGAGATTATGTTTTACATACTTTGCTACAATACGTCCTCGCCACGTCTCTTCTGTATAAACCGCTCCCAAGCGTACAATTAAAAATGAGTGATACAGCTTATGACACGCATTATATCAACAATCCATAACGTCCACCACCAGGCTCGGGTCTACTCTCAAGACAGGGTTAAGGCCATACGTCCCTACGCTGGCCGAGTGCGGATTTGGGCCCTTCAAGATACGCCGTGGCCACGTCAAAGGCTTCCAACCAAACTTTATCGACTGCTGATCGTTTCCTACCTACAGCGAATTTACTATGTTATCTATTGAACACGCGAACATTGCGAATTCATTGCAACACACGATAACATGAGGTACGCCCGCCACGCGACACAAATTAATGAGAAGTTCAGTTCATTATTAATAAACTGACATCTTCTATTGGGTATAGTTATAGACTCATGATCGGCATATATTAACACTTTCTAGACTGAAAGTGTCAGCCACGCGGGACAAGTATAACTTACTCAAGAACCTCACTCAACCCTACTCACCTTCAGCGGGTAATTTGATATGATTTCTTATATCGAGAAGACACTACCCTTATCTGGACACATGTCATTTAAATGTGTCTACTGCTAGCCATACTACTGACTTATTGGATGGTTATTACTTCACTGACCTTGTCGAGTGATTTGGAAATATCAAAAGGTAAGAATGAGACAAAAATATAACACACCTATGTAAGATGAACCGTGAAACTTCGTCTGTTGTGGCGTGACGTTGAGTATGCTATAGCTTCCCTCGATCAATTTATAATTCAACTAGCTCTTGTCCACAGCTGTGCTCACGTCCATGTCAGTTCTCGCGGTAAAAAGTAGCCTATGTCCTTTCTCTGGCTTTAAACAGTCTAGATACAAAATTTTATTTAAATCCGTGCAGTAGTTTTTGAGTTTGTATCGAACAGCAGACATAGCGGAGGACTTCATTTTATGATATGTAGTGATATCCAACACAAAGATAAATTCAATACGAACCAGTAGTTTCTGAGATAAACGTGAACACCAAACAAACAAATTCATAAGAATGAAATTCTTCTACTTTAAATATTGGCTAAATCACTATATTTTTAAATGTTACCTATTCTAAATTTACCTATACTCAACATATTGTATTGATTTAAAGACGTGGCATACCATATAATTTAAAAGGTCGTATCCGAGACCTGGTATTATAAAACCCAAGTTTCCTTGTGAAGTGCCGTTGAACATCACATCGTTATTAGCTATGTACCAGCCAAATGCTCAAGTTTCCGCCTTCGGGGAAGACGTAAGAGTTTTATTGTTTGGCCTCAAGGGTATTTGGTTTAGGATGAACTAAAGTGGCGAGCGGAGAGTGTTACGTTTTGTAATACAACTTTAAAAATGATGTTTGGTTAGAAGATATAGAAGGGCGCTGTTTGGTTTCCTTTGCAATAAAATTTACGAGTTTATTAAAAAAGTCGTTGTATCGAGTAGCGTGGAATCCTGATGAATTTGATTCGTCGACAGATTTGTTTTCGTTTTATAACCAGACTATGGAAAACATACTCATAAATTATTAGATACGATCACATACATAATAATATATACGTATTTCCACCTATTAATAATAAGAAGTGTATGTGGGTGCAGTATAAAAGGACTAAAATATAAACTAATTTACACAACATTGTTGCAAGAAGAGTACAAATATAGATTCACGCCTATTTCCCAGAGGGGTGGACAGAGACAATTGACCTCCACCTACTACGGTTCTGACACACCTCTTTTGCTTCGTCTGCATTTATCAATCGCTGCATGCATGCTCGTTGGGTTCCTAATCTTCACATGTCTCCTTTTTCAGAACATTACCAATTTAGTCGATAAATATTCACCGTAGACGATGTGTTCAAAAAATGATAAACCAACCCGTCTAGCATATTCAATGAAAAATTTCACTGTGCGATAGTGGAGGGTAATTTAGGCTGCTTTTATTTTATAAACTAGAAAATTTTACATTTTTGAACTAAATTTAAACTTAGTTTTTAATTTATAGCGAGACTTATGCGATTTAAATTATATTTTCTAAATTCCGACGTATTATAATTATATTTCCTATTTTCCTTGGAAGGCCCGTACGGCGGCGGCCGGTGGGACGACCAAGATACTGCTTGAAATATGAGATTGCCCGAAATATGAAAGAGATCAAAGTGCCCGATAAATCTGAACTGGCACAGAATAGAAAAGAATGGCGCATTCTACTGTCGGAGGCCAAGACAAACTTTAGGTCGCTGAGCCAGCGAAGTAAGTAAGTAAGAATATTCCGACGTTTCGAACGGGTTATTCCGCATTATGTGTCAAAGTAACGAAAGTTTAAAAAAAGTATTAAGATACTATTTTCAAAGACTATTATACAATGTTTAAAATACATGCTTTTTTTTTTGAATTCGTGGATTTTTTACGCTTAATTAAAAAAATGCATTCTGCACGCCTTTTATCTACATAAACTATAAGTGTGCGAAATTTCATACTCCTCCGTTCGCGTAATTTTCGTAAAAAAGAAGTACAAAGTTTTTTTGTTTTGAAAGAAAGAAAGAAAGAAAATACGTTTATTCTGACATATACAGGGCAAAGCAATTCACAGTTTAAAAACAGATATGGAACAAAAGCAATATTCTGCCCTGTGCTATGCCAGAAAAGGCACCTATCTCAGCATATTGCTGTAGTCAGAGTGACTGCAGCGCTGGTATTACGATAGGGCCTGCGCCCGGTGTCGTCTGTCTGTTCGTGTCTGGTGGTGTATATTTATGTATAGTGTGTTGATTTAAAAAATAAATGAGTATTAAAAATAGATGCATTAAAATGTGGGAGTTTTAAAATTTAGATTGCGACTTAATAAGGAGATACCGCGAAGCACAGCTAGTATTAGTTAATAAAGCTTTGCTAAAAGTGAAATTCCTATACCATTTATTACGCACTCAACGAGTTAGTAGTACACTCATAGATATGAAGAGGACCTACTTGTCAAGATTAACTACCCTAACTAGTTTATGTTCACAAGTGGAATTACCTTGGAATTTTGTGTGATTTATTACTAAAACTACGCCGGGTAATTAATTGTAATGTGGGTAAGGATACTTATAACGAAATTTATACAATTGAATCTAGCTTGTAGCTTTCACTTATTTCATATAATGGACTATTTGAATTTTGCAGAATTTAATCTTCACTAATAAACTATCTAACACTTAACACTAAGGGATAATACACAAAATGTAAGATGATATGTATCATTATATTATATTATTATTTTCTTTTTCTTTTCTAAATCCCGTGTCACGGGAGACTTTACAAACATACATGAAACGGACACAAAGAACACCCTGACTCAGAACAACAATTTGTTAATCACACAAAGTGTTGTCCCACGTGGGATTTGAACCCACATTTGACGGAGTAGAAAGAAGCGTGGCCACTGCTTAAACCACTAGGTCAAACTTTATAACAAATTTTGTAATTCGTAGTAAATAGTAATATATGTCCTTCCTCAACAATCAAAAGATCTACATTGTAAATTTCATTGAATTGGTTAAGCTTTTTAGCCGTGAGACGAAGAAACTGATCGACAGACAGATAGAGTTACTTTCAAATTTAAAATAATAGGGAGATATGGAAATCAGATTTCACAACATATTATGAAATAAAATCCTCCACCTCGTATGTCTGTCTGATCGCGATAAACTCAAAAACCATAGCAACGATTTAAATAAAATTTTGTACCCAGATAGCTCAAAGACTTAGAAAGGACCTAGCCTACTTTTTACCGCAATAACCGACATAGACACGGGTGGAGCCGCAGGCAAAAGCTAGTTAATAATATAATACATTTTAATAACCAACATAATACTCCTTTTTTAGTCTGGGTATTTACGCTCACAAATTCTCATACTACGAGTACGTCCAAACCCTGACCAAAAAGCGTGTACAAAATGAGAATTATCGGACTCCAGAGAAGAAAGTTGGACCCATCCCTAATTCTCTTAATTGAACAAACTACTGTGGTACGAAAACATTTTAAAGCGCTTTCCCTGATGAGCAATGTAAAATGGACGAAAATTTAAAAGGTTCTACATTGTTTTCGTATAGGTACTGAATTATTGTTACATATTTGTCAAAGTGAAGGTTATTAAGATAACAAATTACTGCGTGAATTTCAACGTGGAAAACTGTTGTTTACCCCAATTTATATAAAAAAAATATTGAAGTGTCTGTTTTTCTTTCAAACTGGCTGACCCGACAGACGTTGTCCTGATTTTCCATGCAATTTTTTAAATATTTTCTGTCATAAAAACCTTCTCCTGACAATGACAACACAACAAACAAAAAAATACTGAAATCGTTCCAGTCGTTCACGCGTGATGGCATGACCAAGGAAAATAGGGATTCATTTTTATATATATAGATTATCAGTTTTTGCCCTTCATCATCATCATCATCATCATCATCAGCCTATCGCAGTCCACTGCTGGACATAGGCCTCTCCCATTGCACACCACTGTGATCGATTTTGGGCTTCTCGCATATGAAAGAGTATATTTTTTATATAAAGTATATATAACATGTAAGTCTCTTTACTTTCTTCTTTCCTTTATAACAAAACGATAGCCATTTACCGTAATACACTTTTGTATGTATGGATATGGATACCTCTTGACCGTTTAGAGTAGTTCTAAATAACTATATCTTTAGTCATTTTATGGAGTGTAATATACTAACTATACTTTTGAGGTTATTAAATTACTTCATTGTTTATAAAGAGATAAGAGTAACGTTATACTCAACTAAGTTCTATTGAAATATGACACAAAAAAGTGATGAAAAGCGATTTTCATGTTCTTTTTAAATGTGTTTTTTACTAGCATGAGTTAGTAAATATCACTCTTAGACTAATACACCTGCCGCGCATGATTAAAAAGAAACGTAGTCAAAGTTGCGTGACTCAGCTAATTCGGTTATAACTCGATAAAGAGCGAGAAAATAAAAACTGTTTTTCTTTATCTCTCTTGTTATTAATATTATTGAAACGTAGTTCCTTAAGGCGCGTTGCGAATGGGGAAAAAATTCATACGAAAAAAAGTGTAAGGACACTTTTGCTACGGTTGTAGCATTTTTGCTACAGTTGTAGTACTTTCTGCTACAGTTGTAAGCCGTGCGGCGTGCGCGTGTTTCTCTGTCTGTGTCTCTCTCTCTCATAGAAAGCAAACCAGTTTGACACTTTAAGGTACCCAGCGTCTGATGATGGAGCTGGAAGGTGGCCATAGGAACCCCATCGAGTTTGGGCTCATTTGATTCGTCTTGACGAGTAATTTGACACTATAATACCGACACATTTTAGCAAGCCGTGCGTGTAACTTCGTTCCATCCGGGTGTCCCTTGACACCTCTCAAGTTTTTTTCTGTGTTCACGATTGGCACTAGCAAAAGAGTGATATACTGCATGAAATAGTTTAAAGAGAATTGATTAGTGCTAGCTCATCTTTAACAGATGACGTCACTTCCCTCAGCTTATTTCAGTCAGGAGTAACACAGGCTGATTGGAAATTGTACGCTAAAAAGCCATTTATAAATGTGTATCTAGCAACATTCATAAGCCTAATAATGGGATTATTCTTCCTCCTAAATGTAAAGGTGCTTTTACATTTCATTATGAAAATAAAACTATTTAATAAACAACGTATATACTTAACTATGAGCATACGAATACAAACAGTCAAAACTTAAAAAAAATGTATTCTCTGTGTGTAATATGTAGGTATTTAAAAAAAATGCAAATATTCTATTAATCTATGTAGCTTTCATAGTACAAACTTTGCTTAGTTTGCAGCTACAAAGTATTGTGTGCTACACATGTCTAAACAATTTATTGATTAATTTGAATCTAATGTATTATTTATTATTTAATTTTAATTAAATAATCAATGTTGAGAAACTCCCCTGCAACAGATTTATTATCCCACTAATATTATAAACGCAAAAGTTTGTGAGTATGTATGTATATTTGTTGCTCTTTCATGCAAAAATTACTGAACAGCTTTGGATGAAAATTTACCGTAATATAGCTTATATATCAGAATAACACATAGGCTACTTTTACTGTAATATTCGAGATACACGCGGGCGGAGCCGCGGGCGAAAGCGAACACACATATATATAAATATTGTTAATTTTACTACCTATATTTCTAATTTGATTCTGTCACCAAAAAAATATTCTACTTATTACTATATTTTAATTAAATTATATATAATTATATTATACTATATTTTAATTCTTTTAATCGATGTAGAGAAACCCTTCAACAACTTGAAACTGATTTATGTATAAATATTATTCAATATATACAAAACTGACATAAATTTCCATATTCAAGCACAATCGCTTTACGTGTCGTCTCTTTATCTATTATCTCTCGCGCCTATATCTTATTTAGTTGAGGGCTAGGAAACCAGCAACTACAAAATATTATTATATATATACTCCTTTTCTTCTTCCTATCCTTTATTCCTGATATTATTGGGGTCGGCAACTAGTTCAACTAGTTTTACCTGAGTATCAGTTTTTCTACGGAGCGACTGACATCGGACCTAAGCAACCCTGAGGAAGAACTGAAATTCTAAAGTTGCCAAAAAGCTTACCAATAACGATTACTATAGATGTTTATAACAACCGGGACCGACGGCTTAACGTGCCATCCGAGGTACGGACGTGAATTATCTCCAAACTTCCATACTTCAAGCTCCTATTAAGAATTTTCTGTAAGAAAAACCCAACAACACTTTTTGACCGACCCGGAATTCGAACCCAAGACCTCTTAATTAGTAATCGCTTATGCTAACCACTAGACCAATGAGGTAGTTTATTTTATACATACATATAACAGAAATAATGTTAATAATTTAGTCAAATGAAAGTAACGTTTGATATATGCTACAATATCACGACCGAAGCCTCCGATCATCAGTTACTGTTACAGTTACAGTTAAAAAATAATGTTTAGTCTATTCTCTGACTTAACTATAGACTTAAAACAATTACATAATTCAAATCAATTATTTCCGATCAATGTAATAAAAATAATAAAAATTAGACTACACTCCAATCTCGTGGCCTATCACATCTGTTCTTCGAAAACCGCGTTACGTGCGTGCTTCAATTTAGACAAAATAAAATAGACTCTATGTACCAGTAACCAGATCACGCACCCTCCTTAATTACCTAACTTTTACTCCAGAAGCTTTTGTTTTGCTGTCGTTACGCAATCCTGATTTCGTTCGGAACATTTGAAACAACAACAAGAGTACTTCTTTGCAGATGATACGATTAATGAATGTGCTTTGAACTATATACTAAGTAGAAAAGTAACATGAGTTTATTGAAATAATTGTAATTGTTGTGTAAGCCCTTATAGTCAAGTGATCTTAGGTGATTGGAAACTATCACTGAGCGTAAGTAACGATGGCGTCGTGTCGGTCAGTCAGTCCCATAATCGGTTATCATAAGATAACAGGGGTGAAGCTTAGGGCCTGTCCACATCTCCACCTCACAACGTCGTCAACATGGAACGGTGCGGTATCGTAGCACGCGCGTTGACGTCGCGTGGTCCATGTGCTCGCTCATGTAATGTTTTAGTTTAGCGATTAGTTGTGAATAAAAGAAGTCGGAGAACATATATTGTGGTTTGTTGATTACACTTGTTAAAGAACTTCCAGTGCTTTGGAACACTAAAGACACTTAAACATTTAATGAGCGAGCATTCTATTCTCATGGGCCACGCGACGTCAACGCGCCGTTCCATGTTGACGACGTCGTGACGTGGAGATGTGGACAGGCCCTTAGTTGGAGGCCTTCGACTGGCTTAAAAATATTCAACAGCAAGATTACGTAGCTACAACGTGTCTTACTAGGCCCCAAACCGCACTCGGTCAGCGTGTAGACGACTTAACCCTCTCTTGAGAGGAAACCAAAGGCCAACAAAGTGGAACTTTATGGTGATGATATTATATTAACAACAGAAATACATAATTTGTGAAAACTTCAACTGTATAACTGTCACGGTTCATGAGATACAGCCGAACTATCCTAGTCAAAAACTCTTCTGATCCTACTAGTTCCGCTGAATACCTCTTTCTTGAAGTCTGTATCAAGGGGTCTAAAGTCTTACTAGGGGTAGTTTATTGTCCACCTGCTGTCAACTATTTCTCCAGTCTGGAAACAGTTCTGGAATCTTTAGGGTCGGAATACTCACACCACATCATAATGGGTGATTTTAACACCGACCTCTTAGCCCTTAATTCACCCCGCACTCGTAATCTCCTCCACATTATACAATCCAATAGCCTCCATGTCCTCCCCCTCCAAGCTACTCACCACAATATCGAGTACCAGGATACCTGGCTTGACCTAATGATCACCTCTGCTCCAAATCTAATCTATGCCCATGGTCAACTCCCTGCTCCTGGATTTTCCCACCATGACTTGATTTTCCTTTCTTATATCCTAAAGCCTCCTAAACCCCCTCCTAAAGTACTGCATATTCGTGGTTTCAGAAAAATGAATGTGGAAAAACTGTGTGAGGATGCTTCTGCCTTAGACTGGACTAGCCTGACAGCATCTACAGACACGAATGATAAAGTCGGTATTTTTAATGACGCCGTTCTTAAGTTATATGATACCTACGCACCTATTAGGAAAGTCAAACTGAAGCACGCCTCGGCTCCGTGGATGTCGGAAGAAATTAGAGTGGCCATGAGACGCAGGGATCTTTCGTACAATAGGTACAGAAGAATTCGCTGTGAAGAGAAATGGAACCTTTTCAAGGCTGCCAGGAATCGGTGTAATCAGCTGATACGTAATGCCAAACGCCGCCATATAATTCAAAATCTAGAAACGTCTTCAACTGCCAATATGTGGAAGTTCCTTGGAACATTAGGTATTGGCAAGCAACAACGCTCTGAGGTCAAGATGACAATGAGTTTAGATGATATCAATCGTCACTTTTCAACCACACCTCAGATGAATCATCAAACTAAGAGTCAAACCTTGACCTATATAGCCAGTCTAAACCACCCTAATATCGAATCCTTTGATTTTTCTCCGGTGTCTTCTGAGGAGATCAAAAAGATTATCCTGTCCATTCATTCCAACGCTGTGGGATGTGACGGCATTAGCCGTCGCATGATTGTTACCATCCTTGATCACATTCTACCAGCAATATCTCACATTATAAATTTCTCACTTGACTCTGGAACCTTTCCCTCCCTCTGGCGTAAGGCCTACATCATCCCTTTACCAAAAAAAAATACCCCGACACTCCCTGAACACTTTCGACCCATCTCTATACTTCCCTTCCTTTCTAAAGTGCTAGAGGCCTGTGTATTTAAGCAGCTCTCTCAGTTTATATATCAGAATAAGTCTCTTAGTCCTTTACAATCTGGGTTTAGACCCGGTCACAGCACTACCACTGCTCTCCTCAAAGTGACTAGCGATATTAGAGAGGGTATGGAGGACACCAAAGTCACTGTGCTGGCTTTAATTGATTTCTCGAATGCATTTAATACCGTTAGTCACGAGATCCTACTGGCCATCCTCTCCTATCTCATGGTCTCCTCGGAAGCTATGGAATGGTTCTCCTCTTATCTTCAGGGACGTCAGCAGTGTGTACATATCGATGACGTGTCGTCTAGTTGGTTTGATCTTCACACTGGCGTCCCTCAAGGCGGCATATTATCTCCCTTATTATTTTCAATTTTCATTAATCTCATAACCTATAACCTTCGGTGTGCGTATCACCTGTACGCTGATGACTTACAAGTGTACACGCAGTCAACTGTTGAGGACATATCATATGCCATTGAGAAAATGAACAGAGACTTAGAATCTATAAGGGACTGGTCAACGAGGTTTGGATTATCTGTTAATCCTACAAAATGTCAAGTGATTGTCGTGGGGAGCAAACAAATGCTAAGTAGGTTGGATATGGTAGCCATGCCTCCAGTTGTCTACAACAACCAGACGATACCTCTGAGTTCAGTAGTAAAAAACTTGGGGCTATATATGGACTCTACACTTGATTGGCGGGCACAAGTGACACATGTCAGCCAGAAAGTTACTTCATGTCTTCGCGCTTTGTACCGTCTTAAAAATTTCCTTCCTGCTAAAACCAAGGCTACGCTTATGCAGTCCCTAATAATTCCCCTGATCGATTATGGTGATGTGTGTTATTTTGACCTGAATGCAGACCTCCTTAATAAACTAGATCGCCTTCTCAATAACTGCATTCGATTCGTTTTCAATCTTCGCAAGTATGACCATGTGTCTGCTTTACGTTCCCAGCTGCAATGGCTCCCAATTCGACAGCGCCGCAGTTTGCGTGCACTCACTTCTCTTTTTTCTTTCCTTTACTCCCCATCGTTACCTGAGTACCTCGTACCTCACTTTCGTCTCTTATGCTCAAACCATGACCGAAACCTTCGGTCAAGGAACAATATGCTTCTTCTTTGCCCCCCTCACATCTCTAATTTCATCAATTCTTCCTTCTTCGTGCAGTCAGTTCTTCTATGGAATGCGCTACCTACCGAAGTCAGGATGTCCACAAACCGCCTCACATTCAAAATGAAAGTACGTGATCTACTCCGGAATAAATTGGCAGAACAGTCACAACGATAATACCCGACTGAGTATCTATATTATATATATTATTAAATTTATTTATATATGTATGTTTGTATTTAATTTTATTATATATGTATATGTGTGTATATATATTAACGTATGTTTATATTTGTGTGTATGTATATTAACGTATGTTTATATTTGTGTATATTACTCAGAAGTGTTAAATTTGAATTAATTAAAATTGTTTACCTTAAAGATAATACTTACGTTTACAACTACTTTTATATTCTAAGTCTGCACCTACCACATCATATTCCTACATCACCTGAAGGTTGACTGGCAGAGAATGCCTCATGGCATTAAGTCCGCCTTTGTGCTACATGTGCATTAAGTTTTAAATAAATAAAATAAATAAATAAAAAGTCTGCACTAAAATACTTTCAGCTTCAATTACGATCACAAAGCCCTTGGTAAGACTCTATACATATTGTACAACTAAAACTATTTGTAGCCACGCACATTTAAGTCCCGTATTTCAACCATAAAATATTAAGCATTTTTATTTGTTACTAGCTGTAAAGATGATTGTTTATACATAAATCTCCGTTTGATGATCTACTTAGGACTAATTGAGTAACGAAGTACTACAGGTTATTGTTGTAAGTTGCAAGCAACGCCGTGGAGCGAATCTAGTCTTAAAACAATTAGCCAAGTTGAGTGTCATCAGCTATCTGTCAGTGAAAGTAACGTCAAAATCGGTCCATCCGTTCCAGAGATTACGTGGAACAAACAGACAGACAAACGGACGGACAGACAATTTTTTCAAAAATTATAATTTTGATCTCAATACCGTGTAGTATATAATACGCATTTAGTTAGCAACTATTCATTTGATATTACATACAGACACTGCAATTTTAGTTACTTGTATAGATACGGTTTCACCACCTCTATTCATTCAGTGGGTATTATGAAAGTCGACTAAAGGTACGCGTCTATTGGCCCGTGCCGCCCGCACCGAACGTCAGCATTTATGAGCAAGGCAAATCCGTTCAATCCGTTGCGTGCCGTGCGTGCGGTGCGTCCGGCGCGGGCCAATGGACGCGTACCTTAAGAGGCCAAACTTGCTGGATAGCATTAACTCCAAAGAAACTGAAAACTTAAAAGAATACCAAACCGTCTGACGAGTGTGGTATAGGTCAGTATTTCCTCACTAAGGTGAGCCTTGTGTTGATCTGATATGATAAAATAATTGTTTAGAATAAATAATTAACCATTTCGGACATTTTACACACCACATCATCTAGGCCCAAACTAAGCAGAGCCTATGTTATGGGTACCTACTACACAACTGAAATAAATACATCAACATACTTTTTTTGAAAATACACAGGTACATATTATACATCTATTCCATATATATAAAAATGAATTTCTGTTCGTTAGTCTGGCTAATTTTGGTCCTGATTTATGTGTGGAAGTCCAGAGAAGGTTTAAAAGCTGAATATGTAAAAATTAATTGCATTTATTTTTATTAATTATGGATTCCTTTAGTTTGTTTTAAGTTTATTTTATACAAAAGTTTAGGTCTTCTATTTATCGATTGAGGCAGTTCGAAGTCTGCTGGGTCAGCTAGTAGAAAAGAAATATTTGCGCATCACACAAACATTTGGAGTAACCCAGGAATCGTAACCGAGCCGCATACGCTAGCCACTAGAATACCAAAGCAATCATGCCTATGTCAGAATGCTCATTTGTATTGATCAAATGTATTTATACAAGTAATAATATAATAGGCTTATAGAGTTCGTTGGACTCAATAAAGACTTTTTGATATTGAAATTAATTCTGTCAATACGAAAGGATCATTAAAATTGAATATTAAAAAGCTTAATTTATAGATGCTTTAGAATGCCATTGAGGTCACGTTTTGATTCAAAATAAATAAATATTATAATAATTTCGAACCTTTCTGTAAATACATGCATGCTTACACATAGAAAACACGCAAACTCCGAAACAATATTTGTAAAACATCAACCAAGGATTTGTACCCGAAACTTTAGACAAATCAGTCGCATACGCATATCGCAGTTTAAATTGTGTGTTCTTTTATGTGAAAAAAGGTGTAAGAGGAAATCAATTACTTTAATCCGCACGCATTCTATTATTTACATTACTTCCCGATTTTAACTTTCGGTGTAAAGTATCTGCGGACTGAGCCTATATATACGTTCGCCATTTAAATACCATTTACATGACAAAGAAGGCTTCACTATATTTTTTTCGTTCGATCGGAATACTTTGTATTCCTTCGCCTTCGACGCCGACGCAAAAAAAAAGTAAGTGAAAACTTTTCTTGAGTACCCCGTGCGTGTCAATTCGATGACCACAATTCTAATGTCAACGCGACATTCTGAATTCGAAATCAAGGACGAAGGAAAACTTATTCCATTTTAGGGTTCCGAAGTTTATGACTTCGAACCCTTATAGATTCTTCATGTCCGTCCGTCTGTCCTCGACTGACCGTCTAAACGGTAAGTGCTAGAAAGATGGAACTTTGCATGAATATGTATTGTAATTACGTCGACAAAGTGCTACAATAAAATTATGAAAAATATTTTTATTTGGGGTACCTCCCCTACACGTAAAGTGGGGATATTTTTTTTATCTCGCGCCTACCCCATCATGTGGGGTATCATTAGATAGGTCTTTTAAAAACAATACAGGGTTTCTAAGATGATTTTTTGATTTAGGTATCCGTTTGCGAGAAATTCCACTTTAAAGGCCACTTTTTTGTAAAAACGGGGCGTCCCCCCCCCCTCTAAAGTTAAAAAAATCTGGAATTATTCGTGATTGTGGTCCATATAATGAACTTTAAAGGAAAACTATAACGGATTAGATGACTTTGTTAGTTCAGGAGTTATAGAGGCTTAACTTTTACAATGCGCTTACTTGGAAAACGTCATACAAAATTAGCGCATTAAAACATAAACATAATACCATTGGATACGAATTCTAATCCACGTACCATTATGTGTGACTGGGGAACCCTTTCCTGAGCGTGGCCTGACACGCACTAGGCCGATTTTAATTTGTATTTTGTGAAATGGCTTTAGCGGTCGCGTATTTCGGTCACATTGACAAAAATTGAATTCAGGAACATTACTCATATATTCTAAGTGAAAACTTTTCTTGAGTACCCCGTGCGTGTCAATTCGATGACCACAATTCTAATGTCAACGCGACATTCCGAATTCGAAATCAAGGATGTAGGAAAACTTATTCCTTTTTAATGTGTATTTGTGAAATGGCTTTAGCGGTCGCGTATTTCGGTCACATTGACAAAAATTGAATTCAGGAATATTAATCATATATTCTAAGTGAAAACTTTTCTTGAGTACCCCTAGCGTGTCAATTCGATGTCCACAATTCTAATGTCAACGCGACATTCTGAATTCGAAATCAAGTACGAAGGAAAACTTTTCCTTTTTAATTTGTATTTGTGAAATGGCTATAGCGGTCGCGTATTTCGGTCACATTGACTAAAATTGAATTCAGGAACATTAATCATCTAATGCGGGTATACGTACAAGTACTGAAATGGGCTTTGCGATTAAAAAGTACTTTTGTAAAACTATTCAGTACCTGTTAGGGTATTTTGGTTTGGTTATTTGTAGAAGAAATTTCTTATAAATTGACATGTTTTCGGTGAAATGATAAATGAAATATTAAAATGCTGAAGAGCAGATGAAATGAAAACAACACCGTTATGAAGATTTACGAAATTGTTACCTGTACAAAACATATATTATGCTCTGCACCAATAAGTTAAATTAAGGGGCTATAAGCGGGGCTCGGTTCTCCTCTCAGGAGAGCGTTAAGTTAAACGTTCCCACGCTGACCAAATGCATTTTGGGAACTGACAGACAGGCTGTGGCTACGTTACCTTGTTTTCGTTGGATGTTTTCGAAGGCCTCCAACTAAGACATCTAAGCTCATAACGTATCATGCCACAACAGGTCACTAATATAGGTACTGACTGCAATAGGCTATACTTTATGGGGAACTCTGGTGGCGTATGAAATGCTGCGGTGTGGGTAGAAAAACCGGCCTGGTTGCGTCGAACGCGAGGTCGGGATTAATGTTTAACCCGGGATAGGGCCTGATAACTGGCGTGGTGCCCATTCCGGGAGGACCTGAAATAACATGGTCCGGCTCCTTTCGCAGCAGGGCGTCAGAGGTCGATCGTCTTGTTTTAACTCCTGGTTCCTGTTTCCCCGAGGAGCCGGAGATTCGAAGCGATTTTTCCACCCTGTCAACAAAAAAAAAAAAGAAGGTACACAACTTTACATATTCTTGAATAAATAAAGTTGTGGAGCCATATCTATAATAAATTGACTAACCCTAGCTTCTCGATTCAATATTTTCCAAGATTGTTAAGGAATTGTACAAATTGTATGAAATGACACTAATAAGTTCATTTTTGAACTGTTAGATTTTCATTGTTCAAGTAACTTTTACTAAATATAAAATAAGTTAGACATGGACAAGGAATATTGTAGTAAAAGTAAAATTAGAATTCACTACTACTTTTTTTTCTATGTACAATCTGTATATATTTACTAAAAAAACATGTACCCATAATACAAGCTCTGCTAAGTTTGGGACTAGATGGCGTTGTGTGTAAGATGTCCGAAAAAATATTTATTATTACATTTTTTGTTTGGTGTTTCATCATTATCGTTCTTAATTAATAAGTGATGAGTGATGATGATATTGTACTATTTGCCGGTTACGATCACAGGTACAAGTCTTAACAGAAACCATCTTACTACGTAGAAGATTTTAAGGTACACAGGCATGGGCGCAAACACTCTTCGTATCCTGGCGAATCTCTTCCAGATTAGGTAGGTAGTAGAGCCACGCTGATTTCAACACGAATGGGCAAGCTCGACCGGGCAGTACTACCCTCACACAGAAGACTTAGGCGACACTGGCGACGCGCCCAGGCCTGAGGGCTTTGTACGCGGCCCGCACCAAACCAAAGGTTACTTTTCATATGGTCGCCGTCGTCTGTATTCTTTGCATTTCATATCCCAAATTGCTGCACATTGTTCAATTTTATATGTAAATGTGTTTACAGCTGTGGTCCGCCCCGCCTACGTGCGCGGCGGCAGAATCTGTTAGCGGCACGCGCCCACGCGCCGTGGCGCGTTTTTGGTGTGTTGAACCTGACGTGTTTTCTATACTAATCGATGTACTTGCATACAATATTAAAATCTGCCGCGACGGAGCGCGGGGCAGTGTGTGAATAGCCTTACCTAATAATGACAGCATTGGTGCTGTCGTATTTAGTTGGTGAGTGTGAGACTGGAGGCCGAATCATTCTACATCATTCTCCCGACTTTCGGAGACCGGGCGAATGATGCAGAAGCCGGCCGCCATGCTATGGGTCACCATGCTGCATTGCCTACTCTTACAATGAGGATGGTGACCTCTACTCCTGGATTTTACTCATACTTTCCAGGCAGAGTAGAGTCACTTTAGTAGGCTTAAATATATCAAAAATCGGCCAAGTGCGTGTCAGGCCACGCACAGGAAAGGGTTCCTCAGTCACCTATAATGGTATGTGGATTTAAAATCGTATCCAATAGATAATTGTTATGTTTACGTATTAATACGTTAATTTTGTATGACGTTTTCCAAGTGAGCGCATTTTACCATATAAGCCTTTATAACTCCTGAACTAAGAAAGTCATCTAATCGGTTATAGTTTTCCTTCAAAGCTCATTACATGGACCACCATCATGATTTTTTTCAGATTTTTTGAGCCAGCCGTTTAGCTTTTAGAGGGGGGGGGACGCCCTGTTTTTACAAAAAAGTGCCCTTTAAAGTGAAATATCTCGCAAACGGATACCTAAATCAAAAAATCGTCTAGGAAACCCTTTATTGTTTTTAAAAGATCTATCTAATGATACCCCACACGATGGGGTAGCCTCGAGAAAAAAAAATCATCCCCACTTTACGTGTAGGGGAGGTACCCCAAATAAAATTATTTTTCATAATTTTATTGTAGCACTTTGTCGACGTAATTACAACACGTATTCATGCAAACTTTCATCTTTCTAGCACTTACCGTTTGGACGGTAAGTCGAGGACGGACGGACGGACGGACGGACGGACGGACGGACGGACGGACAGACGGACATGACGAATCTATAAGGGTTCCGAGTTATGAACTTCGGAACCCTAAAAATTGCGCCAATATCCCCTTTCCTCTTATCATTGGTGTCAAGTAACCTGAAAAAAGTGTCAAGTAAAAACTGCCTAACATCTATGACGACGTGGTATCATTCTCGTCATGACATTCTCACGTACAATTTGTTCTGTAGTACTCTATGTCCAATGGCATTGTATTTTAAAGATAAATAAACAGTCTGTAATTGTTAGCTCCTAAATGCTCTTAAGTTATTTTGTCTATATAAGTGTTGTCAGTAAGTGGTGCTTACAAAACCACTTGTTGCAACACTTAAGCGCCTCTCAACTCAATATATAATTCAATCTCATTAAATATTACTGAGACATTGTTTCGTATGTAAGTGACTCATGTTACGGAGATAAACGGATTTGAAGATCATTGTTCTCTGAATTTAGAAATTATGATTTGACACAGAATGAGAAGATCTGCGAATTATTATTTGTATTCTTGGGAGCATTGAACTGCCTTATTTGCCTGCTAAAGACATTAGGGCGAAAAAAATATTTATTCATTTTGAGAAGAAAACGTATTTCTATGAAACATGATCACTATTGTTTGTAGATAATTCTAGCTAAGCTGTTTGATATTATTTTAATGATCTTATTTTAGTTTGATGTACACTAAAATAAGTTTAACATACAATACCTACTAATGTTCTGTTGCTCTCAAAAGTGGATGGTCCCTTTGAAGACATACTTGCTCTCCGATGCACGGTGGTTTAGACCCCTTTCTCAAAAAAAATATATATTATGGAGTTTTCTCCTAGTGGAGTTTTCTTCTAGTGGTTATTTAAACCTGACCTTATTTAAAGTTTGATATACACTAAAACATCTTTAATATACACTAATAATGTTCTCTTACTCTCAAAATCTGATGGTTCCTTTGATGACTTTACATGGTTAGATGATGATGGTTTAGATGGCTTAGACCCCAATTTCTAGATTCTGGGCTGTTATTAAACATTTCTATTACTATAAAAACTCGATAATACTTTTAGGACCGACCCGAGAATCAAACCTAAGACTCTTTGACCGGCAGTGGCACACCCTTACCGCTAAAGATAACTACAAACATACATAAGACGAATCATCATCAACAGCCTTCAACAGTACACTGCTGGACATAGGCCTCTCCTTAGATAAGACGAATACAAAGCCCAAATGTGTTTATATCGATGTCTTCTATGACTACCTCGTTGTTCTAATAGTTAGCGTATGCGACTACCGATCAAGAGGTCTCGGGTTCAAATCCCGGGTCATGCCAAAAAGTGCTGTTGGGTTTTACTTACAGGAAATTCTTAATAACAGCCCGGAGTCTGGAAGTTTGGCGGCGATTCACGCCCGTGCCTCGGAGAAAACGTTAAACTGTCGGTCTCGGTTGTCATGAACATCTATGGCAATCGTTATTGGGAAGTCAGTGCCTAGACAACTAGTTCAAAGTTCGAATTTCAGTTCTCCCTCAGGGTAGCAGAGGTGCGATGCCAGTAGCTCCGTGGAAAAACTGAAATTCTGATAAAACCGATTGAACTAGTAGCCAACCCCAAAAAATCTTGGGAACTGTAATTGTACTACAATGATGATGATCGATGTTTTCGATGTTCTGTATTCATTTTTATAACTAGGAAGTGACCTTTGTTTGACTATACCCTGACATTATTTTTGACCTTTGTTTGACATCCTAAATAAGCAGAATAGTACAAGAGCCAGTGAAGATCAAGTTACACCCACCTGATTATTAAATAAGACATAATAATATAGTTTTTTGTAATATTAATAATGAAGATATCTAGGATGGTTTGTATCGCCAACCTGCCAGGAGCATTTTTTTTATAAAATTAAAATATTTTATTGTACCTATATTGCTTCATCGCGTACAGGATTAATTTATTATATCGCTCATAGACAATCAAAACAATACAAAATAAGTCCTAAATTTTATTTTTCTATTCAGAAACTACATGTATATACTTTGTCCATTCGTTTATTGTCTTTTTGACAGGTCACGCCTTTAAATTACTGTTTTTTTTTTTCGTAATAATGTACTACAGTAATGTCGTACTTTATAGACATGTAGGGAAGTGGGCAGTGTGCATAACTAAAAACAACATTCAGAACAGTTCTTGAAATACGATAAATCGATTAAACAAAATCTATCATATTATTATGATCAAAATAATTTGACTTCATATAAGTATTGTTTCTGTAAATTCGAGACGTCTTCGGGGATCCAGGGGCTTCCTTTCGAGGGTATACCTAGATCCTCGACTCATAGTACCTGAGACAACGTGTGGTTTTAGTCGGTTCGAGTCCGATATAAAATAAGAAGGAAATTCAAATAGTATGACTTCTAGATTGTCTATTTGCAATTTAGTCGAAATTTTGGAATTTAAGTTCAAAATTAGAATTAAGAACAATAACTCTGTGCATTAATTAATTTATTTTTGGACCAATGACTTAAAATGTAACTATGCACGTGTTAGTAAAATTTAACTTTGAAACTCGTGGTTAATAACGTTTAAATCCAGAGTTATGAGAAAATACATTTGAAAAATCACATAATACTTACTAAACCGACCTTCAAGTGACTGTGTTAGAAAGTTTTCTTTGTTCTGGGCCAATTATATATCATAATAGTGCACATTTTATTTGTAAGTATGCCAAAACCTCCTTTCTAAGGAGAGGCCTATGTCCAGCAGTGGACTGTTGAAGGCTGTTGATGATGATGATGTCGAATACCACTTTAAGGAAATAATGCTAATATTCTGATAACACCTTGTGATTTACGCAAAAGGTCAAGTCATTACGACGAGAGAGCAAAGGCGAAACAACACAATGACATAATTTATAGCCACTTATAAATCATACTAATTTATGTACAGCTTTATTGTTCTGAATCCTTTATTCACTACTCGGTAGTCAAGAATCTTATTAATAAGTCAACCGCGAATCAAAAATTTCAAAGCAAAACACACCCCTTTTTAAAATTCACAGGCTTACATTACAATTCTGAGTGATCAAAAATTCAATCTGCGTAGTGGTAGAAATGACTCACTTAAAATACTTTGGTTTCGAATTTTGTTTTTGACATCAAATCTTAAAGAAACATTAATTTATCTCTTAAAACAGTAGTTTAGTAGTAGTAGGTAGTAGTGATATACATATGTATATTCACAAAGTCCGGTTTTTTTTAGTTTGGCAACCTCTTATTGTGATATCTATACTACTACTCTACGTATACATATATACATACATGCAATCGTACAAAGGTACAAAATAACATTGAAGTGTCTGAACAGCTTAATATTAAGTGTATATGTAAGTATAAGCTGTTCGAATGTCAAAAAGTGTACTCGCGATTGACCACCATAACCGCTGGTAACACAGCGAAACTTTTAAAATAAATATACAACTAACTCTAATACAATAAGAAATACCTTTACCGTATAATAACTCACGAATAAAAATATTCGGATTCAATTAAAAAGAGGATTTCGTGGATCAAAGTATCAAACTGTATATTGGAGAAATCGATATTAAGTTTGCGTTCCGTATCCCGATAAATAGAATTTGAAATCGAAAAACGTTATCGAATACGACGACCTAATCGAAAGAGAATTGTATTTCATTTAGGAAGTGTATTTGACAATATAAGGGCTGTTACAAATCAGAATATTATAATCTGTAAAAGTAACAACATTTTCATACCATCTTGTAGATACGTATTTAAGGTTCCCTAAGAGAGAAATGGCAGGCTCTTTCATGAATTTTATTGTTTTTACAGTCATTTGTTTAAGAAACCACTATTTTAAATTCTAAGAATGAGATTACTAGATCCTTCCTTGTAAAAAAACTTTGTACCCCTTTTTACAAAAAATACGCAGACGGAGGAGTATGAAATTTTGCACACTAATCACTACATAGTATAAAACAAAGTCGCTTTCTCTGCTCCTATGTATGCTTAAATCATTAAAACTACGCAACGGATTTTGATGTCGTTTTCTTTAATAGATAGAGTGATTCATTCAAGAGGAAGGTTTTTATGTATCATACATGCATAATATTATAGTATAGTAACATTGATAATTTTAGAGGTTTGTAATGTGATGTCGTAAATAAACCCATTTTTTTACGATTAATTGCAAGGCTGGGTGTACCCTATGAGATAGATCAAAATAATGTACTACAGTATTTTACATCTTAAAAAGTCTACAAAAAAGTCCGCGTTGGTATATGTCTCTCTCTTAGGGATAACCCACAATAACCATTTTTTTTCTTGATACGAGAAATAATGGTTATTTACGAAGCGATTTTAAGCAATACAGTTTAATCCTTATCCAGTTAAGTACCTTAAATACATTGTGTAATTAATATAGATTAATATGGCCCTTTACAGCATGTAATTTAAATTATTACCTTTGAAGATATTACAGATTTAAAACGCAGGAACAAAGCGATTGTGGCGGCACCGGCCGGGGGCCCGTTAGTTGATGCTGCTGTCGATTTGTCACTATCAGTTAATAACTAAACACAATACTTTATTGTGAATTAATATTCTAAGGCGGTACGAAGTTCCCCGGGTCAGCTAGTTGTTTATATTGAGGAGTGTTACAATATCTATATAGAGTTACAATATCTATATAGATATAAATGATCCAAACCAACTTTCTAAGGAGAAGCATATTATGTCCTGTTTAAGTCTAATGATGTGATTATACATACTCTCTGCCTTAAATCTAAAAGTACCCTAAGTCTTAAAACTCACAAAGTCAATTTATACAAAGACGATACAATTTCAATTTTGACAAATTCTGTGAAGATTTCTCACGTTTCTTCTATTGAACGAAGTAAAATTAATTTGCTCTTTTATAAAGAAATGTTAAGGGACTTGAGAACACTGTTGGTATTACATTTTTGAAATAAAATTACCATCAGATGTTTGAAAACATCTCATATATCATATTTGACGCTATAAGAAAATTCATATTTAAACCGCTTACCCACAATAATTATTTACACAGGATAATGCTCACTTCTCAAAAATCCTAGATTTATGGTTAAAGAGACTAGTGAAAACAACCTTGTTATGCTCTCCTCTCTTGTAATAGTAGTGGTAGGTGTAATTGGGCTTCACTTATTTATTTATTCATTAAGACTTCCTGCAAAACATATTGCACAACGTGGACTTATTGGAACAGGCATTTTCTTCCAGACAAACCTTTTTTGCGAAGCTGTTTAATGTCAGGCAACTAAAAAAATACTTAATACTGCTTTCTACATAACAAAGAGAAAACAGTAGTGAGTAGCCACACGCAGTAATGCCAAATATGCCTATGTATTATACTGCGTTGACACAGAGCGTGTTTGTGTGAGTGCAATTGAGATTTGGTTTATATTTTTATGTGTGAGTTCGTAGTGGCAGTATATTACTTTTTTGTGTGATTCTATAATGAGTATATGAGAAGTTTTTTCAACTCAAAAAAAAAATTACAGGTTGCTTTGTATCGGAAAGAGACACTATAGCTAATCAATTCTGGTCAGCGGGCCTGTGTTGCTCTATGCGATGGGAAAATAAAAGTAGAAAATAACATTTACCTTTTAATAATAAATAACAATAATAAATCAATATATATTTCCTACATCTTAATACACATTTTTTTTGTAAAGACATACATATTATATGTAGAAAACACCCAAAATTCGAAACAAATATTTGCCGATCACTTGATCAGGAGCCGCATACGCTAACCACTAGACCAATGAGGCAGTCAGATTACTCAGTAATCCATTAAAGAAAAAACAAAAAAACTTTCTGAGAGTGGTGGAACTAAAGTCTAAGTTATGTTATTTTTTTCTTTTCACCAATTTTACTCGGAATCCATCAACATCCTTCATCATAACGTCAAACTTCACTTTTAATGGTTCATTGCTAACTGCTCCAGATTTTTTTCTATTATCTTCTGGACTTAGCACGCGGTAGTTCCTAAACAATGTAGCTAATGCCGTCTTCATTGACATCATTGAATACTGGGTACCTGTAAGATTAGTAATGTGTGTATATAAATTAAGCATCTGTTATTCTATTAGTGTGAGAATAAATGCTTTCCTTTTTTTCTTTCTTTTCTTTCAAGGCCAAAGAAGTATTTTAACAACTACAGTACAGATCACATTAAACCGTCGGTCCCAGTTGTCATGAACATCTATGGCAATCGTTATTAGAAAGTCAGTTCCCTCAAATATACTGACAACTAGTCCAACCTTCGAATTTCAGTGAGGTGCGATGCCATTAGCTCCTTGGAAAAACTGATATTCAGGTAAAACCATTTGAACTAGTATCCGATCCAGAATAATCTTGGGAATAAAGGCTAGAAAGAAGAAGAGTTCAAAGAAGTACACAGCTCACATGATGGTATGATATAGTCCTTGGACCCCCACAATCAATCTTAGCTTAAGTAGCAAAGCTTAAGTAGAATTTAAGAGTGGTGGTTACCATTCTCAATTCGAATTAATAACTATATGTAAATGTAATACTAACCTAAGCAGTTGCGAGGTCCATGACTAAATGCTAAGAAGGCTGCTGGATGCCTCCCTGTTTCTCCTAGAAAACGTTCAGGCCGGAACTGATCAGCGTCATCTCCCCAATAAACTGGGTTGCGATGGACGCCCCATATATGTATCAGTACTGCACACGCTTTTGTTACGGTGATGCCAGATGCTAAATATAAAAATGTACCCGTTAAAAACGTTATGCAACCAAATAATTTCAGTAAAAGGTTAGAAATAGATTGTGAAGAAACTTTTAAAAAATTATAACCAATAAATAAATAATAAATATTTTGGACATCTGACACACAACATCATCTAGTCCCAAACTAAGCAGACCAATAACCACTAGACCAACAAGGCAGTCAAAAAACTAGGCCAATGATGAGATTAAATGAAAATAAAACTAACATAACATAACTATTTGATTTACATCTATATAAATAAATAAAATCTGAGTCTCTGTAAATAATATCAAATAATAAATAATACGGAACCAGTTTGACTAGACTTGTAGAAGAATTATTAATTAAATAATAAATAAATATTTCGGACATCTTACACACAACGTCATCTAGCCTCAAACTAAGCAGAGCTATGGAAACTAGACAACAGATATAAATACATAAACTTACTTTTTTTTGTAAATACATACATATTAAACATAGAAACCCACTATTAGTATGTTAAAGATTATTAGATGATTATTTGTCCATATCATATTATTTGTTAGTCAGAGAACGCGTTAAGCTGTCCTTCCCGGTTGCGACACCAACATCTGCGGCATTCGTTCCGGGTAGTTGGAGGTCTGAAGTCTAGAATTTGGCATGTTGCCAACTAAAAACGAATTTGGCAAAAGACTGATGAATGTGAGGATGTTTATTACCATTATTCACTAATCACTGGTGGTGACATAAACTTACGCAGTTTTGTATCCGCATGAATTTCTCTAACAATTATAGGTACAGGTGGATATAAGCGCATACTCTCCTTTACAACAGCATCTAAATATTTAAGATGTGGCAAATCTTCTGCAGTAACTGGTCTGTTCGAATCGCCAAATACTTCTTGTAATCTAAAAAAGAAATAGGTAGTATGGCTTTTATTTAAGCGTAATTAAAACAAAATCTCAATAAAATTTTATGATATTTTTATATGCACTAACTGCACTGTCCGTGTAAAAAGACAAAGACAGACTTAATAATTATGTTTCTAGTTTACCTTCTCATTGATGTGATATTATAATATATAAATAATCATCAACATCATCAACAGCCTTTAACAGTCCACTGCTGGACATAGGCCTCTCTTTTGAAAGGAGGTTTTGGCCTACTATACCAGACGATTTGGTAAAGGGTTTGTTTCAAGTTTTCCTTCTCTTGGCAGATGTTAGCTGCTTATTTTGTTCCTTTAGTCGCCTCTTACGACACTCATGGAATGAATAGGGGTGGTGTCACTTTGTATTCTTGATCGGTCACCATACGGACATTCATCATCATCATCAACAGCCTTTAACAGTCCACTGCTGGACATAGGCCTCTCCTTAGAAAGGAGGTTTTGGCCTACTATACCACGCTGGCCAGACGGGTTGGTACAGGGTTGGTTTCAAGTTTTCCTTCTCTTTGCATTGATGTTAACGCAGTTTAAATCTTAGTTGTCTTTTAAGACACCCGCGGGATCAATAGGATTAAGAATATTTGTATTCTTAATCCGTCACCACACGGAAAACCACACGGACATTAAATAATATAATCGTAATTCTTCATTTATGATCGTAAATTCTTTATAACTACATATTATTACAATTGGGTACACAGTTTTAATACTTTGAACAAAATAGTTCCAGATTTATTGTCAAACTTTCTTGACAACCAGATTACAAAAAGTTGGTCCTTAAGAGACAGGCAGACAGAAAAAATATAAGGTTTTATTAGGCTTTCACGCCAGAACTACTGAAACGATTTAAATGAAATTTGGTACATAGATAGCTTTGAGCATAAGAAAACCTTTGATTGTATTTATTTGTATTGTGTAGATTTAATACAGTAAACTCATATTAGCGTTAGAACTTACTCCTGAAAAACTTTATCCTGTACATGAGGATTGTTCGCCATCATAGCGACGGTAAAAGACATTCCCGAAGCAGAAGTATCGGTACCAGCTACTAGCATGACCAGAACTTCTTCAAGTAATTCCACATCGGAGTAACCATTGTCCCCTCCAGATGCTTCTATGAGAAGTTCTAGAAAAGTCTGCGTTCTGTTTTTGTTACCTATCATCACAATATATTAATATTTTTAATTAATATTTCGGACATCTTACACACAACATCGTCTAGTCCCAAGCTAAGCAGAGCCCGTATTATGGGTACTAAACAACTGACATACATACTTTTTCTTTTATTCATTATACATACTATTTCATTATACATAGAAAACATGCAGACTTCGAAACAAATATTTTTGGATCACACAAATATTTGGTTTGACCCGGGAATCGAACCAGAGACTTCTTGATCAGCAGCCGCATACGCTAACCACTAGACCAACAAGGCAGTCATATTAATTTATAAACATATGTTCTTTGATTCATAATCCTTTAGTAGTAAATCAATTAAACATCATTTGATTGGGCTTGTACTAATCAAATATTGAGCCCTTTGATTGATCAAATGTAATGACCAATTACTAACATATCTATGTTACATGTAATTAAATGTTTTTTTTTGTTTTAAAAATATCATAAAATTTTGTTTTTGTTGTTGAAAGAAATAAATCACTTACTTTGGTCGTTTTTACAATTTTCTTTCAACTTTTGCCGGGTTGATGTTATTATCTGAAATGATACATAGTGTTAATCATTCTTTGGTTTAATGCAGCAGTATCAAACGCGAATAATAAATAGATAGGTAGATAGAAAACTCTTTTATTTGTACACAGTGTGACAGATTCATAATACAGAACAGAAATTGTTTATATTTAATGTACTGGCCTCATCGCTAAAAGCAATCTGTTTCAAGCAACCTAAGGATGGATTAAAATGTTTTGGAAAGACAATAGTTGACGGAGCGATGAGTTTTGAATAGTTTTATTTTACTCATGAATATAACTTGAAACGCATATAAATCTACATATATGTAGACATACATAAATATATACTACTACTTATACATATTACTCTCCTTAAAATGGAGGTTTTAGCCTACTAAATAACACAGGCCAGATGGGTGTGTATAGTATTTTTGTCAACTTTTATTGCTCTTTGCAGAGCTGTTGTCCTGTATATTTGGTTCACTAAAACTAAAAGTAGGTCCTACCGCCATCATAGTTGAAACACCTTATGTAGACCACTGAGATCCCCACACATCCATTCCATTAATGACTTGTAAAAAGATGTACAGAAATTACCTTATTAACAAAGTCATGTAAAATCTTTTTATTTTTCTCAAAACGATAGTGGCAACTTAAAAGCTTGTACACAGAATCTGGTTGCAGCCACGGCTGAAGCATTCGTTCAGCTATTAATGAAGAAACGATTTCAAATGCTTTCAGTATTGGCTCTTCTGGGTTTTCATGTGAATTCAATTTAACACCTAGTACTGTTTCTGAAAAAATGAATTCCATTGGTTGTCAAGTAACCATACTAAATAGCATATAGCTATGTTAATAGCATTACATACTTAGCAAATATGTTTATACTTTACTTTTAGTAATTCTTCTACATGTTTGATGTGTCTCGTTTCACCTAAAATAGTTCCGTAACACGGTGCGGAATAACAATGTTGCGGACATCGGACTTTGACTGACTTTCTTTTTATTCAAGTTATTTTATATATTTAAGTCAACCAACGTGGCTCTAGTCTGCCTTATTGAAAGCATTAGTAGAGAATGATAGAGAATGATTTGGCCTCTGGTCTTGCAATTACCAATGAAAAACAACAGCACGAACTCTGTTATTTTAATTTGATCTTCTGTGTGAGACTAATACTGCCCCGGTCGAGCTGGAATCAGCATGGCTATGTGGCGACTTCCACGACGACCACCACAGCGCCATCTACCGAAGAAAACACTAAACCACGAAGAAAACACGGAAAGATCTATACTGAGTAACTACTAATCCTAAATCGCGAAAGTGAAATTCTCACGCCGATTAACGTATATACAACATCCCAACATCAACTTTTAGGCAGTAGCCCACCAGGCATGATGACCTCGCCTGGTCGGAGGATCCTCCCTTTGTGTTTGAGGAACACGACACCCGTTCCTCCACAGCTTTACTACCTAAATTGGTTCGAGGTGCAAACAGAATACATATCTCCTTCAGGAGGAAAACGATCAGACAATAACTTACTAGCAAGAGACCACTGTCAGTGGTCCATGAACACTTGTAGTAAATAAGGATACACAAGTGTGTTTTAACCTATAATGCCCAGCAAGTTCGGAGTACTCAAAAAGGTTCTCATAGTAGCGTAAGGGTTGTTCCTCCGTTGACTTTAGTCGTGGAAAAACAACGAAAGAATTGCTTAACATCGATTTTCTGCGGTATTTTCTTTTTTTTTAATTTATTTTTTTATGTGACTATACTTTTCCTGTTAAAGAGCATGAGGAGAATCCATGGGTAGTGGTCAGTATGCCAACCCACACTATAACATATTGTTGAGATGCTTCTGAAACATTAAGCGTCCATTCTCTCACACACAATTATTGACAGCGTTGATGCTGTCATTTTAAGTTTGTCTGCTGTGAAATTAAAGTACCGTCTGAAAACAGCATCGTACCTAATACCTTGGGAAAACTAAAGATTATTTGATGAATAATTATTAAATATAGTCATAACAGGTTACTTACCACATACAGAGTTCAGAGTGTAAACAGTCATATAGTTCCAAATAGGCTGTGCTCCATTCCCTTCGACCGACTTCAAAGCCTGCACTAAGTTAGCACTCTGTCGAACGAATATCTGCATAAATCTGTTCAAGTTCTTTAAACTGAAAGTAGGAGCTACGACCTTCCGACGTGGTCGCCAGATTAACACTGCATAAATTAAAAATACTAAGTGGAAAGGAAACTTTAATGCATAGTTGATGATAGTAAATCGATAAATTACATATATAGGTACGCGATAAACAATACTGCACATTTGGCCTAGTGGTTTAAATGGTCGCCACGCCGCTTTCTACTTCGCCTAGTGTCGTGGGTTCAAATCCCAAGTGGGACGACACTTTTTGTGATCCAGAAATTTTTGTTCTGAGTTTGGAGGCTTTTATCTATTTCATGTATATATGTAAAGTCCCACGCGACCCAGGATGTATTTAATATAACAAAAATAAAATAAAAAAATACATTCAGATTCAGAACAGTTGATCGTTCTCGTTATAAAGTTATTTGTTCTATATGGAAAGCGAACGACCTCCGCCAAAGCATTCAGAACCGCTAACGACTAAGCTAGCAGGTCAATAAATTGATTGTATTATGACTATTGATATATTTCATCATCATCACCACCTTATAAATCTGCTGAATATATGGCTCTCCTTACAAAGGCTGGCAGCCTTTGCCTTACCATATATATCGGACATCTGGCACACAACATCTAGTCAAAACTAAGCAAAGTTCGTAATATGAGTACTAGACAACTGATATAAATACATTTATACTTTTTTATAAATACGTACATACATAGAAAACATCCAAATTACGAAACAAATATTTGCAGATGAAACAAACATTTGGTCCGAGACCTCTTGATCAGTAGGCGCATACGCTAACCACTAGACCAACAAGGCAGTCACCATGCTGGTCAGGCGGGTTAGTGGAGAGTTTGTTTCAAATTTGCCTACTCTTGGCACTGATTTTGCCCTTTAGCTCTCACGATACACTTAATTTATAAGTGGAAATAATCAATGAATTTCCTATTTTCTTTCTTTGTGCCTTCTTTCAGGCCATAAATTACTTACCAGGTGCAAATATAAGTCCATTTCCAATAAAGTTTCTTGCAAAACGCATCACGTTATCCTTTTCCAAAGATGATTTTAATACAACTTCTATGTCGGCAGCATCTACTGTAACTGTAAAACAGATATAATGTAAAAATATTTTACACTAATGCAATTATAATAAATAATTTTCTTTAACAAGACAACTCCTGCATAAGGAATATTCCTGTGTCGCGGTGGACTTTACAAACATACATGAAACATACGCAAAGAACACACAGACTCAGAACAACAATTTGTGAATAACACAAAGTGTTGTCCCACGTGAGATTTGAACCCACGACACTTGGCGCAATAGAAAGTGGCGTGGCTAGGTACAGTCTTTCTGTCTGACTAACAATTTTCTCTTGACTAAGACATTTTTTAAACGTACCCATGTAATATTTTAACCCAATCCAAAAATTCGTCGTACCGCCATGCTTAATAGCTTCACGCGCAAATATTTGAAATGTTTTCATAAAATCTGCAATGAAAGCATTAAACAAGTTAATTGAGGTTAGAACGATGCTTTTACGTAGATGCAAAATGACGTATTTATAATGTATAAATCTGAAGACAGAGGTAAACATTCACCAACAATTTATTTAAAAGTTTACATTTAAGAGGCCGGCGTACGACACTCGAAACTGCAAGTTGAAATTTGTTCGTAAAATATTGCTGTCTCTGTTTGACAAAATGTGTGTATGTGGATTGACATTCATTCGTAGTAATTCGGACTCTCTCGTAGAAGGTTCAGCTATCATTATTTGACTGACACGAATCACACACACATTGAAATATTTTTTGATGCGATAGCACTACTAATTGCTTGAAATTTGTGAAAATATGGATGTGTTTCGTAATATCGAAAATCATGAATGAAAACTCAATATTTTTTCGATTTATTTTTTGTAAGTAGTAGCATAATAATATGAGATATGTTATTGATGAAACAATATTAGAAATATTTTTGTTTTTAAGACAGAAAAAAACAAAATGGAAACATGACATTTACAATGTAAAATATGTAAAATTTAATTTGTTTATATTTTATTCTAGATTAGTTTATTTTTGAAAATAAAGACGTTATAACCTAAATAAATACAGTCTAAGTCCGAATATCAACATATCATCGTGGAAATATGTTTATACTGCAAATGATCTTGGTATACCGTTTGTATGGACAATTCAGCCTCCGGGGGCCCTTTAAGTTTACATTATCAGGCCTTCGATCTCGCATTCACCAACAAAATACAATCTCAGGGACCGTCACCCCGTAAATATGAACATATTTGTTAAGTATGTTCACACTTACATTAGTTACTTGACAACCAATGGAATTTATTTTTTCAGAAGCAGTACTAGGTGTTAAATTGAACTCACACGAAAATCCAGAAGAGCCAATACTGAAAGCAATTGAAATCGTTTCTTCATTAATAGCTGAACGAATGCTTCAGCCGTGGCTGCAACCAGATTCTGTGTACAAGCTTTTAAGTTGTCACTTTCGGTTTGAGAAAAATAAAAAGATTTTAAATGAATTTGTAAAACAGGTGAAATAAAACTTTTTTTATATTAATTTTAATAATTGAGATTTTACAGGAAATTCTTATTAACAAGCCGAAGTTTGGCAGGGTTTTACGACCGTACCTCGGAGAGTACGTTCAGAAGTCGGTCACGGTTGTTATAAGCATCTATGGCAATCGTTATTGAGAATTCAGTGCCCTCAAATATACTGACGACTAGTTCAATTTTAGAATTTCAGTTCGCCCTCACGTTTGCCGAGGTTCGATGCATGTCACTCCGTGTAAAAAATGATATTCAAGTAAATCCAGTTGACCTAGTAGCCTCCCCAAATAGTCTTGGTAATAAAGACTTAGTTTCTCAAAAGAACTCAAAGTGATAAATATTTGCTAAAGAAATAACAGGACTACACTATGTACTTACTAACTGAGCCACCAGATAACATATAGGCGTGACCAATAAAGGGATAACTTCTTATACCACATTTTATTTGTTTTGAAAGTTTAACAAACTTCTGTATTTTTATTCGCTTTATTAATAAAATGAATAGAATCACTATTAACAAGTACACTAGTAAGTACATCGCTGTAAGCACATTTAGTATACACTGTAAGAATATATACGACTTTGTCTTCTTTTATTTGTACTTTTATTCTTGAGCAAGATATTAAGGTGCTTGCACACCATTCCGGTGGTACGATAATAGCCGCGCGGCGTAATAATGTCACCGGTAGATACCGCTGTAGGCCTCTGAGCATTTTTTCTGTTAGGAGAGCGATGTTAAGCGCTAGTTATGTACATTACATTACGTTCTAAATTGTAAGCGATGGAAAATGAAGTCTTTAATATTAATATCGCAGTCATAGTTTTAATTTTAAGTGGTAAAAGACTAAAAAAATAGGGAGATTATAGGTTCCTCCAAGTTTGCGATGATGCGTAGAGTATTCAAATTGTACAATCAAGGTAGAAAACTTATAACTAATATAAGTAATAAACATAATATGAATTTTCGACATTAGTGTAAAAGTGTGATTTTTAGATTTTTTTAAATGATAGCAGAGGCGGCTAGTGACTTTTTTGATTGGCAAGTCTGGCGCCTCGACAACCACCGTCTTGGTGTGTAAGAACCTTTAGAGCAAATGATGGACATTTATAACTCCTACCGCTTAACCTCAAGTTAAAGTATATTGTAATGTCTGAAGTACAGTATATTTCGTGAAATCGAATAATTTATAATCCCCATAATCACTGTATTGACACAAGCATAATTGTGCATTGACTAGATTTAAATTTTTATGAGCTTTTTAATGGTGGTATACAAACAGATGGGTCTACTGTCTACCATCACCTATGGGTCGCTACAACCCAGAAGTCATAAATGATTTTTTGAGTCTTTTTTTTGAAGTCGGTTAAAAAGGTATTGGTGCGTAATAATCACAGCCAAAGCACTTGCATTTATCATCATGAATTTAATTTTAATAGGTAATAATTATTTACTTACAATTTAATTTAAAATGCGGTAGTAAAAACGTCTAAGCTAATAGTGGCCATAAATAGTTATAAACCATAAAAATATTATTATATCTATAAGAATCACTTTGACATTTAATCATTTTAAAACAAATTATGAGACGTGGCTATTTAAACACTAACCTTTTCATCATCAATCATCGATAGCCTGTAACAGTCCACTGCTGGTCATAGATCTCTCATTGGAAATTGTGTTATAATTGTGTAAGAAACGTACCCTGAAGAAAAACAACTCTGAAACAAATCCTTTTCGTTTCAAAAAATGTTTCTGAAGATAGAACGGTATCTTCTAAGAATTTATTCAGACCAAGTTTAAATGTAGACGAAAGGCAGAATAGTATTATCAAAGGTTAATACTGTTCTACGCTCCTACTGACATTAAAACTTTTACTTTTAATTAAAGGAATGTTTCGTTATTAGGGCGTATCTAGCAGGCTTTACAAAAGTTCTTAAATAAATACCTAAGACTGCAAAAGACTGTAAAACCTATTTATATATTATATTATATCTATACATGAATTAACAGCTTCTCATAAATTACTTTGTTTGGAAACTTTTTTATAAGGCAAGATAACCCCTTTTAGGGTTCTATTTCCAAATAGCAAAAAACGGAACTCTTATAGGTTCGTCATGTCTCTCTGTCTGTCTGTCACAGCCACTTTTTTCCGAAACTATAAGAGTTACACTGTTGAAACTTAGTCAGTAGATGTATTCTGTGAACCGCATTAATATTTTTACACAAAAATAGAAAAAAAAACAATAAATTTTGGGGGTCCCCATACTTAGAACTGAAACTGAAAAAAATTTTTTTTATCAAAACCATGCGTATATAAACCTATAGATAGGTTTTCAAAAATGATATTGAGTTTTCTAATATCATTTTTATCTAAATTGTATAGTTTGCGCGAGAGACACTTCCAAAGTGGTAAAATTTACAGGGGTGTAACTTCTAAAATATGAGAGTAATAAAACTAAAAAAAATAGATGATGTACATTACCATGCAAACTTCCAACGAAAATTGATTTGAACGAGATCTAGTATGTAGTTTTTTTTTAATACGTCATAAATCATAAACCGCAATTTACATTTCTTTCAATCAAAATACTTATTAAAACATCAATGAAAGTTACAACGAACTACAGAAACTTTTATGTGATGTTACTTGCTGCTACGGAACCCTTCATGGGAACCCTAATACATTCGTGGAGTCTGTTCGTTCGTCCTCCACTTACTTTAAACGGTTAATGCTAGAAATATGAAACTTTAAATGGTTAATTGTGTCTAAACAAAGTAATTGACGTCAAAGTACTAAATTAAAATCACGAAAATTATTTTGGGGTATCTTACGTACACGAAAAGTGGTGATTATGTTTTTTTCTCGCAAAATCCATAATGTGGGCTGTCACTAAATAGGTCTATTAAAAAAAATGAGAGGTTGCTAAGAAGATTTTTTGATTTAGGTATCTGTTAGCTTTTAGTTTAAGTTAGTTTAGTGATATTAACTATTGTCTCATGAAAGGAGACCCGATCCCAGCAGTGGGACATGGGTTATTGTTGTTATTGGTTGACTACCTCGGTGGCGCAGTGGTAGCGTATACAACTGCTGTGCTTGAAGTATCGGGTTCGATTCCCGGGTCGGAACAAATGTTTGTGAGATCAGCAAATATTTGTTTTGGAGTCTGGGTGTTTTCTTTGTACAATAATATATGTACTCATGTATTTATATCATTTGTCTAGTATATCTTCAGGCTTGTTCCATCGTAGAGGTCACCAATTATGGCGAACTTATAGGTGGATAGCGAATCACAATTACAGTGTACTGTTTTTCAGCCATGTTTATTATTTACGTACTGGTTTATTTTAACATTACTTACTAAGGTATGAATATGGTATGGATATATTTTGCTCTTACAGCTACATTATATATTCTAAAACTTATCGCTACGCTGCATATAATCACGTCTTGATTTCAACGAGGAAATGACTGACCCCATTCTACGTGCTCGATGCTAGACACATATCTGAAATATGCTGACCAAGCATATCTCGGAATAAATTACATCAATTATTTTAAACAATATATGACGCAGTAATATCTATTATTAATATTACAAGCTCTGCTTAGTTTGGGACTAGATAACGTTGTGTATAAAATTTCCGAATTATTTTTTAATTTGTTTTTAATTTGTTGGTGTGTGTGATGTTACCAACAGAATCACGACTTAACGTTAAAATTGTTAACATTATAAGTAAATTTATCTCAAAATAATTATTAATTAAACATGACAGATACGGCCCGTTTTCAGTAACTACGTTTAACGTCTAATTTAATTGAAAAAATAATTATTATTTTCCAATTATTTTTTAAATAAAGAACCAAATCAACAAGTGCACCTGAACAGTTTGTTAAACGAGCTCTCACTCTCTGACGTTTGACATTTCATTACCGGGATGGCACTCGACACAAGAAATACTCGAAAATACAATCAAGCGTGATTTTTTCCGGTTTCCGTTACATAACAACAACAAAAACAACAGCCTTTAACAGTCCACTGCTGAACATAGGCCTCTCCTTTGAAAGGAGGTTTTGGCCTACTATACCACGCTGGCCAGACGGGTTGGTAAAGGGTTTGTTTCAAGTTTTCCTTCTGTTGGCAGTAATGTTACCTGCTTATTTTGTTCCTTTAGTCGCCTCTTACGACACCCATAGAATGAATAGGGGTGGTGACACTTTGTATTCTTAATCCGTCACCACACGGACAATACATAAATTGTATTTGTATATTCTATTTGACGTTCTTAAAACGCGGATGTTCGTAAATTTAAGTTAACATTTAAAAAATCCAATAGTTTTTAATATAAAACTTGTTTCCTGTTTCAGAAAAAAGAGATTTAGAATGGAAAAGAAATTTATTAATTCTTTTTCCTATGTGTTGGCCTCTTAAAGCGGCACAACTCTGCCTGATGGAAAGCATGAGCAGAATCCAAGAGTAGTGATTACCAAACTCATTGCTAATGCAGACAATACAGGCTGGCTTCGAAAACACGTTCCAAAGTCTTAAAATTTACTACTTTCAACATACTTCAAAGATAATTTATATCTAAAAGTAGTTTTGACAAACACAGAAGGTACTTTGTGGCTGAAAAAAAAATACTTTTAACTCTGTACACATTAAAACTTGATAACTGGTTCAACACTAACTTGTACTAGTCTGTAATTTACTACCTAATTATGATAATAATAATAACTTTACTGTACATCACATAGATACGATCTATGATCTATGGTACATCAGGTAATCACAAAGTACCTAAAACTAGGTATATAGGTGGAATTGGCGGACTATAGATACCGATTGTATAAATCTAAAAAAAAACTTGGACAGATTTTTATGTCATTTTGACTTAATCCTCACCCACCTCTAAATTGGTACTTAGAGGTACCAGGTTGTGACCACGGCTAATACAATTTACGTAATTAACATATTGTTACTTGAAAATCAGCTAAGGTGGGTCTCCCATTATTACTAAAATTGAAACCCTAATTGTTTATAAATAATTTTAGATCATGATTTTATCTACTGTAGTATCCTTTTATAAGGAAATTTTGAAATTTTTGTAAAATTAAAATCTCTAGACTTTTCGTCTGAATTAAGCTTTCGTCTGAATAAATCATTATTTCATAAAAAAAGTTGAGTAACCATTTGGCACTCTTGTACATTTCCGTGTGGTGACGGACTAAGAATACAAGTGTCACCACCACTATTCATTCCATGGGTGTCGTAAGAGGCGGTTAAAGGAACAAAATAAGCATCACTGCCAAGAGAAGGAAAACTTGAAACAAACCCTTTACCTACCCATCTGTCCAGCGTGGTATAGTAGGCCAAAACCTCCTTTCAAAGGAGTGGCCTATGTCCAGCAGTGGACTGTTAAAGGCTGTTGATGATGATAACTTTAGTACTCTCCATAGCATACCTACACGTCTCGAATTTATAAAGAAGCTTGATATTCTAGCAAATTATTTAAAAACTCGAACAAAAAATAAAGTGGCTGTGACATACGGACGGACAGACAGACAGACAGACATGACGAATCTATAAGGTTTCCGTTTTTTGCCATTTGGCAACGGAACCCTAAAAACAGACTTTGTCTCTGACTTCGTTAAACCTAGACAAATCGATCACCGTACGAGTTTACTGCCATCAATTTAGGTCACGAACCACTCGGTCTGAATGCATCTCGCTAGATAGAAAAAAAAGCGGCCAAGTGCGAGTCGGACTCGCCCATGAAGGGTTCCGTACCAGCAAGTAACATCATATAAAAGTTCTTGTAGTTCGTTGTAACTTTCATCGATGTTTTTATACTAGTGTATTGATTGGATGAAAGGTAAATTGTGTGTTACGATTTATGACGTATTAAAAAAAAAACTACTCAGTAGATCTCGTTCAAACCAATTTTCGTTGGTAGTTTACATGGTAAAGTCCAACATATATTTTTTTTAGTTTTATCACTCTCTTATTTTAGAAGTTAGTTGACTAGTCGCTCGAGCGGCGTACAGAGTAGACGTGTCGCTAACCAATTTCAAGTATTTTAAATCAACCGTTAAGTGAATTGCAATTCTAACGTTAGTGAAATAAGTGCCCAAGTTTTCTATTTGTAAATCATCACCACATTGTCACCAAAGTACACACGGAGCACCGCCAATCACTACCAAAAAGGCGGGCTGTTTATTCTTGTCTTTTGCGCTCAAATCAAAAGTTACATAGATCAACATGAGTGTGGTACAATCTTCAACTGGAAGTGGCCCAAGCGTAGAACGATGTGACTCTCAACCTAACTTGACAAGCCTTGGCTCGCACGCAGAATCGCCTAAAGTCACCTTTCGTCCTAAGCGAAAGCATGAAGAGGGTGTCATAAGAGATGAGTTAAGTGCGATGCGGGATCAAATGACGCAGATCATGGCTATGCTAACCACAATTAATACCAACCAGAAAGAATTTATAGAAAAAACTTCTGAAGATTTATCTGCTATCAAAACAGAGGTAAGAGACCTAAAATCAACGATTGACAGTCTCAGTTCTGATCAACAAGCTATTAAACTGGATATAACATCCTTACAAAATAAGAACTCCCTCTTAGAAAGCGAAATTGAATCGTTCAAATCAATGCTTGATACCAATCATCTTTTATCCACTACACCACAATCTTTAAATACAAATGAAATTATAATATCAGAAATCAGTGAACGCGAAAGTAGAAGTAAAAATATCATACTTATTGGAGTGCCGGAACCATTAGCGTCGAGCAAAGTGGACGGACTAGAAAAGGACAAAAACAAAGTCACTCAAGCATTAATGAAGATTGATGCTGATTGCCCGGAGCCTGAAGGTATCACCCGTCTTGGTAAATACAACCCTACGAAAACCCGTCCCATCAAAGTAAGTTTTAAATCCAAGGAAACGGCTATATCTCTGCTGCGCAAGAAACATACTTTAGATGCCGATAATCTCAAAATCTACTCCGATAAAACCCCCCAACAGCAAAAATATCTGAAATATCTTCAAGAACGACTCAAAAAAGAACATAAACAAGGCAACAAGAACCTAATAATTAAATACATCAAGGGAGTACCTAAAATTACTGATCCAAACTCAAAAAACTACGATCACTAGATGTAAACAACAGCTTCTCTCCTACTTCAGATAATGCCGCTACCGTCTCTTACCAAATAACCGACTCATATAACAAACTGATTTGTACAAAAAAATCTATCAAAATCTTATATGCTAATGCTCGAAGTATCATAGCACCCGGAAAGTTAGATGAGCTGGAATGTGTGGTGCAAGCTTTTTGCAACCCTTTGGATGTCATAGTGATTACAGAAACATGGATAAAATCTAGCGACGAAGCCAAGAGAATACAAATCACTGGCTTTGAACACTACTACAATCACCGATGCAATACACGAGGCGGCGGCGTCTCAATATTTATTCGAAAAGACTTAAGTCATAGCCTTGTTGAAGAAAAATGTTTAAATGATGATCACTTCCTCTGGGTCCACCTTAAAAACTATTCATTAGACATAGGAGCTGTATATAGAAAACCAGTATCAGTAAACGCCAGGTGCTTCCTTGATGATTTTAGTCACCAACTGCAGCGGAAAAGAAGAGGAATCGTCTTTGGCGATTTTAATTTTAATTTGCTAAATCCGGATAACCTGACTGCAAGCTACAAGGAAATCCTACAAGAGAACGACTACAAAATTCTAAACAATATTGACCACCATTACTGCACCCGCGAAACTGCTACAACTAAAACAATTATCGACCACGTATCGTCAAACCTAAAAGAAAATAAGTTTCACCTAGCTTTAATTGAAACACCAATGTCAGATCACAAGCACATTTACCTCGAAATCAAAAGGGCACCACCACCAAAGACAAAGAAAACAAACTACGAAACTATCAATTATGAACTGTTACACAAAAAAATGACAGAAAACAAAGTAACTTCAAAAAACTACGACTATCAAAATTTAGAAGATAAAATGAAAAGAAATATAAATAATAGCAAACTAAGAAAAATTAAAATATTAAACCCACCTAGACAAGAATGGATAAATAAGGAGATAATATCTGAAATTAATAACCGAAATGCCCTATGGCGCCAGCACAAAGACAACCCTGAAAATACATTAAGCAGAGAAATGTTCATCAGGAAACGAAAAGAAGTCTCAGATAAAATACAACACACAAAGAGTACTTATTATTTAACTGCTTTTAGTAAATGTAAAGATAAGCCAAAAAAAATGTGGACTTTAATCAATAGCCTTTCGAAAAATAAAACCAAAGAAGTCGCAGCACCCAACAAACTCCAAATAAAGGACAAATACTTAACTGATGAAGAGGATATCTGTGAATATTTCAATGACTTCTTCTCTACGATTGGTTCAAATCTATCTAGTCAAATTCCTAAACATTACCATACCAATAATTCATTCTACACGGGATCATGTGCACCTCACATAAACACAACATTAACTCACCTAACACCTACAACAAACAGTGAAGTTGCTAAAATTATACACAACCTAAATGCTAACACCAGCTCGGGAATTGATGGTATAAACGTAAAATCAATAAAGTGCGTATCGGATCTAATAGTTGATGAGCTCACTGACTGTATTAATAAAAACTTAGAAGAAGGAACCTTTCCCAATAATCTCAAAATAGCGAAAGTGACACCAATTTATAAATCAGGCTGTAAAATGAATCCAAGTAACTATCGTCCTATATCCGTACTCCCAGTGTTCTCAAAAATCTATGAACGCATACTATTTAATCGCCTAGAAGCTTATTTAACTAATCTAAATGTAATATACGATAAACAGTATGGCTTCAGGCCAAAATCTAATACCCTATCGGCGACAGTAGATCTTACAACAAAATTGAAACTAAATATCGATAATAAACAATTAGCATTGGGCGTATTCATAGATCTTAAGAAAGCCTTCGATACAATTAGTCATGATCTCTTATTGCGTAAGCTATTGGACATTGGTATTACTGGGGTAGCACATGACACCTTTAAATCGTACCTAACAAACCGGTTTCAAATAGTTAAGATTGGAAAAATGGAAAGTGGCCCTAGAAAAGTGACTTTTGGTGTTCCGCAAGGATCAATTTTAGGACCATTGCTATTCCTTTTATACATAAATAGTATACATAAAATCGGATTGAAGGGTGATATCACACTTTATGCCGACGATACATGTTTGTTTTATTTCGGTAACTCTATTGACACAATAATAGCAGATGCACAAGCGGATTTGAATCGATTAAATGACTGGTTTCAATATAACCTCTTAACTATAAATATATCCAAAACAAACTATATAATCTTTTCTGCGAAAAATAAAAAGATATCCCCACATAGACCTCTTACTATCAACAATAACATTATCAATAAAGTAGACAACGAGAAATACTTAGGCTTAATTTTAGATAGTCACCTGACGTGGAAACCACATATTAACAAAATTAAAACAAAGCTAACAGCTCTCACAGGAATGTTAAAAAGTATTACTAAATGTCTTCCACTTCAAATACGTTACCTGATATACACTTCATTAATCAAGCCACATTTGGACTACTTGATAGAAATATGGGGCACAGCGGCCCCAACAAACCTTACCCTAATACAAATAGCACAAAACAAACTTGTAAAGAAATTATTTAATTATAATTTTTTAACTCCCACCCATAAAATATATAAAAATACAAAAATAATGAATATTTCTCAAACCTACAATTACTACAACTGTATTCTAATACGCAAAATTTTAAATAAAACTATACACACTCAAATACATTTTGATAAAAAAATTCAATCACAAAAAATAAAACTAAGAAACGCTAACGACATAAAACTTGTAAAACCTCGTACCAACTATGGTAAAAAGAATATCATGTACGGAGGTGCAAAAATTTATAATAAACTGCCTAAAAACATAAAAGATGCTAAAACTATGCAAACATTTAAAAAATCACTGAAAAGTTATGTCATGAATACGATAAAAATTGTTTAGATGGACTACGCTCACTGACACAAAACATGTCACATCTAGGTTTGCTTGATCCATATATTTGCCTGTGTTCTGATAACGCATACAACTAAGTATTTACACCCACCCTCTTATGACTAGTAAAATTTATCTGCCATTTTTGTGTACATACCTTGGTTTATGTATTTTATTTTGCTTAACAACGTAGATAGAAGTAATATTTGTGTAAGTGTTATTATAATTATAATTTGTGTAAGTGTTACGCCGCTCGGCAAAGTATTGTATGTCTCAAAATGTGTTCTCATGTAAGTGAATTTGTAATTCTTTATGAGAATAAAGTTTCTTAAACCCAAAAGTTAGAGGGGGGGGGACACACATTTTTCCACTTTGGAAGTGTCTCCCGCGCAAACTATTCAGTTTAGAAAAAAATGATATTAGAAACCTCAACATTATTTTTGAAGACCCATCCATAGATACGCTACACGTATAGGTTTGATGAAAAAAAAAATTTTGAGTTTCAGTTCCAAGTATGGGGACCCCCAAAATGTATTGTTTTTTTTCTATTTTTATATAAAAATCTTAATGCGGTTCACAGAATACATCGACTGACCAAATTTCAACAGTATAGCTCTTATAGTTTTGGAAATAATTGGCTGTGGCATACGGACGGACAGACAGACAGACAGACAGACAGACAGACAGACTTGACGAATCTATAAGGGTTCCGTTTTTTGCCATTTGGCTACGGAACCCTAAAAAGTGGGTTGGATTAAAATTGACTTGATGCATAATCGTAATGCCATGGAAAACATCGAATTCGTCACACATGATCTAAGGTCTGACAAATTATACATTCTTATATCTATGTCACAACGCGATGGAAACAGACAAATGTTTTAAGTAAAAACATTTTCAGTAAAAAGAATGCTGAACCGTTTCGTTTCACTCGTCAAAGAGGCTACTGTAGATGTCTTAAATAATAATGGTGTAAAAATTGTGATTCCCATTTAGTATCCAAAAAGATTACCAACAACAAAAAGCCAACATCACGTGGTATTCCCAGGCGGTCACCCATCCAAGTACTAACCACGCCCGATGTAGCTTAACTTCGGTGTTCGGACGAGAACCGGTGTATTCAACATGGTATGGACGTTGGCGATTAGTGTGGTCAATATTACCTTCACGTTTTAAAGTCAACTTGCATTTTCAATATTTATGCATTATATCTATGTCACAACGCGATGGAAACAGACAAATGTTTTAAGTTAAAACATTTTCACTATAGAGAATGCTGAATTGTTTCGTTTCACAAGTCAGAGAGCCTTTTGTAGATGTCATACATAATAATGGTGTAAAAATTGTGATTCCTATTTAGTATCCAAAAAGATTACCAACAACAAAAAGCCAACATCACGTGGTATTCCCAGGCGGTCACCCATCCAAGTACTAACCACGCCCGATGTAGCTTAACTTCGGTGTTCGGACGAGAACCGGTGTATTCAACATGGTATGGACGTTGGCGATTAGTGTGGTCAATATTACCTTCACGTTTTAAAGTCAAGTTGCAATTTGAACATTTATGCATTATATCTATGTCACAACGCGATGGAAACAGACAAATGTTTTAAGTAAAACATTTTCAGTATAAAGAATGCTGAACCGTTTCGTTTCACTCGTCAAAGTAGCCTCTTTGACGTTGGCGATAAGTGTGGTAAATATTACCTTCACGTTTTAAAGTCAACTTGCAATTTGAATATGTATGTATTATATCTATGTCACAACGCGATGGAAACAGACAAAATGTTTTAAGTTAAAACATTTTCACTATAGAGAATGCTGAATTGCTTCGTTTCACAAGTCAGAGAGCCTTTTGTAGATGTCTTAAATAATAATGGTGTAAAAATTGTGATTCCTATTTAGTATCCAAAAAGATTACCAACAACAAAAAGCCAACATCACGTGGTATTCCCAGGCGGTCACCCATCCAAGTACTAACCACGCCCGATGTAGCTTAACTTCGGTGTTCGGACGAGAACCGGTGTATTCAACATGGTATGGACGTTGGCGATTAGTGTGGTCAATATTACCTTCACGTTTTAAAGTCAACTTGCAATTTGAATACTTATGTATTATATCTATGTCACAACGCGATGGAAACAGACAAATGTTTAAAGTAAAAACATTTTCACTATAAAGAATGCTGAACCGTTTCGTTTCACAAGTCAGAGAGGCTTTTGTAGATGTCTTTAATAATAATGGTGTAAAAATTGTGATTCCTATTTAGTATCCAAAAAGATTACCAACAACAAAAAGCCAACAACACGTTTTATTCCCAGGCGGTCACCCATCCAAGTACTAACCACGCCCGATGTTGCTTAACTTCGGTGATCGGACGAGAACCGGTGAATTCAACATGGTATGGACGTTGGCGATTAGTGTGGTAAATAAATCCTTCACGTTTTAAAGTCAACTTGCAAAGTGAATATTGATGTAAACACTGTCACAACGCGATAGGAACCCATAAATGTTTAAAGTGAATACCTTTTCAGTATAAAGAATGCTGAACGGTTTCGTTTCACACGTCAGAGAGGCTTTTGTAGATGTCTTTAATAATAATGGTGTAAAAATTGTGATTCCTATTTAGTATCCAAAAAGATTACCAACAACAAAAAGCCAACAACACGTGGTATTCCCAGGCGGTCACCCATCCAAGTACTAACCACGCCCGATGTTGCTTAACTTCGGTGATCGGACGAGAACCGGTGTATTCAACATGGTATGGACGTTGGCGATTAGTGTGGTAAATATTACCTTCACGTTTTAAAGTCAACTTGCAATTTGAATATTTATGTATTATATCTATGTCACAACGCGATGGAAACAGACAAATGTTTTCATTAAAAACATTTTCAGTATAAAGAATGCTGAACCGTACGTTTCACAAGTCAGAGAGGCTTTGGTAGATGTCTTTAATAATATTGGTGTAAAAATTGTGATTCCTATTTAGTATCCAAAAAGATTACCAACAACAAAAAGCCAACATCACGTGGTATTCCCAGGCGGTCACCCATCCAAGTACTAACCACGCCCGATGTTGCTTAACTTCGGTGATCGGACGAGAACCGGTGTATTCAACATGGTATGGACGTTGGCGATTAGTGTGGTAAATATTACCTTCACGTTTTAAAGTCAACTTGCAATTTGAATATTTATGTATTATATCTATGTCACAACGCGATGGAAACAGACAAATGTTTTAAGTTAAAACATTTTCACTATAGAGAATGCTGAATTGTTTCGTTTCACAAGTCAGAGAGGCTTTTGTAGATGTCTTAAATAATAATGGTGTAAAAATTGTGATTCCTATTTAGTATCCAAAAAGATTACCAACAACAAAAAGCCAACATCACGTGGTATTCCCAGGCGGTCACCCATCCAAGTACTAACCACCCCCGATGTTGCTTAACTTCGGTGATCGGACGAGAACCGGTGTATTCAACATGGTATGGACGTTGGCGATTAGTGTGGTAAATATTACCTTCACGTTTTAAAGTCAACTTGCAATTTGAATATTTATGTATTATATCTATGTCACAACGCGATGGAAACAGACAAATGTTTTCAGTAAAAACATTTTCAGTATAAAGAATGCTGAACCGTTTCGTTTCACAAGTCAGAGAGGCTTTTGTAGATGTCTTTAATAATAATGGTGTATAAATTGTGATTCCTATTTAGTATCCAAAAAGATTACCAACAACAAAAAGCCAACATCACGTGGTATTCCCAGGCGGTCACCCATCCAAGTACTAACCACGCCCGATGTTGCTTAACTTCGGTGATCGGACGAGAACCGGTGTATTCAACATGGTATGGACGTTGGCGATTAGTGTGGTAAATATTACCTTCACGTTTTAAAGTCAACTTGCAATTTGAATATTTATGTATTATATCTATGTCACAACGCGATGGAAACAGACAAATGTTTTCAGTAAAAACATTTTCAGTATAAAGAATGCTGAACCGTACGTTTCACAAGTCAGAGAGGCTTTGGTAGATGTCTTTAATAATATTGGTGTAAAAATTGTGATTCCTATTTAGTATCCAAAAAGATTACCAACAACAAAAAGCCAACATCACGTGGTATTCCCAGGCGGTCACCCATCCAAGTACTAACCACGCCCGATGTTGCTTAACTTCGGTGATCGGACGAGAACCGGTGTATTCAACATGGTATGGACGTTGGCGATTAGTGTGGTAAATATTACCTTCACGTTTTAAAGTCAACTTGCAATTTGAATATTTATGTATTATATCTATGTCACAACGCGATGGAAACAGACAAATGTTTTAAGTTAAAACATTTTCACTATAGAGAATGCTGAATTGTTTCGTTTCACAAGTCAGAGAGGCTTTTGTAGATGTCTTAAATAATAATGGTGTAAAAATTGTGATTCCTATTTAGTATCCAAAAAGATTACCAACAACAAAAAGCCAACATCACGTGGTATTCCCAGGCGGTCACCCATCCAAGTACTAACCACGCCCGATGTTGCTTAACTTCGGTGATCGGACGAGAACCGGTGTATTCAACATGGTATGGACGTTGGCGATTAGTGTGGTAAATATTACCTTCACGTTTTAAAGTCAACTTGCAATTTGAATATTTATGTATTATATCTATGTCACAACGCGATGGAAACAGACAAATGTTTTAAGTTAAAACATTTTCACTATAGAGAATGCTGAATTGTTTCGTTTCACAAGTCAGAGAGGCTTTTGTAGATGTCTTAAATAATAATGGTGTAAAAATTGTGATTCCTATTTAGTATCCAAAAAGATTACCAACAACAAAAAGCCAACATCACGTGGTATTCCCAGGCGGTCACCCATCCAAGTACTAACCACGCCCGATGTTGCTTAACTTCGGTGATCGGACGAGAACCGGTGTATTCAACATGGTATGGACGTTGGCGATTAGTGTGGTAAATATTACCTTCACGTTTTAAAGTCAACTTGCAATTTGAATATTTATGTATTATATCTATGTCACAACGCGATGGAAACAGACAAATGTTTTAAGTTAAAACATTTTCACTATAGAGAATGCTGAATTGTTTCGTTTCACAAGTCAGAGAGGCTTTTGTAGATGTCTTAAATAATAATGGTGTAAAAATTGTGATTCCTATTTAGTATCCAAAAAGATTATCAACAACAAAAAGCCAACATCACGTGGTATTCCCAGGCGGTCACCCATCCAAGTACTAACCACGCCCGATGTTGCTTAACTTCGGTGATCGGACGAGAACCGGTGTATTCAACATGGTATGGACGTTGGCGATTAGTGTGGTAAATATTACCTTCACGTTTTAAAGTCAACTTGCAATTTGAATATTTATGTATTATATCTATGTCACAACGCGATGGAAACAGACAAATGTTTTCAGTAAAAACATTTTCAGTATAAAGAATGCTGAACCGTTTCGTTTCACAAGTCAGAGAGGCTTTTGTAGATGTCTTTAATAATAATGGTGTATAAATTGTGATTCCTATTTAGTATCCAAAAAGATTACCAACAACAAAAAGCCAACATCACGTGGTATTCCCAGGCGGTCACCCATCCAAGTACTAACCACGCCCGATGTTGCTTAACTTCGGTGATCGGACGAGAACCGGTGTATTCAACATGGTATGGACGTTGGCGATTAGTGTGGTCAATATTACCTTCACGTTTTAAAGTCAACTTGCAATATGAATATTTATGTATTATATCTATGGCACAACGCGATGGAAACAGACAAATGTTTTCAGTAAAAACATTTTCAGTATAAAGAATGCTGAACCGTACGTTTCACAAGTCAGAGAGGCTTTGGTAGATGTCTTTAATAATATTGGTGTAAAAATTGTGATTCCTATTTAGTATCCAAAAAGATTACCAACAACAAAAAGCCAACATCACGTGGTATTCCCAGGCGGTCACCCATCCAAGTACTAACCACGCCCGATGTTGCTTAACTTCGGTGATCGGACGAGAACCGGTGTATTCAACATGGTATGGACGTTGGCGATTAGTGTGGTAAATATTACCTTCACGTTTTAAAGTCAACTTGCAATTTGAATATTTATGTATTATATCTATGTCACAACGCGATGGAAACAGACAAATGTTTTAAGTTAAAACATTTTCACTATAGAGAATGCTGAATTGTTTCGTTTCACAAGTCAGAGAGGCTTTTGTAGATGTCTTAAATAATAATGGTGTAAAAATTGTGATTCCTATTTAGTATCCAAAAAGATTACCAACAACAAAAAGCCAACATCACGTGGTATTCCCAGGCGGTCACCCATCCAAGTACTAACCACGCCCGATGTTGCTTAACTTCGGTGATCGGACGAGAACCGGTGTATTCAACATGGTATGGACGTTGGCGATTAGTGTGGTCAATATTACCTTCACGTTTTAAAGTCAACTTGCAATTTGAATACTTATGTATTATATCTATGTCACAACGCGATGGAAACAGACAAATGTTTAAAGTAAAAACATTTTCACTATAAAGAATGCTGAACCGTTTCGTTTCACAAGTCAGAGAGGCTTTTGTAGATGTCTTTAATAATAATGGTGTAAAAATTGTGATTCCTATTTAGTATCCAAAAAGATTACCAACAACAAAAAGCCAACAACACGTTTTATTCCCAGGCGGTCACCCATCCAAGTACTAACCACGCCCGATGTTGCCTAACTTCGGTGATCGGACGAGAACCGGTGAATTCAACATGGTATGGACGTTGGCGATTAGTGTGGTAAATAATACCTTCACGTTTTAAAGTCAACTTGCAAAGTGAATATTGATGTAAACACTGTCACAACGCGATAGAAACACATAAATGTTTAAAGTGAATACCTTTTCAGTATAAAGAATGCTGAACGGTTTCGTTTCACACGTCAGAGAGGCTTTTGTAGATGTCTTAAATAATAATGTTGTAAAAATTGTGATTCCTATTTAGTATCCAAAAAGATTACCAACAACAAAAAGCCAACATCACGTGGTATTCCCAGGCGGTCACCCATCCAAGTACTAACCACGCCCGATGTTGTTTAACTTCGGTGATCGGACGAGAACCGGTGTATTCAACATGGTATGGACGTTGGCGATTAGTGTGGTAAATATTACCTTCACGTTTTAAAGTCAACTTGCAATTTGAATATTTATGTATTATATCTATGTCACAACGCGATGGAAACAGACAAATGTTTTAAGTAAAAACATTTTCAGTATAAAGAATGCTGAACCGTTTCGTTTCACAAGTCAGAGAGGCTTTTGTAGATGTCTTTAATAATAATGGTGTAAAAATTGTGATTCCTATTTAGTATCCAAAAAGATTACAAACAACAAAAAGCCAACATCACGTGGTATTCCCAGGCGGTCACCCATCCAAGTACTAACCACGCCCGATGTAGCTTAACTTCGGTGTTCGGACGAGAACCGGTGTATTCAACATGGTATGGACGTTGGCGATTAGTGTGGTCAATATTACCTTCACGTTTTAAAGTCAACTTGCAATATGAATATTTATGTATTATATCTATGGCACAACGCGATGGAAACAGACAAATGTTTTAAGTAAAAACATTTTCAGTATAAAGAATGCTGAACCGTTTCGTTTCACAAGTCAGAGAGGCTTTTGTAGATGTCTATAATAATAATGGTGTAAAAATTGTGATTCCTTTTTAGTATCCAAAAAGATTACCAACAACAAAAAGCCAACATCACGTGGTATTCCCAGGCGGTCACCCATCCAAGTACTAACCACGCCCGATGTTGCTTAACTTCGGTGATCGGACGAGAACCGGTGTATTCAACATGGTATGGACGTTGGCGATTAGTTTGGTAAATATTACCTTCACGTTTTAAAGTCAACTTGCAATTTGAATATTTATGTATTATATCTATGTCACAACGCGATGGAAACAGACAAATGTTTTAAGTAAAAACATTTTCAGTATAAAGAATGCTGAACCGTTTCGTTTCACAAGTCAGAGAGGCTTTTGTAGATGTCTTAAATAATAATGGTGTAAAAATTGTGATTCCTATTTAGTATCCAAAAAGATTACCAACAACAAAAAGCCAACATCACGTGGTATTCCCAGGCGGTCACCCATCCAAGTACTAACCACGCCCGATGTAGCTTAACTTCGGTGTTCGGACGAGAACCGGTGTATTCAACATGGTATGGACGTTGGCGATTAGTGTGGTCAATATTACCTTCACGTTTTAAAGTCAACTTGCAATTTGAATACTTATGTATTATATCTATGTCACAACGCGATGGAAACAGACAAATGTTTAAAGTAAAAACATTTTCACTATAAAGAATGCTGAACCGTTTCGTTTCACAAGTCAGAGAGGCTTTTGTAGATGTCTTTAATAATAATGGTGTAAAAATTGTGATTCCTATTTAGTATCCAAAAAGATTACCAACAACAAAAAGCCAACAACACGTTTTATTCCCAGGCGGTCACCCATCCAAGTACTAACCACGCCCGATGTTGCTTAACTTCGGTGATCGGACGAGAACCGGTGAATTCAACATGGTATGGACGTTGGCGATTAGTGTGGTAAATAATACCTTCACGTTTTAAAGTCAACTTGCAAAGTGAATATTGATGTAAACACTGTCACAACGCGATAGAAACACATAAATGTTTAAAGTGAATACCTTTTCAGTATAAAGAATGCTGAACGGTTTCGTTTCACACGTCAGAGAGGCTTTTGTAGATGTCTTAAATAATAATGGTGTAAAAATTGTGATTCCTATTTAGTATCCAAAAAGATTACCAACAACAAAAAGCCAACATCACGTGGTATTCCCAGGCGTTCACCCATCCAAGTACTAACCACGCCCGATGTTGTTTAACTTCGGTGATCGGACGAGAACCGGTGTATTCAACATGGTATGGACGTTGGCGATTAGTGTGGTAAATATTACCTTCACGTTTTAAAGTCAACTTGCAATTTGAATATTTATGTATTATATCTATGTCACAACGCGATGGAAACAGACAAATGTTTTAAGTAAAAACATTTTCAGTATAAAGAATGCTGAACCGTTTCGTTTCACAAGTCAGAGAGGCTTTTGTAGATGTCTTTAATAATAATGGTGTAAAAATTGTGATTCCTATTTAGTATCCAAAAAGATTACAAACAACAAAAAGCCAACATCACGTGGTATTCCCAGGCGGTCACCCATCCAAGTACTAACCACGCCCGATGTAGCTTAACTTCGGTGTTCGGACGAGAACCGGTGTATTCAACATGGTATGGACGTTGGCGATTAGTGTGGTCAATATTACCTTCACGTTTTAAAGTCAACTTGCAATATGAATATTTATGTATTATATCTATGGCACAACGCGATGGAAACAGACAAATGTTTTAAGTAAAAACATTTTCAGTATAAAGAATGCTGAACCGTTTCGTTTCACAAGTCAGAGAGGCTTTTGTAGATGTCTTTAATAATAATGGTGTAAAAATTGTGATTCCTTTTTAGTATCCAAAAAGATTACCAACAACAAAAAGCCAACATCACGTGGTATTCCCAGGCGGTCACCCATCCAAGTACTAACCACGCCCGATGTTGCTTAACTTCGGTGATCGGACGAGAACCGGTGTATTCAACATGGTATGGACGTTGGCGATTAGTTTGGTAAATATTACCTTCACGTTTTAAAGTCAACTTGCAATTTGAATATTTATGTATTATATCTATGTCACAACGCGATGGAAACAGACAAATGTTTTAAGTAAAAACATTTTCAGTATAAAGAATGCTGAACCGTTTCGTTTCACAAGTCAGAGAGGCTTTTGTAGATGTCTTAAATAATAATGGTGTAAAAATTGTGATTCCTATTTAGTATCCAAAAAGATTACCAACAACAAAAAGCCAACATCACGTGGTATTCCCAGGCGGTCACCCATCCAAGTACTAACCACGCCCGATGTTGCTTAACTTCGGTGATCGGACGAGAACCGGTGTATTCAACATGGTATGGACGTTGGCGATTAGTGTGGTAAATATTACCTTCACGTTTTAAAGTCAACTTGCAATTTGAATATTTATGTATTATATCTATGTCACAACGCGATGGAAACAGACAAATGTTTTAAGTAAAAACATTTTCAGTATAAAGAATGCTGAACCGTTTCGTTTTACAAGTCAGAGAGGCTTTTGTAGATGTCTTTAATAATAATGGTGTAAAAATTGTGATTCCTATTTAGTATCCAAAAAGATTACCAACAACAAAAAGCCAACATCACGTGGTATTCCCAGGCGGTCACCCATCCAAGTACTAACCACGCCCGATGTTGCTTAACTTCGGTGATCGGACGAGAACCGGTGTATTCAACATGGTATGGACGTTGGCGATTAGTGTGGTAAATATTACCTTCACGTTTTAAAGTCAACTTGCAATTTGAATATTTATGTATTATATCTATGTCACAACGCGATGGAAACAGACAAATGTTTTCAGTAAAAACATTTTCAGTATAAAGAATGCTGAACGGTTTCGTTTCACACGTCAGAGAGGCTTTTGTAGATGTCTTAAATAATAATGGTGTAAAAATTGTGATTCCTATTTAGTATCCAAAAAGATTACCAACAACAAAAAGCCAACATCACGTGGTATTCCCAGGCGGTCACCCATCCAAGTACTAACCACGCCCGATGTTGCTTAACTTCGGTGATCGGACGAGAACCGGTGAATTCAACATGGTATGGACGTTGGCGATTAGTGTGGTAAATAAAACCTTCACGTTTTAAAGTCAACTTGCAAAGTGAATATTGATGTAAACACTGTCACAACGCGATAGAAACACATAAATGTTTAAAGTGAATACCTTTTCAGTATAAAGAATGCTGAACCGTTTCGTTTTACAAGTCAGAGAGGCTTTTGTAGATGTCTTCAATAATAATGGTGTAAAAATTGTGATTCCTATTTAGTATCCAAAAAGATTACCAACAACAAAAAGGCAACATCACGTGGTATTCCCAGGCGGTCACCCATCCAAGTACTAACCACGCCCGATGTTGCTTAACTTCGGTGATCGGACGAGATCCGGTGTATTCAACATGGTATGGACGTTGGCGATTAGTGTGGTAAATATTACCTTCACGTTTTAAAGTCAACTTGCAATTTGAATATTTATGTATTATATCTATGTCACAACGCGATGGAAACAGACAAATGTTTTCAGTAAAAACATTTTCAGTATAAAGAATGCTGAACGGTTTCGTTTCACACGTCAGAGAGGCTTTTGTAGATGTCTTAAATAATAATGGTGTAAAAATTGTGATTCCTATTTAGTATCCAAAAAGATTACCAACAACAAAAAGCCAACATCACGTGGTATTCCCAGGCGGTCACCCATCCAAGTACTAACCACGCCCGATGTTGCTTAACTTCGGTGATCGGACGAGAACCGGTGTATTCAACATGGTATGGACGTTGGCGATTAGTGTGGTAAATATTACCTTCACGTTTTAAAGTCAACTTGCAATTTGAATATTTATGTATTATATCTATGTCACAACGCGATGGAAACAGACAAATGTTTTAAGTTAAAACATTTTCACTATAGAGAATGCTGAATTGTTTCGTTTCACAAGTCAGAGAGGCTTTTGTAGATGTCTTAAATAATAATGGTGTAAAAATTGTGATTCCTATTTAGTATCCAAAAAGATTACCAACAACAAAAAGCCAACATCACGTGGTATTCCCAGGCGGTCACCCATCCAAGTACTAACCACGCCCGATGTTGCTTAACTTCGGTGATCGGACGAGAACCGGTGTATTCAACATGGTATGGACGTTGGCGATTAGTGTGGTAAATATTACCTTCACGTTTTAAAGTCAACTTGCAATTTGAATATTTATGTATTATATCTATGTCACAACGCGATGGAAACAGACAAATGTTTTCAGTAAAAACATTTTCAGTATAAAGAATGCTGAACCGTTTCGTTTCACAAGTCAGAGAGGCTTTTGTAGATGTCTTTAATAATAATGGTGTAAAAATTGTGATTCCTATTTAGTATCCAAAAAGATTACAAACAACAAAAAGCCAACATCACGTGGTATTCCCAGGCGGTCACCCATCCAAGTACTAACCACGCCCGATGTTGCTTAACTTCGGTGATCGGACGAGAACCGGTGTATTCAACATGGTATGGACGTTGGCGATTAGTGTGGTAAATAAAACCTTCACGTTTTAAAGTCAACTTGCAAAGTGAATATTGATGTAAACACTGTCACAACGCGATAGAAACACATAAATGTTTAAAGTGAATACCTTTTCAGTATAAAGAATGCTGAACCGTTTCGTTTTACAAGTCAGAGAGGCTTTTGTAGATGTCTTCAATAATAATGGTGTAAAAATTGTGATTCCTATTTAGTATCCAAAAAGATTACCAACAACAAAAAGGCAACATCACGTGGTATTCCCAGGCGGTCACCCATCCAAGTACTAACCACGCCCGATGTTGCTTAACTTCGGTGATCGGACGAGATCCGGTGTATTCAACATGGTATGGACGTTGGCGATTAGTGTGGTAAATATTACCTTCACGTTTTAAAGTCAACTTGCAATTTGAATTTTTATGTATTATATCTATGTCACAACGCGATGGAAACAAACAAATGTTTTAAGTTAAAACATTTTCACTATAGAGAATGCTGAATTGTTTCGTTTCACAAGTCAGAGAGCCTTTTGTAGATGTCTTAAATAATAATGGTGTAAAAATTGTGATTCCTATTTAGTATCCAAAAAGATTACCAACAACAAAAAGCCAACATCACGTGGTATTCCCAGGCGGTCACCCATCCAAGTACTAACCACGCCCGATGTTGCTTAACTTCGGTGATCGGACGAGAACCGGTGAATTCAACATGGTATGGACGTTGGCGATTAGTGTGGTAAATAAAACCTTCACGTTTTAAAGTCAACTTGCAAAGTGAATATTGATGTAAACACTTTTTTTTTTTTTTTTTTTTTTTTTTTTTTTTTTTTTTTTTTTTTTTTTTTTTTAACGTGTGGAAATCCCCGCGGACCGTCACCCCGTCGGGGGTTACGGCGGGGTGGTGTGTCGGACTCGAACCGACTAAAACCACACGGTGTGACCCTCTCTGCGCCTTTGTATTGGAAGGAGTCCAGGGAGGGGATTTCCTTCTGGACTCCAACCAGCGCCTGCCCGCACTGTTGCGGGCACCAACTCTTCTCTCGACTCTCTAACTGGGCAACGTCCGGTCACACGCGGACGTCGCCCCCTCGCGGTTGGCCTCTACTGCGGACGGACGGGAAACCCGTCCCGCCCATCCGCGGCCACTCTCAGGGCGGCATGAGACGCAGGTATGCGCGCCTCCGCCGCCCGGGGCGCCGGCGGCGGATCGGGTCCGATTGGATGGAATCCTCCCGGGCCTTCTCCGCCACCTCCTTCTGCAAGATTACGTCCTCGCAGAAGGTTGCGACCGCGGTAAAATAACTGTCGCTGCCGGCCATCGATCTTATGACGGCCGGCAGCGAGAGATCCCCTCCGATGACTGCAGTGAGGGCACGGCGCTGCGCCGCCCAAGCGGGGCAGACCGCCAGCGTGTGCTGGGCCGTGTCCTCACTGCAGTCGCAGTGGTGGCAGGCGGGACTCGGTTCCCTCCTAGCGACCGAGTGCAGGTACTTTCCGAAGCAACCGTGCCCGGAAAGCACCTGCGTCAGCCGGAAGGAAAGGGTCCCGTGCTGCCGCCCTGCCCACTCCTCGATGACCGGCTGAAGAGCCTCCACGGCGGCGAAGCCAGCGCGTGGGGTCTCCAGCCGGAGCGACCATCTCAGCATGGTGGCTCGGCGAGCGGCTTCGCGCCACTCGCGCACGTCCTCGGGCGGAGGGCGGAATCCGCTCTCCGCCCGGAAGTCAGCCACTCGCCGATAAACTTCGGCGAGCACTTCCGCCTCCAAATCCCACGGGGGTGTTCCGGCCAAGGCACACGCCGCCTCTGTGGACACCGTGCGGTATCCACGTATGGCTCTGACCGCCAGTATCCGCTGGGGGCGCCAGAGGCGCGCCCTGTTCTGGGCGGACAGAGCCGCCGCCCACACCGGTGCACCGTAAAGTGCCATCGACCGGACAACCCCCGTGTACAGCTGCCTAGTGGGGACACTGGCCCCGCCCAAATTGGGCAGAAGTCGCCCTAGGGCGGAGGCAGTGCCCACCAACTTAGGGCCAAGCTGTCGGAAGTGCTCGTCGAAGAGCCACCTACCGTCGAGGACCAGACCCAGGTACCTCATCTGGGCCCGGACCGGTACGAGGACCGAGTTGACCTCGATCGAGGCGCCGGCGGGCGGACCGCGACGGGGCCCATGAAATAATAGGGCCTCCGTCTTGTCCAGGGCCACCCGCAGACCCAGCGCCTCGATGCGCCCGACTACCCGGGAGACTCCCGTGGTGGCCAGGCGCGCCGCCTCCTCAAAGTTTGCCCCCCGGGCCGTGACCAGGGTGTCGTCTGCGTAACAGATCACACCCAGCCCGGGGGGGAGACGCCCTCGTAGGGCCCAGTCGTATCCCATGTTCCACAGGAGTGGTCCTAGGACAGACCCCTGTGGAACACCGCACGACATGGCCCTGCGTCTCAAGGCGCCACCTCGGTCCTCGTACTCGACGGTACGCTCCTCTAAGTAGTCTGCCACCAGCCGCCTCAGGTACCCTGGCACTCCGTGGTACTGGAGTGCGGCCCTGATGCAGCCGAATGGCAGACTATTGAAGGCGTTGGCGATGTCCAATGACACCGCCAACAGCACTCCGCCGCCTCTCACCGCCTCTTCGGTCACGGCCCTCAGGCGCAGGATCGCGTCGACCGTCGAACGCCCTTCTCGGAAACCGAATTGGGCGTCCGACAGGTCGGGCCCCACCTCGCTGAGGTGCCGGACGATGCGGACAGAGAGAACCCTCTCGAACAACTTGCCCGCCTCGTCCAGCAACACGATGGGCCTGTAGGCCGCGACCGAATCGGCAGGCCGTCCATGTTTTTGGATCAGGACCAGCTTCCCGCACTTCCAACGCTCAGGGAAGCGTCCGGACGCCAGGCTAGCGTCCAACACTCCCCTGAGGTGGTCCGACATGTAGTCGAGGGATTGATGTAAACACTGTCACAACGCGATAGAAACACATAAATGTTTAAAGTGAATACCTTTTCAGTATAAAGAATGCTGAACGGTTTCGTTTCACACGTCAGAGAGGCTTTTGTAGATGTCTTAAATAATAATGGTGTAAAAATTGTGATTCCTATTTAGTATCCAAAAAGATTACCAACAACAAAAAGCCAACATCACGTGGTATTCCCAGGCTTTCACCCATCCAAGTACTAACCACGCCCGATGTAGCTTAACTTCGGTGTTCGGACAAGAACCGGTGTACTCAACATGGTTTGGACGTTGGCGATTAGTGTGGTCAATATTACCTTCACGTTTTAAAGTCAACTTGCAATTTGAATATTTATGTATTATATCTATGTCACAACGCGATGGAAACAGACAAATGTTTTCAGTAAAAACATTTTCAGTATAAAGAATGCTGAACCGTTTCGTTTCACAAGTCAGAGAGGCTTTTGTAGATGTCTTTAATAATAATGGTGTAAAAATTGTGATTCCTATTTAGTATCCAAAAAGATTACCAACAACAAAAAGCCAACATCACGTGGTATTCCCAGGCGGTCACCCATCCAAGTACTAACCACGCCCGATGTTGCTTAACTTCGGTGATCGGACGAGAACCGGTGTATTCAACATGGTATGGACGTTGGCGATTAGTGTGGTAAATATTACCTTCACGTTTTAAAGTCAACTTGCAATTTGAATATTTATGTATTATATCTATGTCACAACGCGATGGAAACAGACAAATGTTTTCAGTAAAAACATTTTCAGTATAAAGAATGCTGAACGGTTTCGTTTCACACGTCAGAGAGGCTTTTGTAGATGTCTTAAATAATAATGGTGTAAAAATTGTGAATTTTATTGAGTATCCAAAAAGATTACCAACAACAAAAAGCCAACATCACGTGGTATTCCCAGGCGGTCACCCATCCAAGTACTAACCACGCCCGATGTTGCTTAACTTCGGTGATCGGACGAGAACCGGTGTATTCAACATGGTATGGACGTTGGCGATTAGTGTGGTAAATATTACCTTCACGTTTTAAAGTCAACTTGCAATTTGAATATTTATGTATTATATCTATGTCACAACGCGATGGAAACAGACAAATGTTTTAAGTAAAAACATTTTCAGTATAAAGAATGCTGAACCGTTTCGTTTCACAAGTCAGAGAGGCTTTTGTAGATGTCTTTAATAATAATGGTGTAAAAATTGTGATTCCTATTTAGTATCCAAAAAGATTACCAACAACAAAAAGCCAACATCACGTGGTATTCCCAGGCGGTCACCCATCCAAGTACTAACCACGCCCGATGTTGCTTAACTTCGGTGATCGGACGAGAACCGGTGTATTCAACATGGTATGGACGTTGGCGATTAGTGTGGTAAATATTACCTTCACGTTTTAAAGTCAACTTGCAATTTGAATATTTATGTATTATATCTATGTCACAACGCGATGGAAACAGACAAATGTTTTAAGTTAAAACATTTTCACTATAGAGAATGCTGAATTGTTTCGTTTCACAAGTCAGAGAGGCTTTTGTAGATGTCTTAAATAATAATGGTGTAAAAATTGTGATTCCTATTTAGTATCCAAAAAGATTACCAACAACAAAAAGCCAACATCACGTGGTATTCCCAGGCGGTCACCCATCCAAGTACTAACCACGCCCGATGTTGCTTAACTTCGGTGATCGGACGAGAACCGGTGTATTCAACATGGTATGGACGTTGGCGATTAGTGTGGTAAATATTACCTTCACGTTTTAAAGTCAACTTGCAATTTGAATATTTATGTATTATATCTATGTCACAACGCGATGGAAACAGACAAATGTTTTCAGTAAAAACATTTTCAGTATAAAGAATGCTGAACCGTTTCGTTTCACAAGTCAGAGAGGCTTTTGTAGATGTCTTTAATAATAATGGTGTAAAAATTGTGATTCCTATTTAGTATCCAAAAAGATTACAAACAACAAAAAGCCAACATCACGTGGTATTCCCAGGCGGTCACCCATCCAAGTACTAACCACGCCCGATGTTGCTTAACTTCGGTGATCGGACGAGAACCGGTGTATTCAACATGGTATGGACGTTGGCGATTAGTGTGGTAAATAAAACCTTCACGTTTTAAAGTCAACTTGCAAAGTGAATATTGATGTAAACACTGTCACAACGCGATAGAAACACATAAATGTTTAAAGTGAATACCTTTTCAGTATAAAGAATGCTGAACCGTTTCGTTTTACAAGTCAGAGAGGCTTTTGTAGATGTCTTCAATAATAATGGTGTAAAAATTGTGATTCCTATTTAGTATCCAAAAAGATTACCAACAACAAAAAGGCAACATCACGTGGTATTCCCAGGCGGTCACCCATCCAAGTACTAACCACGCCCGATGTTGCTTAACTTCGGTGATCGGACGAGATCCGGTGTATTCAACATGGTATGGACGTTGGCGATTAGTGTGGTAAATATTACCTTCACGTTTTAAAGTCAACTTGCAATTTGAATTTTTATGTATTATATCTATGTCACAACGCGATGGAAACAAACAAATGTTTTAAGTTAAAACATTTTCACTATAGAGAATGCTGAATTGTTTCGTTTCACAAGTCAGAGAGCCTTTTGTAGATGTCTTAAATAATAATGGTGTAAAAATTGTGATTCCTATTTAGTATCCAAAAAGATTACCAACAACAAAAAGCCAACATCACGTGGTATTCCCAGGCGGTCACCCATCCAAGTACTAACCACGCCCGATGTTGCTTAACTTCGGTGATCGGACGAGAACCGGTGAATTCAACATGGTATGGACGTTGGCGATTAGTGTGGTAAATAAAACCTTCACGTTTTAAAGTCAACTTGCAAAGTGAATATTGATGTAAACACTTTTTTTTTTTTTTTTTTTTTTTTTTTTTTTTTTTTTTTTTTTTTTTTTTTTTTAACGTGTGGAAATCCCCGCGGACCGTCACCCCGTCGGGGGTTACGGCGGGGTGGTGTGTCGGACTCGAACCGACTAAAACCACACGGTGTGACCCTCTCTGCGCCTTTGTATTGGAAGGAGTCCAGGGAGGGGATTTCCTTCTGGACTCCAACCAGCGCCTGCCCGCACTGTTGCGGGCACCAACTCTTCTCTCGACTCTCTAACTGGGCAACGTCCGGTCACACGCGGACGTCGCCCCCTCGCGGTTGGCCTCTACTGCGGACGGACGGGAAACCCGTCCCGCCCATCCGCGGCCACTCTCAGGGCGGCATGAGACGCAGGTATGCGCGCCTCCGCCGCCCGGGGCGCCGGCGGCGGATCGGGTCCGATTGGATGGAATCCTCCCGGGCCTTCTCCGCCACCTCCTTCTGCAAGATTACGTCCTCGCAGAAGGTTGCGACCGCGGTAAAATAACTGTCGCTGCCGGCCATCGATCTTATGACGGCCGGCAGCGAGAGATCCCCTCCGATGACTGCAGTGAGGGCACGGCGCTGCGCCGCCCAAGCGGGGCAGACCGCCAGCGTGTGCTGGGCCGTGTCCTCACTGCAGTCGCAGTGGTGGCAGGCGGGACTCGGTTCCCTCCTAGCGACCGAGTGCAGGTACTTTCCGAAGCAACCGTGCCCGGAAAGCACCTGCGTCAGCCGGAAGGAAAGGGTCCCGTGCTGCCGCCCTGCCCACTCCTCGATGACCGGCTGAAGAGCCTCCACGGCGGCGAAGCCAGCGCGTGGGGTCTCCAGCCGGAGCGACCATCTCAGCATGGTGGCTCGGCGAGCGGCTTCGCGCCACTCGCGCACGTCCTCGGGCGGAGGGCGGAATCCGCTCTCCGCCCGGAAGTCAGCCACTCGCCGATAAACTTCGGCGAGCACTTCCGCCTCCAAATCCCACGGGGGTGTTCCGGCCAAGGCACACGCCGCCTCTGTGGACACCGTGCGGTATCCACGTATGGCTCTGACCGCCAGTATCCGCTGGGGGCGCCAGAGGCGCGCCCTGTTCTGGGCGGACAGAGCCGCCGCCCACACCGGTGCACCGTAAAGTGCCATCGACCGGACAACCCCCGTGTACAGCTGCCTAGTGGGGACACTGGCCCCGCCCAAATTGGGCAGAAGTCGCCCTAGGGCGGAGGCAGTGCCCACCAACTTAGGGCCAAGCTGTCGGAAGTGCTCGTCGAAGAGCCACCTACCGTCGAGGACCAGACCCAGGTACCTCATCTGGGCCCGGACCGGTACGAGGACCGAGTTGACCTCGATCGAGGCGCCGGCGGGCGGACCGCGACGGGGCCCATGAAATAATAGGGCCTCCGTCTTGTCCAGGGCCACCCGCAGACCCAGCGCCTCGATGCGCCCGACTACCCGGGAGACTCCCGTGGTGGCCAGGCGCGCCGCCTCCTCAAAGTTTGCCCCCCGGGCCGTGACCAGGGTGTCGTCTGCGTAACAGATCACACCCAGCCCGGGGGGGAGACGCCCTCGTAGGGCCCAGTCGTATCCCATGTTCCACAGGAGTGGTCCTAGGACAGACCCCTGTGGAACACCGCACGACATGGCCCTGCGTCTCAAGGCGCCACCTCGGTCCTCGTACTCGACGGTACGCTCCTCTAAGTAGTCTGCCACCAGCCGCCTCAGGTACCCTGGCACTCCGTGGTACTGGAGTGCGGCCCTGATGCAGCCGAATGGCAGACTATTGAAGGCGTTGGCGATGTCCAATGACACCGCCAACAGCACTCCGCCGCCTCTCACCGCCTCTTCGGTCACGGCCCTCAGGCGCAGGATCGCGTCGACCGTCGAACGCCCTTCTCGGAAACCGAATTGGGCGTCCGACAGGTCGGGCCCCACCTCGCTGAGGTGCCGGACGATGCGGACAGAGAGAACCCTCTCGAACAACTTGCCCGCCTCGTCCAGCAACACGATGGGCCTGTAGGCCGCGACCGAATCGGCAGGCCGTCCATGTTTTTGGATCAGGACCAGCTTCCCGCACTTCCAACGCTCAGGGAAGCGTCCGGACGCCAGGCTAGCGTCCAACACTCCCCTGAGGTGGTCCGACATGTAGTCGAGGGATTGATGTAAACACTGTCACAACGCGATAGAAACACATAAATGTTTAAAGTGAATACCTTTTCAGTATAAAGAATGCTGAACGGTTTCGTTTCACACGTCAGAGAGGCTTTTGTAGATGTCTTAAATAATAATGGTGTAAAAATTGTGATTCCTATTTAGTATCCAAAAAGATTACCAACAACAAAAAGCCAACATCACGTGGTATTCCCAGGCTTTCACCCATCCAAGTACTAACCACGCCCGATGTAGCTTAACTTCGGTGTTCGGACAAGAACCGGTGTACTCAACATGGTTTGGACGTTGGCGATTAGTGTGGTCAATATTACCTTCACGTTTTAAAGTCAACTTGCAATTTGAATATTTATGTATTATATCTATGTCACAACGCGATGGAAACAGACAAATGTTTTCAGTAAAAACATTTTCAGTATAAAGAATGCTGAACCGTTTCGTTTCACAAGTCAGAGAGGCTTTTGTAGATGTCTTTAATAATAATGGTGTAAAAATTGTGATTCCTATTTAGTATCCAAAAAGATTACCAACAACAAAAAGCCAACATCACGTGGTATTCCCAGGCGGTCACCCATCCAAGTACTAACCACGCCCGATGTTGCTTAACTTCGGTGATCGGACGAGAACCGGTGTATTCAACATGGTATGGACGTTGGCGATTAGTGTGGTAAATATTACCTTCACGTTTTAAAGTCAACTTGCAATTTGAATATTTATGTATTATATCTATGTCACAACGCGATGGAAACAGACAAATGTTTTCAGTAAAAACATTTTCAGTATAAAGAATGCTGAACGGTTTCGTTTCACACGTCAGAGAGGCTTTTGTAGATGTCTTAAATAATAATGGTGTAAAAATTGTGAATTTTATTGAGTATCCAAAAAGATTACCAACAACAAAAAGCCAACATCACGTGGTATTCCCAGGCGGTCACCCATCCAAGTACTAACCACGCCCGATGTTGCTTAACTTCGGTGATCGGACGAGAACCGGTGTATTCAACATGGTATGGACGTTGGCGATTAGTGTGGTAAATATTACCTTCACGTTTTAAAGTCAACTTGCAATTTGAATATTTATGTATTATATCTATGTCACAACGCGATGGAAACAGACAAATGTTTTAAGTAAAAACATTTTCAGTATAAAGAATGCTGAACCGTTTCGTTTCACAAGTCAGAGAGGCTTTTGTAGATGTCTTTAATAATAATGGTGTAAAAATTGTGATTCCTATTTAGTATCCAAAAAGATTACCAACAACAAAAAGCCAACATCACGTGGTATTCCCAGGCGGTCACCCATCCAAGTACTAACCACGCCCGATGTTGCTTAACTTCGGTGATCGGACGAGAACCGGTGTATTCAACATGGTATGGACGTTGGCGATTAGTGTGGTAAATATTACCTTCACGTTTTAAAGTCAACTTGCAATTTGAATATTTATGTATTATATCTATGTCACAACGCGATGGAAACAGACAAATGTTTTAAGTTAAAACATTTTCACTATAGAGAATGCTGAATTGTTTCGTTTCACAAGTCAGAGAGGCTTTTGTAGATGTCTTAAATAATAATGGTGTAAAAATTGTGATTCCTATTTAGTATCCAAAAAGATTACCAACAACAAAAAGCCAACATCACGTGGTATTCCCAGGCGGTCACCCATCCAAGTACTAACCACGCCCGATGTTGCTTAACTTCGGTGATCGGACGAGAACCGGTGTATTCAACATGGTATGGACGTTGGCGATTAGTGTGGTAAATATTACCTTCACGTTTTAAAGTCAACTTGCAATTTGAATATTTATGTATTATATCTATGTCACAACGCGATGGAAACAGACAAATGTTTTCAGTAAAAACATTTTCAGTATAAAGAATGCTGAACCGTTTCGTTTCACAAGTCAGAGAGGCTTTTGTAGATGTCTTTAATAATAATGGTGTAAAAATTGTGATTCCTATTTAGTATCCAAAAAGATTACAAACAACAAAAAGCCAACATCACGTGGTATTCCCAGGCGGTCACCCATCCAAGTACTAACCACGCCCGATGTTGCTTAACTTCGGTGATCGGACGAGAACCGGTGTATTCAACATGGTATGGACGTTGGCGATTAGTGTGGTAAATAAAACCTTCACGTTTTAAAGTCAACTTGCAAAGTGAATATTGATGTAAACACTGTCACAACGCGATAGAAACACATAAATGTTTAAAGTGAATACCTTTTCAGTATAAAGAATGCTGAACCGTTTCGTTTTACAAGTCAGAGAGGCTTTTGTAGATGTCTTCAATAATAATGGTGTAAAAATTGTGATTCCTATTTAGTATCCAAAAAGATTACCAACAACAAAAAGGCAACATCACGTGGTATTCCCAGGCGGTCACCCATCCAAGTACTAACCACGCCCGATGTTGCTTAACTTCGGTGATCGGACGAGATCCGGTGTATTCAACATGGTATGGACGTTGGCGATTAGTGTGGTAAATATTACCTTCACGTTTTAAAGTCAACTTGCAATTTGAATTTTTATGTATTATATCTATGTCACAACGCGATGGAAACAAACAAATGTTTTAAGTTAAAACATTTTCACTATAGAGAATGCTGAATTGTTTCGTTTCACAAGTCAGAGAGCCTTTTGTAGATGTCTTAAATAATAATGGTGTAAAAATTGTGATTCCTATTTAGTATCCAAAAAGATTACCAACAACAAAAAGCCAACATCACGTGGTATTCCCAGGCGGTCACCCATCCAAGTACTAACCACGCCCGATGTTGCTTAACTTCGGTGATCGGACGAGAACCGGTGAATTCAACATGGTATGGACGTTGGCGATTAGTGTGGTAAATAAAACCTTCACGTTTTAAAGTCAACTTGCAAAGTGAATATTGATGTAAACACTTTTTTTTTTTTTTTTTTTTTTTTTTTTTTTTTTTTTTTTTTTTTTTTTTTTTTTAACGTGTGGAAATCCCCGCGGACCGTCACCCCGTCGGGGGTTACGGCGGGGTGGTGTGTCGGACTCGAACCGACTAAAACCACACGGTGTGACCCTCTCTGCGCCTTTGTATTGGAAGGAGTCCAGGGAGGGGATTTCCTTCTGGACTCCAACCAGCGCCTGCCCGCACTGTTGCGGGCACCAACTCTTCTCTCGACTCTCTAACTGGGCAACGTCCGGTCACACGCGGACGTCGCCCCCTCGCGGTTGGCCTCTACTGCGGACGGACGGGAAACCCGTCCCGCCCATCCGCGGCCACTCTCAGGGCGGCATGAGACGCAGGTATGCGCGCCTCCGCCGCCCGGGGCGCCGGCGGCGGATCGGGTCCGATTGGATGGAATCCTCCCGGGCCTTCTCCGCCACCTCCTTCTGCAAGATTACGTCCTCGCAGAAGGTTGCGACCGCGGTAAAATAACTGTCGCTGCCGGCCATCGATCTTATGACGGCCGGCAGCGAGAGATCCCCTCCGATGACTGCAGTGAGGGCACGGCGCTGCGCCGCCCAAGCGGGGCAGACCGCCAGCGTGTGCTGGGCCGTGTCCTCACTGCAGTCGCAGTGGTGGCAGGCGGGACTCGGTTCCCTCCTAGCGACCGAGTGCAGGTACTTTCCGAAGCAACCGTGCCCGGAAAGCACCTGCGTCAGCCGGAAGGAAAGGGTCCCGTGCTGCCGCCCTGCCCACTCCTCGATGACCGGCTGAAGAGCCTCCACGGCGGCGAAGCCAGCGCGTGGGGTCTCCAGCCGGAGCGACCATCTCAGCATGGTGGCTCGGCGAGCGGCTTCGCGCCACTCGCGCACGTCCTCGGGCGGAGGGCGGAATCCGCTCTCCGCCCGGAAGTCAGCCACTCGCCGATAAACTTCGGCGAGCACTTCCGCCTCCAAATCCCACGGGGGTGTTCCGGCCAAGGCACACGCCGCCTCTGTGGACACCGTGCGGTATCCACGTATGGCTCTGACCGCCAGTATCCGCTGGGGGCGCCAGAGGCGCGCCCTGTTCTGGGCGGACAGAGCCGCCGCCCACACCGGTGCACCGTAAAGTGCCATCGACCGGACAACCCCCGTGTACAGCTGCCTAGTGGGGACACTGGCCCCGCCCAAATTGGGCAGAAGTCGCCCTAGGGCGGAGGCAGTGCCCACCAACTTAGGGCCAAGCTGTCGGAAGTGCTCGTCGAAGAGCCACCTACCGTCGAGGACCAGACCCAGGTACCTCATCTGGGCCCGGACCGGTACGAGGACCGAGTTGACCTCGATCGAGGCGCCGGCGGGCGGACCGCGACGGGGCCCATGAAATAATAGGGCCTCCGTCTTGTCCAGGGCCACCCGCAGACCCAGCGCCTCGATGCGCCCGACTACCCGGGAGACTCCCGTGGTGGCCAGGCGCGCCGCCTCCTCAAAGTTTGCCCCCCGGGCCGTGACCAGGGTGTCGTCTGCGTAACAGATCACACCCAGCCCGGGGGGGAGACGCCCTCGTAGGGCCCAGTCGTATCCCATGTTCCACAGGAGTGGTCCTAGGACAGACCCCTGTGGAACACCGCACGACATGGCCCTGCGTCTCAAGGCGCCACCTCGGTCCTCGTACTCGACGGTACGCTCCTCTAAGTAGTCTGCCACCAGCCGCCTCAGGTACCCTGGCACTCCGTGGTACTGGAGTGCGGCCCTGATGCAGCCGAATGGCAGACTATTGAAGGCGTTGGCGATGTCCAATGACACCGCCAACAGCACTCCGCCGCCTCTCACCGCCTCTTCGGTCACGGCCCTCAGGCGCAGGATCGCGTCGACCGTCGAACGCCCTTCTCGGAAACCGAATTGGGCGTCCGACAGGTCGGGCCCCACCTCGCTGAGGTGCCGGACGATGCGGACAGAGAGAACCCTCTCGAACAACTTGCCCGCCTCGTCCAGCAACACGATGGGCCTGTAGGCCGCGACCGAATCGGCAGGCCGTCCATGTTTTTGGATCAGGACCAGCTTCCCGCACTTCCAACGCTCAGGGAAGCGTCCGGACGCCAGGCTAGCGTCCAACACTCCCCTGAGGTGGTCCGACATGTAGTCGAGGGATTGATGTAAACACTGTCACAACGCGATAGAAACACATAAATGTTTAAAGTGAATACCTTTTCAGTATAAAGAATGCTGAACGGTTTCGTTTCACACGTCAGAGAGGCTTTTGTAGATGTCTTAAATAATAATGGTGTAAAAATTGTGATTCCTATTTAGTATCCAAAAAGATTACCAACAACAAAAAGCCAACATCACGTGGTATTCCCAGGCTTTCACCCATCCAAGTACTAACCACGCCCGATGTAGCTTAACTTCGGTGTTCGGACGAGAACCGGTGTACTCAACATGGTTTGGACGTTGGCGATTAGTGTGGTCAATATTACCTTCACGTTTTAAAGTCAACTTGCAATTTGAATATTTATGTATTATATCTATGTCACAACGCGATGGAAACAGACAAATGTTTTCAGTAAAAACATTTTCAGTATAAAGAATGCTGAACCGTTTCGTTTCACAAGTCAGAGAGGCTTTTGTAGATGTCTTTAATAATAATGGTGTAAAAATTGTGAATCCTATTTAGTATCCAAAAAGATTACCAACAACAAAAAGCCAACATCACGTGGTATTCCCAGGCGGTCACCCATCCAAGTACTAACCACGCCCGATGTTGCTTAACTTCGGTGATCGGACGAGAACCGGTGTATTCAACATGGTATGGACGTTGGCGATTAGTGTGGTAAATATTACCTTCACGTTTTAAAGTCAACTTGCAATTTGAATATTCATGTATTATATCTATGTCACAACGCGATGGAAACAGACAAATGTTTTCAGTAAAAACATTTTCAGTATAAAGAATTCTGAACCGTTTCGTTTCACAAGTCAGAGAGGCTTTTGTAGATGTCTTTAATAATAATTGTGTAAAAATTGTGAATCCTATTTAGTATCCAAAAAGATTACCAACAACAAAAAGCCAACATCACGTGGTATTCCCAGGCGGTCACCCATCCAAGTACTAACCACGCCCGATGTTGCTTAACTTCGGTGATCGGACGAGAACCGGTGTATTCAACATGGTATGGACGTTGGCGATTAGTGTGGTAAATATTACCTTCACGTTTTAAAGTCAACTTGCAATTTGAATATTTATGTATTATATCTATGTCACAACGCGATGGAAACAGACAAATGTTTTCAGTAAAAACATTTTCAGTATAAAGAATGCTGAACCGTTTCGTTTCACAAGTCAGAGAGGCTTTTGTAGATGTCTTTAATAATAATGGTGTATAAATTGTGATTCCTATTTAGTATCCAAAAAGATTACCAACAACAAAAAGCCAACATCACGTGGTATTCCCAGGCGGTCACCCATCCAAGTACTAACCACGCCCGATGTTGCTTAACTTCGGTGATCGGACGAGAACCGGTGAATTCAACATGGTATGGACGTTGGCGATTAGTGTGGTAAATAAATCCTTCACGTTTTAAAGTCAACTTGCAAAGTGAATATTGATGTAAACACTGTCACAACGCGATAGGAACCCATAAATGTTTAAAGTGAATACCTTTTCAGTATAAAGAATGCTGAACGGTTTCGTTTCACACGTCAGAGAGGCTTTTGTAGATGTCTTAAATAATAATGGTGTAAAAATTGTGATTCCTATTTAGTATCCAAAAAGATTACCAACAACAAAAAGCCAACAACACGTGGTATTCCCAGGCGGTCACCCATCCAAGTACTAACCACGCCCGATGTTGCTTAACTTCGGTGATCGGACGAGAACCGGTGTATTCAACATGGTATGGACGTTGGCGATTAGTGTGGTAAATATTACCTTCACGTTTTAAAGTCAACTTGCAATTTGAATATTTATGTATTATATCTATGTCACAACGCGATGGAAACAGACAAATGTTTTCAGTAAAAACATTTTCAGTATAAAGAATGCTGAACCGTACGTTTCACAAGTCAGAGAGGCTTTGGTAGATGTCTTTAATAATATTGGTGTAAAAATTGTGATTCCTATTTAGTATCCAAAAAGATTACCAACAACAAAAAGCCAACATCACGTGGTATTCCCAGGCGGTCACCCATCCAAGTACTAACCACGCCCGATGTTGCTTAACTTCGGTGATCGGACGAGAACCGGTGTATTCAACATGGTATGGACGTTGGCGATTAGTGTGGTAAATATTACCTTCACGTTTTAAAGTCAACTTGCAATTTGAATATTTATGTATTATATCTATGTCACAACGCGATGGAAACAGACAAATGTTTTAAGTTAAAACATTTTCACTATAGAGAATGCTGAATTGTTTCGTTTCACAAGTCAGAGAGGCTTTTGTAGATGTCTTAAATAATAATGGTGTAAAAATTGTGATTCCTATTTAGTATCCAAAAAGATTACCAACAACAAAAAGCCAACATCACGTGGTATTCCCAGGCGGTCACCCATCCAAGTACTAACCACGCCCGATGTTGCTTAACTTCGGTGATCGGACGAGAACCGGTGTATTCAACATGGTATGGACGTTGGCGATTAGTGTGGTAAATATTACCTTCACGTTTTAAAGTCAACTTGCAATTTGAATATTTATGTATTATATCTATGTCACAACGCGATGGAAACAGACAAATGTTTTCAGTAAAAACATTTTCAGTATAAAGAATGCTGAACCGTTTCGTTTCACAAGTCAGAGAGGCTTTTGTAGATGTCTTTAATAATAATGGTGTATAAATTGTGATTCCTATTTAGTATCCAAAAAGATTACCAACAACAAAAAGCCAACATCACGTGGTATTCCCAGGCGGTCACCCATCCAAGTACTAACCACGCCCGATGTTGCTTAACTTCGGTGATCGGACGAGAACCGGTGTATTCAACATGGTATGGACGTTGGCGATTAGTGTGGTAAATATTACCTTCACGTTTTAAAGTCAACTTGCAATTTGAATATTTATGTATTATATCTATGTCACAACGCGATGGAAACAGACAAATGTTTTCAGTAAAAACATTTTCAGTATAAAGAATGCTGAACCGTACGTTTCACAAGTCAGAGAGGCTTTGGTAGATGTCTTTAATAATATTGGTGTAAAAATTGTGATTCCTATTTAGTATCCAAAAAGATTACCAACAACAAAAAGCCAACATCACGTGGTATTCCCAGGCGGTCACCCATCCAAGTACTAACCACGCCCGATGTTGCTTAACTTCGGTGATCGGACGAGAACCGGTGTATTCAACATGGTATGGACGTTGGCGATTAGTGTGGTAAATATTACCTTCACGTTTTAAAGTCAACTTGCAATTTGAATATTTATGTATTATATCTATGTCACAACGCGATGGAAACAGACAAATGTTTTAAGTTAAAACATTTTCACTATAGAGAATGCTGAATTGTTTCGTTTCACAAGTCAGAGAGGCTTTTGTAGATGTCTTAAATAATAATGGTGTAAAAATTGTGATTCCTATTTAGTATCCAAAAAGATTACCAACAACAAAAAGCCAACATCACGTGGTATTCCCAGGCGGTCACCCATCCAAGTACTAACCACGCCCGATGTTGCTTAACTTCGGTGATCGGACGAGAACCGGTGTATTCAACATGGTATGGACGTTGGCGATTAGTGTGGTAAATATTACCTTCACGTTTTAAAGTCAACTTGCACTTTGAATATTTATGTATTATATCTATGTCACAACGTGATGGAAACAGACAAATGTTTTAAGTTAAAACATTTTCACTATAGAGAATGCTGAATTGTTTCGTTTCACAAGTCAGAGAGGCTTTTGTAGATGTCTTAAATAATAATGGTGTAAAAATTGTGATTCCTATTTAGTATCCAAAAAGATTACCAACAACAAAAAGCCAACATCACGTGGTATTCCCAGGCGGTCACCCATCCAAGTACTAACCACGCCCGATGTTGCTTAACTTCGGTGATCGGACGAGAACCGGTGTATTCAACATGGTATGGACGTTGGCGATTAGTGTGGTAAATATTACCTTCACGTTTTAAAGTCAACTTGCAATTTGAATATTTATGTATTATATCTATGTCACAACGCGATGGAAACAGACAAATGTTTTCAGTAAAAACATTTTCAGTATAAAGAATGCTGAACCGTTTCGTTTCACAAGTCAGAGAGGCTTTTGTAGATGTCTTTAATAATAATGGTGTATAAATTGTGATTCCTATTTAGTATCCAAAAAGATTACCAACAACAAAAAGCCAACATCACGTGGTATTCCCAGGCGGTCACCCATCCAAGTACTAACCACGCCCGATGTTGCTTAACTTCGGTGATCGGACGAGAACCGGTGTATTCAACATGGTATGGACGTTGGCGATTAGTGTGGTAAATATTACCTTCACGTTTTAAAGTCAACTTGCAATTTGAATATTTATGTATTATATCTATGTCACAACGCGATGGAAACAGACAAATGTTTTCAGTAAAAACATTTTCAGTATAAAGAATGCTGAACCGTACGTTTCACAAGTCAGAGAGGCTTTGGTAGATGTCTTTAATAATATTGGTGTAAAAATTGTGATTCCTATTTAGTATCCAAAAAGATTACCAACAACAAAAAGCCAACATCACGTGGTATTCCCAGGCGGTCACCCATCCAAGTACTAACCACGCCCGATGTTGCTTAACTTCGGTGATCGGACGAGAACCGGTGTATTCAACATGGTATGGACGTTGGCGATTAGTGTGGTAAATATTACCTTCACGTTTTAAAGTCAACTTGCAATTTGAATATTTATGTATTATATCTATGTCACAACGCGATGGAAACAGACAAATGTTTTAAGTTAAAACATTTTCACTATAGAGAATGCTGAATTGTTTCGTTTCACAAGTCAGAGAGGCTTTTGTAGATGTCTTAAATAATAATGGTGTAAAAATTGTGATTCCTATTTAGTATCCAAAAAGATTACCAACAACAAAAAGCCAACATCACGTGGTATTCCCAGGCGGTCACCCATCCAAGTACTAACCACGCCCGATGTTGCTTAACTTCGGTGATCGGACGAGAACCGGTGTATTCAACATGGTATGGACGTTGGCGATTAGTGTGGTAAATATTACCTTCACGTTTTAAAGTCAACTTGCAATTTGAATATTTATGTATTATATCTATGTCACAACGCGATGGAAACAGACAAATGTTTTCAGTAAAAACATTTTCAGTATAAAGAATGCTGAACCGTTTCGTTTCACAAGTCAGAGAGGCTTTTGTAGATGTCTTTAATAATAATGGTGTATAAATTGTGATTCCTATTTAGTATCCAAAAAGATTACCAACAACAAAAAGCCAACATCACGTGGTATTCCCAGGCGGTCACCCATCCAAGTACTAACCACGCCCGATGTTGCTTAACTTCGGTGATCGGACGAGAACCGGTGTATTCAACATGGTATGGACGTTGGCGATTAGTGTGGTAAATAAAACGTTCACGTTTTAAAGTCAACTTGCAAAGTGAATATTGATGTAAACACTGTCACAACGCGATAGAAACACTTAAATGTTTAAAGTGAATACCATTTCAGTATAAAGAATGCTGAACGGTTTCGTTTCACACGTCAGAGAGGCTTTTGTAGATGTCTTAAATAATAATGGTGTAAAAATTGTGATTCCTATTTAGTATCCAAAAATATTACCAACAACAAAAAGCCAACATCACGTGGTATTCCCAGGCGGTCACCCATCCAAGTACTAACCACGCCCGATGTTACTTAACTTCGGTGATCGGACGAGAACCGGTGTATTCAACATGGTATGGACGTTGGCGATTAGTGTGCTAAATATTACCTTCACGTTTTAAAGTCAACTTGCAATTTGAATATTTATGTATTATATCACTGTCACAACGCGATAGAAACACATAAATGTTAAAAGTGAATACCTTTTCAGTTTAAAGAATGCTGAACCGTTTCGTGTCATACGTCCAAAACCACAAGTTGAATAGATATGGTGACAACTCTGTGTTTTGATGTTCTGATAATTGATGAATAAGATGTGTATGTAAATTTATTATGAATTTTTTTATATATAAAGCTTAAACAAAATGAACAAACGTTAAGAAATAATCGAAATATACTAGATCGGCTTGTGTAACTGTTAAATTAGCGCTGGAAAACTTTTTTTTCAATGAAAGTACTACTGTTGTTGTATGATGATGATAATTATGTTCTTTGTTGCCTACCCGAGGACGTCCTCAGGTATGTTACAATGTACGAACAAACAAACAAAATATGTTCGTTTGTTTTTTCGTTGTTTCGTTATAAACATGATTACTATAAAGAAACAGAAGCGAATAAAATAAAAAATTTCATGATTTACTTATGTAGGAACAAATAAACATATTTTGATTTCAAGACGTATAAACATCTGAATAGTTTCTGGGAATTGCCTTTTTCTAGCACTAAATTAACGAAACTTCAATAGCCAGTAAAATTAGAATTAAATCACTAAACACAACCCAATGACTCCGAAACCAAACAGCCTCTTTTATAGACCAACATTCCGTTACAATACCGACCACTTTCCTACCATGCTCGTTTAGTAGAATAGATGGCAGATGTATATATCAATGACAGTCCGCTATGCCGATAATGTCCCAACGGTCACGCAGATTTATTGCACCGACAAACACATCGCTGAAATCTCCTTTTAGCTACCATTTATCATTTTATTTTCGAGTCACAAATGGAATTTAAAAATTTTGAGTGGATTACATAACACAACTCACGAATGGGTTTAACAATGAAAAATAATAATACGTTTTGTGTTACCAAGAATTAGGGTGAGAGGGGTTCGTGATGTGTGAATCTCACTCACACACCAAAACCATCACATACCAAAATCTTTTTACCGTCTGTTTACCATAACGCCATCTAGTCACAAGCTAAGCAGAGCACTAGACAACTTATATAAATTCATAAATATACTTTTTTTTGTAAATACATACATATTATAGATAGAAAACACCCAAACTCCGAAACAAATATTTGCAGATCGCACAAACATTTGATCCGACCCGGCAATTGTTGACTGCACGGTTAGCCTAGTGGCTTAAGCGTTCGCCACACCGCTTCCTACTGCGCCAAGTGTCGTGGGTTCAAATCCCATAAATACACACGTGAATCACACAAAGTGGGATAACACTTTGTGTGATTCACAATTTGTGTTCTCAGTCTGGGTGTTCTTTGTGTCCGTTACATGTGTGTTTGTAAAGTCCCCAGTGACACAGGAATTTATATTCCTGATGCGGGAGTTGTCTTTTAAACAAAAAAAAGATAAAAAAATTGAATCTGAGACCTCTTGATCAGCATCTGCATACGCCAACCACTACGTTACCGAGACAATCTAAGTATGGACAAGCCAACTCAAAAATAGTTTTGAGTTGGCTATGGACTATAGATTCCTTCCTTCACAAAGTCAATCCAGATCCTGTACTGAACTCTCATCATTAATTTTTCTCTCGCATTCAATTAATCAACATTCACGGAATTAAAAAAACACCTCTGTGATTTCTTCGAGTGAGTTTTAGGAAATGCTTTCTAGCTATACAGTCCTATGTATGCAAATATGAGTAAAAGATTTACTTACAAAATAAAAATCACCTTATAACTATTAATTGATCTATTATATCTTCTCTATTCTATCTTAATCTGCCTTCTCTAATATCGAAAATTTTCATTTCAAATTTAAATCGCTGCTGCAGGCGATTACCGCGATCCGCAACCGCAGTTGAGATCAAACGATAATTTGGTATTATTTATTGATGTGTCAATAATTTTATTTAACTGTTGAGTAGATGTTTGGAATGTGATCTAACCAAATTACAGTTGAATTGAAATAAAATTGATGAAATGAAAATAAAACTAAACTAATATAAGCAAATAAATAAAATTCAAGTTTCTTTTTGCAATTTCAAAACGACAGTTTTTCACTGAATTTATATAAAAGTGTAATTATATATTTAATTTATTGATATACATTTCCAATTTTTTTTTCTCTGCATGTCTGTCTAATTTCAAAATTGAAAGTTCAAAACTGAACGATATAAAAAAATGATTCTGTTATTAATACCAAAAATCTCCTACAGAATTGCATGAGTGAAGAGGCCGCACTGCCGATGGTCATTTTCCATCAGGAAACTCGTCTACTTAGTTGCCTCTTATATTAAAAAAAATCACCGAGAAACCAGAAACTAAAGAGAAGAAAGAATTTAGCATCTAAAATATAAATAAGCTTTAATATAAATGTTGCAAGTATACACAGCGTTCACAGTATTGTGTATAACGTTTAGATTTTCATTTTTATTACTATACTAGATTTAATACCACCCGCGTGTATCTCGGTTATTGCAGTAAAAAGTAGGCTATGTTTTATTCTGATATATGAGCTACACTACTGTAAAGTTTCATCCAAATCCGTTTTCGTAGGTTTCTCCCGTAGTTTTCTTGTGAAAGAGCAACAAACATACATACATACAAACTTTCGAGTTTATAATATTAGTAGGACTAGACGACATACACGGCGCCGTCTGCGTCTTCTATTGCCTGTAGCGTGATGTTATACCGTGGAAGCAATTTTTTTACTATAAAAAAGGTTATAGCAAGACAACCTTAAAAGATAGACATACAAATGAAGAGATACATGATTTTTGCGAAACTTTAAATGTTTACGCAGCGGAAGCACTCAAGAGTAAAAAAAATATCCCCCGATTTTGAAACTTTCTTCATTGGTGCTCCGCTCCTATTAGTCTTAGCGTGATGATAGACTAGCCTATAGTGTCCAAATTTAAAGCGTCATTTAATTGTTTTTACCTTGCCTCGATAGATGGCGTTGTTTTTTGAAGGCTTTTACTGAATCGCGATAATGTCACATTACGAGCCGAGGTATATAAAGAATTTTTCACAATTTTTTAGTTGAACACGTTTTTTTGTCTATATTGTGTACCAATTTAATAGTAATAAATTCAGTGGTAGTGTGCAGTTTGTGTTTCACTTGAGGACCCGGAGGCAGTGTTTATACATAAAGACTTCCTCGATAAATGGGCTATTTAACACTGAAAGAATTTTTCAAATCCTACCAGTAGTCCTTGAGATTAGCGCGTTCAACCAAACAATCAAATTCTTCAGCTGTAGCATTCAGATGTTTATAAAAAGTTAAATACTTGCTAAATGACCACAAGGTATTTCGGCGGTTAAGTGTAAAAACAACAGTGGCTTGTAAGCTGCTTAAGTCTTTGTGAAAATGAGAAAAAGAGCCAGGAGCTCTTTGTAAATAGTCGATGGACTGAAAGTGGGTAAAATTGACATTGGACATTTTAAGCTTCTTTACCTACAATACTTAAACATGGTTTGATAATAATAATAATATATCTCTTTATTGTACACCAGAATAGAAACATAAAGCGGTAGCTTTAACTAGGTGGTACAAGTGGCGGCCTTATCGCTCGAAGGCAATCTCTTACAGGCAACCCTGGGATGAATAGAAAGAAAGTTGAAAGTATGTGGTAGTTCTTGATGTATTAATTTTTTTTTTTTTTTAGTGTGATGTGACATCGAAATTCGGCCTTATTGTAGTAACCTTAAAGTCGGTCGGTCGTAACCTAGTTTGGCTAAATAGTTTTAGAGGATGATATCATTATCAAATGGAAATGGATTGTCGCCTACTATACCATGCTGGTCAGCGTCTGAACAGAGTCTGCGTGAAGATTTCTTTCTTTTTGCAGAGCTATTGTCCTGTGTGGTTTGTTCCATTGGTCGGCTCGTAGAACATCCACGGGATGAAAAGGGGTGGTGACATTCCGTATTTTTTATCTGTCACCACATGGGTTTAAGGAAAACCACAGAGGAGATTTTTAGGGTTCCGTAGCCAAATTGCTAAAAACGGAACCCTTATAGATTTGTCAAGTCCGTCTTTCTGTCTGTCCGTCCGTATGTCACAGCCAATTTTTCATATATTTTTAAATGATATGAGTGTGCAAGTGATCAATCAAACAATCAACAAGACGTAATGTCCCAATGCTGAGCTCTGGTATCCCCTCAGGAGAGGGTTAAGGTCATACGTTCACTCTCTGGCCGAGTGACTGTCAAGACACGTTGTGGCTACGTAATCTTGCCTTTGAATGTTTTAAAGCAACCGGGAAGGACTGCTTGACGTGATCTCCGAATCACGCAAACCCTCATAGTATATCATGGCATAAACGGTCACCCATCTAGGTACTGACCGCACCATCGTTGCTTACCCTCGGGGATTGTTTCCAATCACCTACGGCTAAGTAAGCTAGTACTAAATTTTATATACGTAATATCGAACGACACGAAAACTAATACGATACGAAAGTTAGAAATAACACTTTTTTGCCGTTCTGACACATTATGTTGATTAACGTTTGTAAGTTTCAAAGGAAACCAAGAAACTTTTGGCTCAGTGAAAACTCCTGGAGTCGTAACTCATGACACGCGAAGTAACCATTGGGGAGCCTTCTTTCGGAATGTTTATAAAAAGGCCCTAAGTGTTGATTGTCTATATGACTGTAACAAAGATTCGTCAAAGGTTCTGTTACGAATCACAATTTGAATCACAAATTCAGTCGTAAGTACACAATTATTTTTAAAGACATTTACAGTAGCCTCTTTGACGTGTGACACGAAACGGTTCAGCATTCTTTATACTGAAAAGGTATTCACTTTAAACATTTATGTGTTTCTAACGCGTTGTGAAAGTGATTTAATACATAAATATTCACTTTGCAAGTTGACTTTAAATCATGAAGGTAATATTTACCACACTAATCGCCAACGTCCATACCATGTTGAATACACCGGTTCTCGTCCGATCACCGAAGTTAAGCAACATCGGGCGTGGTTAGTACTTGGATGGGTGACCGCCTGGGAATACCACGTGATGTTGGCTTTTTGTACTCATGTTTCGTTTCTGATTTCTTTTATATTGACACTCGTTTTTACATTATCGATATAATGTCTTACATTATAGTTTGAATTTTTAATTTATTAAATAGTTCTCATACTAAACATTCCATTCTTTCTTCTCATTTCATTGAACATCTGTGGAAAAATACATAAATTTAAATACGAACTAAATTGCAATTTTGTCGGACCATTAAATCGATAAAACCTGGTTTTTGTGACGTCTGTACAAACAATGTAGTGATTTAAACGGTTATCTTGTCCGGCCATTTTCTTCTAGTTTGAGCATTATAGGTTCCATCCCGATATGGGACTACACTGTTCTGAGTTCAAGTGTGCTTATGAATCAGTCTTTTCATGGATAATAAGCCCAAAATTAAAAAGCGTTCGACTCTTTATTAAAAAAAAACAAAATGCAGTTTACGGTACTAGAAAAAAGAGTAGGTATGTTTATAATTGTAAACAGAAGAGGTTTTTTTTTATTTTATACTATGAAATAAAATACAGGGCACACATCACAGTTTCTAGTAATATCAGATCCTAATAAATGCAACCACTTACAATTATGGAATGCAAATTTCAGGGAACACAGTTCACGTCTGCAAAAGTTTGAAGGATATTCCAAATTCTGAGCATTCATATTAATACTAATTCGAGGCAGTGGTGTAAAGCTTACTATCTATATGGTTTAAAAGCCTTTTGTTTTAAACGTGAAATGCAAAACTAGTTTTGTTGATAGAATACAAATATGAATTAGATTTGGAAACATTGGAAAGTAACCTTATTATCTAGAATTTCTGAAATTTACAAAACTTACATTTTATAAAATAAAGTCCTCCGTCGCGTCTGTCTTACTGTCTGATCACGATAAACTCAAAAACCGCTTCAATGGTGCTTTTTGAGGAAAGGACATAGGCTTCTTACATAGGACCTTTTACCACTATTACCGACATAGACACGGGCAGAGCAGCAGTCGAAAGCTAGTTGAATATAAAAACGGGATCGACTCTAGACTGTAGGGGATAAAATCGCCGTTAATAATTATACCCAATTTCAGTATCAAATAATTATTTTATTAATAGTTACAACTGCCAAAATCATGTATCTTCCAATTATAACTTTAAGCAAATAGTAAACACATTTTATTTAGTCGAGTCAAACTGGCATTCGGCCAATAAGTTAATTAACTCCGAATATATCTCGAATCACCTTGTCAGATCCCATATGTTCCCTTCAAGTGAGCCAATTACTCGTAAAAGAAAAGAACATGATTCGTTGTATCAGTCTTGGATAAATAAACGAATAGAATAAAAACTTCCAGACAGTAAATACGCCCGTTGGGAGACCGGTGCGAGCGAGTTCGTCGCAATTTTGTATCTGTATTCTCTGTTGTACTGTAGGGAACACACGCCTGTATACACCAGTTTCAATATTAAATAGATAAGGAGAAGGTATAGGCCTATCTGTTTTGTTAATGTTAAAAAGCAAAAGCATTTTAGTTTCTTTTGTAATAGTACTTTTATATAATATTTACGAAGCGATTTCAAGCAATACAGTATTAATCCTTATCCTATTAAGTACCTTAAATACATTGTGTATTTAATATAGATTAATATGGCCCTTTACAGTATGTAAATTAAATTAATACTTTTGAAGATATTACAGATTTCAAATGCAGGAACAAAGTGATTGTGGCGGTACCGGTAATAGACAGCAGCGTCAACTAACGGGCCCCGGCCGTTAAAATTAAGCGCAATACCTTATTATGAATTAATATTCTAAGGACGTACGAAGTTCGCCGGGTCAGCTATTGTATTATAAGTACATGAATAATATTTGCATGTCTGTCATGTGTGCAAGGATACCACCATCTCGTGGTTATGTCGGGTTGGAGTTGGCTAAAAACTATACGCTATCTCGGGTACTAAATGCTGAGGAACCAAGTGCATACTCAAAAAGAAATCTCTATAAACCCAATGTAAACTTTTAACAGATTTGACGTTTAGTTCATAATCAATCAGCCTATCACAGTCCATTAAAGAAAGGAAAATAAGGTCTTTTGTCTTGAACACGTGAAACGTTTCTCAATTTTTGATGAAAAATTGAAACAACGTGACATCAAATCATAATGTTCCTACAGAACATTCACATAGATTTGACTATTATACAGCCATAAATGAATGTGACAATGTATTCTAAATCAAATAATCTCAAATTGTCCTCAGAACAGATGCATCCACTGGGAGATGGCGATGTGTGCGTAAGCCAATTTTTGTATACGATCCGTGTTGCCGCTGGATTTATGGATGTACGAAAACCGTCGAATTGTTATGTAGGGTTACAGTGTCAGCGAGAAGATATTTAATAATTGGTTTTATAATATTAAGTAATTGGTTTCGAATTTTTATTATAACAGTTACTACTAAAGATTACCGTGAAACATCGAAAATGGTGATAAAATTGTGCAACGAACATTGGTATACTGTATTTATAGTAGGTAATGGCATAAATTAACCTCTTTGGGGGATAGTTTGTAATCTGTAGGTTAACAAACTTTTAACATTTCTTCTCAATTTTAAATTCCAACACGATTGTTATAATTTCCTAACTGATTTGTTTTCAATTTTTAATCAAATTTGAAGTCTCCTTCGCATTATTTTTCTCATGATTGTTAAAAATAATACTCTTTTAACTATCTAAATAATGTAAGAAATTTATACAAGGCATTGGTCTAGCAGTTAGCATATGCGGCTGTCAATCAAGTAATCTCGGATTCTATTCCCGTATCTAGCCAACAGGGTTACGAGAGGTTAGTCTTACATGAATTCCTAATCATAGCCCAGAGTATGGAATTATTCAGTTGCATTTTAGACCGATATCTTGTTGAGCACCGCTTGTCATGAACATCTACATCAATCATTTTTGACAAGAAGACTGGACATAACATTAAGCTGCAATATTCCTTCAACAATAAGACGTATTCACGTTAGAAAAACGTTCCGCTGCTTCTGGCACCATACCTTATTCACATATGCCTTGTACACGACACCACAGGTGACTGTTGTTCTATAATTTACGGTCGCAATTCCCGAACTCACACGCACACTTGACGTCGACTCTTGGTTTTGTTTATTGCCTGTCTGATATAAGATTAAACTCCAAATATTTCGGGTTTTATTTTTCTTAGCTTTAGGAAATCTAGAATGTTAACATCATTAGTTATCTAAAAAATTGTTTGGTAACAGAGAATATTATTCTTAGATTTTGTCAGAGTCCAATTAAAATTCTCTGCACGATCGGCCTAGTGGCTTAAGCGGCCGCCATGCAGCTTTCTACTGCGCCAAGTGTTGTAGGTTCCACATAAGACAACACTTTGCGAAATCCACAAATTGTTATTCTAATTCTGGGTCAGTCAAAAGACGCCAAAACTAATTGACAAACAAGACTGCACAGCTGACCTAGTGGCTTAAGCAGCCGCCACGCCGCTTGCTACTCCGCCAAGTTTTGTAGGTTCTACATAGGACAATACTTTGCGAAATCCACAAATTCTGAGTCTGGGGCTGTTTTTCGTGTCCGTATCATGTATGTTTGTAAAATCTCCGCGACACAGGATAGATGTACCTACTGCCTGAATTGTCTTTAAAAATGATAATCAATAGATAGGTAACTAATTTTATTGCAACTTACCATCAAAATGTAATATCTACCGGCTTTTATATAGATAGTAACTGCAGGCAAAATATAATTTCATTACAGGTATATTCCTAAAATCTGCGAATTGTTCAATCCAAGTACCATACTCCACAATACGATCTCTCATTCGCTTTACTCTGACGTCATTCCGATAAACTGATACAGTCTACAGATACGATGAACATTGAAATCGTACTGGAGAACTGCCGTAAATACGACATCTATGCCACGGCAGGCGGATTTATGGTAGCAATGTATTAGTATGTAGACAGGTATTGTTCTTACCACTGATGTTAACAATTTAACGACTTGGAACCAAATTCAAACACCTTCAAATTAAGTGGGACAATATATGAGACTGAATACTGTCTTGGGAATCAGTACCAGTTTACTGGTACTGATTGTACCAGTAAAGTTACATAAATTAAACTTACATAATCAAACTGCCAAGTACTTCTATTGTATTATTTGAATTCAAATGACTTTGGTGTGACATGAACACATTGTTATTGTTAATGAATCGCATCAATATCATCTTTTTTTTTTGGATTTGATTCACAGTTGGGACTAAATGTTTGTATGATTTGTAAATATTTCAGAGTTCGAGTGTTTTCTATGTTACATCCAACGCGAAGATTACGTAGCCACAACGTGTCTTGCCATTCCACAACATACACTCGGTCAGCGTGGTGATGTATGTCCTTAACCCTCTCCTGAGAGGAGACCTTAGCCCACAAGTGGGATATTAAGGGTTGTTCATTGATTGCTTGATAGAAAATAAAAGTAAAATATATTTATATCAGTTGTTTAGTACCCATAGTACAAGCACAGTACAGTAGTACAATTTGAGAAAGAGTTTGGGACTAGATGGCGTTATGTGTCAGATATAGAATAGAATAGAATAGAATATACTTTATTGTACACCAATTACAATGTCGCAGATATTCGAAATTTTATTTATTTATTGTGTTCAATTTATATTAAATGAAAAGTAAAAACATATGGTGGTTACATCGTTAGCTTTATAGTAGTTTACGTTTAAAGGGATTGGAAATGGGAAAATAGATAAACGGTTAGGGAAAGCCCTTGAAAAGAAAGTGTTAATTAATGTGTCTGTTTATAACTTTTAACTTACAGTATACTTACATACGTTAAGTTAAAGTTATTGTCAGTCTGTTATATATTTGGGCTTATCTTCGGAATAGCTGGACCGATTTTGATGGAACTTTCACTGAAAGATACCTAATGGTATAAAAACTAACTTAGGCTATTGTGGAATCACCAATGACGTAAAATAGCTGTGCAATCAATTAAATTAAAAGACTCGCAACAATGGACGCGAATAGGAATTTTACTTCATTGATATAGACAACATTGTTTTCTCAACAAATAATAAAAATTGTTCTTTATCCAAAATATCCATTTATCCCTCTTACCAAATGAGGGAACCCGTCAAGTCCCGTTGCGATTTGGTAGCCCTTAATTAATATAATATCCGAATGAAAACCGTTTTTTTACTCATAGGGGACCCAAACGACGAGATGGATCACCTAATGATAATGGATTAATGCTGCCCGTACACCTTATTAATGCATTGCTGACCTTATTTTGAAGGTGTAAAGGTCTTATCTGGGTTGGATGAAAAAATACCGCGGTCTACAAATTTTTCAACTACCTGTTTGGTTTTTTGCTGACCAAATTAATAAATACACAGTTCGGACTGCTGACACATCACCGTCTAGTCCCAAACTAAGCGAAACTTGCAGTATAGGTACTAGATAACTGATATAAATACACAATATAATACACACAAAAATACACAAACCCTTAAACAAATAATTGTTGATCATACGTGCAGTTGGTCAAACCCGGGAATCAAACAAGAGAAATGTATTCATATTCCTCTTAATATTAGACAAAGTTACTTTCGCATTTATAATATTAGTAAAGATTTTAGAGGAAAGGACAGTAGAACACAATACATAACACATAAAAAATAATGTTCTTCTAACCTTGAACAAAATTTAAAATTAGTTTGCGATCCCTGTTTATAAATAATGTAGGCCATCATAACAAAAGGATTCAGGTCCGAATTGTGTTGATATTACCAAAGTATTCCTTTCCTTACATATCGTTATCCCACAATAGGTCGGAGTCCGCAATTTGTAAGGGATACCGTTATAACAAGCACTTGACGCCCCAACATAACCTTTGTGCCCGTAAAAATTTTATGGATCACAAAACAAACAGCCTTTTGGCACTTTTGCTGTGAAGTGCCACAAGGATGTTTACTTGGACCTGAGTATGATATATTATAGTATTTAACCTTACCATTTAAGGTGCACTACTAGTAATTAGGGTAAGAGTAGAAAGAAAATTTCATAAAAAAATCATAGGAAAAATCAAAAGGAGATTTTGGCCTACTATACCACGCTGGCCAGACGGGTTGGTAAAGGGTTTTTTTCAAGTTTTCCTTCTCTTGGCAGTGATGTTAGCTGCTTATTTTGTTCCTTTAGTCGCCTCTTACGACACCCATGGAAAAAATAGGGGTGGTGACACTTTGTATTCTTAATCCGTCACCACACGGATAATTATTCATATTACTTATTAATTCTGATTCATAATTTTACTATCGAACAAGAACAAAAGCTAACTGTAGTAATAAATAAATAAAACAAAAGTTACCGAGAAAAGTTCTTAGGCAGACAATCATTGAACTTATAAATTCTCCTAGACATACGTATAATGGTGCGATTAATATTCTTAAATTTTTCTGGAAATTTCTGCAGGCTTCTTAGACTTAATCCTTCATAATAAGTTATGACAGTTTTATATTCTCTCATAATTTAGAATGAAAAATTAATTCGCAAATTTTGTGATGGACGTCAATCCTATTCATCTAAATGTAAAACGTATTCACTACTTTTTGAACTTTTAATTGACTTTGAACAAATAAGAAATACTTTTATTACAGGATAGCCTGTAATGTATATTTTATAAACAGTCCGAGATGTAGGCCCAATGACGCAGAACCATCTCACTAGGCCACCGCTTACCAATAAGTTGAGTATCTAAGGATGGGTATACGAAAAATGGCGTCTATTACGGATATTGATGTTAGCTGATAAACTCGTGAACCGGATGAAAAAATCGTTTTCACTTCCCACCTTTTGCAGGAAGACTTTTACTTTATAATACCGTCATGTGAAGCTATCTTTAGTTACACTGATCCTACGGGGATCAGTGTAACTAAAGATAAACAAAAATATATGGAATAAAGAGGCAATCGAGTGGATAGGTGATTTATAACAGAAAACAATACAGGTCCGCGGATTGGAAGGGAGCAGTAACAGCGGCTTTTTCTGATACAAAACAATCATGGACTCCGGTTACTTTATTTACTCGGTGAACCAGCATCATTATCAGCCTGTTGCAGTCCTCTGCGCGACATATAAATATTACATCTTCCTTTTTCTTTGAATGCACGAATGGCACAGTTTCTTAGGTTGTCGCCACTTTACTGCGCTGAGTGTTCTAGGTCCAAACCTCACAATAGACAATACTTTGTGTGATCCATTTAAATTTGTTTCGAGTTTAGACGTTCTTTGTATCTGTTTTATAAAGTCACCTGCGACACAGGAATTTTCCATAATGTGGATTAGCATAAAACAAAAAAATAACAAAACAAGGCATACTCCTATTAGAGAGCCCGGTCTGTTGCTTCTTGTATACAGTTTTACTCGATGTATAGAATGAATAATAATTGATTATGCCGTTTTATGGGCCGTCGATGTTTTAATTTAATACAAACATCGGAAGCAAGGCTCTGAAACGATTAACATATTTAAGAAAGTAACTTTTGCTTGTCAAATGAGTTCTAAAACTAGAAATATTCAACTGTATTTTAACAGCCTGCATAAAGTGAAAACAAATCTATACCACAGACATAGGCATAAAAACTTCATTTTATATTCAGGTCATAAAAGTATACAGTGATAGTTCCTAGGATAGCGGTAGATATGAATTACACAAAATACTAATGTGCACACACCGACATGACAGAAAGCGCCACGACAAGCCACGATACGAAAATATGTTTCCGCCTTTATTAGCATTACTACCTACCTCACACAACGTTCGCTGACAGGCATTCTCCACCCCAGAATACGACCGCTAATCATGACCTTAGTATATAAACAAAAACTTTATAATTAAAAAAAAACTCATTAAAACACCAGTAATTAACCTTATTTTCATTAATGACAAGCTGAAAACTTTAATCATTAAAAATATATTTACTTAAACTTGTTAAACTTTAAAAAATATGCATTTTTTACTTAACATGCCGTTAACACATTCGTTGGACCCAACGAAATGATTGATGACGGGATCCAAATTGCTTTGGGCCGTCTGTGCCTACAGGCTAATATTCTGGCCTACTCTTTCCTTCAATTTATTGATTAAGTCAAAAGAGAATAGCGATTTACGTCAAGCACTTAAAATTTTCTTATTAATCGTCTTTTTTTCATTAAGTCTGGAAATTATTTCTTTTTTTTCCTTTTAAATGTCTAAGATGACTTTAAAAACATACATGAAACGGACACAAATACCACCCAGACTCAGAACAACAATTTCTGAAAGTTGAATGATAACAAGAAATTGTTGTCCCACGTGGGGTTTGAACCCACGACATTTGACGCAGTAGTAAGCGGCATGGTGACCGCTTAAGCCACTAGGCCGACAGTGCAATCTTTTTTGACAATTTTTTTTGGCGTCGTTTGATAGATGGCAGCACACGATGATAACACCAATTTCGCTCAGGAACGTCCTCTGTTTTCAAACGCGAGTACTTATTGAACCGCCCGGGTAATTAGATATTATTTACCAAATATATCTTCGGGAATCATCATCATCATCATCAGTCTATCGCAGTCCACTGCTGGACATAGGCCTCTCCAATTGCACGCCACTCAGTTCGATCCTCAGCGACTCGCATCCAGCTCCTGCCAGCCGTCTTGCGCAAATCATCACTCCACCTGGCCTGTGGACGTCCTACACTACGTTTGCCGAGACGCGGTCTCCACTCAAGAACACGTTTACCCCAACGGTTGTCGGTCCTGCGGCTAATATGGCCAGCCCATTGCCACTTCAGCTTGCTAATCCTGTGGGCTATGTCGATCACTTTAGATCACACGATCTCTGCCGGATTACCTCGTTTCTGACACGATCTCTGAGAGAAACTCCGAGCATAGCCCTCTCCATAGCACGCTGCGTGACTTTGAATTTGTGGACCAGCCGTGCCGTGAGTGTCCACGTTTCGGCTCCGTATGTCATGACGGGTAGGACGCACTGGTTGAAGACTTTCGTCTTTAGGCACTGTGGGATCGATGATGAGAAGACCCGATGAAGCTTCCCAAACGCCGCCCAACCCAGCTGAATTCTCCTGTTCACCTACCTCGTCCTCGAAGTTGTTTCTACCCAACTGCAAAGTCTGCCCGAGGTACACATATTTTTGAACAACTTCGAGAACGGTACCGTGTATCGCAACCGGTTCCGGTAGTACATGTTCGTTGAACATGACCTTGGTTTTGTCCAAGTTCATCCGTAGGCCGATGCGTACAGAACTGAATAAATCTCCGAAATTTTAATTTTATTTTGAGATCACAAATCAGAAACATCTATTGAATGTGGTGGCGCTCAAAATATATTTATAACAACTTATTAAGTAAAATTCAAGATTTGTTTCGAACCAAGTATAGTAAGTACTAGTCGCCCGCGTTTATGTCGGTTATCTCGGTAAAAAGGTCCTACGTCCTTTCCCAAGATTCCATCTATCTCTATACCAAATTTCATTAAAATTGGTTCAGCAGTTTAGGCGTGAAAACTTAATAGACAGAGTTAATGTCACATTTATAATATTATTTATTTATTTTTATTTATTTTACAACTTCATGCACAGTAAGTACAATGGCGGACTTAATGCCACAGGCATTCTCTAACAGTCTACCGTCGGGTGGTGCGGATATATTTGAGAAGGTGCAAATATTAGTAAAGTATTTTATTTAATAAACATGAAAAGCTTTTATTTCTATTCAAATGTGTGAAAAATTAATAAAGAATAAGTTGTGAAAAAGTTCATAGAGATATTGAGCTCCATCAAAGTCCTTGATAATTGTTCAAAGTTAACAACAGAGAAAACAACACCAAAAATTATTTTAGAAAAATCAAAACATCATTACAATAAAACTACTCCATTACTAAATATAAAATAAATATTTAATTCACTTACTTTAACTTAACCAAACTCTTTTAACTTGTTCCTCCCAACCCCTCATGTCCGACGCGCCAACATCAATTTGCTAGCAATCAGCCAATAGTAACAATTTACTAGAACTGTACATTATTAAATCTTTTTACAACGTGTCTATTTAGGCCTGATGTATCACTAGGTATTATATCTGAGTACTGACTCTGCTGTGTTTTTTGTTATTCTTCTTCCTAACCTTTTTCCCAATATAATTTTGGGGTCGGCTACTAGTTCAACCGGTTTTACATCGGACCTCCGCAATCCTAAGGGAGAACTAGTTGTCACATGGAAGACCAAATGAATGAATAAAACGATAAGGATTGTTGGGTATTTTTAAGCACAAAAATATTGATTTCTAACAAATTCCAAACTCCTGTTTCGTATGAGTGAGAGTAACAGAGAAAAGTCTATAATTATATTGTCGACATATATGTATCCTTAAAATAGGTGTGAAAACTATTGATTAAAACGATCCATAAAATACATACCAAAGAGAAGGTACTAGGCATGCCTTTTAAGTTCTGTCATTTCCATATTTACCGGCAATTTTGAATTTGGAACTGTTCTATATTGAAATGTGTTTAAATTTTGAATCTGAAAACAGTTGAAAGTATTGGGATTAATGCTATTGTTTAGTCACAGTAACGATTGGAGTCTGTCAAATTACGTACGAAAATGAATCTTTCTAAGGAAAATGTTCGTGCCATAATTTTCTTCAACTTTAGAAGAGGCCGTCAGGCTTCGGTGTTTTGAAGAGCTCACATCTGTGTTCAGTGGTAAGCCATATGTACGCGGACTATCGAACACTGGTATTTAGAATTCCTGCGTGGACAAACTAGTGTCAGTGACAAATCTCGTAAAGGACGCCCAAAATCCGCCTTCACTAAAGATAACATCATTGGTGTGAGATAACTAATTTTCGAAGATCGTCATGTGACATATCGAGAGATGGAGGCTCTATTAGGCATCTCAGGGACAACCACTCAGAACATCTTTCATGAAGCGCTTGGTGTGAGAAAGCTAGTTTGCTGTTGGATACCGCATCTGCTTTCCGACGATCACAAGGCGGCCCGCGGTTGATGGTGTAAGAAAACTCTGCAAAGGTTGAACCGAGGAGAGTCAAATCACGTCTACGACATCATCAGTGGCGAGGAATCTTGGATCTATGCCTACGATCCTGATTGCAAACAACAATCTACAATCTGGATCTTTCAAGATGAGCCAAAGCCGAATAAAGTTGTTCGTTCTCGAAGCACTTCAAAGACTATGGTGGCCACGTTCGTTGGAAAAACCGGCCATGTTGAGACTATTGCACTTGAAGATTGTAGAACGGTTAAAGCAGAGTGGTATACCCGTATACCACATTTTCTTTGCCACAAGACATCGCCGAACTTAGAAAATCTAACTCTAAGCGACGCATCATTCTGCACCACGACAACGCAAGCTCACACAGCGCTCGTCTAACGATTGAATCTATCAATCTAAAACTGACTCAATTGAGTTAAATTCATTATGAACCATTAAACGCAAATACGTTAAAAGAGAGGTCGTTAATTTATGGCCATTAAATTATTTTATCAAGTTAGATTAGAACGATATTCAACAAAAATCTAGTTTCCCAAATGGAATCGTTTATACAACAAAGTTTTTAACAAAAGATAAAATTTTCTTATTTATATGCAAATCATTCAAAAGTCGCCGACCGAAGGGGAATAGCTTTTTTGTAACTTTTCAAAAGTTTCCAACAAAATTATTTAGGCAAAAGGGTTTTAATACGAATTAACTTTATTTGGAAATTGTATTAAGTTTTGCCTACTTTGATGAGATTATTTTATTAAAACTCTATTAAGGAATTAACTTTGAGGTTGTTTCTAAATTGGTGTTTCATTTCATCTATTTAGCTTTTGTTGCTTCATCATCATCAGTCTATCTCAGTCCACTGTTGGACATAGGCCTCTCCCACTGCACACCACTCTGATCGGTTTTGGGCTTCTCGCATCCAGATCCTGCCAGCCATCTTTCGCAGGTCGTCACACCACCTCGCCTGTGGACTTTCTACACTACGTTTACCGAGACGCGGTTTCCACTCCAGAACTCTTCTACCACGACGGTCATCAGTTCTGCTCTTAATATGGCCAGCCACTTCAGTTAGCTAATCCGGTGGGCTATGTCGATATTTGTTGCTTAATCTTTACATATTTCAGTTGTTATATAAGTAATTATTAAAGTGGCGAAGCGGTTATAACCAAGTGGTCTTAGGAGATGGAAGGGCAAGCACGGCGCGGTCAGTACCTAGATGGGTGACCGTTCGTGGCATGATGAGCGTTTCCGTAATTCGAAAGACATGATAAACAGTCGGTCCCGGTTGTTATTACAACAGTCGTGAAGCTTGGTTTTTAATTAGTTGACGCATTTTGACTGCCTTGTTGGTCTAGTAGTTAGCATATGAGGCTGCTGATCAAGAGGTCTAGGGTTCGATTCTCGGGTCGGACCATATGTCTGTATGATCTGCAAATATTTGTTTCGGAGTTTGGGTGTTTTCTATGTGTGTATTTACAAAAAAAGTATATCTCATTTGTAGTACGAATAGTACAAGCTCTACTTAGATTGGGACTAGATTATGTAGTTTGACAGATGTAAAAAAAATAAACGTAAAAAGTTTGACAGATGTAAATAAAATACCTGAAAAAACCTTCACCTGAATTACAATATATACACCTAAATTTATTACCTCATATTGCATTTTTTCGTATAGCGCTGTGTTATCTTTAAACTTTGACTGCCTTATTGGTCTAGTAGTTAGCGTATGCGGCTGCTGATCAGGAGATCTCGGGTTCGATTCCTGGGTCAGACCAAATATTTGTGTGATCCACAAATATTTGTTTCTGAGTCTGGGTGTTTTTCTATGTATACTATGTATGTATTTACAAAAAAAAGTATGTTTATGTATTTATATCAGTTTTCTAGTACCCTTAATACAAGATCTGCTTATTTTGGGACTAGATGACGTTGTGTGTAAGATGTCCAAAATATTTATTTATTATTATTATATTATTTATTTGAATCATCTGTATCATTACTAGGTACTTTTCTTAAATAAAATTTAGCACATAAAACTAACATTAATTGCGAGGTAGACTGTTCGTAATATCTAGCAGTCTATATTACAACTATCATAAGTACTCTTCATCATCATCATCATCATCATAATCAGCCTATCGCAGTTTTGGGCTTCTCGCATCCAGCTCCTGCCAGCCATCTTACGCAGGTCGTCACTCCACCTGGCCTGTGGGCGTCCTACACTACGTTTACCGAGACGCGGTCTCCACTCCAGAACTCTCCTGCCCCAACGGCCATCAGTTCTGCGGCTAATATGGCCAGCCCACTGCCACTTCAGCTTGCTAATCCGGTGGGCTATGTCGATTACCTTAGTTCTCTGACGGATCACCTCATTTCTAATACGATCCCTCAGAGAAACGCCGAGCATAGCCCTTTCCATAGCACGTTGAGCAACTTTAAGCTTATGGACCAACCGTACCGTAAGTGTCCGTAAGTGTAGCGTAGTACTCTTACGACTACAGTACACAATTTTGTTCAATTGGCTCTGTACCCTTTCTACAGACAGCTGATAAAACCGTCAAACTACAATATCTACTTTATTGAGACATAAATCATTCGATTTTTAATAATGGAGAAAGCCTGATTGAACAGTAAATATAATTCACTAAATATCACATACTTAAATGACATAAAGTGCGAAAATGTATGGCTGCAACAGGTTATCGAATTCTCTCAATTAAGAGTGTCCGAAAGTCCTATAAACTGTCGGATACTGTTATAATTTTATCTCGCAATTTAACTTTAACATTTTAAACGTTTTTTGGTTTAAACGAAATACGTGTAGGATGATGTGCTATGAATTAACACGTTTGATACAATCTATTTAAAGTTATATAGGTATATTAAATTTGCCAAGTTAAATGAAACCCACGATGGAAGAAGTAAGTAGTGGCGTGTAATTGCAGAGGCAATTATTTTATCCAGCAGTGGACTGCGACATGCCAAATGATGAAAATGATAAATGAAAACAGTTAATCTTAATTATAAATATATTAAAATGTATTCTTTATACTTACAACTAATAAAATACAAAAAAAATATAAAATACCGATTATATACAATTCCAAGCTATTTGCTATTAGTTTAAAATTAGGCCAGATTTAACTTGCCAAAACAAGCCTTGTCACAATATGACATGTCATAACTTTAATTACGCCACAACTTTATAAATATTATTATGTATATTCCTTTCATTTTTAACATAATGTTCCAATGCGTCCGTATACTGTTTATAAACACAATATTCATTAATATAAGAATATGGTGCCATCAGAATGGTTCTCCAACTTGATAGTTGGTGGCGGTGGGTCTTTCTCGAGAAGGTAGGACCTGCTTTGAATGAGACCAACATTTACTATTGGACACAACGTTGCTGGAAGTAGTAACCTGCAAAAGAATAAGATCAATTTATATCTCGATATGGTTTGAACAACTTTGTAACTAATGAGCAAAGATAGAATAACTTAACTAAACCAGAATAAATAAACAAAGATAGGTAAATTTTAGCACAGAGTTACATTGTAGCTTAGACACTACTTTTAGTCCCGGAAACAATTAATGAGGCCCTTGAAATTATAATATTGTAAATTGTGATTTCAACTTTTCATAACTTCCTTAAGATTTTATAGTAATTATGAATCTTAATGACAATGCGGTTATTGAACAAAGAGGCAATCAAAACCATTTCAAAATTCACTCAACTATAGATAATTGTTCTACCTTCACTTCATTAGAAAAAGTTTTATTTTAGAAAGCGTTCGACAAATAAATGCTTGATTTCTATTAAACTTAAAAGAAATATATTCAATGAGGAAATGGAGGAAAGTTTTAAGCAGTTGAAAGCGGTTTTCAATTGAATTTAACTGGAGTTTGGGTCCCAGGCAAGCTATTTAAACCATTATGATACTGGCCTTGGAAGTCACTACATTAGAGTGGCAGAAATATGCATTAAAACTAAACGATTTAGCTCTTCTTTCCTGTGCCGAGCAGTTAACACGTGTTTCCTTCTCATTATGATCTCGGGTCCTTTAAGCGGGGCGTGAAAAAGCATCTCACTAAGCCGCCATAGTGTGAGTCGGCATCACCACACTGCCTGCATTCGCACAAAGTCTGGTAGCCTCCAGAAATCTGCTCATGCTTTCCATCAGGCAGAGCAGAGTCCCTTTAGAAAGCATCAAATAAAAAAAAAAAAGTAGTAAATTATCGTAACATAAGTGTAAGTAAACTTATGTTACGTGATCGTAGAACTCCCGCATTTCCATTTAAACATTTTTAACTGCCAGTCTACTGCGAGTGTAATTTTCTTACTAGTTTTTAGACGAACCTTAGTTATAACCGTGATTTCAAACAAGTTTCAGTTTCACAGCTAAGTGCCTTGGTGGCGCAGACGTAGTGTATGCGACTACAAATATTTATTTCGTAGTTGGGGTATTTTTTATCTATACAAATATACTATTATAATATTATAAAGCTGCAGAGTTTGTTTGTTTGTTTGTTTGAACGCGCTAATCTCTGGAACTACTGGTCCGATTTGAATGATTCTTTCAGTGTTGGGTAGTCCATTTATCGAGAAAGGCTATAGGCTATTTTTTTTCAAAATTAGGGATCCGTAATAAAATTGCTATTTTGTAACACAAGGTGTAAAATAGAAAACCTATTTTTTCACGGAAACGAGAAAAACGCGGGTAAAACCGCGGGGCACGGATAGTGTATAATATGTATGTATTTACTATTTAAGTAAGCAAGTAGTAGCAAGTAGCAAGTAATTTATTTATAATCAGTCGCATTACACATTCTGTCACCAGGTATTGTCCGTCTTTCTGCCAAAATTTCGAGGCTTTCTCAGACTGAGACAAAAGAAAATAAAGTATAAAAGCCACGAGAAGTTAGTTACTTAGGCCCAAAACTAAACACAGGTGTCTTAAAGCCCTTGATTGTTGATACACGAAAGAGCTGTCAGTATTTTGACAAGATTAGGAATCAACAGGTAAATATAACACTAGCATAGATTTTGAACGAATTGCGCAACAGGTTATGAAATGAAATGAAATGAAATGAAATGAAATGAAATAATTTATTCTGCAATTAGGTTACATGAACACTTTTGCGAGTAAAACTTTTTTTTTGAGCAGATGAGATTTTCATCTCGTCCCACTTTACCAAGTACTGTAAGATTCATTTTCATACTGGCGCAATATTTGTTATCTTCCTAATCTCCAAAATATACTGTTCAAACTGCGATGTTTGTTAAAAAGGAATGATTGGATTCATCGCACTCAAGCATAAGGAATGTAAATCCTGTGTTGTAGGGTACTTTATAAACATTAATGAAACGGACACAAAGAACACCTAGACTCAGAACAACAATTTGTGAATCATACAAAATTGTCCCGCGTGAGATTTTAACCCACGACGCTTAGCACAGTAGAAAGCAGCGTAGCGACCGCTTAAGCCACTGGACCAACCGTGCAATTAAAGTTTAAAATAACTTTTTTCTGCAGTTAGGAAGTTTCCAGAAAGAAATTAGTTTTCTAATCGATCAGGTTTAGTAAATAAACATTGTAGAAGTTAACGTTAGTAATTCAATATGTGGATTATTGCTATTGATAATATTACGTCTATAAAACATACCAGTAAGAGTATCCCAAAGACGGTATTGGTGTGAAGATACCTATAGCTATATAAGTTACAGCCAAATGAACATTCAGTCCTGATGCTGTCCAGTTAATACCGAACATAAAGAGAGATATCACACCCAGGCCGGCTGTTACCACGTTCGCCCAAAGACACCCTGAAATAGAAATAATACTTATTGAGTACATTAATTAGTTAAGAAAATTTCAAACACCTTATAAGGGCCACCGCAGACTAGCTACTTTTAGCATCGGCGATCGGCAACTAGTCGCTTTTTAGAAGCTAAATACGGCGACCGAACGCTCTACACCGCACACTTAAAAACGCCAAACGCGGAGATTGAGTTGCTTTTTAGAAGCGCGACACAGCAGCTGAACGCTACTCTCCGCACACATTCGGATGCCGGTAGCATCGATTTGGCATCTGAGCAGTCGCTAAAACGCGCGTTACCGATACCGCGATCGAACGCAGGAAGTCGCTAAAACGCGATGCAGCATCGATGCAGTCGCCAAATCGCCGATCGCCGATGCTAAAAGTAGCTAGTCTTGTAGTTACATGACTTTTTAGTCACCAACAACCTTTAACGTCCCACTGCTGGGCTCGGGTCTCCTCTCTGGAGAGGGTTGAGGCCATACGTTGAGTGGAGTTGGGTTGGCGACTGGCAAGACGTTATGGCTACGTAATCTTGCCGTTGGATGTTTTGAAACCACCCGAAGGCCTCCAACTAAGCTTCACGACTGTTAATCTCACGATAACAACCCGGACCGGTCATCATCTAGGTACTAACCGCGACCTCGCTGATTGTTTCCAATCGCCTAAGTCCACATGGCTTCGAACGCTTCTTTTATAAGGTTACGTGAGAGAAAAATTTCGTTCAATATACGAGTAAGAGACAATTTCTACTGGGTTAATTGCCGTAAGTTTATGTGATTCTGTCATAATCTTTACATTAATATGTGAAACAAAAACTTTGTACTCCTTTTTACGAAAATATTTGGAATAAGTATTAAATTTGCATACTGTTAAGGTTTATATTAAAAGGAGTGCAGAAGTGTAAAAAACAAAAAAAAAAAATTTGCTCTATTTTTTTAAACCACTGCGATCACTAATATTATCAGCATCATCATTAGCCTATCGCAGTCCACTGCTGGACATAGTCCTCTCCAATTGCACGTCACTTAGTTCATGAACCTCATAAGGGTGCATTACGAGTATATCTGTTAACTTACCAGGTAAACCGAAGACAGGTTCTGTAGGATTCTTCGTGGCGTTAATGATAGCTAATGCCGCAGATAGCACGCCAAATGTCAACAGCAAGAACAATATCACCAAGAGACTCACGTAGAACGAGAAGGATATAACTGGACGAATATCCACTGAAACAAAGAGTATGTTGAAAATCTTAGAATAACTTTATTAATAACTAACTTCGCCTGTTATTCGTCATTGTTGCTGTACCTTAACAACAGCAACCGCAGTACCGCGGCGCGAAGCTAGTCAAAACTAAAGGTATCCTAAGGGCCACCGCAGACTAGCTACTTTTAGCATCGGCGATCGGCAACTAGTCGCTTTTTAGAAGCTAAATACGGCGACCGAACGCTCCACACCGCACACTTAGAAACGCCAAACGCGGCGATCGAGTCGCTTTTTAGAAGCGCGACACAGCAGCTGATCGCTACTCTCCGCACTATTTCGGATGCCGGTAGCAGCGACTTGGCATCTGAGCAGTCGCTAAAACGCGCGTTTCCGATACCGCGATCGAACGCAGGAAGTCGCTAAAACGCGATGCTGCATTGATGCAGTCGCCAAATCGCCGATCGTCGATGCTAAAAGTAGCTAGTCTGCGGTGGCCCTAAATAGTTCTTCTATCATTAGCTATCTGTCAGTGAAAGTTCCGTCGAAATCGGGCAAACCAGAGAGACAGATAAACTAAAAGTAATGATTTTATGATTCAAGTACCTACTGTGTATACTTTTAGTAAAAGTTTCAATTTAAATTGCAAACAGAGACTCCAATTTCATTTTTTTTTTAAATGAAATACTTATATGAAGGGTTTTCTTCCGTCATTTGATAGTGACAGTGAAGTCACTATTCAGACTTTTCAGTTGCCATGAACTAACTACCCACCTTTTTTTTTAACGTGTGGAAATCCCCGCGGACCGTCACCCCGTCGGGGGTTACAGCCACTGCAGTCATCGGAGGGGATCTCTCGCTGCCGGCCGTCGTTCGTTCCATGGTCGGCAGCGAGAACGCATTCACCGCGGTCGCAACCTTCTGCGAGGACGTAATCACGCAGAAGGAGGCGGCGGAGAAGGTCCGGGAGGACGACATCCAATCGGACCAGATTCGCCGCCGGCGACTCGGGCGGCGGAGGCGCGAACATCTGCGCCTCATGCCGCCTTAAGTGTGGCCGCGGGTGGACGGGACGGGTTTTCCCTCCACCCGCACTATGTGGCCAGCCGCGAGGGGGCGGCGTCGGTGTGTGCCGGACGCCGCCTAAGAGAGGGTCGTCATCCGAGACGGTGCCCGCATCAGGAGCGGGCAGGCGCTGGAGAAGTTCAGAAGGAGATCTCACCCTGGACTTCTCCTCCTCCTAAACGGAGAAGCGCGGAGAGGGCACACTGTGTGTTTTTTAGTCGGTTCAAGTCCGACATACCACCCCGCCGTAACCCCCGGTGGGGTGACGGTCCATGATGATTTTTCACACATTAAAAAAAAAAAAAAAGGGGTGGTGTGTCGGACTAGAACCGACTAAAACCACACGGTGTGACCCTCTCTGCGCCTGTATATTGGAAGGAGTCCAGGGAGGGGATTTCCTTCTGGACTCCTCCCAGCGCCTGCCCGCACTGTTGCGGGCACCACCTCAAATTTTACTCTCTAATTGGGCAACGTCCGGTCACACGCGGACGCCGCCCCCTCGAGGTTGGCCACTACTGCGAACGGAGGGGAAACCCGTCCCGCCCATCCGCGGCCACTCTCAGGGCGGCATGAGACCCAGGTATGTGCGCCTCCGCCGCCCGGGGCGCCGGCGGAGGATCGGGTCCGAGTGGATGTAACTAACTACTCACTTTACCTAACCAATTTGCATTTACATTTATTGTTTTCTATTCTATTCTCTTATTTCATAGGCCAATATTTTGCTTTGATCACGTGACTGAGTGACATTAACCAAGAGAATAGAAGAATAGAATAGACATTACAATACAATAGACAGGAGGGCTGATACTAATTTTGTATCATCTTCCGAGCCTTTATTCCCAAGTTTATTTGGGGTCGGCTACTAGTTCAACCGGTTTTACCTGAATTTCAGTTTTTTCCACGGAGCGACTGGCATCGGACCTCCGCAACCCTAAAGGAGAACTGAAATTCGAAGATTGAGCTAGTTGTCAGTATATTTGAGGGCACTGACTTCCCAATAACGATTGCCATAGATGTTCATGACAACCGGGACCGACGGCTTTACGTGCTCTCCGAGGCACGGGCGTGAATCACCGCCAAACTTCCAAACTCCGGGCTGCTATTAGGAATTTCCTAAGAAAAACCCAAAAACACTTTTTGGCCCGACCCGGGATTTGAACCCGAGACCTCTTGATTAGCAGTCGCATACGCTAACCACTAGACCAACGAGGCAGTAGTACTAATTTACTAATTTTGTATCACGCCAGTTAATAACTTACTTTGATTAGATTCATCTACGAGTGTGACGTCGACACAGTCGGCGGTGGGTCGGAAGCGTCGCGCGAGTGCTCGTACCTGCAAACAATTATATACAGCCTGTTATAAATTCCGCTGCACTAACTTGAAATGCATACTGCTTAAATTTAATAAATAAATATATAAAAGTATATAAATATTTTCGGACATCTTACACACAACGAAATCTAGTCGCCAAACTAAGAAGAGCCTGCATTATGGGTACTAGACAATTGATATTAAGACATAAACATACTTTTTTTTGTAAATACATACATATTATATATAGAAAAACACCCAAACTCTGAATCAAATATTTGCGGTTCACACAAACATTTGGTCCGACCCGAGAATCGAACCTGAGACCTCTTGATCAGCAGCCGCATACGCTGACCACTAGACCAACAAGGCAGTCATATACGTTACTTACTAACCTAAAGCTAACCACCATATTAATTCTATTCAGATAAATAACATTGAGTTTCTGTTTGTAATTTTAAATTAAAGAAGTTTCACTAAATGCATGTCAAAGTATATAATAAAAATAATAAATAAATATTTGGGACATCTTACACACAACGCCATCTAGTCCCAAACTAAGCAGAGCTTGTAATATGGGTACTAGACAACTGATATAAATACATAAACATACTTTTTTTTTGTAAATACATACATATTATACATAGAAAAACACCCAAACTCCGAAACAAATATTTGTGGATCACACAAACATTTGGTCCGACCCGAGAATCGAACCCGAGATCTCTTGTTCAGCAGTCGCTTAAGCTAACTACCATATTAATTCTATACAGATAAATAACATTGAGTTTCTGTTTGTAATTTTAAATTAAAAAAGTTTCACTAAATGCATGTCAAAGTATATACGTAACTTACTACAAAATAGTTTTAGATGAATTTAAGTACTGTGTTTTGGCAGACTTAAATAAAAAAGGATACCTTAATCAAATAATCGTCTTAGCAATCTTTTTAAAATACAGGACCTATCTTATGATATACCACAAGATTAGGTAGACGCGAGAAAAAAACCATGCCCACTTTATATAAAGGCGAGTAACCCAATAAAGTTTTTTTTTTGTTATTTTACGTTCGTACTCTGTCGACATGATAAAAACACATATCCATGCAAAGTTTCATCTTTCTAGCACTTATCGTTTGGACATGGTTGGACCGAGACATGAACAACGGAACCCTTAAAAGTACCCTAAGTTACTTAGTTATCATTAGCTATGTTCTAATGAAATTTCTTTAAAATCGGTCTTGCTGTTCCAGTGAATATCCGGAGTAAACAGGCAGACCAATACAAAAACTTAATTTATTTTTTGATACAAGTACCGTATATACTAGGCATGTATTAAGAAACAGACACTGCCCCGTTGGTCTAGTGGGTAGCGCATGCGACTGCTAATCAAGAGGTCTCGGGTTCAAATCCCGGGTCGAGCCAAAAAGTTCAATTTTATTTATTTGTATAAATATCATCATCATCAACAGCCTTTAACAGTCCACTGCTGGACATAGGCCTCTCCTTAGAAAGGAGGTTTTGGCCTACTATACCACGCTGGCCAGACGGGTTGGTATAGGGTTGGTTTCAAGTTTTCCTTCTCTAAGCATTGATGTTGTCTTGCGTAGTTTATCCCTTAGTAGCCTTTTACGACACCCGCGGGAGGAATAGGGGTGGTGACACTCTGTATTCTTAATCCGTCACCACACGGAAGATCATAAATATAGACCAAAAATATAATATACATACAACACATTTTGTTGAGATAAACGGTAGCGTAAATACAAATACATATATGTGTGTGCAATATTTACCTCCACCTGCCTCGCGTCCTCTTCTGTTTTACAGCTCACAGCACACGCGTTTAACTCTGATATGCATGTCACTGAAATAACGAAATGTATGTTTATTTTAAACTAGCTGCGCCCCGCGATGTTAGCCGCGGTTGTTGTTCTAAATTGCGAGTAAATTAGACCAAGTTACTTCTTAGATCAACAGACGGACGGACGGACTGACAGACAGACAAGGACAAAAGGTTTAGAAAATGGGTGTTTGTTGTAGGTAATTATGTATCGTATCTACTTTCATATCCATTTGATATTACAACATTTAAATATTACAACAATTAAATTTTATTTATTTTTATAGATGAAACAATAAATTCTTTTTTTTTGTTATATTTTCTGAAAGAACACATTAAATAAAAATGTTTCAATCATTTTCATTGAAGCTTGAAACAAAACCTATAGTAACTAGCTGTATCACATTGCCCGTAAGCATGATTTAATACCGCGTAATCAAATCTGTTTCCCATTTAAAGGTTATAGTGAGCCAACCTTATAACTTATAACTATAAGATAGACATATGCTGTCGTAGAATTCTGTCATACATGATTTTTTCAAACTTTACGCAGCGCACGCAGCGAAAGCTCACTAGGAAAAAAACCCCCATTTTGAAACATTGTTCATCGGTGCTCCGCTTCTATTAGTCTTAGCATAATCGTAAATACCCTATAGCATTCCTCGATAAAGGGGCTGTCTAACACTGAAATAATGTTTCAAATCGGACCAGAAGTTCTTAAGATTAACGCGTACAAACATACAAACAAACAAACTCTTCGGCTTTATAATATTATATTACTAGCTTTTGCCCGCGGCTCCGCCCCCATGCAGGCCCCTCATGGCGATAAATAGTGGCCTATGTGTTATTCCGATATGTAAGCTATATTTTTGTGAAGTTTCATCAAAATCCATTTTGTAGTTTTTGGGTGAAAGAGCAACAAACATACATACATACAAATCTTCGCGTTCATAATATTAGTAGGGTAGTATAGATTTGCGGGCGTGGTAGAGTAAGTCGATACCTATTTTCTAAGGAGGAACCTATATCCGGCATCTGTGGCATAACTATATAGTTCGAGGCCGGTGGCAAATTCATCGGATATGGACCTCCTACCCTCTCGCAGTATACTCTCGGCGAGACACCCCAAGACATTTATGGTCGAGTTTGCATTTATGGTCGCTCACCCGAGCGACCATAAATGCAACATACATACATACAAATCTTCGCGTTCATAATATTAGTAGGGTAGTATAGATTTGCGGGCGTGGTAGAGTAAGTCGATACCTATTTTCTAAGGAGGAACCTATATCCGGCATCTGTGGCATAACTATATAGTTCGGATATGGACCTCCTACCCTCTCGCAGTATACTCTCGGCGAGACACCCCAAGACATTTATGGTCGAGTTTGCATTTATGGTCGCTCACCCGAGCGACCATAAATGCAACATACATACATACAAATCTTCGCGTTCATAATATTAGTAGGGTAGTATAGATTTGCGGGCGTGGTAGAGTAAGTCGATACCTATTTTCTAAGGAGGAACCTATATCCGGCATCTGTGGCATAACTATATAGTTCGAGGCCGGTGGCAAATTCATCGGATATGGACCTCCTACCCTCTCGCAGTATACTCTCGGCGAGACACCCCAAGACATTTATGGTCGAGTTTGCATTTATGGTCGCTCACCCGAGCGACCATATATGCAAACCAATATACAAATATTTGAAGGTATATGTATGCGCGTATGTTGGTCACACATATCTGCGAAATGATTAATTGAATTTTGACCATTACTTCTAAAGCTGGGTGACAACTTTATGTCACAAATGTTTTGAACTATTAATAGTGGAACAATATTTTGAACGATGGAAGTCGCCACACATTTTTTACTTGTGTATGCAACTAAGTAGGTAACTTATATAAATAAAAGATAAAAGTATTTTTTACAAAATTTATAAAAGCAAATGTTGGGAGTCGGGATTCTCCTCTGACCGGCGGACACCTTCCGGCTAGGGGTGCTTTTCCCTTCCAGCTGGGGGCCCTTCCAGCTGGGGACCCGTAGCCACTGTCCAGCATTGGATTGTTAATCGTAGTGATTACCAATTGTGGGAGAACGGGTATCATTTTCCTCCAACTCAAAGGGAGGATCCTCCGACCAAACAAGATGCCTAATAGCTCGCGGCCTAACGGATGTGAGCCAATTGTATAAACATATACTAATTGATGCAATAACTTCTATATCGCGATACAGGATTATTAACTAATTCGTAAAGTTCGTTACTCCATAGTTCAGTATATATTTGATAGATGGCGCCGTAGTATGTTTTGTTGCGTTGTATGTGGAAGTCGCCATACTGATACCATTTTATTCCCTGAAACGTACTAATAAGTTTGTTATAAACATTAAATAATAATTTTTAGGCCTAGAGCGACGAAAAAAACTATTCTTGTGTTTGATATTTACCCACAGGCGTTAATATTACCTTTAAAATGCTTTATACCGCTTTGATCAACGCAATTATTAAAATATTGATAACGCTGACATGTTGATAGTAATGACAAACTCGTAATATCTTATCTTAATATATATAAATCTCGTGTCACAATGTTTGTCCTCAATGGACTTCTAAACCACTTAACCGATTATAATAAAATTCGCACACCATGTGCAGTTCGATCTAACTTGAGAGATAGGATAGTTTAAATCTCAAATTATAGTCGCAATTTTAATAATCGCGGGTAACACCGCGGGATTCAGCTAGTTATTGATAAAGACATAAAATAACATTCAACTTTATCATTTCCTCTTTATAGCAAGCGTAAAATCTATTATTTTATAACAGTAAGGCAAACTGTTTTGAAATACTGCCGACCAGCTAAGACAAATGTTCCTTTAATATTACCTACTTAATAAATGTCCATTGTCTTGAACTTTCATTTCTTTTCTAAAGTAGACCATAAAACAAGAGGAATGTGATAATTACATGATTTAATGATCTTGTTCTTCAGATAAACGAATATAAATAGGAACAGAGAATATTATTACGAATAGCTCGCGCGTGTGTCGGGCCATTGCGGTAAAATGTAACCCATGTCTTCCTCAAGAATCTCCAAATTTCTTTGAAATTGGTGAAGCGGATTAGCCGTCAACGTAAGCCAGACAGACAGACGACTTTCCTATTTGTAATACTCGTATCGGTCTACCAAAGTGACTCTATCCTGCCTGATGGAAGGCATGGGTAGAATCCAAAGTTTTTCTTACATGGAATTCTTACTTTTATGACCTACTAAAGGGCGCTGAAGTATTTTTTGCACACAAGCGCTTTAGGGGCTAGATATACCTCTGCTGGTTACTATATTATATGCTCTGCCTAGTTTAGGACCAGACCAGAGGGGTCGGCTCTCGTATAAGCCAATGCGAATGAAAGAATGATTATAAAACGGAGACAGTGCTCTAAATTAATTATCGAATGATTTTTTGTAAAATGACGTTTAATGTTTTATAAGATGGCAACTGTTTGACAGTTCATAAATTCAGTTACTTCATTTTGGAGTTTTGAAAAACAAGGACTTTGATTATAAACATGTCTTAATCAAGTAATGTCTTCCATATTATTTTTCATTTGTTAAAGTTTAGTGTTTTTGAGTGTATTTTAAAGGTAATTTATAATTACGGGTACGTATAGAGATTCATTCTGTGAATAGCATTAAAGAAATGAAGTTTTTTTTTATTTTTTAACGTTCTAGGCTAACGTCGGTGGTTGGTCCAGACACAAAGTGTTATTCCAAGTGGGACTTATACCCACGACACTTGGCGAAGTAGAAAACGGCGTAGCGACGACTTGAACCACTAGGCCAAAGGTGCAATTTGATAATACGAACAGACACTTCAATTTATTTATTTGTAAAGACTTGTTTATTATTTAATATTAAAGATTTGTTTATAATTTATAATTTAATATATTATTAAATTAAGATTTGATTAATTAGACTTAGAGGACATTATTACATCGCTGAAATAATGGCTTCGCTCAAAATCGTAACTCGTCCTTGCCAAAGTTATCAGTTACGATTCTGAGGAAAATGTATTGTTTCCAAAATGAAACAATGCATTTGTAACAATGTTGTGGGTTTAAATCCCACATGGGACAATAATTTGTGTGACCCACAAATTGTTGTTCTAAGTCTGGATGTTCTTTGTGGGTTTCACATACGTTTGTAAAGTCTCTCGCTATTCAGGATGTATATTTATAATGCAGGAGTTGTCTTTTAAATAAAAACAGAACTTACTGTACATAGTGCTGACAATTGGTGTGGCGAGATGATATACCAATATCTCTCCTCGGAATAAACCATATCTGAAGTTACTGTCAAGTCCCTGGCCTTCGGCTACGGCAGTAGAGACTACCTGAAAGAACAATACTCTTTAGACAAACAAAAAAAAATGACCAAGTGCGTGTCAGACCACGCACAGGAAAGGGTTCCTCATTCACCCATAATGGTACGTGGATTTAAAATCGTATCCAATAGATAATTGTTATGTTAAGTATTAATGCGTTAATTTTGTATGACGTTTTTCAAGAAAGCATATTTTACAAGTTAAGCCTCTGAACTAACAAAGTCATATAATCCGTTATAGTTTTCCTTCAAATTTCATTATATGGACCACAATCACGATTTTTCCCAGATTTTTGAGCTAGCCGTTTAGCTTTTAGAGAGGGGGGGACGCCCTGTTTTTACAAAAAAGTGCCCTTAAAAGTGGAATATCTCGCAAACGGATACCTAAATCAAAAAATTGTCTTAGAAACCCTTTATTATTTTTAAAAGCCCTATCTAATCATATCCCACACGATGGGGTAACCGCGAGAAAAAAAACATCCCCACTTTAAGTTTAAGGGAGGTACCCCAAATAAAAATATTTTTCATAATTTTATCGTAGCACTTTGTCGACGTAATTACAACACATATTCATGCAAAGTTTTATCTTTCTAGCGCTTACGGTTTGGACGGTAAGTCGAGGACGGACGGACGGACATGCCGAATATATAGGTTTCGTCTCATAAACTTCGGAACTCTAAAAATCTATGTCCGTCTGTGCAGGTTAAAGGTTCGAGCACATTATGCCGGGCCGCAGCGTGTCGGGGCGGGCCGCAGCGCAGCGCAAAATGCTAACTTAGCACATTGTGACGGGCCGGGTCGCAGCGCATTGACGGATTTTGAGTAGAATGTACCGCATGCGCAACTGTTGTGTATTTAGTGCAACTGTACCTTATGGATAGCTCTGACGAAGAACTTTCTTTTTTTTGCCTGCTGTTAGAAGAAGAAGAAGTTAGAAGAAAAAGTATCAAAAAACGCAAAATTTCGTAAAATAAACACGTACGCGCATGCACACCAATCCGCTTGCTATAGCACACTTTGACGGGGCGCAGCGGGGCGGGGCGGGTCGCATCGCACGGACGCAAATCCGCGTCGCAATAATGCGAGCCGCTGCGGCCCGACACAGTGTGCAATACTTCATACAATTTGTATTGAAGCGATTTGAGCGGATTTTTGCGCTCCGCCCCGGCACGCTGCGGCCCGGCATAATGTGCTCGAACCTTTAAGGTTCATTATCCGTGGTCAGATTGCATTATTATATCAATCTAAACAAGTTTTGTGTCCTTGGTCAGATCGATAACATTAGTAATCCTTTTGTCAGATTGGTTCCTTATCCGTGGTCAGATTTATTTGACGTGATGAGTATAAGGGTTGATGTAGTTAAATAGATCTAATAATGAGGTTTGCCCACGGATAATGGACCTTTACGTGTAGGGGAGCTATATTAGTCACCATATTGCTTGGACCCCCACTTTTGGATTTTATTCATGCTTTCCATCAGGCATAGTGAAGTCACCTTGGCCGGCGTTAAATAAAAAAGAGTTATATAAGAAGGACGGACATGACGACTATATAAGAATTCCAAGTCATGAATTACGGAACCCTAAAAATGAGCTCTTCGATCAAGTGCAGTCCTTAAAAAGTGTTATATATTTCTGTTATGTAAATGAAGCCACTATTTTGCTAAGCTGACATTATTCAACGATATCTTAGAGCCTAAATGCTCCATTTGTCATTTACAGTCACAAATAGGGTCGTATGGACGTAATCGCTCCTAACCACACGCACCTGAGTCCTTACTACCTTAGCTAGCATAACCTGTGATAATATATTTAAAGAGCAGCCATGAAGACACTCCGTACATATTCCTCTCTCGATTTTCAATTTAATATAAATTTGACTGCCTTGTTGGTCTAGTGCTTGGCGTATGCGGCTGCTGATCTATAGGTCTCGGGTTCGACTCCCGGGTCGGACAACAAATATTTGTGTGATCCACAAATATTTGTTTCGGAGTCTATAATAATAATAATAATAATAATAATTTATTTATTTCTCCTCACAATAGTACACTTATAGCTAGCTATTTCACACAGTTTGATTTATATGTAAGGAGCTGGTGTCTGTGATAGGCATGAGATGCCTGTGTTACAAATCACCAGGTCCTCACCCCTCGGACTAACATATACAATTTTACCCGAGGTGTTAAAACAGCGGAGTTCATAGATTACTCATTTTAAAGAATCGAAAAGTTAAAAAAAAGTTATATAAAATAAAAAATTAAGATTGAGTTCTTGCTACTAGAAATGTATAAAAAGCGCCAAGCATGTGAATTTTCGTGGAAGTGTATCGAGTAGCATGACAGGAAACCAAGTTTTATGTATGTGTGTGTGTTTGTGCACGTGTATGTGTGCGTGCGTGTTTGTGTGTGTGCGAGTTTATATATGTGTGTGTGTGCGTGTTTGTGTATGTGTGCAGTGTAGTGTTTGTATCAAATGCCGTGAAGAAGATTTTCTGTAAAATCATAATTTTGCCGCAGCAACCAGCTCAAAACCGAAGACTTGCATTTTAATTTTGATAAGGGATACAAATTTAGTACCCTATTCAACTTATTATATAAATTTGGACCCTGGTAACCGAAAAACCGTTGTGCAAGATTAGTTTTGCAAAAAGGCACATCAAAAACTTTATATTTACGTCGTTTCTGTCTGTTCCCTTCCACTTCAGATGTTGTTAAACAATGTTGTTTAACCACGGTTTGCAATACGTAAAGTTGTCGCACTGTCAAAACATCCCACTTCTTGTAAAGGTCTTCCGTTGGGTGGTAAAATGGTAGGAATGAGCTTACCTTTAGTATAGCTCTTTGAGCACGCTCAATTTTAAGGAATCTAGTTTTACATGCACCACCCCAAATGGTGATGCAGTATGTACGGAGAGACTGACAAAGGGCATAGTACACGGATTTAACAATATCCTTCGAAGCAATGCTTCTCAGAGTTTTGAATATGGTTATTAGTTTGCGAACTCTTGCGGCTAGGAGATTGATGTGCTCATGAAAATTTAGATTTCTGTCAATGATTACTCCTAGATATTTTATTGAAGTGGTATTTTCTAGACAAGGGCACGAGCAGCTTCCATTTCTGTTAAGGAGACACGAATGTGAGATCAAACGAAGCGAGGGATCAGGCTTATCATTAGATTTAGCTGAAAAAGTTATATAATTGGACTTTGCTACATTTAATGTGAGCACGTTTCTATTCAGCCAACCCGCCACAATGTTCATTCCCCTCTGAGCATTTGAAAATACTTCACTCCATGAATTACCAGAAAAGAGTAAGGCAGTGTCATCTGCGTACGTAACGAACTTTGTATTCGGAAGTTCGATTTGGCATAGATCATTAATGTATATTATGAACAAAGTTGGGCCTAAAATACTGCCTTGGGGAACACCAAAAGTTACGGGTATTTCTTCGCTGATTGCATCGCCAATTGCCACACACTGCGTTCTATCAGTGAGGTAATCCTGGAAAAGCCTAAGTTGAAGATCTCTGATACCGATGCACTCAAGCTTTTTAATAAGGATAGGGACAGAGACTGTGTCAAACGCCTTGGTTAAATCCAAAAAAACTCCAATTGTTTTTCTTTTGTTGTCTACGTTATCAACAATGTAGCTGGTAAGATCTAATACTGCATCTGCTGTGGATCTATTTGTTCTAAAACCATATTGTGCTTGTGATAAAATATTTTTGTTTTCCAAATACTTAACTAATCTATTGTTAATAATGCGTTCTAGAATTTTCGATAAAATAGGGAGGATGGAGATAGGTCTGTAATTATTGACACAGTCTCTGTTGCCCTTTTTATATATCGGCTGAATTCGTGATTTTTTATAGATTTTAGGAAATACACCAGTTGCGAGAGACAAATTACACAGGTACGTTATAGGCGACGCAAGAAAATGCTTATTTGACTTCAAAATTTCACTGGATATCCCGTCTAGCCCAACCGAGCACCCACTCCTCAATCCCTCTATCAACGTCCCCACCTCATCAACATCAGTAGGAAGAAGAGTAAAAGAGTGACAACTTGTATTAAAGGTGATAGAATCTATTTCTGAGTCATTTCTCTTAATGTTTTCCGCCAATATTTTTCCCACATTTGCAAAATAACTGTTCACATCATTAACCGATTTTTGTGGATCATTGTTATTAATTAAATCCAGTGATTTATCTTTAGATTTTTTTGCAAAGGTAACGTCTTTAACAATTCTCCAAATCTTTTTATTATTTTTACCTGCGTGTAGAAATTGAAGTTTTTCATAGTCTCTTTTCACTTTTTTTAGTAAAGTTGAGCAAAAATTACGGTATCTTATGTAGCTAATTCTTAGAACTTCATTTTCGGGATTTTTTTTAACTTTCTTATACAAGCTGTCGCGATTCCTGATACATCTCAAGATCCCGGGGGTTATCCAGGGTTTGAGAATTTTTTTCTGTTTCGTATTTTCACTTCTTTGGTATTGTTTTGTATGGCTTTATAAAGGATATTGTGAAACAAAATTGTGGCTTCGTTAACATCTTTGATTAAGTACAAATCATTAAAATCAACCTTCTTTAGGTCTGCATTCAAGCGGTTATAATCTATACGCTTAACTATTTTAGCGGGTTTAGATTTGGGGAGAGTGGTAAGATATAAAGCAACACTATTGTGATCGGTCAGAGATGTTTGCAGGATGAGACATCGCGCATTTAAGGTGGTCCTAAGCATTGTATGATCCAAGCATGTTTTATTATGTGTAGAGAGTGTGTATGCTGGCATTAAGCCATGAAATGCCATCATATCTAGGTACGCTGACAAATTAGCGTCAGTACTATGTTTTGCTATGTTGATATTTATGTCTCCCAACAGTATAATATTTTGCCTGGGTCTGGGTGTTTTTCTATGTATAATATGTATGTATTTACAAAAAAAAGTATGTTTATGTATTTATATCAGTTGTTTAGTACCCATAACACAAGCTCTGCTTAATTTGGGACTAGATGACGTTCTGTGTAAGATGTCCGAAATATTTATTATATTTATTTATAATCGTCCCTCCTTGTGATATTTCGTGATTTCTGTCGAACCCCTCTTTCAGATCCTCACATGAGTGATGGAGTGTGTATGTTTACAAGAAAGTATATATATATATATATTATGTACTTATATCAGATATTTAGAACCCATAGTACAAGCTCTGCTTAATTTGGGACTATATGTATGTACTTGTATGTCAGATGTCTGAACTAATTATTATTATTTTTCCCCTAATAACATAAACACAGATTTTCAAAGTATATTTACGAGTGAGTCTGAGCAGTATTTAAAAGTAAAATTTTTGCTACCATCATTTATGCATTACGTTGATAATACATAGATAAGACATAAAAATTAATAGCCTATATGTGCAGTAATTGACCCGATACTGATAATTTTTATTAAACGCGATAATAAACATTATGACAAATAGTAACGTCAGCAATGAAATAACATCACTCCTACATAAATTAAAAATAGTATTTAATAATAATATATGTCTAGTAATATACATTTATTTGCTTAGATGTAGGACATACAAAAAAGATGATAAAATGCAATAGACACGATACAAATTTCGCCTTAACAGGCATGCAAATATAGATGTACTAATTAAATGGTATGGAGGGCATATTAGTAGTCCAGCCTCCGATTGATTCACCTGACATTCAATAGGCACAAATTTATTGCTATCCTTTCAGCACTCTACCCTTTATTTTCACTCAGAGTTAGGTGAAAGTTAGTCCTCCAGTCATTACTCACTAACACTGTTTTTTAACCCCCGACGCAAAAACAATAAGGTATTTTAAGGTTGGCTTGTCTGTTTGTGGCATCGTATTTCTCGAACGTGTGAAGCGATTTTGATTTTGTATTTTTTTTTAGTAGGAAGTGTTCGTAGCTATGTTTGATGGAAATTTGTCTATTGGTGGAGGTTTTCTTTTTAATTTCTCCTATGATATCATTTCAAGCGAATTTCGAGCCAGGCCCTTAAGTGACAAGCCATGGTTCTTCCCCGATTTAAAAAATTATAATAGTAATACGTAAACTGCCTCGTTGGTCTAGTGGTTAGCGTATGCGACTGCTAATCAAGAGGTCTCGGGTTCAAATCCCGGGTCGGGCCAAAAAAGTGTTTTTGGGATTTTTCTAGGAAATTCCTAATAACTGCCCGGAGTTTGGAAGTTTGGCGGTGATTCACGCCCGTGCCTCGGAGAGCACGTAAAGCCGTCGGTCCCGGTTGTCATGAACATCTATGGCAATCGTTATTGGGAAGTCAGTGCCCTCAAATATACTGACAACTAGTTCAATCTTCGAATTTCAGTTCTCCCTTAGGGTTGCGGAGGTCCGATGCCAGTCGCTCCGTGGAAAAACTGAAATTCAGGTAAATCTGGTTGAACTAGTAGCCGACCCCAAATAAAATTGGGAATAATGGCTAGGAGGATGATGATGATAATAGTAATACGAAGCTGGGACCATTTCATTAATTGGAGGCCTTCGGGGGCTTAAAATCCAACAATTACGTATCTACAACGTTGTCTTGGCAGTCGTCAACGTGCGGGCGTATGACTTTACCCCCTCTACGGAGAGGAAATATGTGTCCAGCACTGTGATATTGTAGACTGTTAATGAAGAAGCAGTGATATCTTTCTGTCAAGCTGTAATTCTCCAGAAAGAGAACTCTAAACAGACATGTAGAGCATGAGAACTTAAACCGCTATGGATAATTATCATCAAAATAATGAATCCATTGAAGTCGTTATCACAAATGTCCAATAATCTTATCTCGCTTACTGTTATATTATTATATTGTCGTTTTATCTTTTACAGATGATCGTAATTGCACATGTTATTTTAAACAGGTCTGCATTCGCCTATTTTAGTGCCATAACGTCATCAAGAACCCATGATGTCCCACTGCTGAGCTTAGATTTCCTCTCAGGAGAAGGCTAAGGCCATGGCTGTAGTCGAGTGCGGGTCGGGGACTGGCAAAACAACACCACCTACGTAATCATTGCCGTTGGATATTTTAAAGCTGCCCAAAGGCTTCCGACTTCAAGACTGTTATCTTACAATAACAACTGGATCTAACTGCTTAACGGGACCTCCGAATCACGTAAACACTCATGGTATAATGCCACAAACGCCGTGCCGTCGTTGCGTACACTAGTTGATTGTTACCAATTACTTAGGGCAACTTGGCTATGACCTTGTGAGGGATATAGACCTCACCTCAGAAGATTTTGGTCTATTATACCATACAGGTCAGACGGGTTTACATAGGGTTTATATCAAGTTTTCCATTTATTTATAGTGCTGTTGTCTTGAGTAGTTATCTCAGTGCTTCCCTTATTCGGGTCCCACGACACCCACGGGATGAATACGTGTCGCCACACTGAGTATTCTTAATCAGACACTACACGAAGTGCTCTATGGTCACTAAATTTAATATTGACAATTAATCTACACGAATATTTTAAAACTAAACAGTTTGTATACAACTCTGTATCATGCTATATAAGCTAATAAATATTGCAAAACTGTTGCCTGTTTTTGGAACTTCACGACTTTTACACATAGTTTTATGCAACAGAAACGGTTTCGAACGGGTTATGCAGCTCGTCAGACTACCCGTGACCAAGCGCTTCCGTTCGAAACGTTGGAATATAGAAGGCCTAGCCTTGAAAGTCGTAACCTTTTAAATCATTTTATAGATACAACAAAAAACTCTTTCCTTATAAGAAAGTCAAGTTTCAATCACCTTACGCCACTTGGCTTCGATCGCTTCAAGAGCTTTCCGAGCTGATGCATGTATGTAATTAAATATGCATCTTGTTTCCAATGGTACTATGTACTTTTAATTTACGGGATATATCTCAATAACAGAAATGTGAAAGGCTAAGGTTTCATTGAAATTAAAATTAATCACTATCTAAAGAATATTAAATAGTATGTTACTCATTCCTTGTAATACTATTTGAAGTCCTATACCCAGTGATATGAACGTGAGTTTTATTGACTATATATAAAGATTATTAAATGATAGAGAATATAAATTTACTTTCAAATAGGTATATTTAGAATGGGTATATGATTTAATATAAATAAAACACAACAACCCTATTTTTCACCACTACTTTAGACACACCGTCTCTAAAGCACTTTATCATCAATCATCATTAACAGCCTTTAACAGTCCACTGCTGGACATAGGCTAAAATATTAGCCAATTATACAGAGAATAGAGATAAAGAATGGAATATAGTATAGAAAACGATGAACGTGTTGGTTAAAGGGGCAGATCAAAATCGCCGTCCGAACCTGATATATATCAGGTTTATTTATATTGTTCTAATAACTTACCTGACTGACTGATATGCGTCCCTTAGCCAAATCGCAATTGTTTCGCGTTGATTTTCTTCTACAATCGCTAACGCCTCTATTCTCTTATATTATTGGCTAATTTATTGTTTTGATCACGTGACATAGCGTTATGAGACGTCATTCCCATAAATTTGATTTTCGTTTAGGTTCGATTACGTTTGTAAATTGCAATTAGGGTGTAGGGCTGTTTATTGGTACGAATTATCGATCGCTCAGCCGTTTAACTTAAAGTAACTCTTATACGGCCGAACCGATGTTGATCAATAAAATACTATTAAACTGAAATGGTAGATTTCTATCTATGAAATCCCTGCCAATATCCCATAACATCTGTACGTCTATATAAAAATGTTAACATGGTTTTTGTAAACTTTACACTTCAAAAACTCAAAAAGCTCTGTAGGTACTGACTGAGTTCAAACTTTGACACGATTTACAAACGGTAATATTCGTGTGGTGACGGATTAAGAATACAAGTGTCACCACCCCTATTCATCCCACGGGTGTCGTAAAAGGCGACTAAAGGAACAAAATAACGACTAACATCACTGCCAAGAGAAGGAAAACTTGGAACAAACCCTTTGCCAACCCATCTAGCCAGCGTGGTATAGTAGGCCAAAAACTCCTTTCAAAGGAGAGGCCCATGTTCAGCAGTGGACTGTTAAAGGCTGTTGATTACAAACGGTCCAAGATTGTTTTTATCTATTTTTCACGTCACTTCTCTTCCTCATTTCTTACCAAACACTATCACAATGTGGCACAGCGAAGCGTGAGGGAATATAACAAGTTTTACAATAAATAACATTTAACTTACCCAACTATCGCTAGCAATAGCCACAACCACCAATAATACACACAAAACACTCAAAAGAAATGCACCGAAAATATATCCACGCCGTTGAACCGCCATTTTGTGAATCTCGAGCAATACTGGATAGATTAATTTATTTTCTATCAGTAATTATCGCTGATATGGATAATCGTATGATAAGACATCAAATTGTTTTGACTCATTCATTTCAAATTTCTTTTGGAGATCCTTAAGTGGAATTCAGTTCGCCTTCAGGGTTGTGGAGGTCCGATGTCAGTCGCTCCGTGGTAAAACTGATATTCAGGTAAAACTAGTTGAACTGGTAACCGACCCCGAAATGGTTTAAAGAAATAAAGGCTAGGAAGATGTATATCCTTGCGTAAAATGTTTATCTTCTGCTGTTGTGATATCCACTACCGACACCAGTCAACTTAAAGGCAAACGTTGGTTTAGTGGTTATTGCCAAGCCAGAGGTAGTGGGTTCGATTTTCACAAAGAATAAATAATTATGTGATGATCACACAGTGTAGTTTTTATAGTACAAGCTCTGCTTAGTTTGAAACTAGATGGGGTTGTGTGATTACATGTTCGTAAAAAAATTACGTTATGTCCGAAAAGAACGTTGCCTTTATATAATAGCTAGGTAGAATAATAATATGGAATGTTATGACCCTCCAAACAAAGTAAGAGACTTCCGTAAAGGCAAAGTGAGGATCCTCCAAACAGTTAATTGAAGAGCCCACAAGACAGGATAACCATGCCTGGTGGACAAAAGATCAAATACAGCGTCTCTCAATAAACGCCAGCTATTCTAGCCATTGGTAGACCGCATCCATCCGCTGCTAGCCTTTCCTTTAAATCGTTGGTTCACGTGTACACACCAAAATAATTCATCAACAGAACTCAATTATAAAACATTGTGAATATTGTGATTATTCATATCTAAACGCCAAGGTTGCTTCAGTCGGCTTCCGTGGTACACACGTATTTTATAATCCTCCCTATAATTTAAACCACATAATTTATTTCCCAATAAAATTCAGTTCATATCACACTGGGTACTTTCCCCTAACAGATAATAAAATAAATACTTATCTAATGATATTTGATGCTCGGTTCAGGTATTTCTTTCTTTTATCTCGTTATGCAATTGCTTTAGAGAACGCCGTCATTGTCATGAACATGCACGGCAATCTAACATTGTCTAATATAACAAGGTACGTTGGGACTAATATATTGTTATGTAAGTACCTAATAAAAGACTAAATTACAAAAGATTTAAAAAATCGGCCAAGTGCGTGTCAGGCCACGCACAGGAAAGGGTTCCGCAGTCACCCATAATGGTACGTGGATTAGAAATCGTATCCAATGGATAATTGTTATGTTTACATATTAATGCGTAAATTTTGTATGCTGTTTTCCAAGTAAGCGAATTGTAAAAGTTAAGCCTCTATAACTCCTGAAAGTCATCTAATTCGTTATAGTTTTCATTTAAAGTTCATTTTATGGACCACCAACACAAATTTTTCCAGATTTTTTAAGCCAACCGTTTAGCTTTTAGATGGGGGGACGCCCTGTTTTTACAAAAAAATGGCCTTTAAAGTGGAATTTCTCGCAAACGGATACCTAAATCAAAAAATCGTCTTAGAAAATCTTCATTGTTTTTAAAAGACCTATCTACTGATACCCCACATGATGGGGTAGCTGCGAGAAAAAAAACATCCCCACTTTACGTGTAGGGGAGGTACCCCAAAATAAAAATATTTTTCATAATTTTATTGTAATTTTATTTGTCGACGTAATTACAATACATATTCATGCAAAGTTTCATCTTTCTAGCACTTACCGTTTGGACGGTAAGTCGAGGACGGACGGACGGACGGACAGACGGACATGACGAATCTATTAGGGTTCGAAGTCATGAACTTCGGAACCCTAAAAACCACCGCAAATGTTGTAGGAAGGTTAGTGCCCTCAAACATACTGATAACTAGTTAACATTCGCATTCGGAGGTTCGACGATAAAGGTGACATTCAAGTAAAACCAGTTGAAATACCTTTCAAGGCATTATAGCCACTAGAGCCTTGACTGCCTCGTTGGTGTAGTGGTTACCGTATGCGGCTGTTGATCAAGAGGTCTCGGGTTCGATTTAAGGGTCGGACCATATGTTTGTTTAATGTACAAATATTTGTTTCGGAGTTTAGGTGTTTTCATTGTATAAAATGTACCTATGTATTTACAAAAAAAATGGTAATGTATTTATATCAATTGTTTAGTACCCATAATACAAGTTCTGCTTAGTTTGGGACTAGATGATGTTGCAAGACGTCCGAAATATTTTTTTCCCTACCTACATACATACATTACCATTTACATTCCTATTTACTTGCCTACTGGCTTGCCTATTTACTTGCCTACACACTTGCCTTCATACTTGCCAACATACTTGCCTATTTATTTGCCCATTTACTTGCCTATTTACTTGCCTATATACTTGACTATATACTTGCCTACATACTTACCAATTTACTCGCCTATTTACTTGCCTATTTAATTGCCTACAGACTTTCCTGTTTACTTGTACATTTACTTGCCCATTTACTTACCTATTCACTTGTCCATTTACTTGCCTATTTACTTACCTACATACTTGCCCATTTACTTGCTTATTTACTTGCTCAATTTCCTGCCTATTTACTTGCCTACGTACATGCCAATTTACTTGGCTACATACTTGCTTATTTACTTGCCCATTTACTTACCTATTTACTTGATATTTACTTGCCTACTTACTTGCCCAGTTACTAGGCAGTTACATGCCTATTTACTTGCCCATTTACTTGACTTTTTATTTGCACATTTACATGCCTACCTGCTTACTTGCTTATTTACTTGCATATTTACTTGCTACTTACTTGCCTATTTACTTGCCCATTTACTTGCCTACATACTTGCCTATTTACTTGCATACGGCCAGCAGTGGAACGTTGTGGGTTGTTGACGATATTTTTATTTTCCTTGTGTCATGTTCTCCACTAATGAAGATTGTGTCGTGGTCTACAAATGATTTTAGCTGTATTTAACAAGAACATTATTGTTATAGTCGTCACAAAATAAGAAGCCCGTTTTGACATTTGTCATTTGACATGCCGCATGTAAGAAATTGAAAAATCAAATTCATAATCCTATTTAATTACTATGTTACCCATACACTATCACAACGCATATCTTAAATAAGCATCAAGTTTAACTTGATATTGAAAAATTGCACTCAAAAACACGAATTAATCGTATTAGTTACGCCACGATGACAAATGTCAAACCGGGCTTCTTATTTTGTGACGACTATAGCTGACAGTAAATAGGACTTTTCTTTGTGCTTCACTTCAAGATTGAAAGGTGATTTTTACTTGATAAACAAGTTAAAATAAAAATGGAGAATATTTATAAAATAAACACCACAAACATTTAAACTATTTAATAATTTGCGGAAGCTTCGAGTTAAAAATATAATAATTTCATTAGATAATTTCATAAAATATACATATATTACAACATTATTATACAATTCACAATCAATAAGACACTAGAAAGAACTATGTCGTGTGCGACACTACATCCAATTGCCTTCCAAATTATTACATAAAACATCCAAAGTACCGTCAGCAAAACAAACCAAAGATATTTTTAAACTGTAAAAATATATATTTTCCTTAATTCAAAAAAAATATGTAATGAATAGTTCGTTCATATTTATTCAACAGTATTATGTTTTATACTTTATTTGCCGACTGTACATTCATAAATAATAAATAAATAGATAAGTATTACTATTTTGAAGTCTATCTTTACATATATTAAATTAATTCATTATATAAACCTAATTAGATGAATGTCGGCACCTGGTGCAACTTATTAAAATACATTTTTTAAATTAAATTCACTTAAACTTCAATTCCACCATTAATTTTTTTTTATGTGGTTTATGATGATTAAATAGTGGAATAGAAGTACAAGTGAGTTTAATTTCAAGAATGTAGATAAGCAATACGTGAAGCTGTGCATGTTGCAAATTTCAATTTTACTTGTGCCTGTCAGAAAATAAATCAAATTAAAAAAAAACACGAATATTAATTATGAAGCACCGTTGGTCTTAAGTATAACGTAACCACAAAAAACTCTTGCAATCTTTGTTTTCCTATTTGAGAAATATGGCGACAGTAACTTTAACGCTATACTTGACGTAAGAGTACGATTCTAAACTGCAATATTACCTTTTATATTTGGCACGATTAACACTGGTATGAAAAAAATATTATAATACATGGTCTTGGTTCAGAATTAATCTTTGTTCAATTTCTACTAGCAACTTCTTCTTCAGTTGCCGGCTACATCCTTCCGTCCCATTATAGGACATTACTTTGACAATTTGCGTAAATGCTGGACGATAGATCATTCACTTTCGTAACTGAATTTTCGTAACTAACTACGAACATGAAATTTGTTCCTACTTTGATAACCGTCATAAAAAAAAACTGTTTTTACAACTGGTTTTCATAACTAAACGGTATAATTTTTATTTGTTTATAAGTGATTGCAATTTTCTTTCCTTTTTTGTACCTTAAAAAAACCACTGCTGCAACTGTTACTGGTTGTGATAACCAGTTACAAAAAAGAAATTAAATTCTTTTTTTCAAAGCTGATTAAACGAAAGGGATATAACACATAAGAGGTTTCGTTATTAAATTTATTTTAAGAACTATATTTATTGAAACGTAAGCTAATTATAAATTGTTGTGCAGACCGTACTCTCAGTTCGTTCGTATGCTTTTAGTAATTCCTTCTTAATATTTAAGCAAAACGAAGTGACTGTACTCTGCGTGGTGGAAAGCAAGAGTAGAATCCAGGAGTAGGGGCTACTATCAGCAGCAGCTTAGTAAGATATATATCTGCATCATTCTCCCGGAGGCCGGGAAGGTCATCCTGTTTCATTTTAGACTGGTCTTGTGTGAGAACAGTTTTTAATAATCTTGTTAAAAATATACTTTTCCTTAAATTGAAGTAATGTTTCACTAGCTAAAGTTAAAAAATAACAATAAATTATTGTGAGAAATCACATCACATTTTGATTGAACAAAGTGCTTCTACTTTAAATCGACCTAAACAAAGTGCGTATACATGTCGAGAACAGAATAACAAAAACACAGTTGCGTATAAAATTGAAAAATAGAAAATCATAATAAGAATTAGACTTAATATAGCATATAGAATAGAAGCCATACCTTTCAATACAAACGTGCTAAACTATTGATCCATGTATTGCGATAGTTGTAAATTTTTGCAACAGCTATGCGAGTGTAACAAATGTTAATTTAAATATTAAAAAATTTGGAATGAATTTTAGTACTAGGTTAATATAAAAATGATAGAATATAAATTAAATTTAATTGCCCTACAAATTACTAGCACTTTCTGTCTAGAAAACATTAAATGATACCACTATTTGAATGTTTGCAAAATACTCTCTCTCACAAACCAGAACAGATTTTTGGAATTTCTAAAAAAAATTTTAATGATACCTATATAGTTTATTGGTAAAAGGAAGGTACCCAAACTACCTGATAAATATTTTACTTTTATACACCTCTCATTTAAATCTTTACTTTTGTTAAAAATGTGTCGCTGGGGACTTTACAAACATACATGAAACGGACACAAAGAACACCCAGACTCTGAACACTAATTTGTGAGGTATTGAGGATTTCTTTCAAACCCTCTTGAAAACATGCAGTATTGATGCTTTCATTAAAAACTAGTAACTTCAAAATAAATCTATTTCAAAAATATATGTTTATAATTATGATACTGGCATTCAAATAGCAGTATCATTTCTTGTATCAACTACACACATTTCAGCTTATAATTAATGTTAATATCTAATCACAAGTGTTGCCGGTTATAATTAACGCCACCGAAGTTTACAGAAAAATAAATTATTTTTATTATATTTTGACAGTATGTAAGCAATGCCAGACTAAGATGCTTGTTTGCCAACTTGGCAGTATATTATTCAAAGTTCGAGTGAACAATGGCAACTATAGCCAATAGTGTTGCAAAAAAAACATTATCATCAATTAAAATTCATTAAATTACATAAAAACATGTTTTTTACATACTACCCTCAAATTCGCAAAACAATTATCTAAATATCTGACAAATCAAAGTGAGTCAGAGTGTATAAAAACATGGTTTTACTAAATTATATAAATACGTTTTAAAATCAAGATAACAAAATAACATTTCGTAGTCCTGAAGACCCTATTCCCTATGGTCATAGTCCCAGCGACCCTTCTTCTTATGACGCTCCCTTATCCCTTAACAACCTAGAGTCCAAGATACTGGTCCTTGATACTAGAGACCCCAATATCTTATCGCCTGAGACCTCAGTCCCTAAGACCCTAAGCCCTAGTCTCTGAGACCCTATTCTAAGCACTTCGCAACATCGACTAAACACTCATTACTATCGCATAACTCCTTCAACCGTTCCAACTGAGATCCCGTGAAACACGACTTAGAACTTACAACACATAACAACCGTCTATCAGAAAACGACATTTGTATTTTATTACTAAGAAATTGTTCAAAAACCCCCCAATTTCGGGACGTATCCCCACTCTTGTAGAACCCCTGTCTGAGTATATGAAATGTAAGGGGCGAGATTTTTCGTATGAACTCATTGGAACTCGCCGAGACCAGGAGTGTTAGCAGACAATATGGGAGAAGACTCGATGATATTTTACCGCTGAGCAAATGGCACAGAGCTTCGAATATCCAACCGGAGAGTACTGGCAGTTGATCTTGAGTTATTGATGTTTGGAATACCTGTAAGAAATTAAGAATACCTATTATGGCTCCTGAGTTACAAATAGTGCTTGGATTCTTTTCATATTGTAAAAATTTGCATTTTGAATTTTGAAACGAACAATGTAGCCGGTATCAATAATACAAGTGATGGTCATGATAAACCTTAGCAGAACCAAATAAAAGTATTAGTCTTTTTAGGGTTCCGTTGCCAAATGGCAAAAAACGGAACCCTTATAGATTCGTCATGTCTGTCTGTCTGTCTGTCCGTCCGTATGTCACAGCCAATTATTTCCGAAACTATAAGAGCTATGCTGTTAAAATTTGGTCAGTCGATGTATTCTGTGAACCGCATTAAGATTTTTACATAAAAATAGAAAAAAAACAATACATTTTGGGGGTCCCCATACTTGGAACTGAAACTCTAAAATTTTTTTTTCATCAAACCTATACGTGTGGGGTATCTATGGATAGGTCTTCAAAAATGATGTTGAGGTTTCTGATATCATTTTTTTCTAAACTGAATAGTTTGCGCGAGAGACACTTTCAAAGTGGAAAAATGTGTGTCCCCCCCCCTCTAATTTCTAAAATAAGAGAGTGATAAAACTAAAAAAAATATATGTTGTACATTACCATGCAAACTACCAACGAAAATTGGTTTGAACGAGATCTAGTGAGTAGTTTTTTTTTAATACCTCATAAATCGTAACACGCAATTTACCTTTCATCCAATCAATACACTAGTATAAAAACATCGATGAAAGTTACAACGAACTACAAGAACTTTTATATGATGTTACTTGCTGATACGGAACCCTTCATGGGCGAGTCCGACTCGCACTTGGCCGCTTTTTTTTTAATAATTCCTGCCCCAAGAATTTATATTGTAATGTTTATCATCATCACCTACTGCTGGACATAGGCCTATTTATTATTTATATCTTACATTACTGTATTGTGTATATATCCCTACTAATATTATAAATGCGAAAGTAACTCTGTCTGTTACGCTATCACGCCCAAACCGCCGAAATATTGATGAATTTTGTTATAGAGACAGATAGAACCTTGGGAAAGGACATAGGCTACTTTTTACCGCAATAACCGACAAACACGCGGGCGGAGTTGCAGGCAAAAGCTAGTCTGTTATATATTGCGCTTCATAAACATAATATGTACATGTAAAAGATAAATAGAACAACTGACTCAGAACAACGATTTGTGGCTCACACAAAGTATTGTCCCATGTGAGAATCAAAGACACATCACCATTAATCACCAAACCATCTAAGCAATAATACCTTTTTTTTTTTTTTTTTTTTTTTTTTTTTTTTTTTTTTTTTTTTTTTTTTTTACGCGGGGAATGCTTTTCGCACCATACCCTTCGTGTGGTAAACAAAGGGCGTGTGTGGGACTCCCGGAGGAATCGGTTTACCCACTAAACCCCGCGGCGGCCTACCTCGGCAGTTGGGAGGAACACCAGGAACGCATCAGCGGCTTCTGAAGTCCCCCCTGCCTTACCCCACGATTGGGGTACATCCCGGGGTGATTATTCTCACCCCCAAGGCAGGACGCTGTCATGCCTCTCACCACTCCACGCAATAAGAGGTGCAACACCGAACCGCCTTAGACGACACCCCCCGGCCGCACCGGGGGTGTCACCTGTCTCGGGTCCTTTGCAGCGGTCACACCTACCCAAGATGTGGCTGCAACGACCCTTTAAGCGACGACTGGGGGGCTATCGACCTCTGCCACGTCCCCTTCGCCGCCTCCTTCGAGCAGGATCGGCCCTTTCCCGATCCCGCTCAGCGGACTCCTTCTGGAGCATAACGTTCTCACAGAAGGAGACCGCGGCTTCCCATCCTTCGCCACTCGCCAGCATTGCCGCGATCAATGCTGGCGGTGACAGGTTCCGTCCGATCTGTCCGACTAGGACTCGACGCTCGGACTCCCACACAGGGCAGTCCTCCAGCGTGTGCTGGGCGGAGTCCCGGTCGGACCCGCAGTGGTGGCATTGTGCCGTAACCTCACGTCCTATTCTATTCAGATACTCACCAAAACAGCCATGTCCGGTGAGTATCTGAGTCAATCGGTAGCTGACACAGTCGGTCCTCTCTATCCAAGCTTCGAAGCTCGGCAGAACGGCTCCAACAGCGCGTTGGCTGGCACAGCCCTGTGTTTCGAGCCGTGCCCTCCAAGCCCGTAAGGCTTGCGTATGTGCGTTCCGCCTCAGCATTTCAGGCTCATGATCCGGCGTTGTCTCCTCGCCACTCCGACCGACAGAACGAATTTGGTCGTAGACCATCTTGTCTCTGCCGGCCAGAATGTCGAAGGGTGGAGACCGCGCCAGGACCGTCGCTGCCTCGTACGAAATCGTACGGTAGCCCCGTACGATCCGTATGGCCATCAGCCGCTGCAAACTCCTGAGTTGAGCCTGGCAGCGGGAGGAGCACGCTAGGTCGTCAAACCAGACAGGTGCCCCATAGAGGACCATGGATCGCACGACGCCCATGTACAGGCAGCGAACTTCTTCCCGTGGTCCCCCAAGATTGGGCAGCAGGCGATGTAGCGCTCCTGCTACCCCTCGTACTCGGGGGACTAATCGCCCGAAATGCTCTTCGAAGCTCCACCGACTGTCCAAGGTGAGGCCTAGGTATTTTATGTACCGGCCCACCTGGACTTCAGTGCCGTCAATTCGGAGGCATGAGCTGGGTGGTTCCTGGCGCTTACGCAGGCTATGGAACCATATCGCCTCAGTTTTCTGAGGCGCCACTCTTAAGCCCAGCTCACGAATCTTTTCGACGACACAAGCCACCCCCTGCTCGGCGAGCTGGAGCACCTCCTGGAAGCGTGACCCTCTAGCCAGTATTAATGTATCATCCGCATAGCAGACGATACTTAGGCCAGAGGGCAGACTTGTACGAAGGACTGCATCGTATGCGAGGTTCCACAATAATGGTCCTAATACTGAACCCTGAGGAACCCCGCAAAATACCTCCCTTCGATTTTCCACCCCGTTCCGATCGACAAACTTCACAGTCCTGTCACGCAGATAGGCCCCTATGACAGCCCGCAAGTAGAGCGGCACCTCGTGATATTCAAGGGCCGCCCTGATTGCCCGCCAAGGGAGGGTGCCGAAAGCGTTGACGATATCAAGGCTAACGGCCAACGCCACCCCTCCCGATTGGACTGCTGACTCCGACAGGGAGCGAACACACCTAACAGCGTCTACTGTCGAACGCCCCCGTCGGAATCCAAACTGGCACTCCGATAGATCAGGGCCCACTCGCGACAGGTGCCCGCTGATACGGTCAGATATAATCCTCTCAAAGAGTTTCCCCGACTCGTTCAGCAGGCATATCGGTCGGAACGCAGAGGGAGAATCTGCAGTCCTTCCTTCCTTTTTCAAGAGCACCAGTCTCGCTTCTTTCCAGCCGAGGGGGAACATACCGAGGCGGAAACAACTCGTGAAAATCTGTCTCAGTTTGTCCCCCAGTACCGACAAAGCTAACACCAACGCCCGACCCGGAACACCATCAGGTCCAGGCGCGGTGTTGCGGGAAGCCAGCCGCCGCACTGCTCGGTCTAGCTCTTCCTTCGTCACCTCATGCTCGTCCGACCCAATTTGTCGGTCCGAGTATAACGGAGGCATCTGGGGACTGTCCTGGACCGTCGGAAAGAGCGTGTCTAACACTCTTACCAGGAACTCCGGGTCCAGGGTTTCCGTCAACGGAGGGACCCATGGTCTGAGTTTCCCCAGAACCATTTTATAAGGTCGCCCCCATGGATCCCTATCCAGTCCCGCGATGAGCTCTTTCCATGATCGGGCCTTGGCCTCAGCGATTGCATCGCTGAGAGCCTTAACGGCAGCTCCATATTCCCGCCGTGCTCCGTCGATCTCCTCGACTGTGGCTCGCCGTCTTCTCCGGGCTCGAAGGTACGGGCGGCGCAATCTCGCGACGGTAGTTCTCAGCCGCGAGATCTCCGCGTTCCACCAGTACACTGAGCCCTTTCTGGCTGGTGTGACTCGGGGCATTGAGACATCACATATTGATGTCATAACGCTCCCAAACCAGGTCGCCAATTCCTCCGGGTCGGACGAAATCCTTTCTTCTGACCAATCCGCGACATGGGATGCAGCTACAACCATTTCTTTGTTGAGCCGCTTAAGAGACCATCGTCGCGGAGGTTCTCTATCCTGGCTTGGACGGCTAGAGCGACGGAGTGACACATCGAATACGATGTGCCGGTGGTCAGATAGGCTCACCACTTCCTCCGCCACTCGCCATCCTGAGACCATGCGCATTGCAGAGGGAGTCGCCCATGACAGGTCGACAATCGACTCCCCCTGCCACCGCACGCAGGTACTGACTGAACCCCGATTTAGAAGTCGAAGATCCAGTCCAGCCGCCCACTCCAGGATAGCTTCTCCCCTCGCGTCGTCCCGGGTGTCACCCCACTCTCTTGAATGGGCGTTGAAGTCTCCCAGGACGAATACCGGACGGGGGGCGTAACTGCGTATGCAGATCGCCAACCCGTGCAGGTATGCCTCATATTCGGCTAGGCCACGATTAGGAGAAAAGTAACAGCCTACCACCACTGTTACTCCCCACTCGACTGCCACAAAACCCGGGCCCTTTTTAAGAAGAGCGCAATGGAAGCCTTCCCCACCTGGCCAATAGATGGCCGCCGAGCCGTCGGACGCCCCGAACCAACGCGGATGGTCTGGGACGGAGTATGGTTCTGCAATGACTCCCAAGGCAACTGACTGCTCCGCAAGCGTCTGAATCAAAAGATCCTGCGCTGCGCGGCAGTGGTTGATGTTGCCCTGGAGTAACCTTGTTTGAGGTGGGAATTTTAGGCCTCCATTGCCTCTCCCGTCGGGGTATCCCTCGACACAGACTGTCCCGTTTGAAGCAATAATACCTATGCAATTAAAACTTACCTCAAAAACAATCTCAGCGTTCATAACCGAAGAATCGATCCATCTGTCTCTCTCTGATGGTATATCCAACTTTATCTTCTCTGTCTCTTTGCAACACTCTATAAACTCTATGACCACTCTGCTCAGAGTCGCTGCGGGTGGTAGAGTCTCTCTCAGGAAATATTTCATAGTAGTTGTGATAATTTTTTTGTTTTCTCGTAATTTTGCATGTTTTAGGACTTTGTAGAGTAGTGTGAGGCGTTCCATTGAGTTCATGAGAATGTCAGGGTCCATGTTTGAGACATCTGACGTCAGTTTTGGACTTAACAGTTTATTGTCAGCTGAAATTTAGATATATAGTTATAAATGGTTGTATTTTACATAATACTTTTGCTTTGAGAGAACGCTATTCTTCGAAACTCTTTGGCTATCTCATTATTGGGCAGTTTCATAATTTTTAATTTCAGTTTTCACTTTGTGCAAGGGAATTTTCTGCGAAAATCGGCTATTTAAGCGATCTCCGGGCCAATAAGGGGTCGAAGTGGTCGCCATGGCCGAAACTGGTCGGATTGTGATTGTATTATTATATAATGGGCAGAGGCGAAATTTTATTTACTCTTTCTAACCTCAACTAAATACAACAGAAAAAGGGTCAAGAAACGTCATCTTAAAATCTTGCCCTGATTTCCGACTACGAATCATTTTATTTTAGTCAGTTCAACTCAGACACATCTTTTTAGTATACTATAATAGTATCATGGAGGTTTATTTGCCATGATCCCGTCGCGCTGGTAAAGCATTTTAGCGAGTTAGTTCTTTAGGGTCAGAGACGAGGACATTCGCCAACGCACGAAAGTCTTAAATATAGGTCAAAGAATTGCGTAACTAAAATGGCAATGGGCCGGACATATCTGACGAAGGAACGATGACAGATGGAGCAATAAAGTTTATAGTCTGGCGACCCCGAACAGGAAGTCTTGCTAGACCAGCTGCCAGGTGGTCGGATGATATCAAAAAGATGGCAGGGCCGACCGCCGCATCCAGAAGCGAATGGAGTTACATACAAGAGGCATATATCCAACAGTGAATGCAAATATACTGAAGAAGAAGAATAAAACTGCTGCCGAGCTTCACAAGATAAGTGTCTCTTTTATATGGAGGCTTCCCCGACCGACTCTCTAGGACCTCAACCTACCGTGTTCGTGAACTAGACACTTGTATTGCAAAATCTAACTAAAGACCCTTGTATTGTAACATCTAACTAAAATCAATAAATTCCTTGTCTTAGCATTCTAATTTATTTCTAATTTCATGCACTATGGGAGGACTAAACGCCCGTTACGTGACAACTATTTTAATACATCTGTAACCAGATGTCCTAAGACATACCTGAAAACAAGTGCACCAACAATATTTGAACAGCATGACGTTCTGAATAATTCTTCATATTGTCTATAAGCTTTTCTATAATAATATTCTTTAAATCTTTCGGTAATACTTGCTGTCGGATAGTGGACGTTATACCCTGGGAAATAAAATTATTTTTATTGTACAATAGTTAAGTAACAATCCTACAAATATTTTAACTGGGAAAGTTTGTGAGAATGGATGTTTGAATATGGATGTTGGTACTTTTTCACGTAAAAAGTACTGAAAGAATTCAGTTGAAACTTTACAAGAATATACCCGATACATAATAATAATACATAGGTGCCATATATACCGCGATTGCCGACATACAAGGCAGGCAATACGCGCAGCCTAAGATAAACTTGAAATAATACTTGTCATAGGTATATTTAGCTTTTGAATTGTATTTACATTTTCATATTACTACTATAGTCGTCACAAAATAAGAAGACCGTTTTGACATTTGTCATCGTGTTCACGCGTTGTGATAGTGTATGGGTAACATAGTAATTAAATAGGATTATGAATTTGATTTTTGACATTAAAAAATTGTATCAAATCAACGCGTATCATAAATAAGCATCAAGTTAAACTGTATATTGAAAAAATACACTTAAATACACTCAAAAAAACGAATTAATCGTTGATTAAAAAACACGATTATAAATATCAAAACGGGCTTCTTATTTTGTGACGACTTTAGTTTATATAGGTTACATTGACATAGTATTCATGCCTCAGTCAAGCTTGCGTACAAAACGATACTTCTATTTAATCTGATTGGTTGGGGGGCGGAGCTTCATAAATGCGTCACTATTCTCTTATTGCGAATGTACTATATTTGCCTAAATTAACATACAGTAACAAAAATAATAATACCTTTACAACAAGATCAACGCAATAATGTCTGGGGTTTGTGAGCAGAAATTCTACAGCGATGTTGATCAGTTCAGGGTGTCCGAGCTCAATTAATGTAAATAAGACTGTCCAGTATAAGCTTTGCTCGTAGAAGGAGATCCTGAAACTTAAAACATTAATTATCACAACTTATCGGAGTAAATTGAATAGATTTCTTCTTATATTTAAGCCGCCCAATCATCATCACCAGCCTTCAACAGTCCACTGCAGGACATAGGCCTCTCCTTAGAAAGGAGGTTTTGGCCTACTATACCACGCTGGCCAGACGGGTTGGCTATACCTACCCGTCTGGCCAGCGTGGTATAGTATGGTTATTTTCAAGTTTTCCTTCTCTTTGCATTGATGTTATCTTTCGTAGTTTATCCCTTAGTCGCCTTTTACGACACCCGAGGGATGAATAGGGATGGTGACACTTTGTATTCTGAATCCGTCACCACACAGCCGCCCAAAGTGACACTCTTCTCTTTGATGGGAAGCATGAGTAGAATCCAAGAGTAGGGGATTGCATTGTTGGGCCTCCGGACTCGCACTCACCAACCAAACTCTAAACTAGCAAAACTTTTGTTAGCAATTTTACGAGGATTAAACTTGATCGTGGCAAATATTTGTTGTCTGATCTATGCAGGATAAAACTTTTGGCATATGATTCAACCGTCCATTGTTCCACATAGGCCTTAAAACGGAGATTTGGGCTTACTAAAAGATATTCAGATCTTTGACCTCAGAAACTTTGTATTACAATACAGTCTTGATATCTGACATGTAATTTGACAATGTTTCTAATTGTGAGATTTCTTCACAATTTTGCTATACCAAACAGAGGCAGAGTTTGGTATACTGCAATAATTCGGATATTAAAGGTTATAACCGTAATATGTCTGGCTACTCACTTCGGGTTAACCCCTAAGTACTGCTTGACGGTGACATTGAGCTGCGCCACGAGCTCTTGGTAGGGGTTAGGGGCGTGTGCAGGGAGCATGTGGCGCGCTCTGCCGGTCAGCTGCAGCAAACAGCCCTGCAGCGCCGCCTGGCGAAGCGGAGCGTAGCTCGATGACAGAGATTTGAGAAGCTTCTGGTGGACTGTTGATAGTTCCTGGTAAAATATTACATTAGTACGTGTTTAATTTATGCTAGTTGTGTGTTTTAACAGCTTTTTTTATTCAATGTATAAAAGTAATCACGGTACTTACAAACAAAAATAGTACATTGTTCACCGAGGGAGGAAAGGGACCGATTACTAGCGAGGAAGCAGTTTGTGGCCCGAAGGCGCAGCCTAGGGCCGCAGTACTCCCGAGGTAGGAATGGGACTTTCACCCGAGTGCTACACAGTGCTTTATACTACACCTGTGAGGAACACTTAACCACTCATACGGTGGACGTCAAAAATGCGAATTTTAATAACTGTGCAAATACTAGATTAGTATTCAAAAAAAATTTATATAACTGTCGTCAACCTCGATTAGGACATCCGTGCTCCTTGATTTTAAAGTCTATTTTAGTCGACAATCTGATATTCTCGATTACCGGTTTTTGTTTACAATCGATCGATAATGAACAGGTCAACCCTATGGCATTGAATTTGTTTAGTCTATAGTACAAATTGTTTTGACAATCGTCGTCGCGCGTCAAGTGGTTGAAGTGGTCTCAAGTACTCAAGTGTCCGCGTATGTTTACGTAAACTTTTTATAAAGATATCGTATTGTTTACGTTTTGATGTAGTGTTTATCTTAATAAGTGTTTAGTGTTATAGTGTATAAAATAGTGTATATAGTGATAACAAGGTCGTTATTTTCATTATTTGGAAAAAAAAGTACGCCCGCTCACCGTTCAAGGTCAGTGATTTTAATTCATTATTATACACAATTTAGCTTTCTTTATCTAATTAAGTGTTTATAATTAGATAAAGAAAGCTAAATCGAATCGAAATGATTATTTCATTTATTATATTTATGCACGGATTTAGAGAAAATCAAATATCAAATAAATTTATAACCTAAAAATCCCCTCCATTCTGAATGTCATAAATCATTCCACAGTTATGCATAATTCGCATTTTTGACAGCCACAGTAGTGCAGAATACTGCATTGTACTAATCTAGTATTTTAACAGTTGAATGGTTAAAGTATTTCTAAAATAAAATCAAAATGTAAGACACCATGTAAGACACACGAGCTGCGCGCCCGCCCACCACCAGTGCGCCGCCCTGTACTGCTACCTCGGGAGGGGTCGTAGCTCGCAGACACTCACCTGCAGCGGGTCCCGGCCGTCCAGCACGCACATGGCGGCGGCGAGCGCGAGCAGCAGCGCGCGTGCGGCGGCGCTGTACTGCGTTAGGTGCGCGTGGGGCGCGCCGCTGAGCGCCACGAGCTGCGCGCCCGCCCACCACCAGTGCGCCGCCGAGCGGAACGCGCCGCTCGCCTGCCACGTGCACGCCAGCAGCGCCACGCGAGCGGACAGACCCGTCGGCGCCTAAACAAAACGTGTAAACTATATGTTTCACATTTTACTGAGAAAGGACGGACTTCACTCAGAAAAGACTGACTTCACTCAGAAAAGACTGACTTCACTCAGAAAAGACGGAATTTACTCAGCAAGTACGAATTTTACTTAGAAAAGACAGATTCTTCTCAGAAAAGACTTCAGAGTTAAATGTCTTGAAGTCCGCGGTGACAACCAAGTAGTAGAGCCACGCTAATGTCAGCACGAATGGGCCGGCTCGACCGGGACACACAAAAGACCATCCTAATAATGACAGCATTCTTGCTATCGTATTTCGTTATTGAGTGTGAGACCGAAGACCCAATCATTCAGCATCATTCTCGCCGTGGTATGGGCCATAATGCTGCATTGCCTACCCTCATAATGAGGATGGTGACCCCTGCTCCTGGATTCTACTCATGTTTTCCATCAGGCAGAGTAGTCACTTTGGTAGGCTTAAATATACTTAAAAAAAACTCTGGGCTGTCTTTGGAAACCGCCGATGGTAAATTATACAAGTTTGAAATAAAACATAAGTTACCTTAGGTTCTAACATCTGTGTGGTGATATCCATAAGTATTTGTAAGCAGCTGTTGAGATCAATGTCCTGATTTCTGCGAACACGTTTCGCTTCCCGCCTTATTTTGAAGCTGGCCTCTTCTGTTAAATCTATAAGATTTTTTCAGAATATAAATCAAACATTTTAGTATAAGGGACAATCCTTACTAATATTATTAATGCGAAAGTCTGTCTGTCTGCCGCACTTTCACGCCATAACTATTGAAAAAAATAATGGAATTTGGTAAACAGATAATTTAGAGCCTGAGAAAGTTTAAGGGATACTTTTTATCTAGGCGATACGCGGCCATAGTGCGACATACTGCACGGCATCCTGTCTCTGCAACTCAGCGGGCATGTCATTTAAAATTTAAGTTGTAATAATGCACTGATTAATTTATGCAGAGTCTAACACGCTGGGTCCTAAACTTGAAAATTTTGACAACTGAGGTATTTTTTATAAATTACCTGAAAACATCACTTTTTTTTGTCGGAGGCAGCCCTAAGAAAGTATCTTTGGAAATTTCAACTTCAAGGAAGTAAAATAGAGAACTATTGGCTAATCGGCAGATCGTTTGCCATTTTGAAAGTAATACGAAATAAGATTGAAGTTCGTATATTTATCGTTATGATCTCAAAATAGTTACAGCTTACACTATGCTAACCAAACAGCTGATTGAGGTACTTACCTGAAACTAATTTTAAGTATTCGGTGTTAAACTGAGCGTAGTGATATCCCTCGTATCCGTCGTTCATCATCGGCACTCGTTCCAGGTTGATGTTCTCGAATATACTATAGGCAGATGTGCCCACTAGTAAATTTCGCAAGCGTTGCATTCTGTCAAAGAGTGATGAATCCTTTCAGTAACACTGATGAAAAAATTCTTGATTATTCTTATTACATGCACCCCCACCAACCACCCCATCCTTCCCAAGAGGATGTTTGAACCCCATGCATAAACGGGCGGCACGTGCACCTCTTGTCCCGCAAGCCCCAACCCCCAACAATTACATAGATGTGTTCAGTATCAACTGATTACCACATTTTTTCTCTGGTAATTAAAAATTAGTCCTGTATGTCTTTTATGCCTAGAAAAGATCAAAACTCCGAAATTCTATCTGCATATTATTGATGTCATTGCAAGTTAGATAAGACTCGTTTTAGATTTAAGATTATGTAAATGAATAGGTGACTCATAAGGTAGATTAACGTGGTGTGCAATGGGAGAGGCCTATGTCCAGCAGTGGACTGAGATAGGCTGATGATGATGATGATGATGAAGGTAGATTATGTAGAAGGTGTAGTAAAAAGTCGTGCAATCGCATCTATAATTTCAACTTTCCAAACAACGAGAAGACCGAGACCTTAAACTCAGCATTTAAATCAACAACCCTTAATTTCCCATTGCAGGGCACAGGTCTCCTCTCAGGAGTGGATAAAGGCCATACGTCCATACCCACATTGGCCCAGTGCGAGTTGGGGACTGGAAAGACACGTTGTGGCTACGTAATCTTGCCGTAGGATGTTTTTAAGCCGCCCGAAGGCCTCCAGTTCAACATTTAAAGTACGTATATATATGGTAAAATTGATCAATAAAATCACTTACCCTTCATTAAGCCTGTGTGTGTTTCTAGGCACATGTAAGGTCCCTTTCCTTCTAACGGTGGGTGCAGCGGTCAGCAGCAGCTGCGTGATCCCACGCACGGCCCAGTGCGTGCCGTTCCCTTGCAAAGCGCCCAGCAAACCCACCCACATTTCCTCGAACTGCTTTTTGGATGACCAGCCTATAAGGTTTACCCTGGAGGAATAGACAATCTATGACTAAATTTAATTTGCAAAATACACAGTGTAGTATATTTTTTTTCAGTGCATTACTGTGTCGAAAAATATCTGTAATATGTATTCTGTTTATCTTAATTTCTTATTTATTTTTTAATAATGAAGTATTATATTGTTGAAATGATTTCTTTTATACTTTATTTTAATAAAACCTTTAAAATAAAAAAATACTACTGTAAAAATAGATTTCACTTGAAAAAAGGAGATTTTTAGGTACCATGTCAAAATTTGATTTCAATTGCTGCATAACATTTTGAGTTTTAGAAGCGTACATAAACCAATTTTATATTTTTTTGTTATTATTTTGTTCTTGCAGAAATATTTTAATCTCATAATATTACATGGTCCTTCGAGCCTTACCTGAATAAGAAAGCTTCCAAAACGTCCATATCTTGTAAAGCTTGTAATGGAAGATCAATTTTCTGCAGTTGTTCTTTTTTAGAAACCACATCGACTGATGACCACGCTATGGGTGGTATTAGCGCTATATTACTAAGGATGTCTAGCCTGAAAAGTATACAAAGTACATCATTTTTTCTGTCAGTAATTAAAAAAAATATAATTTTTAGGAATAAAAAGAGTCTTGCTAGGTACTGATATGGTTACAAAATCTATACTGATGCACTTCGTTATTTAAATAGATAATTGTTGTTACAGAAATAAGGTTGCAATAAAAATAAGGAGTAATTAGTATGCAAGTGGCAACACCTATGTTAGGCATATCATTGCTGTCGCAATATAGATTATAAAAATTAGAGCACATAAATGTATACATGTTACATGTATACATGTTACATGTATACATGTTACATGTATACATGTTACATGTTACAACATTCACGCCAGTCCATTGCTGGACACAGGCGTCTAAAACTGCACACAACTTACCTCGATCTTCGGCTCACTTAAAGAGTCGGAAGAGTTTTTTTTAATGAAACCTATACCACAAATCTACATATTAATCATACATTTCGTACCTGGATAAACTAATCAATAAGCTTTCCACTGGCTCTCTAAAACATTTCTCTAAATACTCTGGAGAATTTGTAGTGTAGAAGTTATGCTCCCAATATTCCAACAACGTGATGAGTTTGTCACCTGTTAACACTATGTCTGGTCTGGGTCCTTGGTCTTTAAACTGCATGTATTGTTTTGGTGTTAACGGCTTCGTATCCTAAAATGAAATGATTTTGGTTATTTACAAAAGGAGGAATAAGGATAAGGAATTATTATATAGGAATATAATATCTTTTCATTTATATTTAGGCTTATTAACCGACTTCAAAAAAAAGGAGGAGGTTCTCAATTCGTCGGAATCTTTTTTTTTATGTATGTTCAGCGTTAATTTCGTCGTTTATGAACCTATTTCAAAAATTATTTTTGCATTGGAATGGGCGTATCTTACAGCTGGTCCCATCGTCACCATATCGGGATCTGATGATGGGAACCCAAGGAAATCGAGGGAACTCCTCAAATATCATAGGCACAATTGTCGCGATTTGGCTACTCGGAATAGTTTTTCATTGAAGTCGGTTCCTTTTTGTTAAAATTATAGGTAACTAAGTTAACTAAATAATGACGCTACGATTAATCGTAGACAACGTCGATTACGGTAAATAGTTCTTGTAAATTTATTTCTTTAAAACTATTTATATCTTCTTTTTTCTTTCTTTTTAGATTTCAAAAAACCTGCTGTAAGGGCGGAGGTTAAGCACCGCGCCCTTACCAATCGTTTCAAAACACTTTCTTTTGCAATTCGCAACCTGATTGGAGCGTCCCTATTTTCTTAACTCTAATGGACTAAAGAGCTTACTTAGTTATAGCATTACTATAATATACGTACAAAGCTAATAACTGCGTATTTTAGTGTGAATGCTGACGGATACAAGCGCATTTGAGATGGTATTTGATTAAATGTGTGTTAAGTACCTGCGCGTGAGCATATGTGTTAATTAATGTGAGTGAGTGCGTGTACATGTACGCACACACATATGTTAACATCATACACTATTGATACGTTATACTTCTTACCTTAACTAAGTACTTGACCACCGCATACAAACAGCTAACTGCCGACTGCGCTCTATTGACATTAGAATCCGTGTTCAGTTCCGTCCATATCTCCCTAAAACTCAGTGCTTTAGCCACATTATTAATTGTTACACTAATCACATTATCCACAACAATATTATCAGTCACAGATATCGTAACTCGGAATGATACGTCTGTATGTACAGGCGTCTCGACAAGTTTCTTATTCTTGATCAGAAACGACAAATACTGCAACGAAATGACAGCAAATATAGCGATATTTTTCGCCAACGAGGTAGGTATAATACTTTCAATACATTTGTCTAAGAGATCACAGTCGACTTCGTCAATAGACATTATTAATCTATGCATAGACGAAAGATATCCTGCCAGAACAGTGTGCAAAGTTATAAATTCTTGATAGAAAAGTTTGTCTTGGAAAACTTGATGACATCTTCGGGTGTATCTGTCAAGGGTTTGTTCGATATTTAAAGTGAAGTTGTCTGATTGGCTCAACGGCCTTATTTGTTTAGGAAAAAGACGAATGACATCTGCTAAAAATTTCTCTAAAGTCGACATTCCAATGTTGTACAGATCGGAAAACTCAGGAGGCGTTAATTCTATTTCTTCATCAGAAATCTGTAAGTTGCCGAAATTTTCTTTCATATTTTCATTGTCAGTTATTGGTATGAAAAATTGTGACTTTGATTCTCTACTATCACTCTTCTTAAATACATGTAGCGTATTTACAACGTTTAGTTTATTGCTGTCAATAGATGACGTCATCTCTTCTCTGGTTTTCACTTCTCTATGTTCTCTTGCCGACTCTTTTTCATACTCTTTCGTTTCTAGATCCGAGACGATGTTATATAATTCTCTTAGATAATTATCGCAGGAGATTTTGAAGCAATTACTGAGTAGTTTTCGATTGAATTCTGGACACCCCATGACAGTTGACAAGTCTTCCTTTGATAAGTTAGACAGAAAATGGGCAATTTCATTTTGGTTACATGTTTTTGGTACCGTGCAATCACTTTGACAACACCTGAAGAGAAAAATAAATTAAAATATTTATACGGTTCTATTTACCCTTTCAAGTATACAAGTGTGATTATATTATTATATATAACTCCTTTCTTACCTGCCCTTAACTTGGTTTAAAAGCCAGTTAGCGTCAACATTTGTGGTTGTTATGTACTGGGGGTTGATTGTTCTGTCTTGAGATAAATCTAAGGGTGACAAATCAAAGACACTAGACGCCAGAGAGTTCAACTCCACAACTAAAGCCGAGTACCTGTATAAAAAATTACATTAAAGAACAGCAAATAAAAATAAAAATAAATGCATTATTCTTGAGCCCAGTGTTGTGAGAAATTACTATTTGGAATTGTCATTAAATAATATTTATATGAATCTCAGACCTAATACATAAAATAGAAATAAAAAAATTTGGAAAACTAATTGAAAGTAATATAAGAAATATTTTGGATCAACATACTAGAGTAAATGACTATAGGTAGAAGCATCAAAATTCAGAGTTCATACGAAACGATATTTTTTTTGTAATCTGATTGATCAGAGGGCGGGGCTTGATCGTTACGTCACTATTTTCTTAACACGAATTACTAGTTTCAACTTCGTTTTACTTACACAAAGGAAGAACGTACAACATTTACTATCTCTAAGGGATATTATTAGTATTATCTAAATTAAGTTGACCTTAAATCAATCACATACCTAGTGTAGACTTTATTCCTTTGTAACAACTCCAGAGCAACTTGAAGATCTTCCTTAGATAATTGTACGTTAATCCTTTCAAGAGGCATTTCTTTTAACATTCTACATCTATCTATCGCTAGTTTTGCGAACCTGTAGTCAAAAATAAGATCAACTTAAAATATTTACATTCTGTAACTTTGAAAAAATGTAGTCCAAAGACATTTTTTTCTTTTTTCAGTTACATCACGAGTATACGCCAAGACCGACATTTTCATATACATAAGTATAAAACAAGACAACGTCTCACCAATAAGCTTAACAGCTTGGCGAGTATGTTAATTTATTTTCTTCTGTAAATCAGGCTATAATATATATAAAAAAAAGCAATGTAATAATAATAACTTCATACATCATCACAGAAAAAAATGTGTTCTTAAATTAAACAGTGATAAATAATCAACCTGGTCATAAACATAGGCACTTAAATATTTCTAAATACATTTTTAAATCAGACACAATTAATGGTAATGGTTATCACCCAATTACATATAATTATGTATATGCCAAAAATACACACGGCGATCGAAAAAGCGCCGAGACTTAATTTTTTTTAAAGCGATTTTTTTTTCATTTATGAGGCCACCGGTACACCATTACAAAATAATTAACAAATTTAATATAGAACTAAGTATCTAGGTATCACTTACAGGTAGGCACAGATTATACTGAGAAATCAGAGTTATGCGGATATCTAAAACATCATAATTATATTATAAAACCACTCAACTTACCTAACAGCTATAGCAGGTTCCAGTTTGCCAATGATCCGACAAATGAGAAACACCAAAGCACCTGATTGGTTCTCGTGACATAGAGACAATATTTTGTATGTGTTCAGTGCAAATTCATCCTGCAAACAATTTTAATGTTAGGAAAGTAAACTCAACTCGTATTGTAAAAACGATCGGCTTTATAAATTGAATACATAACTAATAATAATAAATAATTTAGACACACTGTGGAGGAACGGGTAACGAGTTCCTCCAACACAAAGGGAGGATGCTCTGACCAGGCGAGGTGATCATGCCTGGCGGGCCACTGCCCAACAGTTGATGTTGGGATGTTGTATATATGCTAATCGGCGCGAGAATGTCTCTTTCGCGATTCAGGATTAGTAGTTACTCCGTATAGTTCATTACGTGTTTTCTTCGTAGTTCAGTGTTTCTTCGCTAGATGACGCTGTCGTATGTTTTCGTCGAGCTGTATGTGGAAGTCGCCACAACACAATGACATCTACTCCTAAAGTAAGCAGACCTTATTCTATGGCTAATACAACTGATTTAATATTGAGATATATATAGTTTTTTGTAAATACATACATATTCTAAAACAATTCTGTTTGAATCTTGTTTGAATATGATGATGAAGTTCTGAGACAACAAACATAAAATATCAACGATTTTAAGTTAAGAAAATCATGCAAACATTAAACGTAGTGTAGGACGTTCACAGACCAGGTGGAGTGTTGAATTGCGCAGTACCTAGATGGGTTACCGTTACGTCACGTTAAGCAGTAGGTCCCGGTTGTTATCATAAGACAGTTGTGAACGTTAGTTGGAGGCCCTTAGGCGGCCTTACACATCCAATGGTAAGATTTATGTAGCAACAACGTGTCTTGCCAGTCCCCCCCACTCGCCAGCGTAAGGACATATGGCCTTAATCCTCTCCTGGGAGGAGACCCAAGCCCAGTAGTGGGACGTTATGAACTGTTGATGATGTACAGCAGTGGAAAGCGATAGGATGATGAATATATACTCACCATCAAGCAGCTTTGACATCGAGCAGCAATCGCTTGTAGCAACAGTCCTGACGCTCCTGACGTCTGCTGAACCTTAGCTATGAGGCTTTGGACGATCTCCTCCCGGTAGTGACTGACTAGAATGTGCACCCGGTTCACTAATAGCCATGTGAGGTGGACCGCTTCTGAGAGACCGTTTTTGACCTGCCAATATAATACATGCACACATTAGTTATTTTTTTTCTTTTTAGAGAACTAGAAAATAAAAACTTATTTGGATTGTTAACAAACAAAATATTAATTTTATTTTAGTAGGTTAATCAAAAAATACATTTCAAAAACTGTTTGATCGACTTCTATGTATGTATGCATGTATTGGTCAATTAAGTCATCTTTTGTTTCATTTTTTCTAACGTTGGTATTAAAAGCAAAATAAAAATAGTTACCTAGTGAGACATAGCAAAGTATATACAAAACTTAATAGTCAAGTAGTTCAATTTGGGTAACATTTTTGACAAGTTTTATTTATATTATCTTCTAGAAAGAAATAAATAAATGTAAAATCAACTTACAAAATATTCGCAGTATGCCATAACACAGGCGATTTGCAGAACGTCAACTCGGAGCAGTTGCGTGTTGCCGCTGTCGGCGCTCAGCGGCAGATTTCGGGAAAAACCAATCAACTTCTGCCAGTATTTATGTGATAGGAAATTTAACCTATAACGAGAAACATATATATGTTAAATCTTGAGTCCACTGGGAACGTTAGTAGGCCCCATATTTCTAATTGAGGGTAGACGTGAGTTTAGCGGGTGAGGAGAATGTTCTCGTACATTCACTTTATTGAAGCACTCGATCACGAAATACAGTTAGGACATTGAATAGCATCTCATGATTAATAATTTTAAATAAGACACTCCACCGAACACGTGGTGCTCACACGAGATGATCCGCGACAACTCTGCTCGTCAACGACGACGTTCCATTTTTAAAGGAACTCGCGAACGAATGAACGAACAATAATAATCTAGGGAAGGGATAAAATCATTGTCACCTGTGATCTTTGTCTATGACTTATGACATGAAAGTAATCGACTAAAATCAATCATTCAATCGCGTTATTATTATTTTAAAGTGTCAATGATTCCCATCCCTGCGGTCACCGGTCGCACGCGCCAGTGCCCGGTGTTGCGTCAGTGTCTTACCTTCAGACACAGTGTTGCCAGCTAAAATAATCGATACGCCGGCACGGCCATACTGACAATCGCACGTCCCTGTGCGATCACTCACCTCTACAGGTCTCGTACTCCTCGTCAATCAGAAAAAAAAATCACTCGTCCATCACTGACTCGCTACTAATTCATGACACCTGTTTAAAAAGATCTCGATCTTTACCCCTCGCATCTAAATTAAACACACTGGGCGGACACCTGACCTCAGGCGTCCCTTCGACCATCCACCAACTCGCATGGTGTATCGGACCTGACAACCCGTCAGCGCCCCTTCCACCAATCACACACACACACACACACTGGGCAGACAACTGACCTCAGGCGTCCCTTCGACCGATCACCAACTCACATGGTGCCTCGGACCGGACAACCATCAGCGTCTCTTCCACCAGTCTCATCGCGTAGTCTGATCAGGTGCATCGATCCGGTTTACAGACCAGCTCCATTTTTCAGATACGCGACTACCAACTACCCATCAACCCTACTATAAATCGCGAAATCTGATCAGGTGCATCGATCCGGTTTACAGACCAGCCCCATTTTTCAGATACGCGCCTATTAACTACCCATCAATAAGGCTACATACCGCGTAGTCTGATCAGAGGCATCGATCCGTTTTCCAGACCAGCCCCCTTTTTCAGACACGTGCCAACCGAGTACCCATCCAGTGTACGCTCGCTACGTTACGTACGTACGCACGCTCTGGATCGATACTCTACGTACGTTCTCTAGATTGGTTCTCGATAAAAGAACAGAATATACACAAATGTAATTAATGAATTGCGCAAATGAAATAGCAATTGGTCATACACGTTTTCCGAAGAAACTACGATAGATGAAGTCATATAACTATTCTGGCGACCCTGAACAGGAAGTCGAAGTGTTGGTAGACCAGCTGCCAGGTGGTCGGAAGATATAAAAAAAGACTAGACACACCGCATCCAGAAGCGTATGGAAAACCATGGAGGAAGCAAATATGCTGAGGAAGAAGAAGAATGAGGAAGAGTGCACAAACGTTATAAACTCACCTTTAGTACTCATGTTCGGAGGCAGAGGCTAAAGTATGTGGACTAGATGTCGATGCTGCATCACTTTCCTCATAGGATGTTATGTCCATTGCCATGACTATAGATTTTGAATTTCATGAGCATACTTACAGGTTAGGTTAGACCCACCAACGTCTCTCAGCTCGTCTCTATAATGATTTAGTACCTTGACAATAAAAGGATCTTACCTTTGAACTTTTACTGTAGTTTGGTTTGTTTTCTACTATTGTGAGCAGGCATTTTAGAGTACGTATTAGACGCTTAGCATTAGCCCTACCGGAACCAGTACCGATAAGGTGATGTTGTACACTATGCCACATCAACACCGTTTGAAGTTTGCACCTATATAACACCTACTTTAGTCTGCTTTTACACGCTTCGGTGCACCAAATAGGCAAACAGCCCTCTTGAGGGATTTAATTAAGGTATGAGCATCGAGAGATGCCGAGTAATGAAAGACACGCACTCCCTCCCATCATCTTTACCGCCCAATCCCCCCGCAATATCTATGTAAATCGCATGGCAGGACCCGTGTCCTTAGGCATTGATGAAGGCCAACTTGCCAAGCCTAAAGGCCCCAGGCGACCGGAAACAACCACCAAGGGCAAGCAACGACGGCGCGGCCAGAACCGGACGGGCGACCACCCGTGGCAAGACACGCCACGAGCGCCCCCGCAACCCAAAGGCCACGCCAAGCAGCCAGCCTCGGCTGCTGCCACAAGGCAGCATCCGCACAGCCCAGCTGGAGGCCCTCCAGGAAAACAACATCCAACGGCAAGACCACGCAGCCACAATGTGTCCCGCAAGTCCACAACCAGCGCGGTGACGCACGGCGTCAATCCCCACCAAGAGGAGACCCGAGCCCAGGAGCGGAAACCACGGGCTGCTGACGAAACTTGTTGGGACCCGGAGCAGTCTTTCGAAGCGTTGCATACTATACAAGAATCAATAAACTTACGTACCTACTTGATCATCTCTGGAAACCAATAATGCTCAAATAGTTCTTAGTTTCTTAATTTCCGAAGGAACATGATTAATTAAGGTCCACGTTAAGGATCACGGAGCTATTGGTAACCGGAAACTGGTTACCCTTACGCACATCATGGTGCGAGTAGTCTGAGGTTTCTTTGTTCTTATTTTTGTTAATGAGGTCACGAATTTTGATATCACGATTTTGTTCTACCGCTAACTACCCTTGATAAAGTTAACACTCAGCGCCATCTCGCGAAGAAACACTGAACCACGAAGAACACACGGTATGAACTACACGGAGCAACTACCAACCCTGAATCGCGATGAGAAACTCTCGAGCTGATTAGCACACACACACGACATCCCAACATCAACCATTGGGCAGTGGCCCATCAGGCACGACCACCTCGCCTGGTCGGAGGATCCCCCCTCTGTGTCGGAGGAACACGACACCCGGTCCTCTACATTATTCTAATATTACGTTTACAGTTTCATCTGATAATGTACTGGCATTAGACTCATCACAAACTGTTTTTGGGATTGGATGTCTAGACAAGAAATCAGCATGTTACTTGTTGGCACCTTATGCACAATATTAAATCCTGTAGAAATACCCACCACTAATTTTGTATGCTGCCCATACAAACACTGTTTAAAGATCTCGACTACTCAGGCGACTATCATAGTTTCTAGTTCCTACGAATGAAATCGCGATTCTGCGTCAATCGTTCGTCAACTAAAATATGACACTAAGATATGACAACATGTAGCAAACCATTCTTTCTTTGAATGATTATGGCCCCATAACCGTTAGAAACATCATCAGTGTGAAACTCAATAGCTGCCGCCTCACGATCTAATATTGTTAGTACAGACTCCTGAGCTAAGTATTTGAACAGTTTTCTTTTAAATATTGTCATGTAGGTCCATCCACCTTATTGTCCCCTTCAGTAAATAAAGTGGGCCTACCATACGAGTATTATTTGGGTATAAAGTTTCTGAAGTAAGAGGCAAGGCCCAAGAACGGTCAGTTCTGAGTAGCAATCTTCGTGGTAGGAAAATCGACCATTTCTCCTGCTCTAAATACACGATCCACAAAATGTACTCCTGTTCTCATGAATTTACATTTCTATAAAAAAAAAGGAAAACTGCGTTTGGCAATGCTCTCAGGGTTAAAACAACGTTCCAGACAATGGGAAAGTTTATCAGAGAAACCAAGTCCATAATCAATGTAAACCAGCGCAACGCTATATCTAAGTTTGTAACTAAGCCTTGTTGATACACCTTTGATAGACTGCAGCCGAATTTCTACGATCGAAGGGCTTAGTTAGATACCCATATTCACCATCTTGTGAGGGTGAGGAACTACCGTAAATAACTTACGCTTCTAGGAGGGCTGAAACTTTTTCGTCTTTGAACATTCTTATATTGATCAATAGGGTCTACCCGTAAATCTCCTGTAAAGACGCGATGCCCTGGTATACCATCGATAAAGAATTCAGAATATTTTCGTAACTAAATTAAGATCAATAAGATTTTTGATTTGATTTTGTCCACACAGTATAAGTCAGTATCTATATCCTCAAGAGCTTGGCTTAGTTTGGGTATGCTTTTCGCTGAAACTCACTTACTTTTGTAAAAAAAAAAGCAATACGGTTAATTTGCACACTGGCGTACTCGTTTAAAAAAATCACTGCCTATAGAATTACTTTACCTTTTATCGTTCCTTTCGGCACAACGTAAAATAGTAACTTAGTAGTAGATAGTATTTGCGAAACATCTTACGGTCCTTTTTTTTTTCTTCCTTTTTTTTTAACTACCCCCGATACTACGACACTGTGTAAAATACTAACGAAAAGCATGCCCACTATCAACGAGAAAATAAAAAGAAACGATCTCACCGGATTCTGCGTTGCTTTTGCTCCTCGTCGATTCATGTTTACAGATGTGCACCTCCTTCATTGCTGTAGCTCGGAACCCTTGCGTTCTTCACAAACCGACGCGACATATCCAGCCTGTCCGCATACGTAGCTGATAGAGAACGACACTCGATAGAGAAAATTATGTGCAAAATGCTGTGCCCTTGTGTGCCAAAACGCTGACATATCGTCGTGGTCCAAACAAATCAGCCTTACGGTAATGTTAAATTCCGATTGTTGCGGATTAGCGGTCGCCAGTGATTGAGATTTTCATCAAAATGTTTTGTAGCCAGTTTGATTGTCCGGGCTGCTCACTGCTGTTCACTTTACACTATTCTCCTCAGGTGGTTACCCTGCGTATCCCACTTCTGATGTTAAATCTTGAGTCCACTGGGAACGTTAGTAGGCCCCATATTTCTAATTGAGGGTAGACGTGAGTTTAGCGGGTGAGGAGAATGTTCTCGTACATTCACTTTATTGAAGCACTCGATCACGAAATACAGTTAGGACATTGAATAGCATCTCATGATTAATAATTTTAAATAAGACACTCCACCGAACACGTGGTGCTCACACGAGATGATCCGCGACAACTCTGCTCGTCAACGACGACGTTCCATTTTTAAAGGAACTCGCGAACGAATGAACGAACAATAATAATCTAGGGAAGGGATAAAATCATTGTCACCTGTGATCTTTGTCTATGACTTATGACATGAAAGTAATCGACTAAAATCAATCATTCAATCGCGTTATTATTATTTTAAAGTGTCAATGATTCCCATCCCTGCGGTCACCGGTCGCACGCGCCAGTGCCCGGTGTTGCGTCAGTGTCTTACCTTCAGACACAGTGTTGCCAGCTAAAATAATCGATACGCCGGCATATATATTGTGGCGACTTCCACACAGCCGAGAGACCTATGCCCAGCAGTGGACTGCGATAGGGTGATGATGATTACTTTCTAGTATTTTTTTCTTAAATAGATTAATGTAATTCATAGTTTATCCCCTACAACAAACAACCTCTTTTATTTAACATCGTACGATTTTTTTTTTTTTTTTTATATCTAAGTTTAGAATTTTGCTTTCTGGAAATAGTATACATGTGAAGGTCCTCATCTCCCTCACATAAGATTGGGAGAGACTCCCCTCAAAACCCTTCGGTATTAAGTTTACAAGTTATCAATGGACAGGTTTATGTGCTATGATAAGTTTATAGTAGGTACTGTGCAAAGGTATCTCGACTTCCATAGCCAATACTTAAAGTAGGTTTTCCTTCAAAAAAACCTACATTTTATTTTATTTGTTTTTAAAAATTATCTGCTAGAATGATTTTTCTAAGACTAATAGAAAGCATCAGGAGATTCAATGGTGTTAAAAAATTTTTAAATAGTTGCTATAGCGAACTTATTTCTTCTAGCTTGTAGCGTCGCAGGGATCCACAATTACGGCGACTATAGGTGGATATCGAATAAAAATGATCGTGTATTCTTTTGGAGCCATGTTTATCAAATAATTACTGTACTATTATGCTAACCCTACGTACTAAGTTATGAACATGGTATCCCTGTTATGCTCTTATAGCTACATTATATTATTCTAAACCTATCGTTACACTGCTCAGTAAACACGTCTTAATATCTACAAGGAAATACAACCGGAATCCTACGTGCTCGATAATAGGCACATATCTGAAATGTTGCTGGTCAAGCATATCTCTGTATAATTTCCGTCTTTTACATAAACCAATATATGACGCAGGAATAGTTGCATTATTCGTTTACATGTTTTATAGTAGGTCAATATAAAATAATGATGTCCGCTTACCTGATAAGCAAATGCGACCAATGAACGGTGAGCAATGGTATTTTGTACGCAGACTTGAGACATATCAAGTTGAGTACATCCAACGGTATGTTCTCCTCGGGGCTGTACAGTCCAGTGTTCAATCCACTTTGCTCATTGTGTAGTAGGGTTTGTGCAGTTTTAGCCGTGAGTGGAAAGAGGCAGCCGTCTAAAAGATGACATTCGTATAATAAGTAACGTAGGCTACTATTTTGAGACTAGCTTCGCCTCGCGGCGTTTCCCGCGGTCATAACAACAAATGCGGTTAACACCGCGAGGCTTAGCTAGTATATCATATATTTGTAAAGTCCTCCACTATATAGTTATGTATATTCCAAATGTAGGAATTGTCTTTCATCATCATCATCAACAGCCTCTAACAGTCCATTGCTGGACATAGACCTCTCCATAGAAAGGAGGGTTTGGTCTACTATACCACGCTGGCCAGACGGGTTGGTTTCAAGTTTTCCTTCTCTTTGCATTGATGTTGTCTTGCGTAGTTTATCCCTTAGTCGCCTTTTACGACACCCCCGGGATGTATAGGAGTGATGACACTCTGTATTCTTAATCTGTCACCACACGGACGAATTGTCTTTAAAAAATATGAAATAAATAAAAAAACTTACCAGTTAAATGCAGCAAATTCTTCACTTGCACAATAATATTAACACACACGTTATACAATAACTCATTTTGCTCTTTTTCTACATTCTCGTACACATTATCCATTTCCATTATCGCGTACGTCAAGGTTTTGAACAAGAACCTGACTAGGACGACATCTGGTGACAGGTTTGCACAATTTTCGTTTACATTCTGTACGTTTAATGGGTCAACGTCAGTTTTAACGTTGAAGAATATGGCTTGTGGAGACACGCACGTAGATTTCAAATCGTTAATTGATAGTAATATTTCTGTCTCCGGTATAAGGATTAATATCTTTCGCAGTAAAACCATTATTATAGATAGATATCTTAGCTTTAGTTTCGAAGAAGTTGTTGTCTGAAAAGTTAAAATATCATTTAAATTAGACCTTTTAGAGTTAGAGGTACTGCCGTTTGGACTTTGACGAAACTGGTTAGAATATTCATATCTCTTATCACAATAAGATACTGGCGAGGCCTATGTACAGCAATGGACTGTTAAGTGTCGTCGACGCTGATGGAGGTTCTCATATACAGAATACTCAATAACAACTTAGACCTAAAGCTGTCGATGGTTATTGGGAAATCAAAATCGGAAGTTATTTTTAGGATTTCCAAATGAATACCATTGTTATCGAGTTGTATGAATACAAATTTCAATCTGACTGCGGCAAAGCCAAAGGGAAGGTTAATAGTTTTGACAGTCTGAGTATGTTTGTAGCACTCATACTACTAAACCGATTATAACGAAGAAGGCTTCAATAGATTTCGGTGACATAGACTATATAAATTTTATCAAAACGTTTTAAGTAATCAGATTATAGGTTTTAAAACTTTTTGTTGATCATTAATACCATAGAGTTTACAAATGTTTTCGGTAAATAACTTCCTCCTCCTTTCACCCCTTATTAACAAATAAAAAATAATAGTTTTAAAAAACTAACGTTATTGAAATATTTTGAGACAGCACCCCACGCTTTGTTACATTAAAATTAATTTCTACTTTTTAGTTTAAAAACGTGTTTGTTTAGTTTTTTAAAACTATTATTTTTTCTAAACTAAAAAAGACTAATTTGTTTAAACATTTTTTTTTTCAAATTTGTGTATTGTCATCGGTCCTCGATAAATCTACAAAGTTTGAACGAAATCTGGCCGTTAAATGTGGGTCAAAATCGCACCCAAAGGAGTCGGTTACAAACAAACATACAGGTGAAGCTAATATAAAGCGTGTAAAAAGGCAATTTTTTATAGAAATAACTATAATTGCTTACCTGATCCGGTGGTGCTTTGAATAATATTTTCAGAAGCACCTCAATCCTACTCTGTTCTAACAACACATCTTTATAGACCGCGTCTAAGAGCCGCTCCAAAGCGCCAATAGCTTCGTGACTGTCACACTCCACCGACGCTTGCGAGAGTAGGTTCAGTAAGGTATCGCTGGCAAGCTCCGACCAGCGGTAGTAGCTCTCTGGGTGTTCTTGCGATACGGATAGCACGCATGACACTAGTTCTATCACCTAAAAATAATTATGTCAGTCATTGCTAAGTTATGCAAAAGTGGTTTAAACTTTAAACGGCCATCTCGCCTCTTCATATTCCAAAATTGTTGTAGATTCAATCCTCACACAGGTCAACACGGAAGGGGATTAAAAAAAAATATTGTTACTAACTTTCGCCAGCATATATGTTTGACTGCACGGTTGGCTTACTGATTTAGCGGTCGGCACACTACCCAAACACAAATTGTTGCTACGATACACGAATTGTTGTTTTGAGTCTGGGTGTTCTTTGTGTCCTTTTCATGTATGTTTGTGAAGTTCCTTGCGCCACAGGTTATATATATTCCTTATTAAAAAAGGGCGGTAAAAAGTAGCCCATGACCTTCCTCCATGATCAAAGTATCTGCTTGAATCAACCTTCTCCAGAATTTAACAGAAAATTATAAATAATCTTTATCGTAATATTTTCCGTCACCACACCAGACTGTGGTGACAGATTAAGTATACAGAGTGTCACCACCCCTGTTCATCCCGCGGGTGTCGTAAAAGGCGACTAAGGGATACACTACGCAAGACAACATCAATGCAAAGAGAAGGAAAACATGAAACCAACCCTATACCAACCCGTCTGGCCAACGTGGTATAGTAGGCCAATACCTCCTTTTCAAGGAGAGGCCTATGTCCAGCAGTGGACTGTTAAAGACTGTTGATGATGATGATTGATGTAATATTTTACTTGTATTTACCATACCTTATGCTGATGCATAGTCTTCTGCAACATATAGAACAGCACTTCTCTTGTTGCTTGTGCTTCCTGCTGTTGAGCTCTGCCCAGGACGCTTGTACCTGAACAAGACACAAAAATATCATATTTTTTTCATTGAAACATTTATTTTCGAATCCTTAACCCAGTATACAAAATTAAATATACTGACAACTAGATCAATTTTCAAAATTCTATTCGCCCTCAGAGTAGTGGAGGTGCAATGCCAGCGGCTCCATAAAAAAACCGACATTCAGGTAAAGCCGGTTGAACTAGTAGCGAACACCAAACAAAAATATCTTCGTAATCTTATTATCCGTATATATCTCAGATATAACTTTGTATATTCACTATGTATGCATATATGTGTGTGTATGTGTGTACGTATGTATGTGTTTGTATGTTATGTGTATGTATATGTATTTATATAATTATTATATATGTTAAGTATTATATAAATCTATATTATATCCTTTTATAAATATAGTCTTGGCACCCCTTTTTGAGAAGACACCTGCCATGTCCTTACTGCACCATCCAAAGGTTGGCTGGTAGAGAATGCCATATGGCATTAAGTCCGCCTCATGTAAATGTAATGCAGAAAGTGTTAAAAATAAAAAATAAAAAAATGTAGGATACCAACAATCTAAGAAGAAACTAGCCAGCTGTTTAAAGCTTGGATATTTACTTATTTATAATTAGAAGAATTTAATATAGAGCTAAAATATTTATACTCTCCTTTCATTTTCACCCTAACCGATGAATCTATTATAAATGAATAAATAAATATTTCAGACATCTTATTCACAACGCCATCTAGTCCCAAACTGCAGAGCTTGTATTATGGGTACTAGACAAGTGATAGAAATAATTAAACTTACTTTTTTTTTAAATACATACATATTATACATAGAAAACACCTAGAAACAAATATTTGCACATAACACAAACATTTGAACCGACCCAGGAATCGAACCGGGGACCTCTTGATCAGCAGCCGCATACGCTAACCACTAGACCAACAAGGTAGAACCTAGTCAGCTGTTTAAAGGTTTGATATTTACTTATTTATAATTAGAAGAGAATATTTTAACCCACCTTTTATTTTCACACTAACCGATGAATCTATTAAAACAATACTATTATTAATTTACTGTTCAACCAACCAACCCTTAATATCCCACTGCTGGGCTCGGGTCTCCTCTCAGGAAAAGGTTAAGGCCATACGTCCCCATCCTGGCTGAGTGCGGGTTGAGGACTGGCAAGACACGTTGTGGCTACGTGACCTTGCCAATGGCTGTTTTTAAGCCGCCCGAAGGCTTTGCAACTAAGCTACACGACTGCTACCTTATGATAACAACCGGGACCGACTGCTTAACATTACCTCCGATTTACCAGTCTTTTTAACAAACATTTGGGAAACTATCGGTATTATTGTACAATTTCTATGATCTGTGATTGTACGATATACAACTTGTAAATTAAACAAGACAACAGTTCTGCAAAGAGAAGGAAAGATGACACAGACCGTTTAACAACATGTCTGGCTAGCATAGTAATGTAAGCCAAAACATCCTTTTGAAGGAGAGGCCTTGTCCTATAGTTACTCTTATTGATGATGATGATGGTGATGATATACAACTTAGAAGTTAAAAAAACACTTTGATGATAAACAATTACTTTGTTATGCTCTATACTATTTTACTGGTATACATACCTCCCATGTTACTGAAGACCTTTACAGCTACTGGCTCCAAACCAGCTATACATTCAGCATGAGCACCAGATGCCATTAATCCATCACATAATTGTATGAGCTGACAAAAAATAAAAGAAAATCATTAATAATTTACTCAAATTTTACTGAACTTTTTCTCCAAATTTTTTTTTTGGTTTACTTGAACGCCCATTTGATGGCAAAAATTTTAATTGGAAATAATATGACATTAATAAAATGACACAATATCCTTTAGTTTCGAACTTACGAAGCTATCTATCAATCACTTTTATACAATATACAATGTCCTTTTTGTAAATAAGTACGATACATTATTTGGGTTCCTTAGAAAACACTCGAAACAAATATTTACATTATAAACAAACTTTCGGTTCAACTAGGGAATCGAACCCTGGTCATTGTTTCAATGTCAATACGCTTTTGCTTAATATATAATACTAGCTGACCCGGAAGACTTCGTACTGCCTCAATCTATCAATAGACCTAAACTTTTGTATAAAATAAACTTAAAACAAACAAAAGGAATCCAATTAGTAAAAAAATGCGATTCATTTTTATACATTCACCTTTTAAACCTTCTCTGGACTTACATAAATAATTCAAGACCAAAATAAGCCAAATTGGTTCAGCGGTTCTCAAGATTTAGCGAGACTAACGAACAGCAATTCGTTCATATATATAGAAGATATGATATATTTAATATAATATACGTTTCCAAATTATTAGTAACCTCTGAGTTTTAACTCTTTGCCATTCGATTCAATCGAATTCGAGTCAGATTCGAATCAACAAAGAGATCCCATTGTATTTAAAATAAAATATAAAAATAGCTTACCTTTGGTATTTCTATTATTTGTTTAGTATGATGTTTTGACGAGGACAGCTGTACCATGAACATTAGTATACTGTTCACCAAATCACAGCAATCTCTGTAACAAAAACAATATTCATAAAATCGAAAATCCATTGGCTTTGACCACACCCGTAGTTCTGGTTTAAATTAGACAAAGTTTAAATTAACAATATACAAAACACGCTACTTTATTATCAAAGTACCCATATCTTTTGCCAGAAAACTGGGACAAAGTATTATGAAAAGTGTCGGTCGCGACGTATATATCGACGAATACGTCGCCTTTAACACGTCAGGAGGTCACGAAAATGGCTCTCGATAGTGAAAGCTGAAAAGGGATTCATCGATAAAAGCCTAACTCTTAAATAAATGATTATGATGACTGCCTCGTTGATCTAGTATGCGACCGCTAATCAAGAGGTCTCGGGTTCGATTACCGGGTCGGATCAAATGTTTGTGTGATCCACAAATATTTGCTATGTAAAGTATTTATTTATTTTATTTTTATTTTTTACAAATAGGTGTAGTTACAGACAACGAGATCATTCCTTACACAATAAAAAGTGGCAACATACAATATCAAATCTGAAGTCCAATTAAAACTATACACATCATTCCCAATGGTAGTAATTAAGCTTCGTCTAGGTGTTAACAAATTTATAGAAAAAAGAGAACAAAAATTCTAAAGTACAGTAAGTGGATACTGTACCGAGATACAGCAATTTTACATTATTAGATTTAAATTAATTATAAATTTAAATTTTTATGTTTTTACAAAAAAAAGTATGTTTATGTATTTATATCAGTTGTCTAGTTAATAATACAAGCTCTGCTTAGTTTGGGGACTAGATGGCGTTGTGTATAAAAAATGTCCAAAATATGTCCAAAAAATATTACACTATTAACAGTACTTCGATAATTTCATAAGGCGAAATCAGTCAGATAAAAGTTTTTAAGTGCCTTAAATAGTGGCTGAGAAGTACAAGTGAGTTTAATTTCAAAAATGTATTTATAAAACAAGTTCCGACAGTAAAAATGTAAATAAAAAATCTGCTCGAGAGTCTACCCATTAGTTTTAGTTTTCATTTGTTACGGTTACTGATTGATAAAGAATATCATACTAACGGTATCTCATGCTGTTCAACCAAATCGAGTTGCTTCAAAAGAAACCCGATGAATATCTGGTCGCTGTCCAACATGCAATAGTTCACTCTTAGCGTCAACAATTGATTCAGTAGACATAGTACTTCACATTGTAGAGGGATATCATTTTGCATTGTATAACTCTGAAACAACGCTACCTTGTAAAAAAATATATTGTAAGAAAATTTACATATGTATATAATTGAAACTCCATTCGCGTTTAAAAAATAGTGACGAGTCGATCAAGCCCCGCCCTCTGACCAATCAGGTTTCAAGAAAAGTGTCATACATTAGCATGGAGCCTGACCTTTTTGCCAAGATAGTAACAACAGATGGAAATGATTCGCATCGATTCTCTTTCTAAAATGGTTAACGTCTTTTTTCTCTTATGTTATTAAGTAATATTGAGATGACATCAATTCCATATATTTCTTAGTTTTCTAATAACGTTTACTTATGTAGAATCTCAAATTGGCTAGGGTGCGTATTGATGAGTCATTTTTTTAACGGGAATGGAAAGTATATATAGACAATATCGACCAGGTTTAAATGAAGTCTTTGACTTTTTAAAAGGTTTATGATAATGATACGTGTATTACGTGGTTAGGGGATATAGGGCTTATGCCTATGTTAGTACCATTTCTTACATCTTCAAAGACTTTCATGCATGTTTGCAAAATAAATAATATGAGCTCTCAGATTTCTACTAAATTTAGACGAAGAATGAAGACAAAGAAAAAAGAGATCTTTTGCACTAAATGTACACTAATTATTACATGCTGATTTGTATCATAGGGATCGAAGTGTGCTTGCACTGAATGTAATACTATATTGTAATGTATATAATGTAATGTAATATTATATTGGACCGGCCTGGAGTGACCTGGTTTTGAACAAGAGAAATAAAACTCACCTTCAAAGCTTGTATAACAACCGGTTCGAACAACCTTATATATCTTTCTAACTCTTTTTTATTCGTGCTCCATTTTCTATCAGATTTGTTTTTAGCAAAATTCTCCATAGTAATCAACAACTGTCTTTCAACAGCCATCCGCGGATTCTTGCTATCTAACGATAACTTCTGACTGGCATTCGAGGAGATACTACTCCTTCTAGAACCTTCCACTTGCGTAGTAGGAGTGCTTGTCATCATGACGTCATTGAAGAAACTAGTTTTGTGACTACCCTCATTTTTATCTAAAATGCTCATGAAATCTGAGTATTGATTCACCATATTTGTTCCAAACAGACATTTGAGGAGTTGTGTCACGCAGTACACAGTTTTATCAGCACATAAAGGCATGATAACCTTCAGGTAGTAAAGTATTTCTTCTGTGACGTGGCCGAGTTCTTTCTCTGTGGCTAGCTCGAGTTGGATGGCTAAGCTGTTGAGTACTGTTGACAGGAAAGTGTGAAATATGCTGGATTTTGGGTCTAAATTTATCTGTAACAATGTCAAATAAGGTTAAAACAGTTTGTATGTGTCAATACAAAGTAATGTTAAATCTTCACACTTCTAATGTTTACAAAGGAGTTTAATGTAAAGAGTACTTGCTTGTTTCGATCAATCGCAACTGTTAACATTTACAATAATGAGTTTTTTTTTTATTTCAATGTTGATAATAAGGTACTAAATAAAGTAAATTGACCTACACCATGGCGGCCTAGTAAAATCAGGGTGACGTCACTCCGCAGTTTAGGTATAGTCGGCCGGCTGCCTGCCCGGGCAGGCACGCCGGTCCACTAGACATCGTCAGAACAGATAAGAGTTACACGATAGAAAGAGAGGAAATTGTAGGTAAATATAATCGTAGGTGATTCGACGCTGTGCGATCTAATTTGAACTTAATCTTTTGACACCAAGTGTCCCTATTACTTTAATTTACTTTTTGGAGTGAGTCCTCTGTACTAGTATTATGTATTCTGTGGTAAAATGTTGTTGTATCATTGGACCCCCGGTCTCGCACTCACCAACGAAACACGACCACATTAATGCTGCCCATTTAAGTTGGTCTTCTATGTAAGTATCATATATGACTATTACATATACCTTATGATTAGAATATGTAGCCCTCAAGGTATCATAGAATTTCATATAGAAAGGTTCGTTGAAGAAATGTCCAACGAAGTGTGATTTCAGACTAGACGCAGGAGGTGGCGGTTTCTTCCGAAGAGATCCCTTCTCGTCCACTTCGCTAGGGGTGCTTCCACGTCGTGGGATAGCATCTGCAATGTAATAAGTTCTTGATATTTTAACTTATAATTATTATAGTTTTATTATAGGTTATTTGCGGTGTTGGGTCACTGGTAAAGCTATAAATTGTGATGTGTTAGTAAAGTATTTAATTGTATTTTGCGATAGGTTTGTGCTCACAGTAAGTCACAGTGACTAATTGCATTGGTTTCCCTATTTTTAGGATCCGTACATAAGGATGTAAGGTTCCTAACATAAATTAACAAAAATTTTTTTTAGTTGCTTTTGGAATAAATAAGGATTACTATAATAGCAACGTATTAAGTACTAGCTATTGCGTGCGGCTCCGTTCGCGTTGTATATTGGATTTCGCGGTAAAAGCGTAGTAGCTTATATCCTTCCTCAGGTTTTAAGATATCCCAAATTTCAACGAAATCGGTCCAGTGGATAGGTGTGAAATGTAACAGACAGACAGAGTTAGGATTTATAATATTAGTATAGATATACAAACGTATAACCTATATAGCTAAAATACTTTAAAGGATTGAAGCATTACACACTTATACTGATACCTGTCGTCTTCCTCCTAACCGGACTGCCAGGTAAAGCAATTCCACCTTTATTCAAATGCACATTTGGATTAACTTCCTCTATCAAGTGCACAAGTACATTCAACATTTTCAATGTTACTTGTAAGAATTTCTCAGCAAGGTTGCCAACTCTCTCGTTTTCTAAGTGTTGCCAACGTTCTTTGGTATTGCTTGTGTCACGTTCGAATATATCGCGGTTGGTGGTTTTGTGACGCATTATGTTGTGGATTTCAACTGAAAATTAATAAAAGAAAAAGTTTTTTTATAAAGTGTACATAAATAACTAATTAAAGTCTACTGCAAAACACTTTGATAGTAGGAATTTCTTATATTGTTTTTATTACTCCTATTTGTCTGAGTGTGATGTTAACTATCCTATCTTAGGCACACCGACAAAACACACTCTGACTGTCTCGGTGGCGCAGTGGTAGCGTATGCGAATGTTGTGTTTGAGGTCTCGGGTTCGATTCTTATTTCGGACCAAATATTTGTGTGATCTGCAAATATTTGAGTTTGGATGTTTTCTATTAATAATATGTTTTTACATAAAAAAAGTATGTTTATATATTTATATCAGTTGTTCCTGTAATACAAGTTCTGCTGAGTTTTAGACTAGATGGCGTTGTGAGTAAGATGTTCAAAATATTTATTACATTATATTTACATTACAAAAATACGTTAAACTCTGTAAGTTTTGAAACTCACTGTGAGCAACAATGTGACACAAGAATTATATATAATTCGTGAACCCATCACTATCTTACCTGGATATACAGAAGAGCACAATTCCAAGAGTATGGAGCGTGCCACAACGGTTCCGTTGCAGTAGTCCAAGCTGTCCAGGCAATAGCTCAAGATGCCCTGATCAGTATACGCTTGCACGTGTTTCCATGGCGACCACTTTCTGCAAACTGCTTGGAGAGCTTCAAGAAGACCTTGCTGAAAAATATATATATAATATATTAAGATACATTTGCCCGCGGCTATGCCAAGCTACTTCTTACCACAATAACCGACATACAAGCATAGTGTAAAAAAATCTGTAAAGCGGATGTTCTACCCTCAATCAGAATGCAGTACCTACTAAATTTTCAACTACCCACCACAAAAATAATCTCTCACATATTACGAAAGATACTTACCGAATAAAACTTACAGTTTGAAGCCATCAGCCGCCCAACAAGAGTACCAACAATTGTCCTAAGACCCTCGCTATTCCCCAGGGTCTCTCCATCTTTCAACTGCTGAGGAAGATCGCTGTAGAAGTACATGTTCCGGACGAGGTCCAGTGAGAGATTATTGCTATTGAATGAGAATTTTCGGCTTTCGTCTTTAGCGAGTTCGGCTACCACAGTGGTTGGGGATTGGTTCTTCAATATGTGGATTTTTGGTATTAAGCTGTGGGTAGATAATTAAATTAAAGTAAAATCAATTGTAATGAGTCCAAGTGTGAAGGGTTCAGGTAGTAGAGCCACGCTGATATCAACACAAACTACTAACTATTACAGCACTAACTACAGGTACTAATAACAGCATTCATGTGTAGTGTATCGTTGTTGAGTGTGAGATCGGAGGCCCAAGGCAAAAGCACTCGCTGACGAAACACGACGGCACATATGCCGTCACTTTTGGTTAGTGTTCTGTGAGAGAGTAGTCCTGTTTGGTCGAACCAGCACATTCATTCTGAAATCAACACGGCTCTATTACTTTGAGATTGCATCGCATTTGCAATAAGTGACCACTACTTTTGGATACTACTTACGCTTTCCACTAGACAGAGTAGCGTCAATTTGGCAACTCACATTTGAATTGTATTACCCAAACAGACTTTCCTGTTATCATACTTGTTAATACCCTAAAGTTGAACTGATAAGATTTAACTGTTTTAGCATACTTCCATGTAATGTCTAATCACAAAGAGGATTACTGATGTTTGAAATACAGACACATAGTTTTATCTAGTTCTGTGATTATTTATGAATTTTATAGTGAGCAAACTGAGCAATGAAACACACGCTTTGCTTGGTCAAACGGAAGAGAGATAATTTTATTTCTTATAACAAACCATAGATAAATAATAAAGTTTACCTATTAGGATTTTGAGTCTATTTATAACACCCCCACTCTCAAAATACAGTAAATAAACTAGTTAGATACATAACAAAATATAGTTCTATTAGCCTCTCTAAATTAAATAGTTACTATACCTAACATTTTTAAGAATTTATAATGCTTAGCAGGGCTCAAACTTTTTGTAAGAATGTCAGCAGGCATATCAGCTGTTGGCAGATAACAAATTTTAACAAAATTTTTAGAAACCACCTCTCTACAATAATGATATCTGACATCTATGTGTTTGGTTCTATTATGAAATACAGGATTACTGGAAAGCTTCAAAGCACTTTGATTATCATTAAACATTTCAATTGTATACATTCGTTCAGTTATTTCATTCTGTAAATTAATAAGATATACAGCTTCCCTACAACCCTCTGTAATGGCCATATACTCTGCTTCAGTGCTAGAGAGCGCTACAGTTCTTTGCTTTTTACAGCACCATGATATTACAGCACTAGATAACATGAAACAATAACCTGAGTATGATTTTCTATCTATAGAACAATTAGCCCAGTCAGCATCAATATAACCCTGTATATTAACATTTCCATTTTTACAATATTTCAAGCCTAAAAGCCTAGTCTTTTTCAAGTATTTTATTATTCTTTTAGCGTAGAGCCACTGCTCTTGAGTATGACAATTATTAAATTGACTTAGGTAACCTACAGCATACGCTATATCAGGCCTAGTAAGGACAGCTAGATACATAAGGCTCCCTATAAGCTGTTGGTAAGGACTTTGACTATCTATACTAGCATCTTGGCTTTTGACAATATTCAATTTAGCCTCCATCGGCGTAGATACCGTTTTACAATCTCCCATACCAAATTTATCAATAATTTGATCAATATAGTCTTCCTGACTCAAAGTGATAACCCCATTATCACTATCAGTTTTTACATTTATTCCCAAACATTGTCTTATCTGTCCCAAGTCTTTGATTTTAAATTGATTACATAAAGTTACTTTTAACAATTCCATTTCATTTTTATCGTTAGAAAAAATAAAAAAATCATCGACATACAAGGCTACTACTGTCCTGAGACCATTTACAATTTTGGTATACAAACAGGGTTCAAATTTAGATTTATTATATCCAGCATCTAACATTACAGTGTCAACTTTCTTATACCATGACCTCGAGGATTGTTTGAGACCATATATTGCTTTTTTCAGTTTAAGTACTTTAAGTTTATCATCATCACTACATTCAAAACAATCTGGTTTTTGCATATATATAGTTTCATCCAATTCTCCATTAAGAAATGCAGTCTTAACATCTAAATGACAAGTTTCTAATTCAAGTTGCACAGCTAGAGCAAATAAAAGCCTCAAGGTAGTGTGACGCACCACTGGAGAAAATGTCTCGTTATAATCTATACCACTCTTCTGACTACAACCTTTTGCTACTAACCTAGCACGATATGTAATGTTATTCTCACTATCATACTTTTTCTTTAATACCCATTTACATTTGACAATAGTTACACCTTTTGGGGCATCAGCTAGCTCCCACGCACTATTATCATCGAAGCTCTGTAGCTCATCCTGGATAGCACGCAACCAATGCTCCTTCTCCAGGCCCTGTACTGCTTCCTGAATGGACAACTCACCGACTTCAGCATCTTGACTGTCTGTACACATGTTGGAGAAACCATACCTGTCTGGTTTACGCCTCTGCCTAGGAGGTAATGTAGGCACTTCATTACTCATGTTTTCATTCCCGCTCACATAAGTACTGTCGCTGCTACTGTCAGAGTCTCTATCTTCACTAGGCACGTAGGTAGGATCATCTGCACTGTCTTCAGAAATGTAAAGATTATCTGACTGACTACTGTCCCCCACTGGATCCAAACTGTCTTCTGTCTCTGTTACATTTTCAGTTACAGTCACATTACTTACTCGAGTATCTTTCTCATGTATGATAACATCACGGCTGGTTGTTATTATCTTGGTAATGGGATTATATACTCTGTACCCCTTTATATTCTCAGGATACCCAACAAGGATACACTTTGCCGATTTTTTATCCCATTTTTGCCTTTTTTCTTTAGGCACGTGTACCATTACTGTACTTCCAAAGACACGAAAATGACTAATATCAGGCTTAGTATTAGTCCACAGCTCATACGGGGTCTTGTTATTCAAGCAAGCTGATACTGTCCGGTTCTGTAAATAAACAGCTGTGTTAGATGCTTCAGCCCAGAACTCCTTTTTCAAATCAGCATCAAATAACAAACATCGAGCCTTTTCAATGATACTACGATTCATTCGTTCGCATAACCCATTTTGCTCAGGTGTATAAGGGTTAGACTTTTGATGAATTATGCCCTTCAAGTTTAGAAAATTCTCAAATTCAGTACTGCAAAATTCAGTGCCATTATCACTGCGCAAGACTTTGATTTTTCTATTCAATGAGTTTTCAACCTTGGCAGCATACTCTTTAAAACATTGAAAAGCTTCACTTTTATTCTTCATAAAATAAATATGAGTCATGCGGCTAAAATCATCAACAAAAATGATAAAGTACCTGGATCCTCCAATAGAAATACTCTCCATCGGGCCACACACATCAGTATGCACCACATCTAGGAGTTGAGAGCTTCGGTTGTCACTTCTAGAGAAAGGTAAGCGACTCTGCTTCCCCTCACAACAGGTAACACATGAAGTCTTGCTTATATCTGCTTTTTCATCAATGGACAAACCTTCTACAGCATCCTGCATTCTGTTCAGGTAACTACTGTTCACATGCCCAAGCCTCCGATGCCATAGCTCACTCGATACCATAGCTGCAGCTGACAGGTGCACTGGTGTATTCAGTTTATACACTCCATTGATTAGTTTAGCGGTAGCCACTAAAATGCCTTTCTTGTTGTAAATGTCACAACCACTTTCTCTGAAGGTCACTTGGTTACCTTTTCTAATAAGTTGGCTTACAGACAGGAGGTTTGTAGTCAAGGCTGGAACACACATTACCTCTTCCACTGTCACATCAAAGTTGCATTTGCTAGTACATGTGGTAATCTTAACATTCCCGGTGCATACAACTGGCACCTTGTTATTGTTGGCTACAACAATCTCCTTTGTACATTCTTTAGAATTTTCTATCCAATGTTTATTTGACGTTAAATGCATGCTTGCACCCGAGTCAATGTACCAATCGTTTTTATTGTAGTGACCGCTCAAAAATACAGCGCTAAATGCGTTTGTTTCTTTTGAGTTCTTGCATTGGTTTTTATAATGTCCAAACTTTCTGCATTTATAACATTGGATTTTTTCTTTTGACTTTGTTGACATACTTGACACTTGTTGCCCGTCATCTTTATCGCCAGCTTTTTCTTTCTCTATGAGCTTGTTACTTTTCTTATGTTGGCCCCATTGCTTTTTGTTTTGGTAACTTCCAAAAGCAGCACTGTCGTTTCCGCCCACTTCCGATTCCATGTCTAATAATTTAGATTTAATGGCGTCTGTGGTAATCACCATACCTGAATGCTCAATCGCCATAATCATGGGCGAAAATTTTTCTGTTAGGCCAGCTAGTAACAGGGATCCAATCCATTGATCATCGATGTGAAAGCCGGTCCCCGCCAATTTCTGCCCTGTGTCCACTAATTGAGTAACATACGAATTCATAGAACTGCAATTTTCTAGTCTGATTGAAATAAGGCTTCTCAATAGACTTATTCGCCTTGTAAATCCTGAATCGTCGTATAATGATTTCAATTTATCCCACAACTCCTTCGTAGTCTTTACGTTTTTAATATGAACATAAATAGAGGGATCGATGGTAAGTATCAGCTTGGCACGGGTTTTTGCATCTTCCGTAGTTGCAACAGCTGGCTTATCTTTCTCTGGCTGAATGCAAGCTAGCATTCCTTCCAGCACTAAGAAGTTTTCAGCAGCAAAGCACCATTCCGCGTAATTTTCACGCCCTTTAAGTTTCGGCACGCTCACGACGTAGTTGGACGCCATGTTTTTTTCTTTAGAGCAAACAGCACAGCGAACTACACAACAACAAACTGTCCTCACTGCAACTATTATCTTTAATGATCTGATAATTTTCACTGTCGCGAGAAACGTTGTTTTGTACAAGAAACCGCTCTGGGCCCATAACCTGTGATTATTTATGAATTTTATAGTGAGCAAACTGAGCAATGAAACACACGCTTTGCTTGGTCAAACGGAAGAGAGATAATTTTATTTCTTTTAACAAACCATAGATAAATAATAAAGTTTACCTATTAGGATTTTGAGTCTATTTATAACAAGTTCGGACAAAACTTAGAATAAGTGTAATTTGACAAAAATTACAAGAAGTGTTAAATTTTACCATTGTGTTTGTCAACAGTATTTAATACCTAATCATTCTGCATCATTCTCCTGGTCTCCGAAGGCCGTGAGAATCATGCAGAAATCTGACCAGGCCACCATGGTATTGGTCACCATGTCAAATCAAATCATTTATTCTGCAATTAGGTTACATGAACACTTTGCAAGTTAAACTTTTTTTTTTGAGCAGATGAGTTCTGCCTTTCCTAACTGGACTAGCCCTGAGAAGAAAGGACGAAACAAACTCAGGGATCACAGTCTCTTTTAAAGTCCAGATAATAAAATTCTTAAGTGCAAAAGACATTATTTCAATATAAAAGCGATAATTACAATTTGTGTCACAACTATAATAATTAAGATAATAATTTAAAATGTCAACAATAGCAACAATTCAAGATAAATTTGTTAAATATATAATGTAAATTTAATTATAAATTATCGTCACATCAACATAAATTTAAACATTTAAAATAAACAGCATGCTGCATTGCCTACCATCAAAATGAGGATGGTGACCCTTGCTCCTGGATTCTACTCATGCTTTCCATCAGGCAGAATAGTCACTTTAGTGGGTTTAAATATGAAAAATGATGAATTGACGGCACGTAATATTTCTGAGTAGATTTCCTAACTCCTAACCTACTCCTAACTTTTTTACGTGGAAAATGCTCTTCGCATCATACCCTTCGAGAGGTATACGAAGGGCGTGTGTGGAACTCCCTGAGGAACCGGTCTACCCACTAAACCCCGCGGCGGCCTACCTCGGCAGTTGGGAGGAACACCAGGAACGCATAAGCGGCTTCTGGAGTCCCCCCTTCCGTACCCCAAAGACTGAGGTACATCTTGGAGGAACTTCCTCCTAACCTAATATTAAATGAATAATACTCACTTAGCAATGGCTTGTGCGGCCGCTTTCCTTACTTTCTGATCTTGATCGCCCAGTAGACGCATCAATGTGTCCATGATTAATTTACTACGCACGTAATATTGCGGGTATAACATGAATAACCTGAAACACACATGAAGTTAGTCTAAAAAATTTTTTGTCTAGGAGTAGCTCCTTATGGCAATGGCAGATGCTATTAAAAGTCCTATCAAAATCGGTACAGCCATTCCAGGGATTAATCGGAACAAACAGACAGACAAAAATTAAAAATTGGTTTTTGGTGTAAGTACCGTATATAGTTTTATAGGCATTTAGTAAAAAAAACTATTCATTTGACAATTCGAATTTGAAAGTAATAATAACATAGAATCTTGGAGGCCCTTCTGTCTTTTTGCGTATTTATTGTTGAACCGGCTTGTCGATACTTGAATTTCGTTTCTTGGATTCGTGGTAGCCCGTGTGCTAAACTGAATTTTGCCTTTTTTGGTGATAAATAAAACGAGTATACTGTAGAAAGGTAAGTCGGAGTCTATTTTGCGAAATGAAAAATCTGTACATAATTCGAGGAAAGTATTTATTTAGACCAATGGGAACAATGGTATATATCACGTCATCCCCTGTTGGTCTGATTGGTGACGAGAAGTGTTGTCAGTTTTACAAAGTTAATTTATATGCGTGAACAATGGTCATCCATGAAAATGTATTTATTCTTTGATCTAACAGGTTAAGATTTGTTTTCAACTTTGTTGCGAAAGTTTATATAGGTGTATGGATGTTTGTTTCTCTTTCATACAAAAACCACTGAAAGTATTTAAATAAAACTACACAGTAATAGATCATACATCACAAGGGCTACTATTTACCGCGATGACTAGACAAACACAGGGCCGAGCGAAAACTAGTATCTATATTTTTTTAAATCGATATTGGATTGAATACAATACTGTACCTTAATGATATCATAATAATATTCAAATCTTCCTACAGAAAAAGACAAACAGTAAATAAACTTAACTTTGTTTTTTGCAAAAATAACACTTTACTCACCTGTGATAAGGTAGTTTTTCATACAACCGACATAGGTTTAGTCTACACAACCAGTAGTTGTTCGCCTCCACGTTTACTAAGCTGTTGAGTATATCAACCAATAGGGTCCAGTGTGAGCTTGTAGACACGCACGTAGACAGACTCGTGAGTGCGGATAGAGCGTGGTTTACTGTTGAATGGATATCATCTGTAAGGCCCTGGAATTAGAAAACAATTTGCAATGTGAAATATGAGGGTCGGAGAGTTTGTTTGCGTGGGGACACGTCGCCACAGCACGCTATATTTGACGCTGAATTCACAAATGAATCAAATCTTGAGTTCATTCTCGTGTTATAGTCACAGTAATATACGAGGAGTAAACAAAATGAGAATTCATTCGATGATTAACGATGTTTTAAACTTGTATTAATTCACTGCTTATGAGATAGGGTCACCCTAAGTAAGAGTTAACAAAATAACTTCGATGTTTCATATCCGTCAGACCGTTTTTATTCAATTGATTTCGAATAAGATAAAAGTTTTTGGTCGTATTTAATACGCTGCTGTTTAAATTTCCTTAAACTCAATTCTAGACCAGCTTTACAAAAGTTAGGCAATTACTTCGTTGCTTTTACATTGAGTGAGAGAGAAGAGAGTCTATTAAATCATCATTCTAATTTACTAAACAAAAATCAAAATAAGTATTTAAGTAAAATAAAAATATCAAACCCAAAAACGTACCTTCAAAACAATATGAACCAGTTTCTCCACAGTAATTAACTCTGATACATCTTTTGGCAACGAACTCATACTTTTCCACCTACTATAATGTCCATGGGACAGCTCCAAAGCAGCCACTAAGTAGTTCCCAATACAGACCCTCACCAGACCTCGAATCTGAGGATCACTATGACCCTCCAATAACAAAAATATATCACACATGTGCTGATACTCAAAATTCTCAGAAACTTCCAAATTTTTCATATCCTCCTCTAAATTTTGAGTCATAATTTCAATAGCTTCCTTACTCTGCACTTCATTAGTTCTTTTCAAAGTTCTTTTTACTTTTTCTTCTTTCTTTTCAAAGTCTTTCAACACGTCAAGGTTGTCTAAATTCGTAGTAGATTCTCCGAAGTGGTCAAACTTCATGTCAAGATCTATACTCGAGGAAAGAATATCCCCACTGCTGGTCATGGGGTATCCTGTGGATAAGGGATCATTGCTTCCTGTCATATTGGAGTTTGTCGTGAAATTACTAACAGTCATATTAGGATTAGTGCTATCTGTATGCATACTAGCTCCCATATCTTTAGGCCCTATTTTACTGTCTAGAATGTTGCTCGGTACGTCTTTGGAGCTTTTCTGTTCGGTACTTTCGGATTTGCTATCTTTTTTAGATAATTGATGGGACGTTTGCTGGCTGTCCATGCTTTGGTTGAGCATGTCTTGGCTTAGAGAGTCCGTAAGGGAGTCTTGGTAACAAACGTTTCGTTCCAGTATAAAGTCGTTAATGTGATCTTGATTGGAATCCGTGCCTTCCGAGGAACCTGAATAACGAAGTAACAAAGTCAGTGTTTTTGACATGATATCAAAGTCAGAATATTATTACTTAATACAATTCTTTTGAAATCATTTCATACGGTCTCAAGAGTCTAAAGTCATAAATCAAGATATACAATAGCAACAATCTGGTATGTCAAATATTTCGTAAAATAATATCATATCACTCGATCATAACATTGCAAAAACATAACTAAATGAAAGAAAAATGAAATCGTTTCGTTATCGTTTGATATTTTTCCTTATTTTCTTTGATGTTATCTGTTAATTTCCTTTATTAAGTTAAAAATAACAGTTATAAGTTGCAATTTGGATCCAAAAGAAAATATTGAGAAAAGTGAATAATTACCAGAAATATTATGATTTTTTGCATCCACATCTTTATCTAAATACATTGTAATAGCCTGCGGGTACAACCGAAGTATCTCTGCCAAACAGTTTAAAGCAGACGATTTCAACGACACCCTTATTGATCTGAAACAATTAAAATACTATCTCAATTCTTATTTTTACTTTGTTATTAATGGGTTGCCCGGCCTACAAGATGCAGTAAAACTGCTTCGTTTATCTAGTGGTTAGCGTATGTGACTTATACATAAACATACTTATTTTTTTTGTAAATACATACATATCATACATAGAAAATACCCAAACTCCAAAACAAATATTTTGCAGATCATACAAAAATTTGGTTCGACCCGGGAATCGAACCCGAGACCTCTTGATCAGCAGCCGCATACGCCAACCACTAGACCAACAAGGCAGTCGTTAAATAGATATATTTATTTTCTTACCTGTCAGCTATAACGCCTCCTTTATTCCCCGTCAACAAAAACTTGGATGCCAACAACCTTGTGCAGTATTTTAGTGGAGTATCATCATCTTCTACTGATCCGATGTTCACCTATAATTATTATATTACAGTTCCAGAGATAAAAGTTATTAAATTAAATCCCGTTAATTTCACGCATTTTATTCAACCGACTTCAAAAAAGGAGGAGATTCTCGACTTCAAAATTGGGTAAACCGATTTTGATAATTCTTAATTTGAAAATTTGAAAAAAAAATTGAAAGCTAGGGCACCAGGATTTGAAGATAGGATTCTGGATAAATCAATCCTCAAATATCATAGGCATACCTGTCGCGATTTGGGTACTCGGAATATTTTTTCTTTAAAGTCGATTTTTTTTTCTTAAGTTATGTTCGTTTTCGGTGAAAATTAAAGAGTAAAAAGTAGTTAAAATTCTCATGTTAAAGTGTTTAAAACTTACCTTAATACTACCATCCGTTACAGCAACATGCACATGATCTATTTGATCCTCCTTATCTTCTTCAATCTCTTGCAGTTTCTCTGATAAATCTTTGGTTAGCTGTTCTGTGTTTGTGATCTCTATGTCAGGCTCACTGGCTACGGGTGAGTCTGGGGTCTGATAGAAAAGAACGAAAAAAAAAGGAAAGTAGCAAATTTATTATAAACTAGCTTTCACCCGCGGCTTCGCCCGCGTCTAAGCCGGTTATAGTGGTAAAAAGTAGTCCTTTCTTAGGCTTTATACTATTTGCTACAAAATTTCATTTAAATCGGTGCACTGGTTTTTTAAGAATATCGCGAACAGAGATGCACACGGCGGAGGACTTAATTTTATAATATGTTATACATATAATATAGCGGCAAGTGCGGCAAGTAATTGGTCTGAGCTACTTTCAGCGTTCGTCATCAGAGGGCCTAGTGTGAGTTTATTTTATAGTTACTCTATAGTGATCAGCGTTGTGATAGGCGTTTCTTTCAAAATATGCTGTACAACACTATTTTAGTATTTTGAAAGGGGATTAATTGTATAATATATTATTTTTGTGAAACTTTTACGCAGAGTACGCAAGGGAAGTTCTCAAAAAAAAAACAATTTTCCCCGTTTCTTATACATTATTATTGATACTCGGCTCCTCTTGATGTAGCTTGATAATATATGGCTTACAGGCTTTATCAAAACTGGGCTAACGTTCATCATCATCATCATCAGCTTATCGCAGTCCACTGCTGGACATAGGCCTCTCCAATTGCACGCCACTTAGTTCGAGCCTTGGCTACTCGCATACAGCTCCTGCCAGTCGTCTTGCGTAAATCATCACTCCAAATAACCTCCATGCGTAAGCACCAAAAGACTCTCGGCTAACACTAACTAACAAAGAGAGAATTTTTCAAATACAAACCAGTACTTCCTGCGCTTTCAACAAAAAACTTCAGGTTTATAATATTAGTATACTTAAGTAATTACCTGTATTGTAAGATCTTCGACACTCAAACTCGGAGTGTTAAATGACAACAAACTGCCAAGTTGAAGGGCTCCCGATATCGACAGTTCTAAGTTGTCGCGAATATCGGATTGTGGGCTAGGAGCGTATCGTGTAGATATTACACTTGATGTACCTGAAGTAACAGTAGATAGAGGCTTCATTTAAAAATCATCATCATCTTCCTAGCCTTAATTCCCAAGTTTATTTGGGGTCGGCTACTAGTTCAACCGGTTTTACCTGAATTTCAGTTTTTCCACGGAGCGACTGGCATCGGACCTCCGCAACCCTAAGGGAGAACTGAAATTCGAAGATTGAACTAGTTGTAGTATATTTGAGGGCACTAACTTCCCAATAACGATTGCCATAGATGTTCATGACAACCGGGACCGACGGCTTTACGTGCTCTCCGAGGCACGGGCGTGAATCACCGCCAAACTTCCAAACTCCGGGCTGCTATTAGGAATTTCCTTAGAAAAACCTAAAAACACTTTTTGGGCCCGACCCGGGATTTGAACCCAAGACCTCTTGATTAGCAGTCACATACGCTAACCACTAGATCAACGAGGCAGTTTATTACACTTGATGTACCTGAAGCAACAGTAGATAGAGGCTTCATTTAAAAATGGAAATAAATTTAACAGTCATCAATATTTTTTATAGTTCAATCTTTGAATTTAGTTAACCATGGTTAAGGAGATCCGATGCCAGTCGCTCCGTGTAAAAACTGATATTCTGGTGAACTAGTAGCCGAACCCAACAAACAAACTGAGGAATAATAAGGCTAGGAAGACGATGAACTTTTAATAGTTAATATTATGACGTGTTTATCGTCGGAAACCTTATTTTAACTTTCAATATGATACACGAGGCTTGTTGATACTTTATATGTATATATACTAGCTTCTGCCCGCGGTTCCGCACGCCCGTCATTCTCATGTGTAATAAAGTTTCATCCAAATCCATTCAGTAGTTTTTGCGTGAAAGAGCAACAAACATACATACTCACAAACATAATATTAGTAGGATATATTATTTGTAGAACAAATCACGTTTACTTTACTACCTGTATAATAAATATACTTACTAATATTCCTTCTATGTCCTTTTTCACTTTGTCTATCATCTAAGCAGACGCTTCTGGGATGACGTTCCAGTAAAGCTCTTTTATACTCCCCAGTGGCCAGGGAGAGGAGAACAGTGAAACACTCCATTACTGCATTCTGTACGTTGTGTTCTTGAGACTGGCTTATATAGTGAATGCACAGATGATAAAGCTGAGAAAGAACGAATCACATAGTTACCAAATATCAAGAAGGTTTGAAAAGACAGTTGATTTAATAGCATGATTCAAGAAATAATGCAAGGTGGTATAAAACAGTGAATCTTATTCCAATACATATAAGGTCGAATATGGGTTGTGGCGCAATTGACTTGATCATAAATAGCACTTTTCTAAATGAATGTAATGTCGGCATAATGTAACTGGTATAGACTCTTGAAGTACTATCTACAAACTTGAATCATGGACCCACTTTGCTGATTAATCGTTTGAAACCGTCAAAACAACATAGACTTCCCTCCTTAACAGTGCATATTATAGCACATTTTAAATGCTAAGCAAGCTACAATCCTTGTGGTAGATCAGTAAATAATATATTAGATAAAATAGTAATAATATTAATATTATTAATGACAACTATTGATTAGATAATTTAATAAATTATAATAAAATCAGATAGATCTCTGTGTGATCAAATAACTGATACCATACCATATAAGGTACATACCATGGTAATGCACATTTACGCGAATGTCGACCTAATTGTATTTGAATTTCTGTAAGCAAGTAAGCTTAGAGTAGGTCAAGATTCCATTTTGTCGATAGTACATGAATACAAACCTCTAAATAATCCTGAACAGAGAATAGATCGCTATCGGAAAACTTGGCAATGTCGTTGATTTGGAAGATAGCTTTTATAACGCAGAACCATCCCATCACAGCCGTGCTCTCTGCCGTCGGTGGCCATAGTTTTTCTGAAGTAATTAATTTTCATTTTCATAATAACATAAAATGATAAAAAATATTCTGTCTACAACTAATAATAAAAATAATCCTTAATATGTTGTTTAAAATTATTGTTATAAAACCAAAAAGCTGACTTTAAAAGTAATGGGCCTAGCCAAGTTGCAAACATTTACCGTTTTCTCTTTATTCCATTCTATTTCTCTATTCTCTTGTTTCTAATGTCACTCAGTCACGTGAACAAAACAAAATATTAGCTAATCAACCAAGAGAATAGAAAAATATAATGGAATACAGAATAGAAAACGATAAAGGTTTGCAACTTGGCTAGAGGGGCTGAAAAGAGAAATACAAGTAGCACAACATCTACATAAAATTCGACCAATTAATGCATTGTTTTGTAAGCTTACTTAATGAAATACTACAGATGTATACAGATAAATTAGTCAAACTATATACTTTATGGTGACAATGGATCTGAATACTTATATTTTTACAAATAATATTATTCACCTTTTTTCTTACAAGATAAATTAAGAAATATGTTTATATTGATAGAATTCTAAATATACATAATTTGAACTCTGGGCCCAATATGAGTTTGTATCACATCAACTGGCTCTCAACAATGACCATGTTCAGATTTCAATTGCATCGAGTTCAGTTTGGACCAATCCCACTTCTGATAGCTCAATATCAGAGCGAGTCAATGTGAATTATTTCACATTGGACTTTGGAGATTCCTGTGTTTAGTGTAATGACTTACCAAAAACTCTAGCCAACACGTTAGTTAGCAGAGGTTCCCTATGTGAACATAAGTGAGCGACGCATGTAGAAATTCCACGTCTTACAGCAGGCTCTGCACTCTCTACGTGAGATAATAAGGCCTTTGACAACTCTGAAACAGACGTATTTTTTATATTAGTCAAAGGAGAAACACGTAAATTATAGAAATGTTATTTTCGACATACTTAAAAATAATAAAGCAAGAAAATCTTCTTGTTGTAACTAAATAAACACTCTTTAAAACTAAAAAAATACCAAAACAACACGAACTTACTCCAAATATTTTGGATCATTTTTTGTATACATATGAGTCTTAATAACTCACCAGAAATTTCTTCATCAGTCGTATATTCTGCTAAACCAGTCAGTATTCTTGGTAAATTGTTCTCCAATGCCTCCACGATTAATTGTATCTCGTTGGTCTGACGCACTATCTGACTCAACTTGGGGAAAAGCGTTTGTGCTTGCGTACGAATTTTCCCAACGCCGGGACGCAGCCAGCAATCGCCAAGACATATACGAGTGAGTGCCGCACGAATCCATCTAGAATTAATTATAGATAATGAATATTAGATTCTTTCTATTGCTGAGTGAAAGTCATTTGGGGGCCTAGTATGAGTTTATTACATAACGATAGCTAGGCCTTGTGACTGGCCTGCACTGAAATCTTCACCAATCGCAACGCTAAACACGTCATTACGACGATCGGGTTATTGCAAAATGAATTCACACTAGGCCTCTAATGACTTGTTAATCAACCTACTTCTTCCTATTTGAGTTTAGTAAAAAGATATTAGGCAAATAGGAATGTTCACAAATCATATTTAAAAATAATTATGATTAAGGTTGATCAACTTTGTATGACATGGACATGATGAATATAAAGAATTGAGAAATCAGCTTGTTATGAATACAAGAAAATCCTTGCAAAAACCAAGTATATTACTTAGTAGTTTTGTTGTCTGTCTTCAAAATTCACAATCAGATATTTAAAAAAAAATGGAATAATTTGGAATAATTGGAATATTTTTCTTTCTAACAAAATAATACCTAATTTTGAAAACCTATTTTAATTGACAGAGTTATGGCCTCCTTCTTTTTGAAGTTAATAAAAACTGTTACAAAATTGGTAGTAAATTATTAGGCTATTGCTAAAAAATACAGTTTATTACTAGATTCATTCAAAAAATATACAGTACCTGGCATTCTTTGTGTGATCAATTTGGTTCTGAAGGATTATATTTGTCTTGTGTGAGTGAAAGGCGAAGCCACCAACCAGAACTCTGTTCAATGCCTCATCACCCACTAGACGAATTTCCGCCTAAAATACATATAAATAATTTCAAATTAAGTTCTGTTTTGTCTAGATCTAATTTATGTATAACATGCACATATTTATATAAAACTATGCTTGTCATCAATGTGGTTACCATACTACAGGCCATGCCTATAGTTCTTAAAGCAGCTTTATTTCTGAGACAGATGGCTACAAAAAATATTTTGAACAAGCTTCATGAGTATGTATCCAAATCAAAAAGCTTTTCGCCTTTTCAGGCACTTTCGATATAGTACATTGCTACCAGTAGCTATGTGGTGTTAAAATGTCATTCCCATGGAGAAGAATGGGTAAAAAAACTCTATAAGTTCCTGTTTTGAAAATTCAGATACATAATTTTATTATAGTCTGTATTTATTTATATATTCAAATTGTAATTTGTTTGTCAGTGATAATAACCCGTCCCATCATAATCAGACAGACAGACAGACCATAGATATATTTATTATTTTCTAATAAGAATAGTAGCGCTGGAAATCACATACACAATCTTATTAACATCTAGAGATAAGCCATATACCTAGTTGTATAAACAGTAGCTTCAAATGAATCTTACACTGGGGGTGATGCTGTTGTTGCCAATCAACAATCTAAAATAAATATGTATTCGATTTGTTTCAAAGAAACTGCTTTTATAATAAGCTAACAAATTAAACAGGTCAACTATTATTATTTTTTGACAATAAAATGTTAAAGAATTTTCAATACTAATCTACGAAAATATTCAAGGCTTAAAGCTGCATACAGCAGAAAAGTATTTGTTTTCTTTGTTTAGACAAACTATAGTTTTTCTTTGGACCATACAAATTGATATGACTATTTTTTTTTTTTTTAAATGGATGTCAATGTCTTTAATCTCATTTGTTAACAGTCATTTTTCGATATCTCAAATCTTAGCTTAAACTATATTCATGCATAATAAGATCAGTATGAAATGAAAGTTGATCAGAGACACATGCTAGATTATTAGTTAGGGAATTTTTAGTTTAGAGATGTGAATAAGAATCACCACCACTGACGAAGGTTTGAATATCAATGTAACTACAAATTTAACTCGTTAACCATTACACTACTGATACTTCTGCCTTTACTAAGCTAGCATTTAACTGCAAATTAGTTCTCATTAATTTTAATTTTATCAGGTAATTTGTCATGGTGTTGTGTATGTCTGTCACAAATTTCATATTGCAATCGATATCGCTTCAGCAATTGTTCCTTTTTTGTGTTAATTTTTCTTAGCTATTAAAAACTTTGGTTTTTTAAAATTTACATGCCATATTAATTTTTATATGTACTAGCTTTCACCAGCAACTCCGCCCGTGTGTATCTCATTTATTGCAGTAAAAGTAGCCTATGTGTTATTCTGATATGTAATACAAGCTATAATACTGTAAAGTTTCATCCAAATCTGTTCAGTATTTTTAGCGTGGAAGATCAACAACATGCATACATACTCACAAACTTTCATGTTTATAATATTAGTAGGATAATATAATAAGTTCTTATAAGACAAATTTATCGAATTTTAATCAGACAGACCTAGGCAAAATAACATAAGTACCTAATTGAATTCCAAATATTTTTATAACACAAATAACATTTAAAATAGCATTGTAGTTATGGTTGTTAAACAATTAGTGTAGTAATTCATATTCATTAATTTAGAACGATGAATAGGATTAATAGATTCTAATAAATAGAATAGAACAAAATAAAAAATGTCATGTCTACAGATATGTAATAATGTACTTCAGTTCACTTTTAAATTTAACTCTATTCCTTTATAATAATACATAAGTAAAAATCCTTCACACTTGAATTAACAGAAACACTCAAGGTAACTTACGCTGTCGTTGCTTGCCAACAAAAGTAATGTAGGAACGGCAGAATGAAGTAAATTCGCGTAATGTCTGGCGCAGTTCGAACGATTTCCAAGAGCACCTAAGCATCTTCCAAGCGTCGCAGCCGCTGATTGAAGCTCATGATTTCTAAAATCAAACTCCGTTGAACTATATTGCTCATGTTACCAACCAAAAACTATAAAATTATTCACGAACTTACTTCGCAGTATTCTCGTTTGTTTTCAAAAACTCTAAAGCTTTCTCAGCTTTTTCTAGCACGTTCATAGCTGCAGTTAATCAGCCCGTACTAGCATTTATAGGTCGTATCATAATTATTTGTTAAAGTTGTTAAATAAACGAATTTCCGCCGTGAAAAACTCAAACAAAACGTGAAGAAAATCAATCGTAACGAGTTGACATCTAATTGTCGTTCTAAAATAAAGAGCATAATACGCCAAAAATGGTAACAACTGTGAGGCAAAATAGTCGCAGTGGTATTTAAGGAATAATTAAACAAATTTATTTCAATATTAAAATGACTATAAAACTAACACAAACACAAAAAAAAGTGTTTAACATTGAATTTAAAGTTATTGTTTCCGAACTGAAAAATAGATGGCTTCGACGACAGCGGCGACGCAGCGCTTGAGCGCTTGAGGTGTGTCGTTGACGTATTTATGGTTAACGACAAAGAGTATGTAACGAAACGAAACCGTCGAAAGTCGTCCACCATCTATAATCCCTTAATTAGTTAATTTTTCAACTAGTTAAGTCTTTAGGTTATCTCTCTAATTATTGTCGTATTTTACGTTTTATGTCGAAGCCGTCAACAGTATTTAGCGCTGAACGAGTTGACGACTTAATTGGCTGTCACTCATCGAGTGTTTGACTGTTTGCGGCAAACGTTCAATGCCAGCTAAAGGTTCGAGCACATTATGCCGGGCCGCAGCGTGCCGGGGCGGAGCGCAAAAATCCGCCTAAATCGCTTCAATACAAATTGTATGAAGTATCGCACACTGTGTCGGGCCGCAGCGGCTCGCATTATTGCGACGCGGATTTGCGTCCGTGCGATGCGACCCGCCCCGCCCCGCTGCGCCCCGTCACAGTGTGCTATAGCAAGCGGATTGGTGTGCATGCGCGTACGTGTTTATTTTACGAAATTTGCGTTTTTTGATACTTTTTCTTCTAACTTCTTCTTCTAACAGCAGGCAAAAAAAAAGAAAGTTCTTCGTCAGAGCTATCCATATCGTACAGTTGCACTAAATACACAACAGTTGCGCATGCGGTACACTCTACTCAAAATCCGTCAATGCGCTGCGACCCGGCCCGTCACAATGTGCTAAGTTAGCATTTTGCGCTGCGCTGCGGCCCGCCCCGACACGCTGCGGCCCGGCATAATGTGCTCGAACCTTAAATCCACATATTTATGCAATGCAAGGTGTAACGTACTCGTTCTGTTTAATAATTAATTTATCTTTTATTTACCTTATAGAATATAACAAATTTGAAATTTTTGAAATAATTATTATATCGATCATGTTTATGTAAGAGACTAGGTAAGACTGTCATTAAAAAATCGCATCGGAAGAAATAATATTATTATTCCGCCTTAAAAGATCACACGGCGCGTTCAGTGCCAGAGGCCGGCGAGCTCTTTCACACTTTCTAAAGTAATATATATATTGTCATCTTCTTCTACAATAGTAATAAGTTTGCGCACGTTGCATAATGACATGCATTTAAATTTCAACGTTGTGTCAATAGAAATAAACCTTTGATTATAAACATGTCTAGATAGAGAGTTCGAGCGTATAAACGTCCAAAAAAATTGTATTTAACTGTAAGAGACTAAGCTCGTCGCGGCCGATCAGTGGCGTTACTGTCATTGTACGGTAAACACGTATTGAGTGGCGTATAAAAATGACATTTTGCATGATAAAAGTGTGCAGGAATTACTTTGGACGATTGAAAACAACTAAAAAAATTAGTTATCATCGGTAAGTAAACTTTAAATAACTATATTGTAAAGAAATAATTAAATTAACTCAGTGAAATTTTATCAAAGTTCGACCACCATTTTGACGGCATTTTTACAGGGTTGCCTGTTAATTGAATTTAAATTTCCCATGTGAGTGTTAGCCAATTTACAAAATGTTGAATCATAACTATAGTGCTGGATAATACATATTATATATGTATAAATCATATATTTTTAAATCTAAGGTGGTAGATATTGTTAATCTGATATGGGTGTCAATTTTGCCGCTCCATGGATGCTATTAATGAAAGTAGTATGTACGACGTAAAGCTGAAGAGATTGTTTGTTTGTTTAAACGCACTAATCTCCAGAATTTCTAAACCGATTCTGAAAATTCTTTCACTAATCGGAAGATATACCTTCTTTGAGTTTTTAACGAGAACGATATAAAAAACAAGATTTACGAGAAATTGCGAGGAACATCTAGTTAAAAATATAGTAATTAAATTAAATATAACTATGTTGTATATTAACTTAATTAAAGGCCTCTGTGAGTTGGCTTTCCTTCGTCCGCCTTACAAAGTACCGGAACCTTAGACTACTTTCTAGGGCACAGGGTATATTTCTACCAAATTGTTGTTAAGTATTAAGAATAAATAAGCTTTAATAGCAATTCCCTTTTTCACCAACATATATTTTACCTAGTAACTCAAAAGCAAAAACTCTAATACATATTGACTGACTTTAAATTTAATACAAATTACTTATAAATCTCAAAATCAATACACAATTATTTTCCCTCCTTTTATGGAAAACATTCAAGGGCTGGTATCACTCAGAACGCTGCCACGTCATGCGCGCGCCCGTAGACTACGCTTGCATGTGTGTGTAACATGCACACAAGCCCTGCAAATCTGGCCTGTTGTTTTTATTGCAAATGCAGCGCAACACTCCATCTAGACATGTATATAATCAAAGGAAATAAACGTTCAAATAGATTAACTATTTAGCCGTTGCAACAAGGTTATTATACGCTATACGGCTATTTAAAAGCGTTGTTGAAGAGTTGAACGCTAATGTGAACTTCTACACTCTGCGTTTGGCCGTCTACGAATTTAACTAGTGTATCAAAAACGATGAACAGTTGAAGCGTTGATTGGACGTAAACGGTTAATTTTACTAGTTCGTTACTGTAACGCCCATCACTTACGCTTCTGCTTCTGTTACGATTAAAGCAGATAGAAGTACCACCGAAATACTAATAAAAAATAATTTTCAAGGGTTTAAGCTACATACAGTAGAAAAGTGTTCTTCTTTGTTTACAAATCTTTAATTTTTCTTTGGACCCTACAAGTTGATAAGACCATATTGACATCTGTTATCAAAGATAACAGATGTCAATGTCAAAACCAAAACTGTCAAGTACAGAAAATGATGGTATAGCAGTGCGCATTCCATTTATCAACTCGGGAACAAATAAATTTCATCACCGGCTTGCGTCGCCTTCTTATCGATTTGGTCTCAGTAGTTTAGGTATTAGACGGGGTAGGTTAGAAATATGTCATCAGAAGAGGCCCCAAAAGTCAACGTTATGCAGGGTCTGAAATCTGTTTTGGCCAAAATGGAACTTGCTGTCGCGAGACGTAGCAAAGTAAGTAACCGCTTATTACGCTTTACTATCAATTGTACCGCTTTACTAAAAAAAGGAGGCCGTATACCTGGAAGTATTCAAGCACTTTACGCATCTATAAAAAGCCGTAACTACATTTAAGTTTAAGACGTTATGAAAAGGGTGAGTTTTGCAATGTTTTTTATCATTCTCAAAAATTCTAAATTAAATCTTCTATATTATGTCTACTAGCTAATACCTGCGAATATGTCTACTTGATCTGCGTGGAATTTTAAAATAGTGTAAAGTGTACTCAAGGGAACTAGCATTTTCCACTGTTATATGAAACGAAAGAAAAACAAATGACTATGGAGTCAGGATAATGTTTATATGTATTTCATACAATAGGTAATTATATTATTAGTAATATATACATATAATCTGTTAACTTTAGTATAGTGCAGTACTTCAGATAGTGTACTTATTTTGTACCTTCAATACTAAAACACCATTTAAAAGCACACCAAGCTCAATGATGCACATTTCATTAACAACAGAAATTAGACGTTTGGGGGTCTGAAAGGCTAAAGGTGTGTCCAAATACGGCCTGCAAGGTGCAAGGCAGCTACGCAAGGCAATCGCAGGACACAAATTTGCTGTGCACTAGTTTGGACTATAACAAAGAATCTTTTTGCGGCAGATGGCCAAACACAGCGCGGCAAGCCACGCACGATTGCCACTCTATGTTTTGACACACCTTTCGATGGCACTTTTTCTAACTTATAAAAAAACGTAAATAATACACAGATTACAATTGTTTACTGTGGCTAAATATTTCACTATAAAGAGTTTATGAATAATAATAATATTTATTTCATACATATGATACAGTATAGGTCATCATGATATAAAAGTAATTCTTAAGGTGTTAAACAGACTAAATTACATTATTGTTAATTAACACAATTTTATTAAATTATACATGCTTACATAGGCTCATTTTTTAGGGTTCCGAAGTTCATAACTCGGAACCCTTATAGATTCGTCATGTCCGTCTGTCCGTCCGTCCGTCCGTCCGTCCGTCCGTCCTCGACTTACCGTCCAAACGGTAAGTGCTAGAAAGATGAAAGTTTGCATGAATACGTGTTGTAATTACGTCGACAAAGTGCTACAATAAAATTATGAAAAATAATTTTATTTGGGGTACCTCCCCTACACGTAAAGTGGGGATGATTTTTTTTTCTCGAGGCTACCCCATCGTGTGGGGTATCATTAGATAGGTCTTTTAAAAACAATAAAGGGTTTCCTAGACGATTTTTTGATTTAGGTATCCGTTTGCGAGATATTTCACTTTAAAGGGCACTTTTTTGTAAAAACAGGGCGTCCCCCCCCCTCTAAAAGCTAAACGGCTGGCTCAAAAAATCTGAAAAAAATCGTGATGGTGGTCCATATAATGAACTTTGAAGGAAAACTATAACAGATTAGATGACTTTCTTAGTTCAGGAGTTATAAAGGCTTATATGGTAAAATGCGCTCACTTGGAAAACGTCATACAAAATTAACGTATTAATACGTAAACATAACAATTATCTATTGGATACGATTTTAAATCCACATACCATTATAGGTGACTGAGGAACCCTTTCCCGTGCGTGGCCTGACACGCACTTGGCCGATTTATAAACTTAGATCAAATACTTAAATAGCTGCTTGCCTGTGTGCGATCGCCTGTATGGGTTTTAAGGTAAACCAAGCAAATTGGGCTCACTTCTTCATTATTGAGAGTTTATTGTTAAATAGTGTAATGATATTGTAGAAAGTTTACACTGAATATGAAAATTAATGCCACGCTGATTTCCGCACAGCATTCAGCATTCTTGCTGTCATATTTCATTGGTGAGTGTGAGACCGGAGGCCCAATCATTTGGCATCATTCAGGGAGAATGATGCAGAATTATCTGACCAGGCCCCCATGGTGTGGGTCACCTGCATGCTCCTATATTCTACTCATGCAGAGAAGAATCACTTTGGTTGCCTTAAATATATAAAAAAAGGAACCTCGATATTTTTATTAGAATATTATCCCATTTTGATAACCTAGCCTAAATCACAGAATACATAATAAATAGTACCAGTACAGAAGACTCACTCCGAAAAGTAAATTAAAGAAATAGGGACCCTTGGAGTCATTACATTAAGTTCAATTCAGAATGCACAGCGCCGAAGCACCTACGATTATATTTACCTACAATTGCATCTCTTTCTATCGTGTAACTCTTATCTGGTCTGACGTAATCAGTTATGTCTTCTTTTGAAAATAATTTTAATATAGGTATACTAACTACTTTTTCTCTAGCATTTTAGTTTAGTGAAAAAATAACTGTAGGTCCTTTTGTCAAAAAATTACGTTTTAAATAATATCACATCGAAATATCTGTTCGAACAGATTAATTCCTACCTAACAACTAATGGCAGCTCCACATTAGTGCCGAGAATTCACTCGCGAATTCTCGCCGAGAATTCGCGGCGCAAGTTGTGACCTCCACATTCACGGAATGTTCACAGACTCACAGTCGTTCGTGAAACCCGCCGCGAAATGGACGTAGAAGCTGCTGCTGCAATAACTTTGTTTGCTGTGCCAACATATCACTATGTAGACGTCCAAAACAAGCACACAAAATACTATAATCATATATACAAAATAACAAACCCTTTTACGATATAAACGATAACTGGACAGCAAAGTCTTTTTTCTTTTTAATTCTTTGGGCCGTGAATGTGGATATATACGCGTGAAAACCGCGCGAAGAGGGCGCGAACCCTTTGTCGCGGGACAAAATACCGACTCTGATCGGGGAACTGGCGTGAAAGCGCGTGAGCCGCGTGAAAACCATCCACATTCATGTTCGCGCCTATTCACGGAGCTTCACGGCACTAATGTGGAGCCGCCATAAAATATTTTATTCAGACGTCCGTAAACAGAATTATATCTTTTACATAAATTAGAAGATCGAGGTTTGTCATTAGAAGCCATTGTGGGTATCGAAAAGTATAAAAAAAATCAAAAATGCGCGAGAGCGACGCGGTGACGAACTTGACGCGTATCGTGCGTAAGCGACAATCCACCGGAATGGCCTGCGCCGGCAGACAAGCGGCCGACTATACCTAAAGTGCGGAGTGACACCCCCCTGCCTAAATAACGACTTTAAACTAGCTGTAAATCAAAATGGGTACAGCTGCTTCTAATAAGACTTAAAATAGACTTATAAGACAAGACACTTTATTGTATAGCAGCTTATGGACTTAAATTTAGCCAATTGAGTTCTCTCTTATCAGTCTTGTATGCTGAAGTATATGCTATTCATTTTTCATGATGGTTATTAAATATACTGTTTACTATCATGCAGTGGTACAATTTATTTTACATATTGGAGCTACCAAAGTGACAACTCTGCCTGATGGAAAGCATGAGTAGAATCTAGGAGTAGGAGCCACCATCTTCATTAAGAGCGCATACAATGCATCATGGTGACCCACACCCACTTCTTAGTGAGATTGAAAGTGATGCAGAATAATCGGTCCTTCGGTCTCACACTCACCAACGAAGGACAACAGCACGAATGCTGTCATTTTAGATTGGTCTTCTGTGTGAAGATAGTACTTCCTCGGTCGTGCCGGCCCATGCGTGCTGAAGTCAGTATGGCTCTAATAATGTAAAGTCTACTTAGGCGTGACACTAGTTTATTGTCTAACAAGTCAACGCCTTATTCAAAATAATAATATGTCTCCATGCTGGCAGAGTGCGGGTTGGGAACTGGCAAGGCGACGCTGTGGCTACGTAATCTTGGCGTTACATGTTATTAAGCCATCCAAAGGCGTTCAACTATTGTTCACACAACAACACTGTGCCTGAGAAAAGTAACAATACAATTTTTTGTTTCAGGATCTACCACAGATAGCACCAAGATTAGTTGCTGTATCTAAAATAAAACCAGCATCTCTGATTTTGGAAGCATATAAACTAGGCCAAAGAGATTTTGGTGAAAACTATGTTAATGAACTTGCTGCAAAAGCTAAGGATCCCCTCATATTGGAAAACTGTAAAGATATTAAATGGCATTTGATTGGTCCCCTACAAACAAACAAAATAAACAAGGTGCTTGGTGTATCAGGATTATATATGATTCAAACAGTACACTCACAAAAGTTGGCTGATAATTTGAACAAACAGTGGGGCAAATATAGGAAGGAGGAGGTAAAACTAGCTATTTTCGTGCAGGTTAATACAAGTGGAGAAGAAGGTACTCACAATATTTTTAAAGTGTAGTTAAAAGAAAGCCATTATTTTTGCATGAAATTGAATGCCGAAACTCAGTGAACTGATAACAAAACTTTCAGAAAAGATTAGTACGAATTCTTATTTATCAAACGCTATTCGCAGTTCGTCTATGACCGTTATCGCTTGATGTAGTCGTAAGTGATCCACTTCTCATCACCAATCACTAACCTCTTCAGAAACGGGTCGATTTAGTTGTAATTAGCAGCGATGTGCAGATGGAAAAAAAACACATGTGTTTTATTTTGCGTTAACTCGTGTCAGCTTCTTTTTGAAACCAGCCTTATGCAAATGGTATTATGGTTTCAATCGGTTTTTTTTGTGCAATCATTAGCTCTTGGGCAATCGAAACAGTGCTTACATGACGGTCGGACTCGACAATACCTATGATTTTATCGACATTTTCTACAATTGGCCGTCCAAAGCAATCTTTGATACCGAAATTAGAATCTGAATCGACAAAACCAAAATTGCGCGTGATTGGCTGTAACAATATCAGGACTTTAAACATTATTCACATTTTCAGCCGCCTGGCTTGCATTTTCGCTTTCGCTCGAAGAAAAAATGAAAAATATAGCGTATTTGCTCTTTCATAGCGTTCATATTTGACACGCGCTCAATCAAAAGTCTTTGAGTTTTTTCTTGTACAGAATCTCATCTTTCTACCGCTATTCAGTGGAACCCGCCCGGACTTATACCTACAGCGCGATACAGCCACAAAAAAGCTAACGCCATCTAAAATAATAGATTTTTTCACTATAATATACTAGCTTTTTTCTGCGTGGTTGTCGATTATCGCAATAGTATAGAGTACCTAGCGTATATTCTTCCTCAAGATTTCGATGTCATTTCATCTAAATCGGCGCAACAGTTCAGCTTCAAATCGTAGCAGACAGATAGCCAAAGTTACTTTTTATATTAAGTATTGATTTCAAATTATTCCAAAATTTAACATTCTCTCATTTGCTAGCAACGCAATCTATAGCACTTCAAATTATCTGATATATGAGTTAGACACTTAGATCAATTCATTAGTTTACATTCCAATTTTTATTTAACTTTAATACATTTATATTAGGATTGATGTAAAGAGAGTGAAAACTATAATTTGAATTTCTCAATTGATTAAGTTCTTGTACTAAACAAACTTTTTCCAACTTCATCTTCTCTATTTTTAGGGATTCAAGAACCCCCGAGATTTAAAAAATACTCATATTTCCTAATTTTTATTAGGCAACACTAAAATTTCTCCATTATTATCTCCAACGACTCCAACCCATGGTTGCCTGTTAGGAGATTACCTCCGAGCGATGAGGTCGCCGCTTGTAACTACATATGTAGCTAGATTTAAGTCCTAACTGTATTTTTTTTGTGGTGTACAATAAGGCCATTTAATATTATTTCAGCTAAAAGCGGAATCGAACCAGAAAATGCTTCAAAGTTAGTGGAGCATGTAATAAAAAACTGCCAAAACCTGGATTTTAAAGGTCTAATGACCATTGGAGAATATGATTATGACGTTTCCAAAGGCCCGAATCCGGATTTTATCTCACTGGCAAAGATCAGACAAGAAGTGTGCCAGAAGCTAAATCTTGATATAAATCAAGTGGAGTTGTCTATGGGAATGTCCACAGATTATGAACATGCTGTAGGTATATATGGCTATTATGATAAGTTAGATAGGTAGTATAGAGGAAAGAAGAGAATTGTCTTAAATGGGATGAAAGTCGAAGAAGTGTCCAGCTATAAACAGAGGCCCTAGTTATATGTCTATATTACATCAGTTTAGAACGGGCCATTAAAAACTCCGAACGCGGTCACCGTAGTAAATGAAAAGATTTAAAAAGTATAGAAAGTCCTAATCTGACCTATAATATCTTCCTTAATTTTTCGATTCAGCAAAATATATTACGGCCATGTATTATTTATTTATTATTTATTTATTGTTTTCTTTGTTAATACAAAATAGTACAAAAGAAAAGAATCATAAAATATGAGTTACAAATTATATGTACAACAATTGGCGGTCTTATCGCTCATGGCGATTTCTTCCAGACAACCATATAATTATATAAATATTTTTGGACATCTGACACACAACATCATCTAGTCCCAAGCTAAGCAGAGCTTGTGTTATGGGTACTAGACAACTGATATAAATACATAAACATACTTTTTTTTTTGTAAATACATACATATTATACATAGAAAACACCCAGACTCCGAAACAAATATTTGTGAATCACACAAATAATATTTGGTCCGACCCGGGAATCGAACCCGAGACCTCTTGATCAGCAGCCGCATACGCTAACCACTAGACCAATGAGGCAGTGTAATACTTCAGAATATCATTAAAGAATCATACATAGAGACACATTTATTGACATCAGACAAATACTTACACTTACAGAAATGCATATCGTCGTTGTATGTAATTGGCTTCTTTCTTTATAAGATCTTGGTCAACTAGTGCTTCACATAAACCCGTAGGTATTTGGTAGAAAATCGTAAGAAAATAATTATTTTTATATTTTTAGATTGAATTGGGAGCAACAACAATACGTGTTGGTTCAACAATCTTTGGGTCACGACCACCAAAAATACAGGATATTGAATCTGAATAAATGAGTATGAAAGAAGTAAACTGTAGTACATCGATACTATTGGTCTGTAGAAAATGACTGTAGGCCATGTTAAAGATTTTTCATTATACTACATGTTACTATGTTACTGTTATAAAATAATACACGGGCTTCCACTAGTGTTAATTTTGCTTATTATTTATTTAAATGTAGTTTCCTGTTTCCCTAAAACATAACCATTATTCTGTTATTTAACCGCTCTAAGTATTTTATATCAGCATTCAGCATACTAAATTTTAAATTTAGCATACTTTGTTAGTGATCTCGTTCGAAATCATTCGAATGAATGAGTCGAATAGTAGTAGTCAATCGTTCAATGTTCGTGAACACTCGACTCCACTCGGGCTCAGTCAGTCGACCGAGGAAAAATGACAGTTTTGTGTTAGTTTCTGAACGTAACGGTAGACGTACGCATACCCATACGGTACGGTTGTCTAAATGTAAGAAAGTTGTGAGTTAAACTTCGAAAACAAACACAAATTAAACTGAATGCTGCATTACTGCATTACTTCAAAAGTGATTTGTAAATGTGTGCGTTTGTTGTGATTTAATAAATAGTGCTTTTCACCCACAATGAAGTGTGGGAGTTCTTAATTTTTGTGTCAACAAGTTTATATCCTCTTTTGAAAGTTATTCAAAGAAGGTCACAATATACAGGTAAATATTCTTATAAGTATAACTTTTATTATTCTGAAAAGACGAGGTCTTAGTCACATATTCATTTTAAAAATGTAGTGTGAATGCGAAAAAGTTAACAGTACCTATAGCTGGATATCCATACTCTATAGAGATTTATAGTTTTCTATTGAAATACATTTGTTCAAATTTAAATCCAAATCAATACATTACAACATTACCTACATATATATACCTACCTAAGTACGTTAGTAAGTTACAAAAATCGTCGTTGTATATATAAATATATTTAAATTTATTGGCAGTTATAAGAATTAATACATATTGAATGCCTATCTGTGCCTCCAAGCGTTTAGTTTAAGAGCACCTCTTGTCATTTTGTGTGTGAATGTGCTAAGTGACCTTACTTAGTTGCACACATCATGTGAATTCATAGTATTAAGTAACTCTATTATTGTGGAAACTCAGCAAATCTAAGTTAACTTAACAAACTTTGATATCTATTTTTATATTTAAGATTACCGAAGTGACTACTTTCCTAATAGAAATCATGAGCAGAATCCACGAGTAGAGTTCACCATTCTTACCGTGAATGCAATATAATGCAGCATGGTGATCCACTCTTTGCTAGTAGAGAGATGTTTCTCCATCATTCTCCAGGCATCTGGTTTCTGCTTCTACGTCATTGAGCTTTTGGCCTCACACCTATGAAATATGACAGGATGAAAATTCATTTTACGTTGGTCTTCTGTAGTACGGTAGTCTGCCCCTGTCAAACTGGACTATTTATGGTGAAATTAGTGTGGTCTAGTATCATGACAATATAATACTTTTGGTCTTATGCTTAGTTAGGACTTGAATCTTGGGGTTGACTCTCAATTAGGATGTAATTTTGTCAAGTTTACATTATATTCTGTATCTATACTATTCTATAATAGGTAAGTATATCTGTATTTAATAATAAATAGTTCAACCTTCAAATTCAATATACCTAGAGTTGTGGAGGTCCAATGCCAGTTGCTCTGTAAAAAAACCCTATATGGTATTCTGAATAATAGAATGCTAGGAAGAATATTTACGTATAAATATGTTGAACTACAGTCTGATTGCACAGAACTATAGTAAGGAATCCCAAGCAAGAAGGTAATGCCCCTGTTACCTTTTTTGGGATACACTCACTTAAAATATTGAGTAACAAACTCTTAACTTGTTTAATAAAGATTGATATTAATTAAAAATGCATCTCTAAAACATGAGTAGCTTCTCTACTATATTTTGTAATAAAATTATTTTAGCCAATGTTAGCTTATAACCCATTGTGAATAGGTTTCAACATTTTTCTAATTTGATTACTTAAATATTCTCGAGTTCATCCACTATGAAGTACTAGCTGAGCCCTAAGTGACTTTATTAAGCCTGATGGAAAGCATGAGTAAATAATAACCCACCACACTCATTGCTAATGTAGACAATGCAGTATGGGGACCCACACCATGGCAGCCTATAGAGCCTCTGGTGTCGCACTCACTAAAGAAACAACAGCACGAATGCTGTCTTAAGGTTGATCTTCTGTGAAAGGGTAGCATCAACACAGTCACGCTGGCCATTCGTACTAATATCAGCGATGCTCTACTACCCAGAAAATTGAAGGTTATGTATCAAACCATTATGAAATATGTCTATGAAGATATTCATAGTATTCTCCAATTATTAAGTATAAGTTAATTTAAATACCAGAAACATTTACTTACTTATGTGTTGAAATTGGTTGTACCCGTGGAGCAACTTGTTCATACTTAATTTAAATGCCACCAATAGAGGAAAGTAGCTAGACATTTAAGTAGTAATTAAAATATTCTTAATTCAATTATGCATTTTAGATATGCGTCTCGGCTAAGCTTTGAATGTTTAAAATCACGGTCAATATTTTTAGCACTCAGTGTGTCTTTGTAACAAAATAATAATGATACCAACTACCTAAATAAATACCATTAGGTGTTCATTCAATAATTTGCCATAGCCTCAGGAGACACATTGTTCACATCATGTAGCATAGCTGGATTTTTATAAAGATGAACACCGCCAGAGCATATTTAGAAGAAGCTTAGCAGTTTGAGGATCTTCTGGGCGATCCTGTTAAGTGACGCTGGTGGTTGAAGTCTCCCTAGAAAACTTTGTTTGACTGTATCATTATAGGTACTTATTTTAGAATTAAACTCACTTGAATTTATTCCAGTATTCATCTTATCTTAGCAGGTAAGGGTAAATTACTACTTATATTGTGATGAAATGGGCTCATCATACTTCCCTAGCAAACGATAATTTTGTGTTACAAGGACGGACCCCAAAATACCAATCCACCCATATAAGCAACGTCCCTCATATTATGTAATTGAAGTGGAGAAAAATAGGTAGGTATACAAAAAACGATTACATCTACTCTTTCAGAGATAAAAAATGAGTAGGTATTTGGGTAAGTTGTGTATTTATTTTACAACTTTATTGTGCACCAATAAGGTATAAAATTATCCTCCTCCTTGCGTCGTTCTCCTCAGTTCTGAGGGTCGTGACCCTCACTTGCTAAAGTTTTGTGAATGGCGGTTCGCCACTTGTGTCGGTTCCGGGCAGCATGCAGAGCAGCATGGATCGTACATCCGAGAAAAGAGCCAACTTGGTCTGTCCAGCGCAACGGGCAGCGGCCTCTGGGTCTCCTCCCTTTGATCTTGCCAGTCACCATTAACCTTTCGAGGCTATCATCGGCCCTCCTCGCAATATGGCCGAAGTATCCCAGGATCCTACGGAGACACAGGGATGACAGGCGCTCACAGATTGCAAGCTCCTTGAGGATAGAGGTGTTGGTGCGGTGAGCAGTCCAGGGTATCCGCAGTAGTCTGCTCCAGCACCACATCTCGAAGGCATCAATGCGCCTACGGTCGGCCGCTTTCATCGTCCAGGCCTCGACACCATAAAGGAATATTGGAAAGACGAGGGTTTGTACCAATTTTATTTTTGTTCTCTTGGAGATGTTACGGTCTTTCCAAATCCCATCCAGGTCAGACATTGCATTTTTAGGTATAAAATTATACAGACATATAATCAATAGAATATGTACACAGATATAAATAGAACTTAACAATGTGGTATTACAATAGGCGATCTTATCGCTCACGATAATTTCTTCCAGACAACCTTTGGACGGATATTGTAGGATTCGATTTTGGGTAGACATAGTCATATTTTCCATAAGCTAAATACAATTCAGGGTAAGTCAATTTTTATGTACCATGTTTAATATGGACGTGTATGATTCACTTTCGACTTTCTAGCACTTACGTAGCGTTAAATCTACAATGGTGTTTGTACACAATCAGAGGTATGACAAGGGCTGAATGAATAATGGGTTTGTACCAATTTTGTACTCAGACTTTCATAGTGGCATCAACCTTGTAATATTTGAGTACGTGATCTCGCCGTGATGTCATTCAAATTCATTGAATTATCACTTTCACAGACTATCTGACTGATATTTATTCCGTGCCTGATGTACTATTTATGACGATGGTTTATATGTCTTTATTGTTTTATCACTAACTAGCTTTCGCCAGCGGCTCCGCCCACGTCTATGTCGATTATATATACTATGTCGATGAAAAGTAGCCTGTGCTTTCTCAGTCCTTGGGCTATCTGGGTACAAAATTTTATTTAAACCGGTGCGGTGTAGTATATGTGTAGTATTTTTATTTTATCGCGAACAGACGCGGTGGGGGACTTTATTTTATAGTATGTAGTTGTAGGTTATATTAGATTTATCCAAAAAGATGTAGCCTTTCCAAGCATCAATTCTTTAAAACCTAAATGGCTTGGTTTACCAACTCTCGGAGCACGGGTAGTGATATAAAAGCCTTCTCCTGTACTTATTAATCTATACTTTGTTGCGGGGGACTTACAAAAATTCGTTGAACACAAAAATAGCTCATTAACAAACCCTATTTGTTAAATGACACATATTTTTGTCCCTACCTAAAATGACCCTCGGCATACGATGCGGTATCGTGGTACGGCAAACAATTTGATTCACATTGTTTTGATTTAAAACGCTGTTTAGTTCGTTTTATACACATTTTCTACGAAATTTTTAGGACTTTGACGCTTTTTAGTGTTTTTACTTATTTCAAACGCTAAAATCTTTGTCGTTTGACAACCAAATCTCTTGATTTTGGTTTTAAATCGTCGGCGTTAGCATCGCCTACACGTGTGTATATTACGACAATCGTGAGCGTGAATATGTGAACCTAGCTCAGGAGTCAGGGACTTCAAATATTGCTGTATTTTTATTTGAATATACTAAATTAAAAAAAAAGATGCAACATCCATTTTATAGTGTTGTTAATTTAACTTATTTTTTTCAAATTTTTCACTTGAATTAGATTCTAAGCAATATACTAGGCCTTCTTAAAATTGTTCAGTTGACTTGAAAGAAAGACTAGTTGTTCCTCTTTGAAAATTCTAAAAAAAGATCGCGACACCAATTTTTATGTTTAAAGGCTATCTTTGAACATCTAAAGCTTCCGTAGACCAGAAAATAGGTAGCGTTTTGTGGTATGCAGCATACCGTATGCTTCATCTACTGCGATCACCAACCCGCTTACCCAGCATGGCGAATAGGGCATTACTTTCCAATGGGAAACATACGTAATAAACAGTCCCTATTTCGTGGATGCCTCACCGGGTTCAACACGGGCACGGGGTGTTACGTAAGAGGGCCTGCGGCGACTGGATGACTGAAGCAGTGTACTGAAATGGGCTGATGATTAATAATGACGGGCAATAGAAGAAAGCTCTAAAGGTACCGATTGAGCTCCAATCTTTACACAATACACAACACGCTTCAAAAAACTGTTTTTATCTATTTTTCGCTTCAGTTTTGATTTCAAAGCGAACCGTGACAGGGTACAGCTAGTTATTGATAAAATATCTTTAAAAAAAATGAGTAGAAAGTGCATCTTAAATCGTGTTGCTCTCTAAGCTGTCTTTTGTGCAGAGCTAAAAACCTCTAATGACGGATGTCGTTAGAGATCAAATTTCATTGTGATTGATTAACATCACATATCATCACATCAACAGCCTTTAACATACCATTACTGGACGTAGACTCATCCTTGGAAAGGAGGTTTTGACTATGGTCCAGATGTCGTTATAACAGCAGTGCCTGAACCTCTCCCATCTTAGGCGCAGGTTTCCACACGCAAAAAAAAAGAGTACATGGATAAAGTTTTCCCTCTCTTTGCAGTGCTGCGTAGTGTACTACCTAAGGCTCTAGTTACGATACCCATGGTATGAATAGGTTAAGTGACATTGTATTCGAATAGGAATATTACAATACGGTCAATGTTTGTTCTTAAAACCCCACGGATGCTCTGCAAACAAGTACTTACATTTCCGAGAAAACCTGGACATAGGTATCTTCTATAAGACTTGTATTTTGAAGGCCTCTTTTTGCGTCTGATGTTTGAAGCAAGGTCTTATTGCATTAATTATTTAACATGCGGAGTGCTCTACAGTATTCATTTTACGATTCGTTCCTTTGGTGCTAAAATATCTTGACAGGTTTCAGTATGCATACTATAATAATAATGTTATAAATTTGAAAGTAACCATATGTCTGTCGGTCAGTTACGCTCTCACGGCTAAACCGCTGCACCGATTTCAATAAAACTTGTCATGGAGATACTTTGATTCTTGGGGAAGGACTAGGGAAGGCTATGCTTTTTATCGCGATAACTGAAATGAGTCCTAAGTAAATGCAGCAGCATTTGCCTGTGAATCATTTAGTCTCTGTATATTATTAGAGAGAATAATATAATAGGGTTCTAAAAGTGACCCTTATTTGGAAATCTATTTACATACATATGTAAAGCACAGTATAAACTATAAAGTTAGAAATCTTGTTGTTAGAATTGTCTTTAAAAGTACTTCATGTTAAATACCATTCTCAAAAATTAATTGGTTTATGGAACTTCTTGTAACATAACAGTATCAATTAAAACAACGGTTCCTCACAGCTACATTTAAAGTTACGGTAAATTTAGAAATCCCTTGTCACTACAACTCTCTCCAGACTCCAATGTTATTGGTTGTTCCCTGAATCGGTTTTATCCAGAAATTGATGTGGGGTTCCTAGGGTTGAAGTGGAACCACTGTACTTATTTTGGCAGGGTGTTCTTTCTGAATCGATTTTACCATTAATCGTATTTAGGTTTCTAGCGCTTTGTAGAACCACTGTACTTTTGCTATTCTTGATTGGTAGAATATTTTTCCTGAATCGGTATTACCAAGAATTGAATTTGGGTTCCTGGGGCTTATGTAGAAGCGTATTGTGTGATCCGCAAATTATTGTACATACTTAATTGCGGGATTTGCCTTTATTAAAAAAAAAGATATCTTGTATCTCAAATGTTTATAAACGTATTGCGTAATTCACTTAATTTCTGCTGTATAAGAATATACCTAAGACCTTATTATCACGTAACAATGCGTCCGGCGACAAAAATATATGACATTCACGTTTATTGCACACGTTCACTTTTATGACACGAATGTTATAACTTCCTTGAAGTATTTATGTTTAATTGAATGTTTTTAAGAGTAATAAACATGTAATAATTGAAAAAAAAAAAGAATTACTTAATTAAGAGATTATATTTTGGTGACTTAATAACTTTATTCATCAACAGCCTTTTTTAATAAAGTCAACACAGGTCATGCCCAACAACATGGGCATGACCTGTGTTGACTAGTAAAAAAGTCGAACTCGAAGTTGTTTAGTACCCATAATACAAGCTCTGCTTAGTTTGGGACTAGATGATGTTGTGTAAAGATGTCCGAAAAATATATTTATTTATCTATTTAAAAACTCCATCAACCCACGCGTTTCCTTCTCACTATGATCCCGGGCCCTTTAAGCGGAGCCTGAAAAAGCAGCTCACTAAGCCGCTCACTAACCCACACTGGTTGCCATGATATATGGATTGATTCAAAAGGAAGGTTTATATGTGTAATGCGTATATGCGTATTCATATTATAATAGAAGAATTCTGAGAATTTCAAAGTTAGACGTTTGGTAGTTTTTAATTCTTTGGAGAAAACCTGTGGTACACTTTTTGACATCCATACATTATTTCAAATAAATAAAATGTGACGTGTCATCACGTGTCTGTTTGTAATATCAAATCAACAATTTTCTCTAAAGACATATTGAGTTTTTTTTTGTCTGTATGTCCATTTTTTTCTCTAAGACTAGCTTCGCTCCGCGGCGTTACTCGAGAATTACAACAATAAACACCGCGGGACTCAGCTGGTATTTAATAAAGATCCTACTTCTATCTCAATATTAAGCGATAAGTTCTCCAAACTTGCAAGTATTAAGGTTCAAAATTGAAACAAAAAAAAACAGAAAATATATCGTTTGTCATTGTTTGTTTGCAAGAATCCGTCACACTTAATGCTCCAGTTTGATCAACAAAGCAGGGTAATTTCTTTTTTTTCTGGCTTCCTATGTCGTAACTCTTAAAATGTAAGCTAAACTGTGTTACGTCGACGCTATTGTTTTGATCGTGAATGTAACGTACTTAAATCCATTTCTGAACTAGATTTTTCAAAAGCCCGCTGATATTGAGCGGAGCGTTCTGTTTTTGTGTAAATAGGGAACATCGAGGTTCACACTCTGGAAGGTGTAATCAGCAAGTCGTAGATGGTCCGAGGTACGTCGGGGTTTCCGGGATTTCCTTTTTAGGGTTCACCTAGTTCCCCGACTACAAGCACTAGTGTTGCGGTTTTCGGTCGTTTTGAGTTCGACATAACATCCAGTATCTCCCGGATTTCGACAAGAAAGGGTAGTCGGATCGAAAGTTTCACGTATATCCATATGTCCATTACAGTATAAACTATGACAAAAAAACTACTTACCGACATATTATAAAATAAAATCTGCCGCGTCTGTCTGTCTGATCGCGATAAACTCAAAAACCGCTGCACCGATTTAAATGAAATTTTGTACTCAGGTAGTCTAAAGCCTGAGAAAGGACATAAGTAGGCTAGACATAGACGCGGGCGCAGCCGCGGGCGAAAGCTAATAATTTGAAAAATCTTTTTACTCACTTTATTCGCTTTCTAGTCATGTTATTTTAACACAGTAATAAATATGAGTTCTTAATGTAAGGCACATAGAAATTTTTGTTAACTTAAACTTGTATAACTCGACTCGCCAAATCGAGCTTAGTTTTTACAAAGAAATCCATGCTCTAAATTTCAATTAACATCATCGTACAATTTTCAATTCTCAATTTGACCCGATAACCTCGCCTTTGCTTTTTTAAAAAAAAAAACACTGTCTTGTGGAGCGACATCGACAAAAACAGTTATTATAATCTGATATTGTTGTGCAAAAGTTAAAAGAACTTGAAACGTATAACCGTAAAACCGTCAATTTGCCGGTGGTATCTCAAAACTCTTGCTTTCATTTCAACTCGAACATCGTTAAATAAATAATAATGCTCGGTGCAATGATTTAGAAAATTTTAACTCTGCTTTCTAATAGATAATAAGGTTCAAACTGCTCATTGAAATTCTGATACACTGTTTACGTTTTTAGTTTAATAAGTTAAAAGTCCAAGTTTGAAACTAGGTGTTTTAATTTTGTTATTTATCTGCTATTTTACTTTTAAAGTAGAGTAATAATAACTATATTATTTAGAGATTTATTACATATTATAAATATATCCAACATAGCTTGTACTATTCAGTTTCCGAAATGGGTAAAACTACATTAATTACTTTCTTGTTCTAATTCAAAGACTTACCTACATTAAAATGCCAATATGTAAAGCGTCAATAATTGAGACCATGAAAAAATTTGTTAATCATTTTTGTTATGAAATGAAGGACTGTAAAATAGGACATGGCTAGGAAAGAAGTTAAAACTTCACCTATGTATCAAACAGCAATCATCTACGATCAACAATCACATTTCACAATCACCAAATTCAAAACAATACAATAAAATCCAAGAACCAGCAAATGTAACTTCACCTAAACCGCAAGCAATCGTTGAACAGTGGACGGCGATAGCCTGATTGATTGAAACCGTAACCCAATGATTAACTACCGCCATAAGACTGTTAACTTACTGTGCATAATTAACCAGACATAACCGGTTTTTACCAGTTATACAATAACTTGAGCAAAAGCATGACTGATTGGGGACAAGAGGTCTTTGTATTGAATCCGTTGAATTAAAGTTTTAAGGAAAGCGGGGAAGTCGTTTAGCGATGGTGGGAAATGAAGTGTGATATAAAGATTATGTAAACTTCAAGTTGTTTATGGTCAGGGAGATGATGTAAGGCTCCTGATTGCTGTGGCGAGGATATTACGACTCTTGTGAAATGATGCAACTATCGAGTGGTTTTCGATCGGCTTACCGTGTGACTTGTGTGGTTACTTGAAATCAATGTGTAGCTTTTAGTACTGATATTAGAAGACCAGCTTTGTACTAATCGATTTGAATATCGACATAGGTAGTTTGCCTGGAGAATATAATTGAGATGAAGCTGTAGGTATTTCAGTAACGTGGAAAATATAATTCTATCCTGTTTGCCGACTCTGACCAGGACTTAAGTTTACCATATTCAGAACTAGCTTATGTCGGTTATCGCGGTAAAAAGTAGCATTATGTCCTTTCTTTCTTTCAACTATCTAGGTACACCATTTCATTTAAATCGGTGCAATGGTTTTATCGCGAACAGACAGACATACAGCGGAGGACTTTATGTTATATTATGTAGTAACTAGGGCATCGAGCCCGGGTTTACCCGGACCGAAAAAACCCGGGTTTTCCCGGTTTTTAGGATTACAAAAAAAACCGGGTTGGATTTTTAAAACTCGGGTTTTTTGTTTTTTTTTTAATACTTTTGTTTTTGTTATTTATTAAGTTTAAGCCACTTCGAATGCAATAATAAGTAAATGTATATGTAAATAAGTAAAAACAAAAATGAAGCTAAATTTAAAACATGCCAAAGAGTATTGAAATCAGCCGGTGGTAGTACTAGCTGTCTTCTAAAACATTTAAAGAATATTCAACCGGTTCATATAGAGGCTGCAAGGCATTCAACATTCGAAGCTCAAGGTAGTGCATCTTCTTCAAAAGAAAACCCCGAAGCGCCAAAAAAGAAAACTAAGTTGACACACTATTTTGAGACTGATGCAAACCCAAGTATGCAAGTTATGGTGTCTCGTATGGCTGCAGTTGATGGAATTCCTCTTAGAACGTTCTCAAATCTTAAGGTTTAAAGTACCTTTTTGAAAAGAACGGCAACAAATTACCCACTACTGCTGATACCGCTCGCAACATAATTCTCAAAGAGTTTTATAATAGGAAGCTAAAAATAATCAACGAGATAAAAATTATACTGTCAGATGAAAAGAAGTTTTCGATATCATTCGATGAATGGACATCCAATAAAATAGAAGATATATAGGGCTCACTTCACATTCACCAAATTTGGCAAGGGATAGCAAATTTCGAAATCTAGGTCTCATACGCATTCACGGGTCCATGAATGCAGCGTAATGCGTACAACTGATTGAGGCCAAGGTGGACGAATATGGGGTATCTCTAACAAATGACATCGTCGCTCAAACCACAGTCGGTTGCAGCCTAATGGTTGCATTAGGGAAGTCCCTTAAGTCATACCATCAGCTATGCTTTGCTCATGCCGTTCAGCTGGCAATTGCGGACGTAATGTACAAACTCAATGCCGGCTTCGATGAAAACGTCGCTCAGCTTGCCGAACTTGACGAGGATGAAGATTTGCCTTTATCGGTATTGGCTCAAAGACTGCGAACTGTAGAATTTAACGACGACCCGAATTCTAGAAACAATGACGAGAATGGTGTCGAATTTAAAAACGAATCATCGTTTATGGAGTCTTTCAATTCACAGTATTAAAAATGTTAAATTCATAGTTTAACAAATAGTCTTAACTCAAGGAAACCTGGGGCAATTTTGTAATTATTTTTGACTGTGATTCTAGAAATGTTATTTAGGGTTACGGTTCCAAAGCTTAAATGAACAAAAATAATAAAAATTAACCACAATAACCGAAAAATGGTTACAGTTTGACCAAATTTTCAAACTGCATGGGATATTTTTTTTTTCTCATGATGGTTACAATCAATCCTGTCACCTCGTTTCGGCTTGACGTTGAGTTCTGGGACACCCTGTATAAACGCAGATTAGTGTATTTTAAAAATGACAATAAAAAGATCGAAATGCTCGAAAAAACCGGTTTACCCGGGTTTTGATTACTCTTAGACCCGAAAACCCGGGTTTTCAAAATTGAACCGAGTTTCGATGCCCTAGTAGTAACAGTAAATTTTTGGTCTCATGTAAATTGTTGGCGTGTTCTAATACTCATTCATAAAACTACATGCAAAAGTGCAAATATTGCATATTATTTTATTTCTTGGTCCCTAGTCATTCATTAGAATTACTAGGATAAACAATTAATGTCTAGAATTCCAGATATTTCAATGAAAACTGTTAACGAACTTTTAGAACATGAAAATAAGATTGTATACGAGTTTTCATCTTATTTTCTATCACTCCGAGGTAAAACCCTAATTTGACTGGAATATGAGTTATTTTCACATAAACACAATCAGATTCTGTCACATCGCCACACCGCTAGTATCGTTATGGTAAAACCTCAAAGGGGTTTCTACCAAAAAAGAAGGAGTATATTACAGGGCTTAACGAGACTACAGATCATATATATATTTTAAATTAAGTAAATACAAGAAGTTTGAGATATTGAGCGAAAGTATTAAAAAGTTACATTACACATGCCGGTCAGTCGCTTTTGATTTTTGCTATGCCTTCTAACGATTAATTTATAAAAGCTTTGTTATTAGAAAGTTGGAAAGTATTACGTTGACCGCAGCAAAATTTTTAAACTCAGATGAGTTGCGTGAAAAGGCCCTTGACTAGAAAGCGTACCTACCTAGTTATAGATAATGGGATAGGGCCGAAGAAAACTGCATACTTCTAGCTGTTGTATGACGTCATTTCGTATAGAACTGGTATGAAACCTCCACCAGGCTCGACTAACCTGGGAGACAGGTTCTATGGCGGAATCAGTTCGAATTTCCATTATTCTATTCCCAATGTAATCTGCTGGGTGCCAAAAACCTTTTACTTAGTCGTTTAAATAAAATGATAGCCTATTTGCTTATAAAGAAACCTTTAACTTTTTTAAAGAATATATTTTATTATAATTTATTATGTAAGTAATTATAGTATATATTTTAGTGTGTATGTAAATATATCTATGTGTATTAATGTATGCATACGTATGTATATATGTGTAATATGAATAGATGTATATTTATGTGTATGAATGTTATGCATTTAAAGTTTAAGTAGTGATTTTTTTTTATATAATTCACATAGTAAAATTAAATTTGTGCATCTTACTACTACTACCCTAATTATTGTCTCTGATCTGCCATGATATGCAATAATACCCCACACAAGGGGCTTCCCCATTATGTGGGGTATTATTAGATTGGCCTTTTAAAAACACTTTAAGATTGCTAAAAACTTTTTGCGAGTTAGGTTATCCTTTTGCGAGTTATTCAACTTTGAAGCGCATTTTTTTGTAAAAAAAGGGCGACCACACCCGCTAAAAGCTAAACGGCTGGCTTTATAAAATCAAAAAAAAATCATAACAGGAGTCCATATATTGAACTTTAAAGGAAAACTGTAGCGATTTTGACACCTTTTTTTTTATTTCAGGAGTAAACATAACAATTATCCTATTGGACACGATTTTATATCTTTGCCAGGCACTTGCCCAATTTTTTCTGTTTATGTGTGTTTGGATTCTATTCAATCTTTCCATCAGGCAAAGTAAAGTCATGTTGACGGGTTTAAATACAAAAAAAAAGTAAAATTACTACTTAGTAACTTCTTAATATGCTTATATCCCGTATAGATAAATAAAATCTTCACTAAGTAAATTATTTTTAGGTCATTTGTTTCTTTAGTAACAGATATCTTGGTCAATTGAGCCAAATTATGACAAAAGAATCAAATGACGATTTATTTACTTGGAGTTTGCAGTAAATAATGACGACATATTAAGCATTTTTATAGATATGACGTAACCAAACAACAATGTCGATGGTACATCGCTCATTTTAAACTAACGTTATATGATTCCAAGTTCATTATCTGCATTAAAATTCATTGTGATTAATTATTCTAAGATCGTTCTTTGAAAACTAACTGGCTATATCTTTCATAGTTTACTAGCTTTCGCCTGCGGCTCCTCCCACGTGTTTGTCGGTTATCGCGGTAAAAAGTAGCCTATGTCCTTTCTACTTTTTACCAAAATTCATCAAAATCAGTTCAACGGTTTAGGCGTGAAATCGTAACAGAAATATTAGTAGGGATAGTGATTTTGTCGACTTTAAGCCGCCCGAAGGCTTCCAAAACTAAGTGCACCCGCAGATATACAATTGTAAGTTGGCCGACTAAATCGCAGAGTATCTTCTCCGTCACATCTTCTCCAACTAAATTGTACAAACTAAGTTGGAGAAGATGTGCGGGCTAGCATATGTCACTATACCTATTAGTATACTCTGCGATTTAGTCGGCCAACTTACAATTGTATGTCTGCGGGAGCAATAAGCAACCCGCTCTCAGGGGAGACCCGAGAGCAGCAGTGGGAGTGGGACATTATTGATCTTCGCCTTTATTAGGAAGGAGTGACCTTATATTGTCTATGAGTATTGAATATTTCAAGTAAGATATTTTGAATTTATTCAGCTAGCTGAGTCACGGCTATCTTTGTAAATCGCAAGTAACGACGCGATCCGAAGTTAGTGAAAAAAAAATATCATCAGCTAAATAGCCACTGTAGGGACTACTACTGGCAAATGCCAGTGGTAGTCCCGTCTAGTCCCGTTCCAAATATTAGCCGGAACAAATAAACAGACACAATTTAAAAAAAAACTGCCTTTGCCTATCTGACATTATTGTAACACAAATGCAACTACATAAGTAGGTATATTTTTATTTTTTTTAAAGATAACTCCCGCATTAGGAATATACATCCTGTGTCGCGAGGATATACTTACATCTAATATGTTTTTATTTACAAAAAAATATGTTAATGTATTTACATCAGTTGTCTAGTACCCATAATACAAGCTCGGCTTAATTTGAGACTAGATAGCGTTGTGTGTAAAAGTCCGAAATATTTATATTTATGCTTTTACAGGCGTCCACAGACAGTACTCAGTTGATTCGTTTGCCCTCGTATACCATTAAAACCCATTATATTAAAAAATGACTGGTGTAATCATCACTGCGGTACACACGACGTATTGTTTGATAGACTGTGAATGTGGAGGTCACTGGTTATGAAATTCATTTTGATGATACAATGGGCCAACTGGGGTGCCTGTAGCAAGTTATTGTTGTCTAGTTATATTTTAAACTAACCGGGCTCCTCGGTTTTACCTTTACAAGAACAAGATTACGAGGCGGAACGAAGCTAGTTTAAAAATGTGTGTCAGGCCACACCGTTTGCATGGTAAGTCGAGGACGGACGTGACGAAACTATAAGGGTTTCAAGTCATGAACTACGGAACCCTAAAAAGTAGGTTACTCCTTATGTCAACAGCTATTTGCCAGTGTAAGTTACGTCAAAATCGGTCCAGATGTACCAGAGATTAGCCGTAACAACAGATACAATTAAATAAAAATGATTTTTCAAGATTTACTAAATGTGCATTCGAATGATGGATAGTGTCGTACTACAAGAGAAATAAATTGTAATACATATCTTCAAAGACCATGTACCTAATATTGTGTATATATTTATAAATTTATAACTAGGTATATTTATTTAAAAGTTTAAACTTTAAGTACACTTTTTCCCGGTCTTGTTACCATTGCATAGTCCAGACTGCCTTGTTTGAGATCTAACAGCCGTGTTTGAATTCTGTGAGGTGATTATTATTATTAACTACAACGAAGTGTATTAAATTGATGTACTTAAAATTATATATTATGTTGATGTGTGCATAACTCTAACACACACAGCTCTCAGTGTATATAGTCTATCGAGCCTTATCAAGCTGTGGTTACACTTGTAGAGGTAGAACACATTGCAAATTAACATAACCGCAAAACAGCTAGGTATGCAACATGATTACGAATTCAGGGTGCTAACACTTGGATTCTTCGTACTATGAGTTAGGGCTTTCACACACTGGCCACGCGCTCACGCGCGTGGGCGCGTGGCAGGCCGCAGTAGTAAACACATTTATATACGAAATTGAACGAAGTATCGCGCCTGTTTTCGTGCTATAAGGACTTGTTCACGATGGATCTGGACACGGATACATTTATATTCGAAATTGAACAACGCCCAGCAATTTGGGATATGAAAGGACAGGCGCGTAGGCGCGGTTAAATCTGCTCGAACGGGCAGATCTGCTCCACCGTCGCCGCGCGCGTGATCTGCTGCCACGCGCCCACGCGCCTTTGCACGTGGCCAGTGTGTGAAAGCCCTTAGCGGCGTTAATACCAAATCATTTTGAATTATAAGCCATGACGTCATTTTCTAATTATACAACTACCTTTCCCCCTTTACTTCGCCTGCGTTTATGTCTGTTATCGCGGTAAAGACGAGCCTAATTACCTTCCTCCGCATTTTTTTTGTTAAAACAGTGGGTCTACCCCCTCCGTCTAAAAGCTGAACGGCTTTTTTACATAACCTTTTTATTTCCGGAATTATAGGGGCCTAACTTGTAAAATGCACTCACTTGGGAAACTTCGTACAAAAATAAAGAAATAAAAAGTAAACATAACAATTATATATAGTGGAGACGATTTTAAATTCATCTGCCGTTATGGGTGACTATGGAACCGTATTCTATGCGTAGCCAGACCTGCACTTGGCAAATTTTTCTCTCATGGGGTTTACAAAGCTTACGAAAATATTAGACATTTTATAAAACTCTTCTCAATCAAGTTGTATTCTTATGTTAAAACGTTTCGTTTCACATCTAAATTTACTGAGAGAAATTTGAAACCCGAGTATCTTGACCTTAGAAATTCTACCGTCGGCGTCGTCACACAATCTCAGATGTCAGATATTCGTGAGAACCGTTTATGGAAACTGCACCCTGCACTCACATATCTTCACAAGGAAACTGTCTCACACTTCCGCAAAGTAAACGATACGTGGAACAGCGAGTGAGTAATATTAGCTGTTCTCAAGCCCCTCACAGGCGACGCTATGTCTACCTATATATGTATATCTACATAAAAGAGTAAAAATGAAGTGTCCGCGTCCTAGAGGTATGTAAAATAGAAGTTGACCGATTCGCAGACCTACCCGATATAGCCTAGCCGTGACAGAATAACAGACAGTTTAATTCGAATGTATAATTTTCTTTCTTTTTGTCAATACAACATACATTTCATACACGTAAAACACCCAAAAAATTTAATTGAAATTGAAGATCTTGCAAAAATTTGTTCCAAGCCCGGAACCTAACCCGGTGCGCACAGCAACCGAGACTTTTAATTATTATTTGTTGAGCAGCTAAGGCAAAATTACTTTCGTGATAATAAAGTTATAGATATGTACTTCATAAGTTATGAGTGTTATTACATCTGTAACTTACGTAATAAGAAAAAAAACATTTTTTTAAGTAATCTATGTATCCACAGTGAAGAGCTGTACCATAACTAAAGAAGCCAGCATGTAACGATTCAATATAACTTCATTACGAATCGATTAAAACCTATATTTTTTCTAACTGGCCAAAGTTTTCGCAACTTTACAGGTAACTAAATTGGTTTTGCCGTTTTAGTTCCGGTTGGTTGCATTGATACTGCATGGCAGTCGATTACATGAGATTCTATGTTCAATTAATTGTTTATCCAAGGCCAGGATCGTCGAAGATAGAAGCCTTTTATCTATACTAATATTGTAAAGCTGAAGAGTTTGTCTGTTTGTTTGAACTCGCTAATCTCAGAAGCAACGGGTCCGATTTGAAAAATTATTTCACTGTTTGATAGTCCTTTCATCAAGGAAGGCTATATATCAACACGCTACGAACAAAAAGAAATCAGAACAGAACAAAAGAATTTTAAATATTTTGATACTCCGCCATCAAAAGATTTACAATTCTTTTGAGTTTCTATTGCGTGGGCTGCGTAAATGCCTAAAACTTAGTGAAAATAATTCATGAAAAAATTGTTGTAAAAATTTCTAAGAAAAGTCCGCGACAGTATACGTCTATCTTTTAACATTTTTGCTCACTAAAACCTTTGTCCGTGTGGTGACGGATTAAGAATACTAAGTGTCACCACCCCTATTCATTCCATGGGTGTCGTAAGAGGTGACTAAAGGAACAAAATAAGCAGCTAACATCACTGCCAAGAGAAGGAAAACTTGAAACAAACCCTTTACCAACCCGTCTGGCCAGCGTGGTATAGTCGGCCAAAACCTCCTTTCAAAGGAGAGGCCTATGTCCAGCAGTGAACTGTTAAAGGCTGTTGATGATGATGATGATAACCCTTAATATGGGAAACAATTTAGTTTTCGCGGTATAATAGCAATAGGAGACGCAAACAAGGCTGCCTGGGTCTGCTAGCTTTCGATGTGATTGTAATACGGACAAAACAATTCACGGAGATTTTCGACTTACATAAGATCACGAAGTAAGACAAGTCGATGTATCAATACTTCAATAGGTATTGTTTCGAAAATGTTGATATCTGGAACAGATTTATTGAAGTCTGAACAAGTTATAAGACGTCAGTTTCGAAATATCGAGTTAGTCACTGCCTAGTTGGACTCGATTGCCAAGTTTGGTGAAATGACACTAGTTTGTCAGCAAGCTTTCTGTTACCAACTGAAGTTTAGAACTTAAACCCTTTCGTTTGTTCATAAAGGAATATTGTTTTGTATTATGCTACTAGCGATTAGATCCGGCTTCGTGTGGAAATCTTTGTAATTCACCGATACCAGTAGTATAATATGCATATTATATATTACACAAATACGATACTAATACTTTCCTCTTAAACCACTCTATCTGTTGCTGAAAACTGGATTAAAATACGTTGAATAGTTTATAAGATATAAGTCGAACAGCCTGCGTAAACGTTTTTATTTAATAAAGATTTGTTTCTATTCCTCCGGCGTTTTTTTATCTTACATAACGCCTCAAATATACTGACAAGTAGTTCAACCATCGAATTTCAGTTCTCCTTCAGGGTTGCGGAGGTCCGATGCCAGTAGCCCCGTTTAAAAAATTGACATTCAGGTAAAATCGGTTGAATTAGTAGCTAACCCCAAATAATCTTGGGAATAAAGGAAGAAGAATATTATATATATGTGTATGTATATGAGTAAGTAATCCTTAAACAAACACCACAAACAATTATGTTTATGTTAATAGTAGATTATTAGCCAAGGGCTGTATGTAAGGCATCAATTGCAGCCCGAGATATTTTATAGTTCGAGGGTGCAATTGGCGCTTACACCCGAACTAACTATTCATTTATCATTATATCAATCATATCAATTATGATATGATGTAAGTATTATATCAATAATACATCAAAATGGTCTGTCATTATATCAATAATACATCATATCAACTAACCATTCATTTCATCAACTAACTTTACATCTCGATTGTGAGGTAAGTAGAAAAAAAACCGGCATTATAAGAATAAAACATTGAATCGGGAGTGCAGCTTATATCTTCATCACTTGAAGAACTCATTTTTTTTCCTAATTAGCACGTAATTATAAAAAAAAAAACAAAAAAACAATATTTAAGTTTTATATTCCCGCCTCTTTTCATTAAAAAGAAATAAGTAAAGAATTTTTAATTTGTTTTCTTCAAGAATGAAATTGAGCTTCGCCATTCGATATTTAAAATTGACGACTAATATACTCAGACGAAGACAAGGCTGAATAGCAAAGCGACCTCTTTGGTCATTGGACTGAATGCATGATATCTTTGCCAGTATGATGGTTATATGTTACGCGAACTTTTTGAAAGGAAGAATTGTTTTTTTTTAATTAGTTACCGCACTAGGGCTTTTCTAGCTACATTATTACCCTAGAGCGCTAATGCTTGTAGTCACCTACAAGCCCCATTTGGAGGTAATAAGAACCTACTTACCGAACATGAGAGATGTAAAATATATTACTCTCATATCATTAAATGTATTATTGTGTATTCTGTATCCGGGAAGTTTTTGTGAACATTAACAAATGTCATTCCTATGTGACGTAAAAATGTCACATTACCGTATCCTCCATCATCTAAACATGGCATGATATGTGTGTGTGAGTCAGAGGAAGCAACAAGTGACATTACTACGTAAGTAATGATTTTTAGATTAATGCGGGAATTCAAAAAGGTTGCCATTGGAAAAAGTACGGGTTTTTATGTTACGTTTTAGTAATAAGATACTACAATATTGTTATGTATATACTAGATTTTGGCCGCGGCTCCGCACTCGTGTGTCCTTTGTCCTTCTCCAAGGTCCAAACTATTCTAATCCTAGCAGTTTAGTCGTAAAAGCTTAATTGACAGACATAGAGTTACTTGAATACATAGAGTTACGTTAATTAATATTAGGTATAATATTAGTATGAATTGAAGTAAAGTTGTCAGATAGGTTTTTGAAAATATCGTAACTGACCAGCGTGGTACAGCTGTCCAAAACCTCTTTTCTAATAAGAATCCAATGTTCAGTGAACTATTAAAGGTATTATTGATAAGGATGATGAAGATGATGTACTGCTTCATTTACCAAAGAAACACTGAATCACGGAATCACTAATCCTGAATCGTGATATAGAAATTCTTGCGCTACCTACAACTACCCAACTTTAACCGTTGGGCAGTGGGCCGCCAGGCATGATCAACTCGCCTGGACGGAGGATCCTCCCTTTGTGTTGGAGGAACACTACACCCGTTCCTCCACAGTACCCTCTGTTCCATCACTAAAATGTGATGATTACTACAATCAAGTACTGGTCTACGCAGACGTTCCATGCGTAAGCATATGTAAATAAATATCTGTCGAAACGAGTACATCTTTTTCAGTTTACTTCTGCTTATTGCTAAACTAGTTTAAATGTTTGCCCAACAACCTAAAGTTATATTACTACCTGTCGCAACGTAATACGTAAGGAAAATCAGCCGATTAAATAATATGCAACGTAATCATTTACACAATTTTTTAAAGCGTTTGTTTGTTTGGTTGAACCGGCTAATCTCAAGATATACTTACTGGTCCGATTAAAATGAACGTATAGCAGTGTTAGACAGCTCAAATATCGACGAAGGCTATGCTTAACCACGCCAAGACCGAAAGTAGCGAAGTATCAATCAAAAATGATCCAAAATTTAAGCTATACAAAAACAACGCATGAAAGAATTGTTTTGTTTATCTTTTAAGGTTGGCTCACAAAAACATTTTTTACGGTAAACAAATTTCTTTGCGCTGTATAACATCACGGCTACAGGCAATAGCAGATGGGGGTCACCTAGTATTCTATAAACTGCACCTGAACATAACAATTGCTTAATTAAATAAACTTTTGCGCAATTGTCATTGCGTGTTTCGGACTAAACATTCAACAATGTTTTTCTGTAACAACAATGACCTTATATTACAGTCAGCGATGCTTGACGACGCGTGGTAAGTCCGTTACGTACCACTGTCAAGGTTGAAAGGGTTTATTAATTCATGACATCTAATGCGTTCCGATTTACGCGTACTAATTACTCAGTGTGGAATTAACGGCAATAAGTAGAGTGGAATTTCGTGTATAACTACCGACTAGTAGGTTTACTAAGAATTGCTTTGTTTTAATGTATGGATTTATGTATAGAGATGGTCTAATTTTATTTTAACAAAAATAATGCTGTCACTTTTATATGTTTATAACTATAGGTAGGTATGTCATCCTGTGTGTTTAATGTGGCGACTTCCGCACACAATAGTAGATGAGTTGGTTGACATTTTGGAATAGGTGTTTGAGACATTCTGAACATTTGTTAACTTCCTCTTCCATACTTTCAATCCTTCCTTCCATTCCTTCCAAACTTTATTTCTCCTCTCGCTCACCTGGTCAGATCCACGCTATGTGTGAAGGACACACCGCTTCTTGCTCCATAGGGCTCGAGATAAATCATATTTCATGAAAAGTTTATGGAATTGTTGAAAGATTTGTATTACATTTAAAAAGAAAGCTATTGTTCTTGGATAGTAATTTTTTAGCAAAGGTTGTATACACACAGAGATATATTCTACAAAGGTCGAACCACCAAATGTGAAACTGCTGCTTGCTTGTAGAATGCACTTCGTTTAATCTTGACTTTTCTTTTACGTACATATATCGTGCTTACTGAGATGTACAATACTTTGTAGAAACTACAATCTACTGAATGCAAAATTAGCAAAAACGTGACACAGTTTTGCCAATTTCTAAGTGAAACTGTGCCAGACTTTTCGGTGGCGCAGTATATTTATTTATATAAATAATATGTTTATTTATAAATAAGTACTTAAATATATTTATTTACTTACATACCTATTCATTTGAATCTCAAACTTGTAGCGAACTTAATAATTAAGTATCCTAAGTATTACAACCTCTATTCATGATAATGTAAGAGCTCACTGAAGAACTGCATAATGAGAGGGTATCAATAAAAATGTAACAATCACTCCATTGAAAATGAAAACTTGAAACAAACAATATCAAGCCAAATGTCCAGCGTGGCATAGCTGACCAAGACCAGTTTTTATACGCTTTTTATTAGTATATGTTTGTTTGTATGTTTGTAACCGACTTCTTTCGGTGAGATTTTGACCCACTTGAAACGGCCAGATTTCGTTCAAACTTTGTAGATTTATCGAGGACCAATGACAATACACTAATTTGAAAAAAATACAAAAAAAAATGATAAAAAAAATTACTTAGTCTTTTTTAGTCTTTTTTCTAAAAAATCGTTTTAAAAAACTAAACAAATACGCTTTTAAACTAAAAAGTTGAAAATAATTTTAATGTAACAAAGCGTGGGCTGCTTTCTGTAAATATTTCAATTACGTCGCCCCACGCTTTTTACATTAAAATTAGTTTCTACTTTTTAGTTTAAAAGCGTGTTTGTTTAGTTTTTTAAAACTATATTTTTTATTTATTCAAACATATTTAAGCCTACCAAAGTCACTCTACTCGGACTGATAGAAAACATAGTAGAATCCAGGAATAGGGATCACCGTTCTCATTGTGAGTGCACACGATGCAGCAGGGGGACCCTCACTGTGGCGGCCTAGTGAAACGCTTGTACATCATCAGGCCTTCGGTTTCACACTCACCAACGAAACACTACACCACGAATACTGTCATTTTAGATTTTCCTTGTGTGAGGGTAGTACTGCCCCGGTCGAGTCGACACATTCGTAGTTCTACCACAGAATACATAATAGTACCTGTACAGAAGACTCACTCCGAGAAGTAAATTAAAGTTATAGATACCCTCGGTGTCAAAAGATTAAGTTCAATTCAGATTGCACAGCGCCGAATCACTACGATTATATTTACCTACAGTTGCGTCTCTTTCTATCGTGTAAGTCTTATCTGTTCTGACGATGTCTGTTCGACCGGTGTGTCTGACCCGGTAGGCAGCCGGCCGACTATACCTAAACTGCGGAGTGACACCCCCCTGGTTCTACTACCTTGAAATATGACTTTTTTTTTTTATGTGTGGAAAATCATTATGGACCGTCACCCCACCGGGGGTTACGGCGGGGTGGTGTGTCGGACTTGAACCGACTAAAAACCACACAGTGTGCCCTCTCCGCGCTTCTCCGTTTAGGAGGAGGAGAAGTCCAGGGTGAGATCTCCTTCTGAACTTCTCCAGCGCCTGCCCGCTCCTGATGCGGGCACCGTCTCGGTTTGACCCTCTCTTAAGCGGCGTCCGGCACACACCGACGCCGCCTCCTCGCGGCTGGCCACATAGGGCGGGGCCTTGAAATATGCCTATGTCAAGTTGCTACTAAATACTGTTTAAATATGGCGATTGATAATGAGCATTTGTGTATAACAAAACTGAAGTACAATCCAATATCTTACGTCATAAATCAATTCGTTCCATTCATTTAACTTTAGCAACGTAAGGAAATAACTCAATAATTTGCTTCTTGTTTTTATCTTCGGATCTATTAAAAAGCGAATTCTAATGAATTGACTTTGATAATAGCAATACATATTATGTGAAGTTATTTGAAGATTTCCGAGTGTTTTAGATGTATAAGTTTTAAATATAGATATATAGATATGTATTTATATTGTATCAAAGGATCTCTTTCTTAATGTTGATTAAGAACCTATTTCTTAAACAACAAACAACTTTTGAATATTTGTTTTTTTTTTTAATTTTGGTTAAAAATACTAAGCAGCCATATAGTGCCAGTCAATACACTGCATTGTCCACATCATATTAAAGATGGTGATCACCAATATTGGATTTTTCTCGTGCTCTCAGTTAGGTTGATTAGTCATTTTGGCATCTAGTTTAAAAATATATTGCATTAACATTATATTAAGACCTCTGAACTCCATCATTTATAAAAAAATGAAAATTATTTTCTAATTTGGGCAGAAAAAAATTCCTACTAAGTAGATTTGGTGAAAAATTAATAAAGAACTCATTATGAGCATATTGATCGATGAATCGATGAAAAAAAGCAGCAAATAAAAACGATAAATCACATGCTATGTATGTATAAAAAACTGGTTTGTTCACCGAGTGTTCATACATTATTTATTATTTAAATTTAACAAGTCTAGAACGTGTCGTCTTCACCTTGAATACGAATAACTTTAAATTCTCGTTTCATTTGTTTCTTAAATAGATTGAACTTGAATACTAAAATTAGTTATATAATAATTGTGTCATATAGACGCAAACATAGCAATATCCACATTTTTTTCAAACCGACCTATTTACATCGCCACTGTCTACGTGAAATTCTAAAAGTGTTTTATAAAAAATACCACAAATGTTTAATAGTGTTTTATAAATTTTATAATATAATTTATTCAAAAACTTATAGGTATTGGTACCAAAATGTGTTTTATTTAATTTGCCCAAAATTGCAATGAATGGAGATTGCTACATTTGCTTTTAAATGACTCAATTGTCTATTTTTCTTTTTACCGAAGTAGGTTTTAATCAGCTTTAAGTAAGAGCTTCAAAAGTAGTAAAGCTGTAGAGAGAGTAAAGGAACTTCAGCACGAATGGGCCCGGCTCGACCGGGGGCTACCCACACACAGAAGCGCATCTTAAAAACGACAGCATTCGTTCTGTCGTATTTCATTGGTGACTGTGATACCACAGGCCCAATGTTGCAATTGTATCTCACTAGGCCGCCGTAGTGAGGGTCACCATGATGCACCATTGCCGTCTGTTAGTTCCGGGTAATCTCTGGAATGGCATCACCGATTTGGATTGGGTTTGCACTATCAGAAAGCTGATGACATAAGAAGTAACTTAAGCTATGTTTTTTGACTAGCTTCTTTCCGCAGCGTTACTCGCGATTACAACAATCGCGGGTAACACCGCGGGACTCAGCTAGTAGATAATATAACTTTACTTCTTTCTTGGTACGATCTGAAAACGGTTCCTCTCTAGGAATGATTGATGTCACCACTCACCATCACAATCCTTTGCAATGTAATGGCGGATCCCGATTTTAATTGGGGAAATTTACATTTTGATAATGACTTGTAATTTATACAAAAGAAATTTGCATGATCCACCATAGCGCGTTATTTAACCAACAAATACAATCGGTCAAGTGCTAATGGCTGTGAGCAAGTGCGGGTTCCTTAGGTAGACAAACTTGATTTTTTAATACTTTAATCCTTAAAAATATACATACTTAGTGTAAAAAAATAAAAATCACTCTTTCAAAAGTCGGTAACAAACAAAAATACATTCAGGTAAAACTAATAAAAGCGAGTTAAAAATATTCGAATAAAATGTACTTTTTACACATTATCTGTTAAAAAAAGTATAACATTAAAAACTTATTACTGAGAACAATTTTGTGCAAATACCATCGATGCCGTATTGTTTGCATAAGCTATTAAAAAATAATAGCTCTATTGTCTATAGTTGTTACAGGCAGATGCTATGCAATGCGAAAATGCGCTGGGAGGGGTCCGACTGACTATCTTTATAATAGCAGTTAACCGAATCACTCCTATTTCAGCCGTAGAGTGACAAAAAGGGTGTCTTTAGTCGGTCAGATTCCCACACACTATCAAGCCACAAGTCACGTGACGACCCGTATATACATAGCCTGTCAAAATTATAACCCTCCTTTGGCTCTTATTTAGGCCTACTAAAGTGTCTCTACTCTGCCTGATGGAAAACATGAGTAGAATCCAGGAGTAGGGGTCACTCTCACAGCTTCGAAGGCCGGGAGAATGATGCAGAAAGATGATGCGGTCTCACAATCACCAACGAAGTACGACAGAAGGAATGCTGTCATTATTATCATGGTCTTTTGTGTGACGGTGGTACTTCCCCGGTCGAGCAGGCCCATTTGAGCTGAAATCATCTAGGCTCTGCCGTAGTCGGGTGAAAAGGCAGTTGCTATTCTCATTAGTGGGTTTAAGCTTTTGACAAACAGAACCCCAAAAATCATCAACTATGAAAAGCGTACTTAAAATTACGTGACGAGGTATGAACAACTATCATTATCTTCAGTGAAAACAATTTGTAACGAAAGTTTCGTTTTGTAATCATTACCTATAGATTACCATTACACGCTCTGTTAGTATCCATTTTATAAATCGAATAAATACGCAAATTATACGATTTGATTGAATTAGAATCGATTGATGCCGATCAGATAGAAAATTTGGAACGATTTACAAAGTTGTTACTCGATTAAATTCTGTGTACTTAATCGGTCAAAATTTTCTTTTTATTATTATTTACTAGCTGCACTCTGGTATTTGTTGATTTTCAATCGGATATTGCTCACTAGTTTATTGGTTTTCAATTGTATTTTTTTCTTAAAATAAAAGTATCCTGAGTTAAAAATCGTTATAACATAAGCTATCTGGCAGTGAAAGTCATAATCGGTCCAGCAGTTCCAAAGAATAATCAATGTCAACACAAGCAGTCAATTTAATAACATAATTATTGAGTGTTAGTACCGTATATATATGTATATACATATGAATATGATGCTTTACTTGCTTTGTATATAGAATACATATAATACAATGTTATTTTATGCATTTAGTAAAAAACTGTCATTCTATTCTTCTTTTCTGCTGTACAATAAAGAGATATTATTATTTACTAGCTTTCGCCCGCGGCTCCGCCCGCGTGTATGTTGGTTATCGCGGTAAAAAGTAGCCTATGTCCTTTCCCAAGTTCAGCTCTATCTTCATACCAAATTTTATCAAAATCGGTTCAGTGGTTTAGGCGTGAAAGCGTAACAGACAGACAGAGTTACTTTCGCATTTATAATATTAGTAGGGATAGGGAAGTAGGTAGGGATTATACTTGGGCCATTACAAACATGCCAGAGATCCCATATGCCTATAAGTGTGAGCGAGAGGTCTGATAAAATGATTTATGACTCAGTTCGCACGTCTGTAATGGCCCAAGTATATTAAATAAATTTTAAAGTGTCTGTTACGCTTTCACGTCCAAACCACAGCCGCAATTTGGCATGAAGTTACTTTGATTCTTGAGGAAAGACATAGACTACCATTAAATAAAATCGGTAGTAGAGCCACGCTGATTTCAGCACGAATGGGTTGGCTCGACCGGGGCAGTACTACCCTCACACAGAAGACCATCCTAATAATGACAGCATTCTTGTTGTCGTATTTCGTTGGTGAGTGTGAGACCGAAGGCCCAATAATTCTGCATTATTCAACCGGCATTAGGAAGCCGAGAGAATGATGCAGAATTATCTAACCAGGCCGCCATGGTATGTGTCGTCATACTACATTGCCTACCCTCACAATGAGCATTGTGGCCCCTACTTCTGGATTCTACTCATGCTTTCCATCAGGCAGAGTAGAGTCACTTTGGTAGGCTTACATCAAAAAAATAAATAAAAAAAATTACTCGTACTGCGTATTCCGAAATACACGCGAAAAACTAGTAAGCAGTGTAGATCAGATGTATGTTATTGGAGCTTACTATATAGTTTGAATTTGCCTTTATATTATAAACTAGCTCAATCCCGTGGTTACTCCTTAGGCTATCTGTCAGTGAAAGTCCCGTTGAAATCGACCAAGTCGTTTCAGAGACAAGCCAATACTATACTACTAATAAAACTAAACAACTGGTATTAAACAACTGATATAAATACATAAACATACATTTTTTTGTAAATACATACATATTATACATAGAAAACACCCAGACCCCGAAACAAATATTTGTGGATCACACAAATATTTAGTGCGTCCGGGAATCGAACTTGAGACCTCTTGATCAGCAGCCGCATATGCTAAGCACTAGACCAACAAGGCAGACTATATACTATTTTATTCATTCTTTTCACACTTAGCAACGAAATGCGACAGTAAAAAATGGTAATTTTTAGGTTAATCATTTTATGAGGTTACTACAACCCGGGCCGAACCTGCCCATTCGTGCTGAAACCAGCGTGGCTCATTACCTTTGCAGTATATAAACATAATTCTGCTAACTTACTAATTGTTTAGTACAGTTTAAATGCAAATGGCAATTTCATAACTGTCTTAATCTACAGTTATTTAAATTGTTCCATGCATTAATTACGGTAAATATATTAACGAAATAACTTTGTATCACGTTGTTATTGTGTTTCATGAATCCGATACCAGTTTTGCCCCCTCCCCCAAAAAAAATAAGGATAGGCAGAACCGTCCCCTTCTGTTTAGGTAATATTTAAAACATAAGGATTTAAAGGAAAAGTGTGTTCCCATGAGAAGGAAACCAGGATCTGACGATAGGATCGTGGAGAAATAGAGGGAAGTCGAGTGCCCGTTATTGATATTTTTAAAAACTATGATAAAATATGACTAGTTAATTTGGTTTGTGAAGTAGGATAAGTGAAACTTAAAAAAACCGAAGAGCGTATCGTATACTCGTAAGTGCTTCTAGCGCAGCTCTCAATTAGTATAAATCCTACTAGCCTATTCAAAACCTCTGCTGATCATTCATTTATCGGTGGGTTGGATGTAGATGTGCAACGTTGTCAAGATGAACCGGGTCGAAGAGCTCGCGTGTACTCACATATAGAAAGAAGGGAAAGGTTTTTCCGTCCATTAGTTTCAGTGGCTAACAACGAGAAGGCGGCGGTCGCGTGTAACGTATTTTTTTTGGCAGTTTGATAAGTAAACCCTCCTATATGGTTTCCATAAGTAAAAAAAAATAATAAAAAACCATCGATATAGAGGAAGTGAGCAGATTTCTTATTAGCAATATTAAAACAGACCTCTTTGTTAAATGATTTTGGTAATATCGGCTTCATGACAACTTTTACTTAGCGATAATGTAATAAGACGATTTCTTAATCACTTCTCGAGAGAAAGACGTTTATCTCCGGAACGGCTGAACTGATTTTGACAGGAATTTTACTGGCACTGATAAAATAAGTTGCAATTGAAGAGGCCTATATCCAGCGATGGACTGCGATAGGCTGATGATGATAATAAGGTGTAACTCAGACTAATTAGGGTTCCGTAGCCAAATGGCAAAAAACGGAACCCTTATAGATTCGTCAAGTCTGTCTGTCTGTCTGTCTGTCCGTCCGTATGTCACAGCCAATTATTTCCGAAACTATAAGAGCTATACTGTTGAAATTTGGTCAGTCGATGTATTCTTCGAACCGCATTAAGATTTTTACATAAAATTGAAAAAAACAATATATTTTGGGGGTCCCCATACTTGGAACTGAAACTCAAATTTTTTTTTCATCAAACCTATACGTGTGGGGTGGGGTATCTATGGATAGGTCTTTAAAAATGATGTTGAGGTTTCTAATATCATTTTTTTCTAAACTGAATAGTTTGCGCGAGAGACACTTCCAAAGTGGAAAAATGTGTGTCCCCAACCTTTTAACTTCTAAAATAAGAGAGTGATAAAACTAAAAAAAATATATGTTGTACATTACCATGTGAACTACCAACGAAAATTGGTTTGAACGAGATCTAGTGAGTAGTTTTTTTAATACGTCATAAATCGTAACACGCAATATACCTTTCATCCAATCAATACACTAGTATAAAAACATCGATGAAAGTTACAACGAACTACAAGAACTTTTATATGATGCTACTTGCTGGCACGGAACCCTTCATGGGCGAGTCCGACTCGCACTTGGCCGCATTTGTTTAGTAACACTTAGTTGGTTAGTTTGGTTCGCGGCGTTACGCACATCTATAGAAATAGCCGCGCGTAACACTGCGGGACTCATCTAGTCGCTTATATAATCATTGTACGAAGTAATTAGTTTTTAAACGCACATAACGAGTAATTTTAAAAGACCTGACTTTTGTATACTAATTTTCTTTTATATTGTTACAGATTTTCTTCTCAGCGTGCGAAGATCTGAAGAAAATTAATCATAAACACAACGGCCTTATGCTTCCAACAATGAATGTATCACATAGTAAATCCCACAAATTGAATAGTTAGAAAACATAGTAAAAACACTAATTAAAGCTTGTAATGAAATATGTGACATAAGGCCTTCTAACGGTTGCCTAGAGAACTTATTAGTGAGTGAGCGAAAGTGATTTAGAATATCAAAATGAAGTTAAATTTGTTCAAACGGTCTATGATTTTTGCTACTTTTTTCGGTTCGTGTTTGTGTATTGCTTTGATTGTTGCGTCGTTGGGGACCACACATTGGATTGATGCGAGGGCTCGGAGGACTTCAAATGCTCTTGAATCTGAGGGCAGGATAAGCTTCGGTTTATTTGAAGGGCAGAAGTACTTGAACTTCGGATACGGGTGGAGGAATCACAATTTCAGTGGTAAATATTTTGATAAATTGTTTATTTTATAATTCTTTATTAATTTGTAAAAAATCTATACAACGTTTGAACGTAGCGGGTTTAAGTATTTATTTCAAGATTTTATTTAAACAAAAAATATCAGTTTGTGTACTTAATTATTTGGGTAAAGAATTTGTATTCCTCATACACACATAAACACTATGTACTTCATTCATATATAACACATACTACATAGAATATAATGCATAATTAATTTTTTTAAGAGTATTTTATATTTAGTTGTAAAGAATTATAAAAATTAATTCGTACTACGTACGTAATTAGAAATATTAACTGAAAAAAAGTGTACCATTTATTATATTGTTAGTTAAAAATTAAAGGCTAACTAGTTGTCCCCTCTACAGCAGTAACAACTTATACAAACAAAACTGTTTCATCTGATAAATAAATGCGCTTGTGACACCGTTGTATTCTTTAAACTTTTTGTTCTAACCAGTACTGTAAAAGAACTATACTATCTGTGGGCCTAGTGTGAGTATATTTTACGTCTAGTCAACCGTCGCAGCGTTCGACCTATATAATGTACGTAGTAAAAAAAAAAAACATTATTCGTCCAAAAGATGGCTTTAGTTATATATCTATATCTCGCGTTGTGTAAGCACAGAATACATAATAGTACTCATACAGAAGGCTCACTCCGAAAAGTAAATTAAAGAAATCGGGACCCTAGGCGTTAAAAGATAAAGTTCAATACAGATCGCACAGCGCCGAATCAACTACAATTATATTTACCTACCGTTGCGTCTCTTTCTATCGTGTAACTTTTACCTGTTCTGACAATGTCTAGTCGACCGGCATACTCGTCCGGGCAGGCAGGCGGCCGACTATACCTAAACTGCGGAGTGACATACCCCTGGTATAAGTCCGATCGGGTTCCACCGAATGGCGTTAGAAAGATGAGATTTCGTACTAAAAACCCTCTGTCAGTTTTGTGATTAGTTGAGTTTCAGCCTACATTTTAATGCCTAAATAATGGACTTATTTTTACTATACCTATTAATAATTTGAGTTTAATCTAGGCATCTAATATCAGTTCTTATTTATTATCGTTTGCTGGTGGTTTTAAATATTTCCACGGCCTATCTAAATGTCCCGGCGGTAGTTTTGGGCATTGGTACGTTTTTTTTTGCTTTGTCTAGGCCCTTTGGCACCCTTGCGTCGTGAAACTTGGCTAATACCGGTTAGGTAACATGATGACTGGGATTCGTATGCCGTCTCTATGGACAGGCTGAATCAAAACTGTGATCATTTCTTCAAAAAGCCATCCCAGATCCTATACTGTTTCTAATTAATCAATGTCGACGGACATAAAACAAATACACCTCAATTGTTCGTTCAGGCATTTCTTCGTAGAGCGAGTCTTAGGATACCGGCGGTACTACGTGTAAAGATTTACTTACAAAAATGACAAACTTCACTAATTACAGCTGTACGCGCTCGCCTTCGAGGGCGAATTAATGTGCAATAAACTCGTACTAGGCTCTCTGAACGCGACCAGATATTGCTTCAGCCGTGAGATAATAACATCAAGCGTTTGAAGTTTTGTAATCTATTGAGAGCTCAGTGCGCTTGCGCAGCTGATGTGGTCAAACGACAATCGTGTACAATAGTGGCATTTGTTAATTTTTAATCAACTGGTTATGTAATAACTTGTAGGTTTAATACGACTTCTTTTAGTTGTACTAGTACTTGAGGAAGATGCCTTATGTAAATTTAAACTAATATTATAGAGCCTATGAGTTTGTGGAAATCTTAGGAACTATTGGGCCAATTAGAAAATGTTTGTGTTAGATGGCCCATTTATCGAGTAAGGCTTTAGGCTCTATAGTATAAATGAAAAATGTCTCAAAAACGGGGGAAAGTTCTTTTGAGTTTCCATTGCGTGCTCTGCGTAAATGGTTAAACATTCGTTAAAATATTGTATGAAAGAATTGTTCCTATTTAAAAGTTCTATAAAAAAGATTTTCTAGAATATAGAAGACTCAAACTATAATATAAAAGATTCAAACTCCTCATAGGACAATGCTTTGTCGTCCTGAGTCTGGGTATTCATTGTTTAATCCATACTAATATTATAAATGCGAAAGTAACTCTGTCTGTCTGTCTGTCTGTTACGCTTTCACGCCTAAACCACTGAACCGATTTTGATGAAATTTGGTATGAAGACAGAACTGAACTTGGGAAAGGACATAGGCTACTTTTTACTGCAATAATCGAGATACAAAGGCCAAAGCTAGGTTATTATAAAAATACATAAATCGTAGGTATCAAAATCTATCACTGTTTATCTCCTGTCAAAACTTCACAGGTTGCTAGGCATAACACAATTGCATGGCAACCATGATGATAGTTTGTAAATGACATATAGACCAGTAGTTCAGGGTAGATAATTTTTGAAAACAAATAAAATTATAGTAGGATGAAACCTATTGGAAAAGGAGGAGAATATTATAAAAATGAAAGGAAAAATAATTTACGGGCGATCTGAGGTCGGGAAGAGGTAGTGGGGAGGATTTCGGGTCCTTTAAGCGGGGCGTGAAAAAGCATCTCACTAAGCCGCCATAGTGTGGGCCGCCATACATTATTGTCTGCATTCGCAGCAAGTGTAGTAGCCCCGACTCTTGGATTCTGCTAATGCTTTCCATCAGGCAGGGTAGAGTCACTTTGGATTTCTAAATATATAAAACAAAGGGTAAAGAACGGTTTATCTTGATTTCCGGCAAAACTACAAGTCCTATGGTTAAATGGCATAAAAAAAAAGTTAAATGGCAAAGTTGTAGGTAATCAAAAGATCTACAATTTTTAGGGTTCCGAAGTTTATGACTTCGAACACTTATCGATTCGTCATGTCCGTCTGTCCGTCCGTACGTCCGTCCTCCTTACCGTCCAATTGGTAAGTGCTAGAAAGATGAAACTTTGCAAGAATATGTATATTACGACGACAAAGCGTTACAATAAAATTATGAAAAATATTTTTATTTAGGGTACCTCCCCTACACGTAAAGTGGGGATGTTTTTTTTCTCGCAGCTACCCCATCATCTGGGGTATCATTATAATTTTTTTTTTTTTTTTATATTTAAGCCTGCCAAAGTGACTCTACTCTGCCTGATGGAAAGCATGAGTAGAATCCAGGAGTAGGGGTCACCATGCTTATTGTGAAGGTAGGCAATGTAGCATGGTGACCCTTACCATGGCAGCTTGGTTAGATTATTCTGCATCATTCTCCCGGCCTTCGAAGGGCGGGAGAATGATGCAGAATGATTGGGCCTCCGGTCTCACACTCACCAACGAAATACGACAGCAAGAATGCTGTCATTATTAGGACGGTCTTCTGTGTGAGGGTAGTACTGGCCGGGTCGAGCCGGCCCATTCGTGCTGAAATCAGCGTGGCTCTACTACTATATAGGTCTTTTAAAAACATTAAAAGGTTGTTAAGACGATCTTTAATCCCATTTTTTGATTTAGGTATCCGTTTGCGAGAAATTCCACTTTAAAGGCCACTTTTTTTGTAAAAACAGGGCGTCCCCCCCTCTAAAAGCTAAACGGCCGGGTCAAAAAATCTGGAAAAATTCGTGATAGTGGTCCATATAATAACTTTAAATGAAAACTATAACGAATTAGATGACTTTATTAGTTCAGGAGTTATAGAGGCTTAACTTCTACAATGTGCTTACTTGGAAAAGTCATAAAAAATTAACGCATGAATACGTAAACATAACAATTATCCATTGGATACAATTTCTAATCCACGTACTATTATGGGTGACTGAGGAACCCTTTCCTGTGCGTGGCCTGACACGCACTTGGCCGATTTTTTATTTACACTTTTTTTCACATAACCTCAAATTATATGTGAAAAATTCAAAAAACTAAGTTTTTGGTTATTTTTATCTTTTACAAATAAAATTATTTTTAAACGAAATTTAGCGAAAACTTACCTTTTATGTCCCGAATACACTGTAATTTATTTGATTTGAAATATTTATTTTTTCACCCGATTTTGACTTAATATCGAAAATTCACCCGTCAAAACATCTACTTTTTTCAAAAAATTGGGGTGTTTTCTGTTTGATGAAATCTCTACTTTCCGATGGTGTAATCCCTACTAATATTATAAATGCGAAAGTAACTCTGCCTGTCTATCTGTCTGTTACGGTTTCACGCCTAAACCACTGAACCCATTTTGATGAAATTTGGTATGAAGATAGAACTGAACTTGGGAAAGGACATAGGATACTTTTTAACGTGAAAATAAAGGTAGAAAGAATGGTTTGAAATAGGGGACGAAAGTTTGTGTCTAAGTTCCTTATTATCAAACATAAAATCATGTGAGATTGTTTAATCTACCCTTACCGTGTCGCGCGATATATACGAATTCCACGCGGGCGAAGCCGCGGGCGGAAAGCTAGGTAGTTTATAAATGTGTAAGAATGGAGTTACTAAATGTGCCATTATTTAAAATTCCAGTAACAACGGGCAAACATCCAGCTCGAAGATGGGCATGGTGCGGTACTGCCGGGCTGCTAGTTGCCTCACTAGTATCCGCGGGGGGTGCTTGCATTCTGGCAGCGCTCGGGTCTGCGGCGAGAGCGAGATGCTCGCCTCGGCCTTTACTCGTCAGCAACTCTTTATCTGGTATGTGGCTTTTAGTACTATAGACTTGGCTAAGCTATGCATACTAAACTTTTCAAGGTAGTATTGCCACGCTGATTTCAGCACCAGAGGATCGGCTAGACAGAGGCGGTACTACCCTTGCATAGAAAACTAACCTAAAATGACAGTATTTGTGCTGTCGTATTTCGTTGGTGAATGCCAGACCGCACTCACCAACGATGTGGCACAATGATCCAGAAGCATCACTACAAACTGCCACAGTAGGTACTACCGCTTCAGAGTAGAGGAAATACGCACTAGAACAAAACGGTTAGGCTCTTCCTTCTTGTGCCGAGCAGTCAAAAGCTGGAACTCACTACCAGCTCACGTGTTTCCTTCCCACTATGATCCCGGGTCCTTTAAGCGGGGCGTGAAAAAGCATCTCACTAAGCCCCCATAGTGTGGGCTGCCATACTTTACTGTCTGCATTTGCAGCAATGTCGTGTGGTTTTCCCCATTCTTGGATTCTGCTCATGCTTTCCATCAGGCAGGGTAGACTCACTTTGGTAGGCTAAATATATAAAAAAAATAGTATGGGTAATGCATTTTCCGCATTCCTAATGTGTATGGTGACTACTACTCCTGGATTCTGCTCATGCTTTCTATCAGGCAAAGTACAGACACTTTCACGGGCTCATATAAAGAAAGAGATAGCTTAGGCGTAGGGCCTGAATGTGTAATATGATATGTTGTGACCTAAGGTAATAACACCCAGCTGAAAAATACCCACCAAACAAATATTTTTTCCACGAAAGGTATTCAACTCTTGACTAATAGACTTCTTTTCTATATTCCAGTTCTGTTCAGCCTTGGTGCAATAGCTGTATGGCTGACAGAATACTTCCTGAGACTGCAACACAATGTGATGTCAGATGAAGATCTAGCGAAGACGTGGTCTTCTGACGGCACTGCTGACCTTGGACTTTCTTTTTGGTTAGTATTTCGTGATATCCTAAAGGATTTTTAGATTTTTATCTTGTCATTATGACCACATAATACATAATTATATATAAACATAAGCACATATAAATTATTTTTCCGTGTAGTGACGGGCTAAGAATACGGATATCGTCGGTGAACGAACGAAAGAACTTTGAAATCCGAAAGACGGTTGTCACACTTTTTGGGGTTCTAACCATCTGTAATGATAGTCAAAGGCCAATGTATGGCACTAAAGAGTTAAAGGGTGGGGAGAGGAAGGGCTCAAAAGAAAAAAATATATATTACCCATACCAAAACTGACTATTATTACTTCACCATAGAGCTCCTTTATTTGACTGCCTCGATGGTGCAGTGGTAGTTTATGCGACCGTTGTGCTTATGGTTTGTAAATGTGTGTATGATCTACAAAGTAGTATTCTATCAATCTCTTGCTTTCATGGTACAAACTCTGTTAAGTTTGAAGCAAGATAGCGTTTTGTGCTTACATGTATAAAATTTTATTATTCATATCAGTTAAATTAAATTTGTTTAATTCCAGGTTGGTAGTGGCAGCGAGTATCGCCGAGTTTGTCAACAATGTTTGCATTCTAATCGCCATGTCGGACGGTCGGGACGTTGACACAATAGCGCCAGCTCTTGAAGAGAAAGTTAATGGCGCTATAATGCTTTACTAACATACGATAACTATGGGAGATTCTATGATACCTTCGGTTTACGGGGCCATTGCCCATTCATCAATTACGTCACTCGTTAACCACGCTTTGACGAATTAGGAAGAAGTACTAAGGTCAGAGTTCAAAATATAATTGATGTAGTTTAAGTATGTACAAGGGGTACATACATAATAGGGAGCAAAATAGGGATTTGTATGCGACTGGTCTAGTGATTACCCCGAGCTGCTAAGCCAAAGGTCGTGGATTCGATTCCCACTCAGAACTAGTGTGTGAAGTGCACGATCTTTTAATTAATCTATTGGTATGTATTTAAAAACATAAGTATGTCAATTTTGAAATATATGAGTGTCCGATTAACGATATGATATCCACGAAAAAAAAAAACATAATTTATGGTCCTTTAAATGCAATCGATAATGACATATGTGAGACTAAAATAGTGGGCAATGACATGAGAGGGACTAAAATTACAGTCAGGAATTAAATATCGAGTTACTAAAATTACGAGAAAAATTTTTTTTCTTATGTCATTACCGACTATTTAAGTCTCTCATATGTCATTCCAAATTGTAATTTTAGTCCTTCTTATGTCATTCCCGACTGTAATATATTATGTAATAGGAGTATGCTTATATTGTAAACTGGACACACAAAGGTAGAATAAGTAGGAAAGGCAATAAGAAAAAGCCCTGCTCCTCTTATACGGATGCATTAACTGCAGTAACTATTTATTTTCTGTTGTGTCCACTCCAATTATGGTCAGTATGAAACGGACCTGGCGTATAATTAAATTTTAAGTAGCAAGAAGGCTGAATGTTAGATCTAAGACAATGAAAATCTAGTTAATAAGGATTCCGTCATTTTTTAATATAATTATTATGTTTATTTTGTATCAGCTTATTGTTTTATAAAATGTACAATATATTTAGGATAAGTTGGTCCGATACTTAAGCTGGAAACACATTATCGGACGCGGGTGACAGCCGCGACTGTCAGATTTCTGTCGGACGTCCGAACGCTCAAGGTCACGTCCGATAGTTTGCACAGCTCAGTGTATTTTCATACTCTAGATCACGGCTGTCAGCCGCGTCCGATAATGTGTTTCCACCTTTACTCGTAATGCTCATCTGTTAATACATTATTTAATATCTTGTGTGACAATAATATATTTGTATTTTACGAAGCAAGTGTTTGAGTTCGCAAATTTCTGGACTCAGAAATTTCATATGCGGTTTGCGACTACAAATCAATTTCGTATTTAGCTATTACGTATCGGTAGAGAGAGCTTTTAGTGTGATTTATTTATAATAATTAGTTTGTAGACAAATAATTTCCATAGAATTGAGACATTTAAATAAACGTTGTAAGAAGACTTGACCATTTTTGAAGTCTGTGTTTCCGTACGTATATATTCTAAATTACAATGCACATTCGTGAGTATTAAGGGCCACAGCACACTAGCTACTTTTAGCATCGGCGATCGGCAACTAGTCGCTTTTTAGAAGCTAAATACGGCGACCGAACGCTCCACACAGCACATTTAAAAACGCCAAACGCGGAGATTAAGTCGCTTTTTAGAAGCGCGAAACAGCAGCTGAACGCTACTCTCCGCACACATTCGGATGCCGGTGGCATCGATTTGGCATCTGAGCAGTCGCTAAAACGCGCGTTTCCGATACCGCGATCGAACGCAGGAAGTCGCTAAAACGTGATGCAGCATCGTTGCAGTCGCCAAATCGCCGATCGCCGATGCTAAAAGTAGCTAGTGTGCTGTGGCCCTAAGTGAAAACGTCTACTTTACGAGAGAGAAACCAACTGACCAGTAGAAAAAATGATATTTAGGCAAAACCATTTGTACTAACAGCCAACCGCAGATTGGGAATAGTGAAAGCTAGGAAGATGATGAAGAGAGAGAAATATCTGTTTTATGAGAAGTGGTATAAGTCTGAAGTTGAAGTTTCCATAAGCGATGGTAGCCACTTTCCATCATGACTCTTTTGCACTGTAACTTAAAATCGTGGAAAAAATATATGACCATTCTTCATGTGCTCATGTTTTGGAAATAATCTTTTCAATAGACAATGAGCTATTTCATTCCTTTTAACTATTATTGCAGTAACTATTTTATTTATGTTATGTTCACTTCGATTTTGGTCAATATGAAACGGCGTATAAACAAATTAAGTAGCAAGAAGGTTGAATGTTAGATCTGAAATAATGAAAGTCTAGTTATTGATGACATCGTCCTTTTTTTAAAGATTCCACTGTTATTACAAGACATTAATTGTTTATTTTCTATAGATTATTGTCCAATAAAATCCCTACTAATATTATAAATGCGTATAAAGTAACTCTGTCTGTCTGTTACGTTACTGTCACGCTAAACTGATTTTGATGAAATTTGGTAGAGTCTGAGGAAGGACAGGCTACTTTTTACCGCGATAACCGACTTATACGCGGGCGGAGCCGCGGGCGAAAGCTAGTGTATAATATATTTAGAATGCGTTGGCCCTATACTTAATGTTTATCTGGTAATAATATACACTGTTTAGTACCTCATAATAACAATTATCTATTTGTATAATATGATTATTTATGTATGACTGCAGGATTGGCTTAGTGTCTTAAGCGGTCGCCACGCCGCTCCCTGCGCCAAGTTCCGTGGGTTCAAATCCGACGTAGGATAACACTTTGTGTGATTCACAATTTGTTGTTCTGAGTCTGGGTGTTCTTTGTGTCCGTTTCATGAATGTTTGTAAAGTCCCCGCTACACAAGAATATACATTCCTAATCCGGGAGCTGTCTTTTTAAAACGAAGAAATGTTATAGAAGCAATAAAGTATTGAGTATTTATAACCAATTTTAGAGGTATAACTACAGCGGTGTATGAGGTCGCAAATTTTTTAGACGCAATAGTTTCATGTAAGGTTTGCGACAACAAATAATTTTCGTATTTATCCGTAATGTATAGTATAGTAATAGCTTTTAGTGTGATTTCTTTGCAGTAATTATTTTGTAGACAAATAATTTCAATAGAATTGAATTATATAAAAGTTGTAAGAGGACTTAACCATATTTGAACGTTATTTTATGTTAAATGGAATACAAAGTCTATGTATATGGATGTATACAGACATGTTCATTACAAAGCACAATAAAAAAAACACCATAAAAGTCGTGGGGCAAAAATGTGCCAATTCTTCACATGTACATAAAAGTAGTTTTGGATATTTAAAAAAAAAAGTTTTGAAAACAATACTACTTGAGTTATTTCATCCGTCTCAGCTATTGTTAAATTTTGTCATTGACAATGTGATGATTATATAAGTTTTGTTCTTTCTATTCTGCGTAAGAATTTCTATATCGCGATACAGGAGTAGAAGTTACTCTGTATTTGCTGGTCTTCGGTAGATGGCGCTGTAGTGTATTTTGTTGAACTGTATACAGATGTCGCCACAACATAAATATACTCGTAAAATAAATAATAAATTAATATTTTTTGTATTGAAGCTTCAAACAACAGAAATATGATGGGTATTATATTTCTAATCACCAAATAACGTTCAAATATGGTATTTAGTGGTGATGGCGATTATAATTATTATCCGTCCAAAGGTTAATGTATATCAGCACATTGTATTTTTAACATTAGTTTGTGCCATTAGGTTAAAACACCTTTATGTATTAATTCTCTTTGTATTATTATTAACAATTTTGTATTATTATTTTATTAATAAATGATGATTGATTTGTTATGATGGTTTTATTTTTGAATTAACTTTATCATATATTACACACATTGTTGTTTTTTCCATGATATTGGAACTTACTAAACCTCTAATCGTCTGACCAGTGTTTGTCGGATTGTTAAGTTCATCAGGGACCGGTATCTTTGGAAGGTTACTCAAATTGAAGAGCAGAGGTCATGGTAATTGGTTTGTTAATTATCTTTGCAAATTGGACAAACATATGACAGTCAGACATATGGAAGTTTCGGCAATAACGGGCAAAGAAACAGTCGAGTCTGTTGATGGTAATTGACTACCGCCGAATTGTGACGCCGCTGTGTCGTGACACACGTGGCATAGCATGGACTTCCACGTTTTAAATTTACTGAAAAAAAGTTGTTTAGACTATGACAATGTAGGTTTGAGCCTGTTTTGTGTGGTGTAAACTACCACTGAATAATAAAAACATATATACAACTTATATGGCAATAAAGCCACGCTGATTTCGACACGAATGATAATATATATCTTATATATAAAATTCTCATGTCACAATTTTAGTTACCATTCTTCTCCGAAACGGCTTGACCGATTCTTATGAATTTTTTTGAGAATCGGCTACTATCTATTTTTAATACCCCTAGGACGCGAGCGGAGCCGCGGGCATCAGCTAGTCTCATATATAAAATTCTCGTGTCACAGTTTTCGTTCCCATACTCCTCCGAAACGGCTTGACCGATCTTTATGAAACTTTATATGCATATTCAGTAGGTCTGAGAATCGGCCAACATCTATTTTTGATACCTCTAAAACGCGAGCGGATCCGCGGGCAGCAGCTATTCTGTCAATAGATTTGTTATAATAGCCTGTGTGACATACATATATACCTATTCATTACAAACAGTTTCGTAATAAAATAGACTGCCAAAAATATTACCCTTCCTCAGGGGCGTCTTTACCTATAGTGCAGGGTGTGCAATGTACACGGGCGTAGCGCTGTTAGGGGCATCTTTCAACGAACATGCGCCTGTTTTATGATGCTTGGCATTATAATTCCACCCCACGTAAAAAGAGGTTCATACGTGAAGTGTACTTTGAGATCTAGGGCTACGCTATACCGAGAAAGAGAAAGATTTGTAAGGAATTAAGTTTTATATTTGAGTAGATCAATAATTTTAACAAAAAGGAACCGACTTCAATGAAAAACCATTCCGAGTACCCAAATCGCGACATTGTGCTTATGATATTTTAGGAGTTCCCTCGATTTCCTTGGGATCCCATCATCAGATCCCGATATGGTGACAATGGGACCACCTGTAAGCTACGCCCATTCCAATGCAAAAAGAATTTTTGAAATCGGTTCATAAACGACGAAATTATCGCTGAACATAGATGAAAAAAAAAAAAAAAAGATTCCGACGAATTGAGAACCTCCTCCTTTTTTTGAAGTCGGTTAAAAATGTAACGGCGCTCAAACAAAACAAAGAGCGCTTGAGTACTGATTGCACACGGGCCCTATATAGGCTAGAGACGCCTCTGCCCTTCCTTTTGGCTTCACCGTATCTAGCCAAGTAATTAGCATTGACCAATATCTACACAAATAAATAAAACTGAAGTGTATGTATGTAATTTCAAATTAACAGATTCTTGTTAAATGCATATGAAAGAAGGTATATACCGTACTTCCATCAGATATTTTTTGAATTTTTTGTCTATTTTTTCCGGCTAATCTTTGGAACGGCTAGACATGACTGTCACTGGCAGATATTTGATGATATATACTTTTACTGACAGCAAAAAAGTAATTTTTAAATTTTTTGTCTGTACCGCGTAATTTCTAAACAATAACCGTGGGATGAGTCATGCTAGTAATCAAGTAGATAGTAGCTAGAGCTAGTAATCAATATATACTCCTATAAAACTATTCCGTTACTGACTGACTGACATACAACGCACAGACAAAACAAAGTGGCGTCGAAAACTAAAAGCCACGTGTGTTCCTTGAGGAGCGTAGGCGAGCACCAAGAGAGGACTTTGGATAAAACCACAATATCTAAACCATCAGAATAACACGTAGGCGAAGCCGCGAACGAATGCTAGCTTATTATACATACCTAAACACAACTCTGTAATCTGTGTACATGCCACAGTAATTGGTACCTATTGATTTGTGTGTGTCTCCTTTGCTTGATACAATTAAATTGGACCTTAATCTTGATCGTGTTAAAGTCCTCTTTAATGAAAACTATTTTAGACTAGAAAATCTGGTCTACTTTACAAAAACTAAATTTTGCTCAGCAACGATATAGTAGCATTGCACCTAGATTATATAATAAACTAGACCACAAGAACAAGACAAGAAATTTATCTAATTACCAAATGAAAAAAAACAATTAAAACATTGCTCAAGAGTTATGACTACGATGATGTGGAAGGTTTACTGTTGGTACCGACGTAGTTCAAATACCAAATTTTAAAGGAAGTTTTAATGTATCTACGTATGTATTTACACTTACGCACACAAACACACACACGCCCACATACACACCACACACATACACACACACACACACACAAACATACACACACAACTAATAAGTATAATATTATGTTAATAAGTCTCAACGGTTCTTTGTATGTCCTACTTTTTTATTATTGTTTACTATAAAGGTTATTGTATAATTGATTTTGGGAAGGAACTGATTCCCGACATACAGGTCACGCTAGTTCGGGAATCAGGGCTTGCACTTGATTTGTATTTATTTATTAAGACAATAAAGTTATTATTATTATTATTAAATATAAAGAACATCATTTACACAAAAAAAAAACCAAAGTTCATTTTAAAAAGCTTTCATTTTGAAAGTATTGCACAACAACAGTGATAAATGTGATAGAGTAGGTATATTCTGTTTGGGCCCGGAATCTAGTTACAATATAAGGCTGGTATTTATAAAGACGCGGAGCGGCGGAGCGGTGTAGCGAGTAGTGTAATGTTTAAATATGTATTACACAGTTGGAGCGAATCGTTAAACAACACGTAGCTAATACAGATCATCGAAATGCTAGCTGATATGACATTAGGGTTGCCACACTGCCTGCATAAGCACTGGTCGAAACTTTCTGAACATGAAATTGCATCTAAGGAAACAAAATATAGGAACTGGACTTACTACGTTGAGAAAATAAGGAGTGGATACTGGATACATACTGACTTAACGGAGAGAGAGGGAGAGAGAGGCATGTTTACACCGAAAGAGTAATAGGTATTTTGACATTACAAATACACGCTACAATTTTTAAGTCGGTCACATAGTCGGTCCCCTAGTCACCTTGTCATCTCATCGCTTGACTGCTGAATTCACTAATTAGCAATTTTAAATACTTAAGCATCATTAAAAGATGAAATCGGATGTTGCAAGTCTTTTAATTACTGAATGAACTGCAGGTTTTGGTAACTTATAGATAGACAAACATTTATTTATTTAAACAATTTGAGCTTACAAAAGTAGTGAACATAAGACTCAAAATTCCGCTACCTCTTATCACTGTAACCACTTAGTAAGTTCTCAGCCTCTTCTCCGGGAGTGCTGTTATTGGCCTTACTACGTTTATATGGCAATTGTGGACGGAGAGGTGCCGCGCCGTCTCGCTAACATTTTTATTTACCTTACAACACGCCGTAACAAGAGGATTGAGTTTGCAAACGGAGTTAGTGGACTTTCTTCAAGGTTTAGTTTGTATGTACCTATATTTTTGAAATAGGGTAGAGATATGGTGACATCGGCTTTAAAATACCTTAGACCAAGAACCATTATATTATAATTTATACATTTAGACCAATATTATTAAAAACTGCAGTCTGTTAATAATTTTAAATGAAGAGCTTTTTAGCAAAGGAAGTCTAACGTACAAGAAAACAATTTATATTTTTTGTTTAACTCTCTGTCCGCCTGTCTTGTCTGTCTGTTCGTTTGTATGTTCCAGCTAAGCACTGAAACAACTGGACTAATTTTGACGCTACCTTTTCTGGCCTATCGTTGATGATATAATAGGTAAGGTTACTTTTATTTCAGACTAGCGTTGCGATGTTAATGTAAAGGTATGACAACATCCACGAGTAACAGTTTAGTTTAGTTTGTCACAGGAGCCTTTATGTTCCTGTTCCAAATACAATATATGTTCACATTAAATAACAGTTTTGTTGATCACTAACTTCTAAGTAGCCTGAAACGCTACTTAGAAGTTAGCGATCAACAAAACTGTCAAAGCGACCATTTTCTACTTATCTGTTTTCCTTAGCTGAGAGTTTTAATTTTTCTAGTTGTTATAATTGTATATATCTTTAGTTAGAATTCTACTGTAACAATCAACCAGCAAATCTTTAACCGTAGGAGACGTAAACTATGTCTGGAAATACTTGTGGTGTGTAGAGAAGTGTTCCACTTAGAATCTTTGTCACGGTAAATCCCAGTTAGGTTCTAAATAGCCATTTTGAGGCTTAGTGGTGTAAATTTATGCCTGGACGAGGTAACAGCGGCACATTTAAAGTTTGGCCGCTGCTAAAAGCACAGCGCTTTTAAAGTCTTTAGTTCTGGTAAAACTAGTTAGCTCTGAAAAATAACATCTTACACGTACCTACTTAATGTCCTTAAATCAACTGGCCTCTGTTTGAGTGAAAAATAGGTGATACACTTGAACTAAAAAAAATGGAAAAATCCAAGTGATGTAGTAAAGTAAAAAAGTTATTATAAACAAAGTATACTTATTTTTTTAACTTTTATGGTATGATCTTGTTATGTATGTGTGTATGTAAGAAAGGCTCTACGAAGCGAAAAATTTTTACGACCATTTTTTTTCACTTATAATTAAGACGGTAGTTCGAGAAAATTTTGTTAGTTAACAATTGTTTAACTTGTTGAAAAATTAACTTTAAGTAAAATTTTCAACGGGAATAAATTATTTATAGTGTTCAGTACACACCATAATTTCTTCAAATTTAAAAAAATATATTCAAAACCATAAATGAGTTAATTAATGTGCCGTACTCGCTTTTGACGCCACGCGTGCAACCTCAAAATGTCGCGCGCAGACCTATTTTCAGCGTTAAATTAAAATTATAAATAGAGTTCCGGGAGTTTGAAGTTTTTTATTGGAAATTTCCTCTTCTTTCAGAATCTTTTTTTGAAATTTCTTAAATATTATTAGTTTATGAAATATTGTTAAAAAATGCCATTTTTTTCATCTTTAATTGTTTATAACTTTTGCAATTTTTTATGTACTAGAACACGCTTTTGGCACATTTTTCTAGGCGTCATTCCGGATCCAATGAGCTATCGCACATAATCTTAAGAGCAGTATCTCTATTTTGTATCATTTTCAACTTGTCGACTAGACTATATTATAAAAAATAGCTACATACACTCCTCTTCCGCACAAACTATAAGTATGCGAAATTTCATACTCCTCCGTCCACGCAATTTACGTAAAAAGTGGTACAAAGTTTTAGCTTCACGTATTATAATATATAATAATACGTTATTATTATACTAGTGTTGTGATTTTATATTATTATATAAATATATATAATCTATAGATATTTTTTAATTTACGTAATCACATTTAGATTTTACGTATTATATTTGTTGATCTATACTAAAATAACCGTACAGTAAAAGAGGTCTTAAATATGAGTCTTAAACTTGTTCTATATATTAACTGTTATCAAATTCAATTTTCGCCGCCCAGTGTTCAACGAAGGTCTCCCACAAAGAGGAGGCAAGGAGTGCCAACAATTGCAGTCTTGGGCAGACCGCATCCACCCGCTGCCAGACACTTTCTTCAAATCGTCTGTCCACTGGGCGCCATATACTATTTGCCTAAATCATACTACTACTTAAAAAAACTATCACGTTTCTCGAAATTGAAGTCAAGAAAATTGAAATCTATTAACGTCAATCCCGTACGTACCCACTTACGTATACCTACTACCCTTACCGATAAAATAACACAATCTATAGCAACCTAAACCTTTTCTAGTGTTAACCTACTGCCAATAGCTTAACTAAATTCCGATGTAATCATTGTCCATCTGCCAAACTCAGGGACTTAAGGATTAGGAAAAAACCTCCTTAAGTTTAAGATGATGGTACACTCAGAGAAAATGTGGAAATAGTTACAGGTTGTGGTTTCGAGCTAAAAAAATTAAACTTCTTCAGGTAATAAATTATATCAAAAAATCAAGAATCCAATCGACATTATCTTTGGTTGTTTTAATCTTTTATTACTACATCAATGTTTAATTGATCATAAAAATTTGGTTATATAAACTTGGTGAAGATTTGATTTGCATCAAAGAAAAACAAAAAGCCGTTGAATGATAATTACCATTCAATGACATTTTGTTTTTCTTAATTAAAAGTTTATTAATTATTTTCTTTTTATTATCTGCCGCTGATTCCATATACAGAAACCTAGGTATGTGCCGTGTCGGAAAGGACTACCATCTGCATTAGTTTTTTTAAATAAATATTATATATTTAAACACATCTGCCAAAGTGCCTTTTCATCCAGACACATTACGTAGGTCTCTCATTATTATTACACGTAGACATATTATTTATTTTATCTACCACTGTATCTCGTACCTAAAAATCGGTGCTAAAAGTAAATTGTGTAGCACAAAGGCGTGACTTCAGTTCCTTGATCATACAGCCTCGCCCAAAGGCCCTAGAGGGCTCTTACAATAATAGAGGGGAATTGAATGGCACGCCTTGAAAACCCTTTCCTATTAGCTTTCGGTAATGGTCAGACGTGATATTGTAATGTGTAAACTATGTACGAATTGACTAAGCTTAGGTTAGAAGTCTTTGATGTAAGTATCGTATATACTTTTACATGCATTTAGTGATAAGCTATTGGATTAAAATTATAAACAGACACTTTATAATAATAATAAAATTTATTTCTCCTCACAATGGTACATATAGCTAGCTATTTCACACAGTTTGATTTACATATAAGGAGCTGGTGTCTGTGAGAGTCATGAGATGTCTGTGTTACAAATCACCAGGTCCTCACCCCTCGGACTAACAGATACAATTTTACCCGATGGTGCAAAACAGCTGAGTTTATTGATTACACATTTTAAAGGATCGAAAAGTAAAAAAAAAGATATTTGTATAGATCAGGTAGCTATTTCCAGTATGTGTTCCTATGTATGTTTTGAAATAGGTATATATTTACAAAATGCAAACATCTATTTTGTAACTAGAAATAAAACTAAAACGTAGACGCAATATAACGGTTTTTTTTTATATAACAAAAAAATATATGATTACAAACGATTAAAAAAAAAGATGCCTCTCGATTTTACGCACGACGAATCGAATAATTCCATTTCACAAATGCTAACTCGAATTCCATGGTAATTTTTTCCTGGAACATTATCAATGAACTCTTTAAGTAATTTTGTCGTATGAATAAAACTTTTATTAGCGGATTATACGTCCCATAGGACATCTCTAGTGAGCTCTTCACATTTTATGGTTGTAATAATCAGTAGATATGGCTTTGGATTCAAACGTACGAGTGGTATCAAAGGCGAATATTATGCTTTACTTTTTAGGTTTCCTTCGCTCATAGCTAATTACGAAATCCTGTTGGTAAGACCTTAAGGTTATCTGTGTATGAGGATGAGAGAAAATAACCTAATAAAAACTATTTTTAACCCAAGACGCAAAAACGAGGTGTTATAAGTTTGACTTGTCTGTGTTTGTGTCTGTCTGTGGCATCGTAGCTCCGATTGTGATTATATTTGATGAAAATCATTCCAATCAGTCGGGAGTTTTTCAAATTTTTAATTTTACTTGTAAATTCAAGATAGGTAATTCTACATTGACTGCAGGGATAAGCGAATGATGAGGCGACATCCGCACAGACTACGTGCTGCATATCGCCTGAATGGAGAGATTACACAAATATGGTGGCGCTAAAGAGGAGGTTTGGATTTCGTTACAACAGCTGTTCCCGGATTCCTCCTATCTCACGAGACACACGGAGTCGTCGCAGACACGACTTCACAGAATGGCACGTCGTGTGATTTTAGTCGGTCTGATAGCGACTAACCACCCCGCCGTAAATCCCGTTGGAGCGAGTAATGTAAACGATTACCTTGCTGCTTTCTACTCAGCTAAGTTCTCTGAGTTTAAACCCCACATGGAACAATACCTTGTGTGATTTAAAATCTGTATTTTGTTCTGAGTGTTCTTTATATCTATTTCATGTATATCTGTATCACAGGACACATTGACATTATTCGTACGAGAGTTGTCTTTAAAAAAAATAATGCAGTATTTGGACAACATACTGTATGATAGGTCCAAAGTATAATGGGTGGTTTCATAGCTAAATACAATGCCTTTTAAACTTTAACAATGCTTTTATGTAAATAGAAGACGAAAATATGTGGTACGTTTATATTATACGGTTTTACCTGAATATAGTTTTCCACGGAGCAATTGGTATCGGACCTCCGCAACCTTGAGAGAGAAATGAAATTCGAACATTGAACTAGTCGTCAGTATATTTGAGAGCATTAACTTCCACATGACATAGATGTTCATGACAACCGGCACCGATGACTTAACGTAACCGCCAAACTTCCATACTTTGGACTGTTATTAAGAATTTTCACTAAGAAAAACCCAACAAAACTTATGGCCCGACCCGGGATTTGAACCCGAGACCTCTTGATCAGCAGCCGCATACACTAACCACTAGACCAACGATACAGTCGGCACGCACACATAAAAAAAGTATTTGTACTTGGTCATAATTTATCCAATACTTGTTCTTATTCATTCTCATTAATGTATTTCTAACATTAAGAGCAATGAAATTATTTGGAAACTTTCACTCCTTATTACGACCCTTTTGGAGATGAATTTTGAGTAGGTACTCACTAACCTGCGCCATTTAAGAAACTTCTGTGCAAAGTTTAAAGGCTTTATTTTCTCAGGATAGTCCCTAGTCCATTAACTAATTGGTCTGTCAAGTAAAACAATGCCTGTATATAGAGAGATTTGTGATTCCAATTTTCTACTCCACTCTATTTATATTTCCATCAAACTATGGACCTATTTGTTTATTAAAATAACGTACACTTAAAGTTACCTATAAAGGTTGTCACACTAGTTGACTCACACAACTTTCTCTCGATTTTCGTAACATTTGTCATCAAGGCTTGAACTCAATGCTGTTATTGAACGTAGCGTGCTTTAATATAGCCTTCCCCGTTAAATGGGTTGTTCAAAACTAAAATAAATGTAAATAAACGAACCCGAGATCTCTTGATCAGCAGCCGTATACGCTAACCACTAGACTAACAAGGTAGTAAGTAACTGGGCGACCGAGCTTTGCACGGTTATCATATTGTTTAAAAACGCCATCTATTAGTAGCTGTAGTGTTGATGTGTTGGAGTACTAACCACCAACTAAATAAGTGTTACTAAAAAAGTAGTATACACGTCGCAAGCAATGCTATCAGTTATAAAGAAAAGGCGGCCAAGTGCGAGTCGGACTTGCCTATGAAGGGTTCCGTATCAGCAAGTAACTTCATATAAAAGTTCTTATAGTTCGTTGTAACTTTGATCAATGTTTTTATAATAGTGTATTAATTGAATGAAAGGTAAATTGCGGTTTACGAATTATGACGTATTAAAAAAAAAACTACTTACTAGATTTCGTTCAAACCAATTTTCGTTGGCAGCATATATTTTTTTTAGTTTTATCACTCTCTTATTTTAGACGTTACAGGGGGGGGGACACATTTTTCTTACTTTGGAAGTGTCTCTCGCGCAAACTATTCAGTTTAGAAAAAATATATATTAGAAACCTCAACATCATTTTTCCATCCATAGATACACACGTTTAAGTTTCATGAAAAAATTTTTTTTCGAGTTTTATTGTTTTTTTTTTCTGTTTTGATGATGACATACGGACGGACAGACATACAGGCATGAAGAATCTATAAGGGTTTCGTTTTCTGACATTTGGCTACGGAACCCTAAAAAGTAGTATAAACGTCGTAAGCAATGCTTTGAGTTATAAAGAAAATCGCATGAAATCTCGAAAATTCGCGTTTTCTCAAACATAAAGTTAATCCACATCGATTATTCATCCCCGAAAACTGCCAAATACCAATTTTCACCGAAATCGTTAGAACCGTTTCCGAGATCACAAATATATTTTTATGTATAAAAAATTGCTCATTCAAAGTTATTAGATAGAAAGTATTTAGTACTCTATCTTAAGTTATGGCGCTGACATAACCTGTGACAATGATACATTGATGCAATATAAACGCATGTGCGATGAGATTTATTACGGGATTTTATACTATTTTATTACGGGATTTTATTACTGCCTTGTTGGTCTAGTGGTTAGCGTATGCGGCTGCTGATCAAAAGGTCTCGGGTTCGATTCCCGGGTCGGACGAAATATGTGTGTGATACACAAATATTTATTTCGGAGTCTGTTTTCTATTTATAATATGTACGTATTTAAAAAAAAAAGAATGTTTATTTATTTATATCAGTTGTTTAGTACCCATGATTAAAGCTCTGCTTATTTTGGGACTAGATGACGTTGTTTGTAAGATGTCCGAAATATTTATTATTATTTATTATTTATACTGTCTTTATTTTCTAGGATATTGGAAACATAAATAAAAGAGATTGTGTAAAAAGAGAATAAAATTCGTAACAATATAATAGTAAATATTGTGTTTTAATCTTATTGCAATTATTATCATATTAGCTTTTTATTGTTAAGGGGTTTTTTAAATGAAACTGTTAGGCTCTTAAAAATCCTAGTGTATACTTTCAAAACCAATTATTTTCTTAAATTAAGACTCTACACTTTATATTATCCTTAGAGGCAATCAATTCACAAATTTCTAAAAATTTCTAACAGAACGAATGGCAAATAAACCAAAAAGCTATAAAAAGATAACCAATGTAGATTCAAACATATGACTTACGTAATGAAAACAAAATAACTTTTTAATAAAATCGAGCTATCATTAATCGAATATCAAGCAAAATGAAAATATCTGTTTTAGATGTAAAAAAATCGATTTAGCTTTTCATAACACAAAAGCTTTCTGTTGTTTCATAAAAAGCTTAGGAATAGAGCACATAGAGCAAATAATTTGCGGCGTATGGTAGTCAGGAGTTAAATTATCAAGTCGTGTTATTGAGTAACCTTAGAGAAAACTGATGTTTAGCAATTCTTTAGTTGCTTTTTAAAGACTATGAAAGCTTGTATGACGTCTAAGTCCATGTATTAATTCTGGTAGCCCTGGTGAGAGAAATGGTATCTAAGTTATTGATATTACTTATTTTATTATGTAATGTAAGGTTTAGATACCGATAGGAACCATTGAAGACTACTATCTAGGCAAATGGGATCCAATTAACGGTAAAGCAAGGGTTGTTAGTTTTGTGGAAGAATTGTCATATTCTTTCCGGTTTGTATTAATAACATTACAGTGTTACAGACAAAAATGTATAATGGCTTATGATTTGCTGCAAACATTTCGTCCAATCTTGAAAATCCGTAATACTTTAGAACATAATCAGGGGCTGAGCCTGATTCATTTTTAACGGCTCTGTCCATTGTGTTCAATGGAGTTGATCCGGTGAGGTTTCTATTGAACTTTGTAGACTGTATCAGATCTGGGAACAAAGGAAAGCAATATTTGACTTGAAAATTTGATACTTTTTTATAAAATAGCCAGTCAAAGTCTTTCTCATTTCTGTATTAAATTGTTGTGATTATAAAGGATAAAATTTCGTATTTCGATCTGTAAAATACAGGTTCTTTATAAAAATTATTATAGAAAACAGCCTCGTTAATGTTCCGGTATTACTATAAAGTCCGGTGACTTCGGTGTATCTGTCTGTGTGTGGTGTATTTATGTATTAGAATGTATTAAAATCAATATCGACGAATATTATTAAACAGCAATAAACGTATTAAATATCCATATTCATACACACTCTTAGATTTCTAGTTAGTATAGCCATTAGATAATCGACGTAGCAGTATCGTTCATTGATTTTACTAATTATATTTAATTAGCTATATTAATATTTAACATTTCATTAAACTAGAAATGTTGTCAGTTGATGATTTTTATGTTGAAAACATTTTAAAAGGGATTATTCCCGGTTTAAAACTTTGAAGAGAGAAAATAAGGGCCAAAAAAGGTAAACTGTTGAATGAAAGATCGTTGTTTAGTTTTAAAGTAAAAGTTAGAAACAATGTGTAGGTAAAAAATAAGTTGCTGACAATAAATAAATATTTCGGACATCTAACACGCAACGCCATCTAGTCCCAAACTAAGCAGATCTTGTATTACTTGTTTCGCAAACGCTACCACTGTGCCACCGAAGTAAACAAATAGTTAGCATATTATAACCCATCCCTGTATTTGAATAAAATATTGTTTTCTATGAAATTGCAACCGCAGTTGTTAGATATGAAGACAAATATTAAAGCTAGACTTAATAAATGTAGGTGCTGGAGCAACCCTTAATTGTTTTATAAGAAATAAATTACAACTCACCAAACTCGTAATAACGATAAAAAAACAAGTCTTTTCATTAATCGCGGAGTACTGAGGAAACAAATCTAAGAAAAAAGAACCGAATTAAGAATATTCTTTTGAAGTCGGTAAAGAAACAGAAAACAAACCAGTTCCCCTCCCAACGGTTTAATTTAAGCCCAAACGTTCTAATTAGAAAGAATAGATTAAAATACGAAACGGTGCTTACTGAAGGTACAGTGACAGGGATTGCAAAGGGCATGCTTCGATGGTTTCGCTACATAAAGAGGATGGATGATAGAAGACTCATGAAAGGCATTTGTAAATGAATGTGTATGGAAGTAATAAATAAATAAAATAAAATAAAAAACATTTATTCAGATAAACAACTTATAGCTAGTACATACAAACTTTATTTTACAATTATAATTGTTATGAATAATTATCTGAATGGGCTACCATCTCAGTTTATTGTTGAGTGTCATCAGATACGATGTCACTCAGCACTGGTTTTCAGATGGCACCTCAACGACGTCACGTACCCTTAACTTAGGTTATACAAGTAACAACATGAAAATGAAAAGGACTAGAAGTGTCGACTCCTCGCGACAGCTCATACAATTTATCAAATAATATACATTAACAATGATACCAAAAGAGCAGCAATACACCACAAACGCAATACCCACAGACTCGTATGATACCGTTATTGTATAGTCAATACTCAATAGTGCCTACGTCGACTTTTGAGTGTTGATTAAGTGCAGTCTGTATCTATGTCTGAATGTGTGTACCGTAAGTGAAGTGTCCTGAAGTGTCGGAAGAATTCGTCCACGGCAAATATTTACAGACCAAATTGCTGATGTTCTGAATAAGAGCCGTGTGAAAATCACAGGAATCGATGAGCATGCCTGTAGCAATTGATGAATGTGGACGAAGTAAAATACGGATTTATGGACTGTAGTAATTAGAAATCAATTCTCTGAAGTCTAATGTGACCCCTAAAATACTTGAGACGAAATAAAACTTAGTGATTTGTTTAAACCCTTTGTATAATGTTAGGTTTAAGCAAACAAATAAATGCAATAAACATTTTTCAAGTTAGTCTAGAAGTTCTGAGTGTTTGAACGAAAGGATTAATATATTGAGATACAGATAAGATTCAGAGTAAACTGCTCAAGAACTCTTGACAGTCTTTGAAGTTGTTTTATATTTACACAATATGTATTGTAGTGTTTGATGTGAAAGAAAGTATTGACACTAACATCGTCAAAATTTCAATAAAGATTAGCTCTCAAATATTAAATATATCTCTCAGACCTTTAAGTTGTTCAGTATTTTGAAAATAAAATATATAAACAACGAAACATTCGCTTCAGATAAAATAAAACCGTCTCAGAATCGGATTCGATTCCTTCAAGAGTATCAACAACAATAATAACACAGTTATCAAAATTATAATAATCTTTTTTTACGTCCAGGTTAGGACACATACAGTTTTCACATCTGCTGTAAAGTTGTACTGTCCATTTTTAGAAGTACCACTTATCGTTAGCAATCCATTTCAAGTTGAACATAAAAATATTGCACAGAGACTTAGAGTAAAGCTGTACCCATACCCTTTTTTTTGTCGTGCGGAAATCCCCACGTATACCACCAGTTGACTATGTCGGACTCGAACCGACTAAAACCGCAAGCCGTCTCGGGTACTATGAGTCGAGGAACCAGGTATACCCTCGAAAGGAAGTCCCTGGAACCCCGACGCACCTCGGGCCATCTGTGGCTTGCAGACGGCTCCCTACCTGTACCCATACCTTGAAGTATATAATTTAGATATTGAACCTTACTTATTCAAGGATCTTGTATGTGTTATTCTTGTTCCAGTATAAATTTTTAAGCATTAAACTAACGAGTCCTTTCTTTGATTTTTTTATCTACAAGGTGGAAATGAATTGAAATATTTTATATGATATTGGGAAAAAATCGTGTTGGACGTCCAGGGTTTTTCCTTCGAGGGTGTAACAGGTATCCCGATTTCTAGTACCCGAGGCGGCGTGTCGTTTTTGATCGGTTCGTGTCCGACATAGTCACCACCAAAGATTTTTTATTAGTGCCTGCCAAGTTGATTCTACTCTGCCCCATGGAAAGCATGAGTAGACTCCCTGAGTAGTGGTCAATATGCGAAAATATATAATGTAGCCTATTGAGATGCATATGCATCATTGTGCCTCCGGTCTCAATGCATCAAGGTGAGTAAGAACTCACCAACAAAACATGGCGGCACAATTGTCGTTGCAGTGCTGTCCTGCATAGCTTGCTTCCCTAGTCTGCTCCTAAAACTAGCACGGGATGAATAGGGTTAGTGAACTATGATTACTTTTTCTGCTTGAGACCTCCCAAACATACAGAAGATTGACTCTCTAACGAAAATGTGTTTATAACGAGACGTCAATGTTTGTTTGTTTATAACCTGAACCAAACGTGAACGTGATGATTCAATTAGATAGACGGAATTTCCAGGATAGGAGCGAAACAACAAATTTGCAGAAAAATATGCATGACGTCATTTTATTGATAAACCAGTTTTACTTTTCAAATTAGGAACATTTACAATTTCTAACTAGTTTTAATGTTGGTCAGTGTTGGTCCCATCCAAGCTCTTTCCCAACAAGTTAAGAACCTGGATTTATTAGTTTACGATGTAATGTAATGTTATATGATATTGGTTTAAATTTATCCTTTGAAACTTGTCTTACAAACTTTTCTAATAGGTTTGAAATCCAAAATAGTAACTAGCCTTACAGTACGGCTCAGACCATGTGAGAGTCGATTATCGCGATAAAAATAGCATACTATTATGCATTTTTTCAAGAATAAAAAATTTCCATGACTAATTTCATTACAATTAAAGTTGTTTAGCCGTGACAAGACAGACATACAAACAGACAGACACAGACAGACTATATAATATTAGCATAAGTATATAGAGCTAAATGCGAGAAGTCAAGGATCGAAACAAGTAGCGTGTTATTAAAGAGGCCTATCTCCAGCAGTGGACTGTGATAGGTTGATGATAATGATGATGATATTGAATGACATGATTAGAGTATTCCGATTTTTTACAGTATCATTACTTACTTACTTTTAGGTTAAGCTAAAAGTAAGTAAGTAACAATACTGTGATTGTATTTGATGATGTGATTTGAATGGTAAATTTTAATGATCTATTTTCACATTTAAACTCATAGGTGATCAATTTTCAGGTAGCCCAGATGCTTAGTTTTAAGTCTGACGGCTACCACCCGCCTTTGTTCTATCTCAGTAGTCCTCCTGATTGTTATCTCATTAGTAGTATACTTTAGGTATGAACGTGTTAATTTAAGAAGATGCAAGCTTAAGCTTGCTCTCTTAAACACTGTTACCGTAACAAAGTTCCTTTTCCTGCGCTCACAGCTTACTTCTAAACGGAAAGTCCTTTTTAGGGTTCCGTAGCCAAATGGCAAAAAACGGAGCCCTTATAGATTCGTCAAGTCTGTCTGCCTGTCTGTCTGTCCGTCCGTATGTCACAGCCAATTATTTCCGAAACTATAAGAGCTATACTGTTGAAATTTTGTCAGTCGATGTATTCTGTGAACCGCATTAAGATTTTTACATAAAAATAGAAAAAAAACAATACATTTTGGGGGTCCCCATACTCCATGTATGGGGACCCCCAAAATGTATTGTCTATACAACGAACTACAAGAACTTTTATATGATGTTACTTGATGATACGGAACCCTTCATGGGCGAGTCCGACTCGCACTTGGCCGCTTTTTAATAATATTTTTAGTTTAGTTTATTGAGAATTTAAACATTTGAATATTAGAATTATCACTACCGTCACAATTGCAATCGCACGAACTAGGACTTAAATTAAGCTTCAACTATGAGGGGACACATCGGTGACACGTTGGAAATGAGCTATAGTGCAGCGTCATGCTTCTGTTGCGATGATTGACATCTCTATTAATGTCAAACATTTTGGTTATGTATAATGTTAGACATATTCGATATAGATATAAATTTCTGTTTTATAAGTCTTGGATGGAGACACATATATTAATATATGTCACACATACATTTTTATCAGTAAATTTTATCTGTTAAATAATGTTGAACTGTAGATAACTCACCGCAGGGTTGCGGAAGTTCAATGCCAGTTGCTCCGTGGAAAAACTGATAATGTGGTTGAATTGGTCCAAGTAATAGCCGAGGTCAAACAACGTTAGATTAATAAAAGCTAGAAATTTGATGAATCTACGCAAACTCAATAACTAATAAATAACATCGACAAGAATATCACAATAACAAATATTTTCGAAAAAATCTAACATTTTCAGCTTGATTATCCCTCTATAAATATTTAACATTGCTGAGAAGCAAAATATAGGAGAGCGGTTCAAGTATAATCCAAGGATGTTCGTCATACGCCGAACATGGCAGTAATTTGACTTAACACGGAGAATAAACATGGAAACTTTTCCTTACAAAAGATTTATCTCTGCATCTATGTAGCGGAGTCTCGTTGGAAGTGAACATACTGAAATTAGATGTTATATATAGGGATGTATTATGAACCAATATTATAAAGAAATAAAGTGTGTGGCCAGGTGGAGTGATGATTTGCGCAAGACGGCTGGCAATTGGCGTGCAATTGGAGAGGCCTATGTCCAGCAGTGGACAGCGATAGGCTGATGATGATGATGAAAGTGTGTGTGTTTGTAGGCCTTATGCTGAATTATTCGATTGTCTGCATGGTGATAACTGGGCATCAGACATCATCAGGTAGAGACACTTTTACAGCCTCATAAAACTGTGCATCTACTAATCCAATTTTGATACCATACCCATACGGCCGTACCATACTGCTCTCAAAGCGATTCAGGCTATTTTTGACGCCCTATAACATCGTTTTGATTATACCTAGAAGATTGAATTTTTAGTAACCAAGCAAGCTAGTAAATAAACACATTATATTTCAAATTTCATTCAATCTGAACCAGTAGTTTATGAATTATAACTGAAAAAGTTTCGTAATTTTGTCACTCACTCACTGACCGATTTATCAAAATGCTAGGACACTTCTAGCAGACATAACAAGCTTCAAATTTGGAATACAATACTTACCCATAGAAAGCTAGATTATTTGTGCGTGTCGAAACAAAAAGTACCAAATAACAATTTGAAGTCAAAAAAAACCTCCAAATCACAAAACAATACAACTTTAGCTTTGACGTTTTATATTTGTCATTAAAATGTATAATTTTAACAAAAAGGAACCGACTTCAATGAAAAACTATTCCGAGTACCCAAATCGCGAAAATTGTGCCTATGATATTTGAGGAGTTCCCTCGATTTCCTTGGGATCCCATCATCAGATCTCGATATGGTGACAATGACACGGCAAAAAGATTTTTTGAAATCGGTTCATAAACGACGAAATTATCGCTGAACATACTTATAAAAAAAAAAAAAGATTCCGACGAATTGAGAACCTCCTCCTTTTTTTTGAAGTAGGTTAATAAAAGTACAGTTGAATTTAATATCAAGAAAGTATTTTTTGACTTTTTCTGGCAGATAACTGATGACGTAAAGATAAACTTAGGCTATTTTTAAGAGTAGCTCAGGTAGCCTATAAATATTTATAGTTTTCTTTTAATTTTTCGGGCGTGCCTTAGATAAAACAGATAACATCGACGACGACGAGACTATAAGAGACGAGCATGGTTGAAAAAATACAGGTACAAAATTGTGAAGGTCAGCTTGTACGAAATAGTTTTCTAGCTAATCTACAAAGACTACCATTATACTTGAAAAAAGGTGCCTTATCTTGAAATAACAATCATTCAAAAACAATATTATGTTATAACACAACAACCACAATCCCAACTTCGCGATGGAACAACGGAACAAACGAGGGAGGAACAAAAAGCATTTTCCGTGTCATTGTTCCGCGAGCTTGTGGCATACAAGTGGATAATTATGCAGCTGAAGGGTTGAATAAATATGGGCTGTTGGGATAAAATATTACATTGTCATTTGGAACAGGCGAAATTACGGGTTTTATAACGTTTCTATAACTCAGAGGTATTAAATTAAATGTATTATGATGCTGAATCTTCGTTAATATGGTATTTTTTCTCAACACTTTTTTTAGCAGGTAGTAAGTTTTTTTATATTTTTTTTATATTCAAGGCTACCAAAATGACTACTCTACCTTATGGAAAGCGTGAGTAGAATCCAGGATGAGATAAAATGTATAATATCATCATAGATGAAGTCAGAGAAATCGCATCTTTTTTTTTCACGTGTGGAAATCCCCTCGGACCTTCACCCCGCCGGGGTTTTCTATGCGGCGGGGCGGTGTGTCGGACTCGAAGTAACTAAAACCACACGGGGACACACCGTCTTTGCGCTTCTATTTTAGGAGGAGTCCAGGGTGATATCTCCTTCTGGACAGGGGCTCTACCCAGCGCCTACCCGCTTCTAAAGGGAAATCGCATCTATAGTAACCCTTTATAGCCTATATCATGGAGTGTAGTTTGAAAAGCTCTTTCAATTGGACTCAATTTACCCGTAGGAATATGTTCTCTTTTGCTTTGGGCTTCTCGCATCTAGCTCCTGCGAAGCATACTGCAGGAATCCATATTAATTTTATAAATTCGAAAATAACTATCTGTTTGTTACGATTCGACGACACCAATAAAATTTTGCACAGAGATACAATCCGGTCACATTATCTCGAGACCTCGCTGGAATGCGAATCTCCCGCCCCGTTCTCCTTTCACCTCCAGCGCGGCTCGCCACGGCGCGTCAGTACGGTTAGCACTTTCGTTGCCGAAACGCGTCGACTTGTTTTCGTGGTATATTTTTAAACATTTCATTGTTACGTTTGGACTTTTATTGTTATTTTGTTAATGTTGTTAAGTTTTGACATTTTTGTTAAGTTTGGACATTTACAATAAACACTTCTTGTACCCACTTAACCAAGATTTTTTCATTTATTTTTCATCATTTTAATTATATCATTATAATAATACTACCTACATTAAATTAATTAACACAATGTTTGTTTTGTTGGAAATCTTATTGTTTAAAATAATATCCTACTAGAGGATACATGTTTTGCGTACCATATCAGAGCGCCGACGTGAAGTGACGTCATCGACGCCAGGTCTCGAGATAATGTGACCGGGTAGTACTTGATTCAAGAATCAAGTACTACCTCAAGAGGTAGGGCATGAGGTAACTGACGTCCTCCGTCGATAATTTAAGTCTATCCATCTTTTTTTAACGCGATAACCAGCATACTCTCAAGCGAAACCACAGGCTAAAACTTATTATCATCATCATCTTCAGCCTATCGCAATCCACTGCTGGACGTAGGCATCTCCCATTGCGCACCACTCTGATCGATTTTGGGCTTCTAAAACTTATAACAAACACCAATTTTATCAGATATTTCATATGTAACATTTCAATCATTTTCTTCTTTGTGTTGGTGTATGTCACCTTTCTTGATTCAATGAAGAGACTTGAATGTTAAATAACGTATCAGACTTTATTCACACCTGTTCAGCTTGTATGGAACACAATTGATGTTCTCAGAATAATAAGTGGGAATATTGATTCCATTTAAAATCTGTATTCTTGTCATAAATGTTTAATGTTTCATGTGTGTGGTACGAAATAATTTCAAGTAGGTATCTATTTAAAGAACAGAAGTGACTTGGCTTGCTGTATTTCTTACTATATTTTGTTCACAGCTCCGCCCGTGTATTAATAATATATATGACGTAATTATGTACCATAAATTACATTACTGTTACTAATGATTTATTGTAATCATAGCTCAATGTTTTAGTTTTGTTTGTTTTAGTCGATTCTGTAATCTATATTAAATGATGTTGAATGTATTTAAATAAAAGCGGATAAATTTCCGAATAGGGTAGTCTTATGTCGCGCCACCAGTAATGGCGGTTTTTCAATAAATCGACGGCTACCGCACGGTGCACATGTGCTAACCTATTGGCTCTTAATTCGTTTCAATCTTGTTAATCGTTTATGATTTTGCGTTAATATGTAAGATGTTTAAATAATACGACATTTAACAACACAAGTGTATACTTATTTTGAAATTCTTGACGTTGCACCGCCTACTATGAATAGCCACAACTAAGACCGCAGTGAGGCCTCCCCTGACGCTCCGACATATATATATTTGAGCATTTATATACGGGCGGAGCAGCATATATATGTCTACCAAAGTGACTCTACTCTGCCTGATGGAAAGCATGAGTAGAATTGAGGAGTAGGGGTCATTGTCCTTATTGGGGAGCAGACAATACAGCATGGTGACCCACAACTAGTGAGCTGCATCATTAGGTCTTTGGCCTTACACTCACTGTGGTACAGCGTCGGTCGCAGCGGTCATTCATGTTGAAATCAGCGTGGCTCTACTATCTTGATCGAACCGATTATGCATAGGTTATCGTCCTTTTCTAAGGTCATCCAAGTCAGTGCAGCTGTTTAGCCGTGAGAGCGTAACAGACAGACACAGTAACTTTCAAATTTATAATGTTAGTATGGATATAGAAAAACACCATGTCATATTTATACACGCTTTATTATTTTGTTACAGGAATATCTCATATATACCATTAGAATGCCATAAAAAATAGTACTTATAAAAAACTAAACAAACACGCTTGTTTTCTATACTAGTTTAAAGACTATTTTGTTTTTCAAATTAGTGTATTGTCATCGGTCCTCGATAAATCTACAAAGTTTGGACGAAATCTGGCCGTTTAAAGTGGGTCAAAATCGCACCCAAAGGAGTCAGTAACAAACATACAAACAAACATAAAGATGAAACTAATAAAAAGCATGTAATAAAAATACCGCAGAACTTTGAGTTTACGTAAGTAATTTTATCTATTCTACGATTTGATTGTTTTCGAACCCCTATTCTTATTAACAATGTAAATGCGAAAGTCTGTCTGTCTATTGCGCTAAAGTCTCAAGCCAAAACCACTAATCAATTGAAATAAAATTTTGTTCACAGATAATCTAGAACGTGAGAAATATGCCGCTAATTACAAAAAATCTTGTTAACCAAACCATGAAAAACCTATTTAAACATGAAGTCAAAACAAAACGACAAGTTACGTAACTAGAAAACTTCTAGTTTCCGGTAAATCGCGGCAACTTTCCTTTGTTCTAAATTCAAGCGAGCATCTTCCGGTGTCGCACAGGTGTGGTACTCAATATCCGGTAAGAGTGTGAGGTAGCAAATGTGTGAGGTTGGAATGAAGTTTGAGTTTTACTTTTCTTGAGTTTACGTGAATACATGTATAAGAGGTTTTGTTACAAAACTATGGTAAAAGGAATCGAAATGTATTTAAGGCTTACAACTTATACTCTCGGTTGTCGGTACTTTGTGGTAATTGTTAAAATACATTCTTGAAATTAAGCGTTCTTGAATATAAGCCCACTTTTACTTTTGTTGCGTAGTGGTATAGTATTATGTATGAATGAAACACTATTGAAATCGATCAGAATAAATTTGTTCATTGAATCTAATTTAAGCCTTTAAATGACAATTCCCGCATTGGTCATATAAATCCTGTGTCGTGGGGGACTTTGCAAACACACTTGAAACGGATACAAAGAATACCCAGACTCAGAACAACAATTTGTGAATCACACAAAGTGTTGTACCACGTGGGATTTGAAGCCTCAACACTTGACTTGGAAACGAATGCTGTTATTATTAGGTTGGTCTGCCAAGCGAAGGTATTAAAGCCCCTGACGGCCGCCCGCCGGCTCCGCTGCATATAATTGATTTCAGGTTTTTCAAGAACTCTATTATTTACTGTATTTTTTTTTCAATAAGATAAACTAATAAGACTGCCTTTTAATTCTTCATTCGTATTTTAATGAGTTAATTAGGTTCTTTTCTTGCTAAATGTGCAATTTGTACCTCATTGTAGCAGTTGTAGTAACTTAATGTCAAGTAGTTTGCCTGTTAGTATAATATGTCAACACCTATGAAGAACTGGTATCCCCATTCACTAGGCAAAAAGTGTTCTGCGAGGACTTGGTATCACTTCCACTAGCTCATAAGTGCTTCGTCTAGGATAAGTATAGCGAACTTATATCTTCAGACTTGTTCCGTCGTTGAGGTCAACAATTATGGCGAACTAATGGGTGGATAGCGAATCACAGTTACAGATTACTCTTTTGCAGCCATATTTATTAATTAATTACTGGTTAATTAATCTAACCTTACTTACTAAGGTATGAACATGGTATATATATATTTTGTTCTTACAAATACAAAAAATATTCTAAAACTATCGCTACAATGCTTGTAATCGCGACTTCGTCTCAACAAGATAAAGAGTGTCCGAGTGCTACGTGATCGATATCTGAAATATGCTGCGATAGCTGGACATGCTTATCTATTGTATAAATTCTATCAATTACTTTAAACAATATATATGACGCAGGAATAATAACCATAGTTCTCTAACAATAAAAGTGCAGTAAAGCATCTGCATTCAATATTACGATTATTATATTTTAATCTACTTTAACTACTCTTTATATAAAATCAAACAGCATTTCTATGTCTCAACATAAAACATATACCGCATATACATGTAATCCACATTCACCAAAATTGCTATAAATTTATTACCGCGATCATGTCTTGATATGCTTAAAATATTCTGTCAAGCCACCCGTCTAACGGAGCAGATGAATTATAAGCCGGTGTAACGTTTAACTCCGAGTACATCCTCCAATCATCTGAAAAGATTGATAGGTGGATCTTTATAATGCGGTGGGACGGGACCGGAACGTCTTCGGGTTTTTAGGGTTCCGTAGCCAAATGGCAAAAAACGGAACCCTTATAGATTCGTCAAGTCTGTCTGTCTGTCTGTCCGTCCGTATGTCACAGCCAATTATTTCCGAAACTATAAGAGCTATACTGTTGAAATTTGGTCAGTCGATGTATTCTGTGAACCGCATTAAGATTTTTACATAAAAAAAGAAAAAAAACAATACATTTTGGGGGTCTCCATACTTGGAACTGAAACTCAAAAATTTTTTTTTCATCAAACCTAAACGTGTGGGGTATCTATGGATAGGTGTTCAAAAATGATGTTGAGGTTTCTAATATCATTTTTTTCTAAACTGAATAGTTTGCGCGAGAGACACTTCCAAAGTGGAAAAATGTGTGTCCCCCCCCCTCTAACTTCTAAAATAAGAGAGTGATAAAACTAAAAGAAATATATGTTGTACATTAACATGCAAACTACCAACGAAAATTGGTTTGAACGAGATCTAGGGAGTAGTTTTTTTTTTAATCCCTACTTAATATTATAAATGCGAAAGTACCTCTGTCTGTCTGTCTGTTACGCTTTCACGCCTAAACCACTGTACCGATTTTGATGAAATTCGGTATGATGATAGAATTGAACTTGGGAAAGGACATAGACTACTTTTTACTGCAATAATCGAGATACAAAGACCAAAGCTAGGTGATTATAAAAATACATAAATCGAAGATGTCAAAATGTATCACTGTTTACCTCCTGTCAAAACTTCACAGGTTGCTAGGAATAACACTTGCATGGCAACCATAATGATAGTTTGTAAATGACATATAGTAGACCAGAGTAGATAATTTTTGAAAACAAATAAAATTATAGTAGAATGAAACCTATTGGAAAAGGAGGAGAATATTATAAAAATGAAAGGAAAAATAATTTACGGGTGATCTGAGGTCGGGAAGGGGAAGGGGGGGGAGGTTTTCGGGGCGTGAAAAGGCATCTCACTAAGCCGCCATAGTGTGGGCCACCATACATTATTGTCCGCATTCGCAGCAAGTGTGATAGCCCCGACTCTTGGATTCTGCTCATGCTTTCCATCAGGCAGGGTAGAGTCAGATTGGATGGCTAAATATATACAACAAAGGGTAAAAAACGGTTTATCTCGATTTCCGGCAAAACTACAAGGAAAAAAGTTAAATGGCAAAGTTGTAGGTAATTAAAAGATCTACAACTTTTTAGGGTTCCGAAGTTTATGACTTCGAACCCTTATAGATATGTCATGTCCGTCTGTCCTTCCGTCCGTCCGTCCGTCCTCGACTTATCGTCCAAACAGTAAGTGCTAGAAAGATGAAACTTTGCATGAATATGTATTGTAATTACGTCGACAAAGTGCTACAATAAAATTATGAAATATATTTTTATTTAGGGTACCTCCCCTACACGTAAAGTGGGGATTTTTTTTTCTCATGGCTACCCCATCATGTAGGGTATCATTATATAGGTTTTTTTAAAAACATTAAGGGATTGTTAAGACGATTTTTTGATTTAGGTATCCGTTTGAGAGAAATTCCACTTTAAAGGCCACTTTTTTGTAAAAACAGGCCGTCCCGCCCGCCGAAAAATTTGTGATAGTGGTCCATATAATGAACTTTAAATGAAAACTATAACAAATTAGATGACTTTGTCAGTTCAGGAGTTATAGAGGCTTAACTTTTACAATGCGCTTACTTGGAAAAGTCATACAAAATCAACGCAATAATACGTAAACATAACAATTATCCATTGGATACGATTTCTAATCCACGTACCATTATGGGTGACTGAGGAACCCTTTCCTATGCGTGGCCTGACACGCACTTGGCCGATTTTTTAAGTAGCGTTTATTGACTGCCTTGTCGGTTATAATATGACAGCTCAGGTTTTGGTTTAAATTTCCTAGTCTGGCTTAAAGTATTGATTAGGTTTTCTTACAAGAAATTCTTATTAACAGTCCGGTGTATTAGAATTTGGAAGTGTTGCACGCCTGTGCCTCTTAAAGATCACTAAGCTGTTGGTCCTGGTTGTTATGAATACCTATAACTCACCGAGGGAGGAAAGGGACCGATTACTAGCGAGGGAGCAGTTTGTGACCCGAAGGCGCAGCCTAGGGCCACAATACTCCCGAGGTAGGAATGGGACTTTCACCCGAGTGCTACACAGTGCTTTATACTACACCTGTGAGGAACATTTCAAGTATTTTTAAAATAAAATCAAAACGTAAGACACCATGTAAGACACAATTTAGCTTAGAATTTGACCAGTATTTCGCGCTTCTTTTGTTTTTTTTTATTCTTTACAAAAGGATGTCAGTGGCACGGGGATTCCATATTTAAATTATATGAAAACTCCTTGGGCAGGCGCGCGCACTAGGAAAGATAACACATGAGAAATGAAAATTCATACAACTTTCTTAGAAATGGATCTAAAACACGTTAGAAATGGATTTTCATACATTTTTTCCTCCCGCTTATTCAGGTCAAGGAAAAGACTAACGTTCTCTTTTCATTTTCAGGGAATATTGACTACTGTTCCGATCAGGTGTAGTATAAAAACTATTGTCAAATTATCTACATTTTTTACACAAAGGAAGTTAAATCTACATAGTAGATAGGCACAAATCAGGGTTACTGTAAAACCTCTATTTGTACATCATTGTGTGGGTGTGTGTGGGTTCAGACCCTCATAGTTCTACCGACATTAACTTATTTAAAATACAGTACATATATAGTTAGTAATAATTATAAGGGACCTAAAGATAAGAGTGACCCACATTATTACGCTCTTATCTATATTTAATTATAAATAGGCTTAACTACAAAGACTGTATGGAATTACAGAGAACTAGCTTTTATCGATGGCTCTGTTTGCATGTATTTCGGTTTTCAAGGTAAAGACTAGCTTTTATGCCTGCCTCGTTGGTCTAGTGGTTAGTGTATGCGACTGCTGATCGAGAGGTCTCGGGTTCGATTCCCGGGTCGGACAAAATGTTTGCGTGATCCGCAAAGATTTTTTTCGGAGTTTGGGTGTTTTCTATGTATATTATGTATGTATTTACAAAAAAAAGTATGTTTATGTATTTATATCAGTTGTCTAGTTACCCATAATACAAGCTCGGCTTAGTTTAGGAAGTAGATGGCGTTGTGTGTAAAATGTCCGAAACATTTATTTATTTATATCCTTCCTCAAGACTCAAAGTATTTCTATGACAAATATCATTGAAATCAATACAGGGATTTAGGCGTGAAAGCGTAATAGACAGTTACTTTAGTATTTAAAATGTTGATATGGCTTGGCCTATTACCATAGTAGAAACAGTAGATTATCTAATGCTGTCTAGTGAGTTATGATGGATAGATGTCGTTCGTTGGTTAAACGCGTGGATTGGATTGTGTGCCGTGCAGTGGAATAAAAATATGGAGTGCTACCCCTACGCGTCCTTCTTTTGTCTGTGAAGAAATCCCCCCGGATAGCACCAGCTGGTCGGACGCGAACCAATGAAAAACCGCATGCAGTCTCAGGCAACAGTAGCCGGGCAACCAAGTGTACCATAGAAAGGAAATTCCTGGAACACCGACGTATCATCTACCTACGGCTTGCAGATGACCCTTTTCGGAATGGAAACCACAATTTCCTCTTTCAGTCCCAGAAGTGCGCGCGTTCACTAGCACATCGCGCTGCCATCCCGGACTGCTTCTTTGGATGACTGATGGTCTACTGTCACCACGCTCTGAGTCCAGGTGTGGGTATTATGGATTATTAATTGGTTTGATTATTGATTGTAAAGTGTCGTTCTTCTCCAGTACAATACAAATGTCCTTAATACTATATGAAATAACGAAATGATTTCTGCTTTTCGTACCCCGCTACACAATTTATTCTAATTCAAAATCGTATTTTCTACGAATCGTTCGGTTTAGCCGTAGTATTTGTGGAGGCATAAGAAAATGTTCATTATATTTGAACACTCCTTTTCTGTTTTACACAACGTTATGATTAGGGCTAGCAGATGAGAAAGTTGTTTTCTGCATAGTACTCAAAATGAAATCTATAATTAATATTATTTTTACGGGAATTAACGCGATCACTTATTTAGGGTATTACTTACCTCTGATTTGCCTGACGTTTCGACTAGGATGCACCGGCCGTGGTCAGAGGCTGACTACAATCCTGGTGATTCCCCTGAGTTTGTTTCGTCCTTTCTTCTCAGGGCTAGTCCAGTTAGGAAAGGCCGAACTCATCTGCTAATAAAAAAAAAAGTTTAACTTGCAAAAGTGTTCATGTAACCTAATTGCAGAATAAATGATTTGATTTGATTTCATTTCAAATCTATATCAATACAAATAAATAAACTTTGAGTATCTGTTTGTAATATTAAAATAACCGCTTTTTACTAAATGTATTTTATGTATAATGTATACACGGTACATATGCCAAAAAATGCCAATTTTTTTTAAATTTTTGTCTGTCTGTCTGTTTGTTCCGGGTAATCTCTGGAACGGCTGGACTTTCACTGGCAGATAGCTGATGATATAAGGAGTAACGTAGGCTACATTTTAGACTAGCTTCGTCCGGCGGCGTTGCTTGCGGTTACAACAACAAACGCGGGTAACACAACGGGGCTCAGCTAGTATTAAAATAAAATTATAGTGTCTCTTTGTAATATCAAAGAACAGTTTTTTACTAAATGCATATAAAAGTACATATACAAAAAATAAACGGATTGTAATTTTTTAGTCTGTATGTCCGTGTGTTTGTTCCGACTAATCTTTGAAACGGCAAGGCCGATTTTGAATGGACTCTCACTGGCAGTAACTGACGACATAAAGAATAACTTAAGGCATTTTTTTAGAAAAGCTTTGCTACGGGGCTCTACTTGCGATTTACATAAATTATATTAAATAAATAATAATAATAAATATTGCAGACATTTTACACACAACATATCTAGTCCCAAGCTAAAGCAAGCCAGAGATTGTATTGTGGGTACTAGACAACTGATATAAATACATAAACATACTTTTTTTTGTAAATAGATTATACATTATACAGAGAAAAAAACACCCAAACTCCGAGACAAATATTTGCGTATCACACAAACATTTGTTCCGACCCGGGAATCGAATCCGAGACCTCTTGATCAGCAGCCGCATACGCTGACAACTAGACCAACAAGGCAAGTTGATTTGATTTGTTGTAAATCGTGTCGTGAGTATTTGGGTTTATTTGAACCTCCACATTCTATTAAAGTGTATAATAAACAAAAATCAATATGAAAATATACAATATGAATAATAATTCAACCACTACACGCACTTATTTTCTAAAGGAAAGCTATCGAGCGTAATATCAGTCGAGCCATTCCACATTAGGCGTTGTCAAGTGATTTGAATATTATTGATACAAATTTATTGTGTAAAAAGTCTAATCTTTCTATATAGTTGTAATATTAAATAATTTTAACAAAAAGGAACCGACTTCAATGAAAAACTATTTCGAGTACCCAAATCGCGACAATTGTGCCTATGATATTAGAGGAGTTCCCTCGATTTCCTTAGGATCCCATCATTAGATCTCGATATGGTGACGGTGGAACCACCTGTAAGCTACGCCCATTCCAATGCAAAAAGAATTTTTGAAATCGATTCATAAACGACGAAATTATCGCTGAACATACATAAAAAAAAAAGATTCCGATGAATTGAGAACCTCCTCCTTTTTTTGAAGTCGGTTAATTAAATGATTTTTCCTAAACGTATTTAGAAGTATTTAAATAAATGAAAAAATTGTATATCTATTTGTTGCGGATTATCTTTAGAACTGCTGGACCGAATTTGACAGGAGTTTCATTGACAGATAGCTGCTGATATACGGAGTGACTTAGACTACTTTTTTATTCCTTATAGGCAGTTGTAATCGTGAAGAAAGACAGAGTTCTTTTCAAATTTACTATTTTAGTATGAATCTAGACAATAATGAATCTTAACAATAAACAGAACGCGTCATAACAATTCACACACTACACGGTAGTGTATTCAACTGCTTTGCTTGTTTCGTTCAGTTCGGTTTCGGCATCGATTCCGGGGTCAGACCAATGTTTGTATGATCTGCAAATATATATTTTTTGGAGTATTTACAAAAATAAGTATTTATATATGTATTTTTATCAGTTGTCTCGTACCCACACCACAAGCTTAGCTTAGTTTGGGACATAAAAGGTGTACTTACACTCCTTAAAGATATGAAAAGAAATAATAAAAACGTTTAAAAGTCAAAGTGATTTTATAAAATAAAAACTAAACCTGTAAGTTAGAAACTGCAATAATAAAACGTATCTTCTAACGATACCGTAAGGTCACCGGGAGAATTTTTCCTTGGATCGTTACAAGACGGAAATAGCTCGTTATAAAGGTTCGATAAAGCTGTCGTATTTTCGAAGAACCTGGTGGACAATACGTGAAGCAACCGATATCTATCGTACGAGTTTTAACGACAATGGTTTGATTGTTAGTGATTGGAAATTGCCCGATGGTTTAAATATGTTATATTTCTTCTGTACTAATGTGAACTAGTTTAAATGTTTTACTTCAATATTGTTCTTAATTGATATTTTTTTCGTGTCGCCTGGTGATAAGTGGCTACAGTCACAAGTGTGTTGCGTCCTTTTTTTTTTTTTTTTTTTTTTTTTTTTTTTTTTTTTTTTTTTTAACGCGGGGAATGCTTTTCGCACCATACCCTTCTTGGGGAAAATGAAGGATGTGTGTGGGACTCCCGGTTATCCCGGTCTACCCACTAAACCCCGCGGCGGCCTACCTCGGCAGTCGGGAGGATCACCAGGAACGCGTCAGCGGCTTCTGGTGTCCCCCTTGCCGTACCTCAACGTATAAGGTACATCCCGGGGTGACTGAAATCACCCCCGGGGCTGGACGCTGTTGCGCCTCTCTCCTCTCTACACAGTAAGAGGCGAACTTCGGCCCGCCTTAGACGACACCCCCCGGCCGCACCGGGGTGTCAACTGTCTCGGGTCGTTTGCAGCGGTCACATCTCCCCAGGATGTGACCGCAGCGACCCTTAGGCGACGGTCGGGGAGCTAGCGACCTCTGCCGCGTCCCCTTCGCCGCCTCCTTCGAGCGGGATCGGCCCTTTCCCGATCCCGCTCTGCGGACTCCTTCTGGAGCATAACGTTCTCACAGAAGGAGACCGTGGCTTCCCATCCCTCGCCACTCGCCAGCATTGCCGCGATCAATACTGGCGGTGACAGATTTCGTCCGATCTGTTCGACCAGGACTCGGCGCTCGGACTCCCAAGCAGGGCAGTCCTCCAGCGTGTGCTGGGCGGAGTCCAGGTCAAACCCGCAGTGGTGGCATTGTGCTGTAGCCTCTCGTCCTATTCGATTCAGATACTCACCGAAGCAACCGTGCCCGGTGAGTATCTGAGTCAATCGGTAGGTGACACAGTCGGTCCTCTCTACCCACGCTTCGAAGTTCGGCAGAACGGCTCCGACGGCACGTTGGCTAGCACAGCCCTGAATTTCGAGCCGTGCCCGCCAAGTCTCCAGAGCTTGCTTATGCGCGTTCCGCCGTAGCATTCCAGGCTCAGGGTCTGGCGCGGCCTCTTCAACACTCCGACCGACCGAACGAATTTGGTCGTAGACCGTAGCGTCCATGTCGGCCAGAATGTTAAAGGGCAGAGAACGCGCCAAGACCGTCGCTGCCTCATACGAAATTGTGCGGTAGCCCCGCACGATCCGAATGGCCATCAACCGCTGCAGACTTCTGAGTAGGGCCTGACAGCGGGAGGAACCCGCCAGGTCTTTAGACCAGACGGGTGCCCCATAGAGGACCATGGATCGCACGACGCCCATGTAGAGGCAGCGAACTTCTTCCCGCGGTCCCCCGAGATTGGGCAACAGACGTTGCAGTGCACCTGCTACCCCACGCACTCGGGGGACTAATCGCCTGAAATGCTCTTCGAAGCTCCACCGACTGTCCAGGATAAGGCCTAAGTACTTCATGTACTGACCAACCTGGACTACAGCGTCACCCACCTGGAGGCGTGAGCTGGGTGGTTCCTGTCGCCTCCGTAGGCAATGGAACCATATAGCCTCAGTTTTCTGGGGTGCTACCCTCAGTCCCAGCTCACAGATCTTATCCACAACACAAGCCACCCCCTGCTCGGCGAGCCGAAGCACTTCCTGGAAGCTTGACCCTCTGGCCAGTACTAGCGTGTCATCCGCATAGCAGACGACACTTAGGCCAGAGGGCAGACTGGTACGAAGGACCGCATCATATGCGAGGTTCCATAACAATGGGCCCAATACAGAGCCCTGAGGAACCCCGCAACATAACTCCCTTCGATTTTCCCCTCCATTCCGATCGATATACTTCACCGTCCTGTCGCGCAGATAGGCCTCTATAACAGCCCTCAGGTAGGGCGGCACCTCATGATATTCGAGGGCCGCCCTAAGTGTGTTGCGTCCTAGAAACATTTTTGAGGCCACTTAGCATCGATTTTCTTGAGGCTGTGGTATTACTCTGGTCAAGTCAACCCATTAATGCTTAAGCATGCTTCTTTCGTGGCAAAATGTCGTTTATCAAAGACATACAACCGTTTAAACTTCTCATAAGCAGAGATGAATAGCAAACCTGCGTTAAACAGAATGTAAATGTTTGATCTCATTTTATTTTTATTTTATTTTATTTTAAGATTTAGAAAACTTACAGCTAGTTACATCATAGAAATATTTATCCATAATCTACATGAAGGCCAATTAAAAGTTTTCACAGATATGTATAAAGTTAATCTAAATAAACACATTCACAAACAAGGAAGAGACGACAATGAAATGTTCCAAAACATACATAACCAGCACGATATCACGTGGAATCAGTGATCAAAATATTCACTACACAAAATCTTCTTCATTTGCGTAAGACTTGTGTTAAAAAGGTCAATGTCGACTCTCCGGCACACAGCATTGTACGAGTTGCACGCCCTAATCATAAACGAGTTTTGCCTGTAGGTGGTTCGGGAGATAGGGACGTGAAGAAGGTTAAAATTCCGAAAATATGCCAAAGGCACTCGTAGACCTATCCCGTTCACCAACTCGGTCACGTCAGTCGATCCGCCTGCTATGCTAAATAGGAAGGAAAGGTCTGCTATTTTTCTTCGTTCTTGAAGAGGAAGCAAATGGAACTTTTTACAGCGAGTGCGATAATTTGGTAAATATGTTTGGCATTTGTACTGAATATACCTCAAAAATTTGCTCTGTACATTTTCAATTCGAGAAATATAAGTAGCGTAAATAGGGTTCCATACTCATGTAATGTTCTTCCGTGTGGTGACGGATTAAGAATACAAAGTGTCACCGCCCCTATTCATTCCATGGGTGTCGTAAGAGGCGACTAACGGAACAAAATAAGCAGCTAACATCACTGCCAAGAGAAGGAAAACTTGAAACAAACCCTTTACCAACCCGTCTGGCCAGCGTGGTATAGTAGGCCAAAACCTCTTTTCAAAGGAGAGGTCTATGTCCAGCAGTGGACTGTTAAAGGCTGTTGATGATGATTGATGAATGTTCTTCCGCCAACTATTATAAAATTATTGTACTACTAACTTAGTTTATTACATAATGCTAGTTAAGTTTTCATTCCGGTGAAGAACGGCGCCGTAAGCCGAAATACAGGTTTTACCTAGTTTGGCAACGGAGGCTAACTCATGTTCAATTTATAACCTAATCTAGTGTTTAAGTTGAACAAATTTAATCTGTTTTTGTGTAATAAACATTAATTTTAACTATAGTATGCTATTTTTTCCAGATATAACTTACTGTTAAAATGTTGCCGGAGTAAAAAAATACATTTATGGCCGCCAATTGACTTAAAAATTATAATATTATCTGAAAATATCCCATTTTAGTATAAAAATAAGGACGCATATAAAACCTTTGTATAAAATTTTTATCAGGGATACACAAGTGAGGATATAACCTTCTCGTTTTCTCAGCGCGAAAACGGAACTCTAAAAAATAATGTCCTAATGGCTGAATACTTGAACGCTTTACAAAGTCTTCGTTTAATAATCTCGTTCTAAGGCTTCAAGCCGCTTGAAAGAAACACAAATGCATGATATCTAAAGAGTGAGTGAATACGAGTGATGTTGAGTGAGCTTTGAAATATTTTGAAATACAAGTCGTTATTTTCTGATTTTAACTGCCTCGTTGGTCTAGTGGTTAGCGTATGCGACTACTAATCAAGAGGTCTCGCGTTCAAATCCTGGGTCGGGCCAAAAAGTGTTTTTGGGTTTTTCTTAGGAAATTCCTAATAGCAGCCCGGAGTTTGAAAGTTTGGCGGTGATTTACGCCCGTGCCTCGGAGAGCACGTAAAGCTGTCGGTCCCGGTTGTCATGAACATCTATGGCAATCGTTATTGGGAAGTCAGTGCCCTCAAATATACTGACAACTAGTTTAATTTTCGAATTTCAGTTCTCCGTTAGGGTTACGGAGGTCCGATGCCAGTCGCTCCGTGGAAAAACTGAAATTCAGGGAAAACCGGTTAAACTAGTAGCCGGCCCCATATAGACTTGGGAATAAAGGTAAGAGGTTCTGAGTGCTAAACCGATAATTGTAGGAAGATCTCAAAAAATGAAAAGGCGCTGCGATGAGTAAGATCATTTACAGGAAAAGTTCGAAAGGTATTTAACAGAAAAAGTAGGACGAGGAACCTCATTGTTTACTGTTAACATTTATATATTTTATATTTTTAAATGGTTGTACTGATTTAATGTATTTTGCACACATCTAAACATGTGAGCGTCTCGCAAATACGCAGATAAACCCTAATAAGAGGTTTTTGTGAATTGGCCGCACGTTGCTAGTACCTATGTATTGTTTAAGAATGTTAGTAAATAAAATTAAATTTAAAAAATAAACCCTTTTGTTTACTACCTTAATTTATTAAACTTTTTCTAAACTACTCTTTATTTAGAAATACTCTCCTTCACAAGACTTCTAAGCAATGAAAATATCTTGAGAAGAATACGCAAACAATGAATAAAGCTAAATGAACAAAAACTCAAACATAACTCCGCCTGGATGTGATCCAACTATAATTCAGTTAAACCTTTGCTATCAATAATCTTGTTATAAAAGAAAACGTGTCGAATAACAAGGCGCCTAGTATAAATTTATTTCATACTAGCTTTCGCCTGAGGCTCTGCCCGCGTATATCTCGATTATTGCAGTAAGAAGTAGCTGATGTGTTATTCTGATATATAAGATATATTACTATAGAGTTTCATCCAAATCCGTTACAGATATACATCCATACTCACAAACTTTCGCGTTTATAATATTAGTAGGATGGACTCGGTATCGATGGCGAGCACGTTCGACGGTGAAGAGTTAGGTATTTGTCAAACTACCTGAGTCCCGCAGTGTTACCTGCGGTTATTGTTGTGAACCTCGAGTAACGCTGCGAAGCAAAGCTAGTCTTTAAAAAATCGGCCAAGTGCGTGTCAGGCCACGCACAGAAAAGGGTTCCTCAGTCATTTAAAATCCTATTCAATAGATAGTTGTTATGTTTACGTATTAATGCGTTAATATTGTATGACGTTTTTTACAAGTTAAGCCTCTACAATTCCTGAACTAACAAAGTCATCTAATCCCTTATAGTTTTCCTTCAAAGTTCATTACATGGACCACTTTCACGAATTTTTCCAGATTTTTTGAGCCAGCCGTTTAGCTTTTAGAGGGGGGGACGCGCTGTTTTTACAAAAAAGTGTCCTTTAAAGTGGAATATCTCGCGAACAGATACCTAAAACATTTTCTTATAAACCCTTTATTGTTTTTAAAAGACCTATCTTATGTTACCCCACACGATGGGGTAGCCGCGAGAAAAATAAATCATCCCCACTTTACGTGTAGGGAGGTACCCAAAATATAAATATTTTTCATAATTTTATTATAGCACTTTGTCGGCGTAATTACAATACACATTCATGCAAAGTTTCATCTTTCTAGCACTTACCGTTTGGACGGTAAGTCGAGGACGGACGGACGGACAGACGGACATGACGAATCTATAAGGGTTCCGAGTCATGAACTTCGGAACCCTATAAATTAGTGAAAGTTACTCTTTAAGTCATCAGTTAACTGCCAGAGAAATGCCTGTCAAATTCAGACCTACCCAGAGATTAGCCAAAACAAACTGACAGACAGATAGACGGACAATTTTTTTTTTCATATGACTTTCATAAAAAGCTGCTAATTTATTATCACATACAGACACTTCAATTTTATTTATTTGTATAGATAAACTGACACTAGACCCTCCTTTCCTCAGAGTGAACAGTTGCCATAACTTTTTATTGAGGAAACGTCGCCAGCCTTTGTCTCCTGAGAGGTGCATTATATTTGAGTTCTTACGGTTGGTTTGACTTGACTGATAAAGTTATGAAGAAGTTGTGAGCGAATGTAGTTTGTAAAGGAGTTCTATCGATAGTAGTCTATAGAATTATTTACTTGTATAAGTATTGTCTCTTAGTATTATTAAGTATTTACTAGCGGTGGGTCGTTGTCGAATTTTTGACGGGCGAACGCAACCGTTTTGGTCGTCGTCGCAACTGGTTTGAAGTGCCGTCTTATTTACAATTATAAATACCTGTAGTAAGGTCTAGTTTTCAATTACATTTATAGATAACTAGCTTTCACCCGCGGCTCTGCATGCTTTCCGGTGGAGGACTTCTCATTATATGCAGTGACTATGTAATTAAGAAAGATAAAAAGAAAGTCTTCCCGTGACCCCGAGCGGTATAAACCGTTCAAAACATCAGGAAACAGAAGAATCAGAATCGTAACCTTTCAGATAACATTATTGCGTTCAGATAACACGAAAAACTAAAATATAAGTTGATAAAGAAAAAAATCTGGAATTAATTGATGGATAACTGTACTATTGGCCTAGTGGCTTAACGGGTCGCCACGCTAAGTGTTGTAGGTTCAAATCCTACAAGGGAAAACACTTTGTGTGATTCCCAAATTGTTATGCTAAGTATGGATGTTCTTTGTGTCCGTTTCTTATATGTTTGTAAAGTCCACCGTTTCACAAAAAAGTATTCCTAATGCGGGAGTTCTCTTTTTAAAAGAAAGAAAAAAAATTAATCAATTCTATTATTGAGAAGAAATTAGCTGCTAAGAAATAATATTTACATTTTAGAGCTCTACCTACAAATAATAACTAGAATGTTTACTAAATAATATAAAATATACAAGAAATTAAGTTCATCTCCGATTTTGAAAGACAATGTTCGAAAACAGAAAAACATATTTGATGTCTTTTAAGGCATCACTTTTGGTCTTGTTTAGTTAGTAATTGAAATGAAAAAAAAAACTGAGATTTTTTAAAAATAAACAAGATAAAGAGCTCAAGCTTTAACAAAGAATTCGTAGAAGCGAACGCAATTACGGATGTTTGTCAGCCTTTGGTGGTAGTTCGTCGTTGATTTCAAAACAAAATCGTATCCTCAAAATTCATCATGATCAAACGTCTTTCATTGTTCACCATTAGACATAGGCCTTGTCCGTGGGGTGACGGATTAAGAATACAAAGTTTCACCACCCCTATTCATTCCATGGGTGTCGTAAGAGGCGACTAAAGGAACAAAAGAAGCAGCTAACATCACTGCCAAGAGAAGGAAAACTTGAAACGAACCTTTTACCAACCCGCCTGGCCAGCGTGGTATAGTAGGCCAAAACCTCCTTTCAAAGGAGAGGCCTATATCCAGCAGTGGACTCTTAAAGGATGATGATGATGTGACATAGGTGGCCAGACAGGATGGTATAGTGTTGGTTTCGAGTTTCCTTCTCTTAGCAGTGCTGTTGTCCTGCGTATTTTGCTACCGGCTATTACGATACTCATCGGAGGAACAAGGGTTGTGATACTCTGTATTTTTAATCTATCACTACACATATCCTGTGGACAGATTTGACGTCAAAATCATCAAATCAATAGAAAAAATCACAGTGCTAAGTAACTGTTTTCTTTATATGTAAGCCTACCAAAGTGTTTCTATTCTGTCTGATGGAAAGCATAAGTAGAATCACAGAATACATAATAGTACCACAGAATACCTAATAGTACTCATACAGAAGACTCACTCCGAAAAGTAAATTAAAGAAATAGGGACCCTTGGTGTCAAAATATTAAGTTCAATTCAGTTCGCACAGTGCCGAATCACCTACAATTGCGTCTCTTTCTATCGTGTAACTCATATCTGTTCTGACGATGTCTAGTCGACCGGCAATCTTGCCCGGGCAGGCAAACGCCGACTACACCTAAACTGCGGAGTGACACTCCCCTGGTAGAATTCCATCGTTAATACAGACAACATAGCATGATGACCCACACTATGACAGGCTAGCGAGATGCTTCTGCATCGTTAGGCCAGTTCCCTTGTTTTTAAATACGTCAATTGAATCATCAAACGCAGGCAGTTCTAGTGTGTGTTTAACGCAAAAATACGACTCTTCGTCTTTGCTATATATGTGTAGATATAAATAAGTACACCTGACACTTGAGTGGGTAAGACGAGTGTCTCCGATTGATAAAGTCAACATATTTGTTTTGTTCTATTTATATATTGTGCTCTCGAAATTCTCGAGTGGTTTTACCGTTACGATGTTTGATGTTATAGAAGGAAATTACTTTTTCGAGTTGGTAACACACGCTCATGATTTACACAACGTTTAAATTTACTCAAGCGGGTAGCAGCCAGTTATATTAATTGGAAAACGTGCTCACACTCCGCTTGATATTTATATAGGACTGTTGATATTTATAAAAATGTAACGATACATTATGACGGTTACTAGAAAGTGTTATTGATGGTTCAAATAAATAAATATTATCAGAGTGGTGACTCTTCCTGTTTTCAACTCTTACTTGTCACCATATCTAGTTTTTAATAAAGTCTATGATATTATTGAGTGCAATAAATCGAAAGGTTTGTGTAGCTCCTTTAAGGCAGAACACAATTATTCGGTCTTGAACTGCCTATCGAAAATTGGCGGCTTGAAGCCTCCAAAGGTCTGCTTTCAGTGTATTGCTCACACTGTATGTCTGATATCCATAACTGTTTAAGGCTCTGACTGGTTTTGGGATCAAGTGCGGTGTGTCAGATGCGTCCAGTTATATTCTAACTGGCTGACCCGCGCAACTTTGTTGTTTACGCAGCGCACGCAATGTAAGCTCTCAAGAGGAACTTTTTTCCCCGTTTTCGCTACATTTTTCATTGTTACTCTGTCCGTTTTGGTTGTAGAGTAATGATATGGGTATATAACAAATGGCTTTATTTCTTTAGACTTTCTCGATAATTGGGATTTCTAACACTGAAAGTTTTTTTCAATTTGCACCAGTTTTTGTGTTAAGCTCGTTCAAGCAAACAAACTCTTTAGCTTATTAGTATAGATTATTTCATAGCAGTAGACAATTGTCCTTTCTCAATTGTTTTTGCGTTACTGAGTTTTTGGTATCATAACTCACAAAGGAGCTATAATAAATTCTAGCTCAGTCTGCAAAGATATCGGAAAATATGCATTTAATTAAAAAGGATATGACGTTTCAACATGTAGCAACGGAACTACGCGAAATTTCTGTTTAACTTTCATTTTGTTTAATAAAGCAGCACCTGGAGGTATCTGAGGTCCATCATGTCCTTGATTAATTATATTTTACATTATGTGCGTGGCGTGGCTTTCTATGCACATCTTTTCACAGGTTTCTTAATGATAAATAAGCGAATTGAAATCCTTCTTTAAAATTATAGATAGCGTTTAATGTACTTGACCGAATCTTACAAGAGAATGTTCGAGAAGCGTTAACAGTGTTTCCAGTCGGGTCAGTTCAGGAATGGCGGGAGCGTTTATACATAAAATGTGTTTCGCTACACTGTCATAAAGATATTTTACAGTTGAAGTGCTTATAGCTCACTCATCACCAAGGGTAAGGAACTACGTCGCGGTCAGTACCTAGATAGGTGACTGTGTGTGGCATGATATTTTATGAGCGTTTCCATGATTCGGAGGTCACGGTATGCAATCGGTTCCGTATCATAGTCATGTTGGATATCATTACCTTAGTTGGAGGTCTTCAGGGGGCTTAAAACATCAAACGGCAATAATAAGTAGTCGCAACGTGTCTTGCCAGTCCCCAACCCGTACCATCCACCGTGGGGACGTATGACCTTAACTCTCTCCTGAGAGTAGACCCAAGCCCGCCAGTGGGACCATAGCATAATTTATATTTCACCAACGACCCGGTCCAGCTTCGCAAGGAAGACCGAAGTTTTTCAGATTTCCACTAATGAAACATGCGACGCGTATAAGCTAATAGTCTCGGTGTACTTAATTAAGCCGGTAGTTGAAGATTTAAAAAGTTCAATAAAAAATTATCTTCAGAACTCTGATATTGCCTAGTACTTGAGAGGTGTTGAAGTTTAACAAGTCTCTTCATTTAAAGTTCAGCCGTACTTTTTTCATCTTTGATTAGGGTTCCGTAGTTCAAGACTTGGAACCCTTATAGATTCGTCATATCCTTCAATCCATTGTGTGGTATCATTAGATAGATCTTTAAAAATCATTGTGAGGTCGCTAACACCATTCTTCGATGTAGTCACGCGTTTGTAAGTTATTCAACTTTAAAGCGAATATTTTAGTAAAAACAGGGCGTCCCCCCCCCCCTCTAAAAGCAAACAGCTGGCTCAAAAAATCTGAAAAAAATCATGATAGTATTCCATGTACAGAACTTTAAAGGAAAAATATAGGGACTTTGATAACTTTTTTAGTTCAGATATTTAATTTTTTGTAAAATTCACTCACTTGGAACACTTTGTACACTAAAAATCTTCGAACGATTTAAAATCTACCTACGATTATGGGTAGCTACAGAATCCTATTCTATACGTGGCCCAACACGCAGTTGGCCATTGTTTATTAAAATTTAAGCCTGTCAAAATGACTACCCTGCCTGATGTAAAGCATGAGTAGAATCCAAGAGTAGGGGTCAAAATCATCATTGTGATGGAAACAATGCAGCATGGTGACCCAAACTATGGCGACCTATTCATATACTTGTGCATCATTGGGCCTCGCCTCCGGTCTTGCACTCACCAATGAAACATGATGATACGAATGATATCATTTTAGGTTGGTCTTCTATGAGAGGCACAGTGTTATAAGAAACCCTTTTTTGTATCAGGTACTTTTTAGGGTTCCGTAGCCAAATGGCAAAAAACGGAACAAAAAATCTGGGAAAATTCGTGATAGTGGTCCATATAATGCACTTTAAAGGAAAACTATAATGGATCAGATAACTTTGTTGGTTCAGGAGATAGAGAGGCTTAACTTTTACAATGCGCTTACTTAGAAAATGCCATACAAAATTAACGCATTAATACGTATTATAACAATTATTCATTGGATACGATTTCCAATCCACGTACCATTATGGGTGACTGAGGAACCCTTTCCTGTGCGTGGCCTGACACGCACCTGGCCGATTTTTTTCTCAACAGAATAGTTTGCGCGAGAGACACTTCCAAAGTGTTTTTTTACTCAAATTTTAGGCCATCAAAAGGTATTTCATAGAAAATAACTCAGCCTGCACGTATAGTTTTATAAACGATGTCGTACACTGCTCTGTTTTACAGCTGCTACGAAATAGCAAGTATGTAGTAAGGCCCAGACCTGCCTAGCCCACTTCTCTATGAAAAAACTTTTAATAGCCAAAAATTTTTCATAGGTCACTCAGGTATTAAATTATCTAAAAATAGTAATAAATAGGCATATATACATATAATTTAAAGAAGATTCCATAACTTTCTCATAATATTGTAGATGTTTTATTAAATATTAACTTTATTATTTATTTGTTTGTTAATTCTATAATTAACAACAATTAACACCAAAAATATTGCAAATCGAAATACACTACTATTAGTGTATTTCGATTTGCAATATTTTTGTTGATCATTGTAACATGCAATCTTACGTTTTTCGAGTGTTTAAAGTTTAAATTTTAATAAATATCTCAATAACGAATAAAAAAAAACATTTTCGAGTTTTTTCATTTTTTGCATTTTCTGAGAAGATTTACTATAGTAATATATATATATATATTTACACCACCCGAAAGTAGAGATTTCATCCTTTTACAATGGGTTTCATCCTACTATAATTTATTTTGTTTTCAAACATTATCGGCACTGGTCTATTAGTATCTAGCCTTAAAGACGTCACCTGAAAGTCATTCTTAACCTATCTTGATAAAGCTCAGAGGATAATGAATGTCAACCTGTCAATCTCCCAATATCTTGTATGCCACAAAAACGATCAAAGTGAAATCAAAGCCAAACAAAACCTAATTCAAATTCTTGCGCCCAAACAAAAACTTATAATTACATATTTCACTGATTGGAACTCGCAAAAGGAAATTATCTGTAGGTACATATTCTCAAATACTCCAAGAAGTGCTGACTCAGTACTTTTAAAGTATTCGTACTTCACTTAGTACATACTTTGTTTTGATTAATTTACTTGTGTACCCAATATTGCTTCAAAGAAGACCTACTGTTCAGTTTAAAACAAAACTTTTCGGTTTTCGTTTGTCTAAAATTTCTTTAAAATTTAAATATGTACAGAGTTTCTCAGGTAGCTTTGAAATTAAAGATTAGTTAACTGGATAGCCTACTAGATTACAATTAAAAAGTTTAGCTTTGGGACAATTAGAATAAATAGTAAATTTCAAAAAACCGTTGAATGAAGGATATCCGTCGTTCAAACATACATACACTTCTACACATACATATTTTCGCAATGAGCAGGAATGAAAAAATATCGCGTGAACATAAATTTAAAAATGTATAAATAAATAACATTCAAGTGTGTTTGTAATTTCAAATTACTTGAGTTTTTCATTAAATGCATATGTAAAATTAAAAAACTTTGTCCATCTATTTGTTCAATGTAATCTCTGGAAAGACTGAACTGATTTTGACGGGACTTGCATTGAAAGATAGCATGATATGAGGAGTAACTTAGGCTACTTAGTTTACTAACTTCGCAAAGCAGCGTTACTGACGATCGTTAGAAAAGTACAATAGCTGCAGCCGATAAAAAAGCATTTCGTTGAAATAAATTACAGCGCTTTTCGTAAGTGACTTCAAAGTCACTTAAGCGCAACACGTTTATGTGTTATTAATACTTTAAATATTAAAAGCACGTGAATACATTATGTAACCACAAAGTAAGCTCATAAAGCCGCGTTAAGCGATCTAAGTACAAGCGTTTCGGTACGTTTATGATCAACGTTACTCGGTTCAACGCTGTCGTCAATGACTCGAGAAATTATGCCATAGACGTTACAATGTTTTAGACGGGGCACTTGTGTTTAATTGTGCGGATTGAATGTGCAAAGGTGAGATGGTATTGCTCCGTACCTTCGTTCTAAATGTGAGTTTCTCTCGTCATGGTAATAATAGTAATTTTACGCATGTCACACACGGCTGTTTGGTTTTAAACATGGCAAAACCTGTGTCATGGCAACTATACTGATGATTTATGTAACTGTGGAGTAACGGGTGTATACACTACCTTTTGCCTGCGACTCCGCCTGCGTTTATTTTAATTATTTTTTTCTCTATTCTTTATTTTATTTACGCTGTATATATTTTTTTATTGATTACATACTTTTACAGGTTACACACACAAAAAAATTACATTCTGATACAATTACTTACTCTGGGTAGGAATAAAACTCATTACCTTCGAGTTAGCAGTCATCGTTATTAACCACTAAAATGTCAATAAATATAGTATATAGTCATAAAATGGTAAAAGTAATATCTATTTTTAAAGATAGCTGAAGATAAGCCGATAGCAGAGTTGTGATTTAGATTTACTATTATTTAATAATATATAATATTTACATACATCGAAGAATGGTGTTAGCGACCTTACAATGTTTTTAAAAGATCTATATAATGGTACCCCACGATGGATTGAAGGACATGACGTATCTATAAGGGTACCAAGTCATGAACTACGGAACCCTTATCAAAGTAAATCTAAATCACAACTCTGTGAAGTAAAACAGAAATAAAATGAAATGCGAATTTAAGAAGGAAAACAACTAGTAAATATAAACAAAGGATGGCTTTGTCAACAAAACAAATTTACAACAGGTAGCCTTTGAACGGACAAGGAATGCTATAAATAGATAAATCTCGACGAAATTATACATCTGCCAAATAAGATTACATTTCAATTTATAGATTATCTTAATTTTATCCATTTATACCACTTAATATACTTTGTTAAGAATCAAAGTACCTTCAAGCAAAATTTTCATTGAAATTGGTTTATCGGTGACGGTAATATTAGTGTGAACAGTATAGATTATAATTGACCTAAGATAATATTAATGTGTTAAATGTAACACCACTATGCTTAGGATACCGTTTACTTAAATCTGAAAATCTTATTAATAACAGAGTAGCCAGTATATGAAAAAAGTTTCATTTCAATTCAATAAAATATCTTATTTTTTCTCTGATTCCTAGATTAATAGAATTATGACATTTGGAACTATTTATTGAGTACTAGCCGCAAGCCCCGGCTCCGCACAGGGACATATAGTATTGATTTTTCGGCTTAATTTATAGCCTATCTCACTCGCAAATAACGTAGCCTTCTATTGGTAAAATAGTTTTCACAATCGGTTCAGTATATCCAGAGATTACCTCTTACAAGGTCACAAACTTTACCTCTGTATAAATTAATAATTGCATTGTTTATTATTGTGTTTTGTTCGCCTTTGATGTAATGTTTAAATTTAATACTATAAACCCAAAAGTGTTTTTTTGTATGTTAAGTTAAGGATAAACCGCGTTTTCGTTGGAAAGAACGATCCTCAGAGGTATTTAGGGAACTGTTTCAGAGACTTATGTTATTCTAGCTGAATCTTGGTACTGTCTTAACTTGACACTTGACACTCGATTCCGTTAGAAAGAGTTTTCTTTATTGAATCTAGATGATTGTTTTTGTATTATAAAATATACTTTATTGCACACTAGTTATTACAGTTTCCATTAAGAAGCATGTAATTTAATTACTATGTACAAATGGCGAGCTTATCACTTAGAAGCAGTTTTTTCCAGGCAACCTTTGGATAAATAAATCGACAGTAAAAAGACAAATTCATAAGCAGTTATGGTGAGAAAAAATAAAAATAAAAGATTTTGAACGAATGTATTTTAATAAAAAATTGCCTCGTTGGTCTAGTGGATGGCGTATGCGACTGCTAATAAGAGGTCTCGCGTTCAAATCCTGGGTCGGGCCGAAAAGTGATTTTGGGTTTTTCTCAGGGAATTCCTAATAGCAGGAGTTTGAAAGTTTGGCGGTGATTCACGCCTGTGCCTCGGAGAGCACGTAAAGCCGTAGGTCCCAGTTGTCATGAACATTTATGGCAATTATTATTGGAAAGTCAGTGCTCTTAAATTTACTGACAACCAGGTAGGGTAGGTCCGATGCCAGTCGCTCCGTAGAAAAACTGATGTTCAGGTAAAACCGGTTGAACTAGTAGCCGACCCCAAATAATATTGGGAATAAGGCTAGGAAGAAGTTATTAAAAATCTTCAAAGTTTTTTAAATTTAAGTTACATATATTATTTTATGTCTTCTCTTTTAGTTGCCAACTCTGCAACAAATTTGAAATTAGCACCAGCCACCTAGTTTCTAGATAGTACGCAATGTTTCTTAGCTAATGCGTATAAGAGTTATATTTACATACATATAAGAATATAGTGTTCGCATTAATAATTCAGTGTTCGTGTGGAGAAGAATTAGAAATAAATTGTGTGAACACACCTGACTGTACAGATGGCCCAGTGGTTTAAGTGGTCACCACGCCGCTTTCTACTGCCACAAGTGTTGTGGGTTCAAATCCTACACGGTGCTACACTTTGTGTGATTGATTGATGATTGTTTTTCTGAGTCTGGATATTTTCTGTGTCCGTTTCTTGTATGTTTATGAAGTCCCCGGTGACACAGGAATATATTCCTAATGCGGGACATGTCTTTCTATTCATCCTGTTGTTATCGTAAGAGACGAATAAGGGAGAAATTTCTAGAGGAGAACATCACTGACAAGAGAAAGTAAGTCAAAGTAAGCAACACATTTTATTACATGCATCATCAACAACACTACTGGGCTCAGGTCTCCTCTCAGGAGAGGGTTAAGGCCATACGTCCCCACGCTGGCCAAGTGCGGGTTGGGGACTGGCAAGACACGTTGTGACTACGTAATCTTGCTGTTGGATGTTTCTAAGCCGCCCGAAGGCATCCAACTAAGCTTCACGACTGCTATCTTACGATAACAACCGGAACCGACTGTAAACGTGACCTCCGAATCACGGAAACGCTCATTACATTTAATCCCACAAACGGTCACCCATCTAGGTCCGGCCGCGCCATAATTGCTTAACCTTGGTGATTGTTTCCAATCACCTAAGACCACTCGGCTTGTGCACTTCTTCATTCAATTCAATTATTTTAATTACATGCATATTTTTTATCTAATATAGGTATAATTGGCTTTCTTGAATCTGATGATAAGTCTTCTGCAAAAATTGTCAAGCTCTTTGATACACACATACAAACACTCGAAAATATTACTCGCACACTAGTGTATTATATTAAACATAGGTATTTTATTTACAGAGATAGTTGCAACAGAGTGCCATCAGAGAAAGAAACCTGCCAGAGGGGTGCAAGTGCATCCCCTTACCCTACCGAACATTCCATTAAAGGTCCAACCTGTTCTATGTCCCTAAATATAATAAAGAATTAACCATAGCGAAATAATGAATTATTTTGATTTATGCTGCGCCTATTGAACTCATGAAAATTAACCAAGTCATAATAAATAGGAATACGTGTCCAGCCTAACTAAGATACTCAGCATTACTAAGATTGAGAAATATTGTGTTATAACTAACAATGTAATGTAATACGTTTTGCGGTAGGCTTCCAATAGTAATTTATTGTTATAGCATTACGAAAACATAAACGTATTCGTTAACGTTTAGGTTTTTGTTCTGTAATTAAGATGTAAAATTTTCATCTACATCAAGTTGAATGTCAACTCTTTCCGTGTGTTTTAGAAAGGAGCCAACCACGCTGGTCAGACGAAACGGTTCAGCTCTTCCTTCTTGTGCTGAGCATTTAAAAGCTGGACCTCACTACCAGCTTACGTGTTTCCTTCCCACTATGATCCCGGGTCCTTTAAACGGGGCGTGAAAAGTATCTCACTAAGCCGTCAAAGTGTGGACGCCATTCTTTATTGTCTGGATTCTGCTAATGCTTTCTATCAGGTAGGGTAGAGTCATTTTAGTAGGCTAAATATAGAAAAAAGGCGGGTTAGTACAGGAATTATTACAAGTTTTCTTTCTCTTTCTATCGATGTTTTCCTGAATAGTAAGGTATCTTATTCTCCTTACGACATTCATGGAATGAATAGAACCACACCACACGGACAACGGTAAATAATATAATTTTCTCGTAATTAGCCAGATTTTCAGAGTAAGAACTTCTCCTCTCTTAAATTGGAAGAGAATGGGGGATGAGGACAACCGAAATGAGATACCGAAATAGTCATAAGACTATTTCGGTATCTGAAGATGCATATCGTTGGTAATAGTCATTAACTACTGTGAACTGTATATTTATTCAAAGCTGCAATTATTCTGGAATGGAGAAATATCTAAAACCAAATAAATGACCAAGAACATAGTGTAAGCTGTATCAACTTTCAACCTAAATGAAAATAGTTCTTGACATAGTCATGTTCTCGACCGCCCACTCGTTGACCTGCTTTAGACACAAGTGCTGAGGTTCTGATATGACAAAGGATTACTCGCTTTAACACGTTCATGCAAATATCTTACAAAGTACAAGCTGCATGCTGTCGAACATTGAATATTAATCAATTCAGAGAACATAGTGCTAAAGACTTTCATGTAATATGGTGCAAAAGTTATTTCAGATTAGACTTAGGTACTGAGTTTGCGATGCTACAAAGCCTTGTGGAATTTAACATGTATACTAAAAAAACATCTTGGTAAGTGCAGGTAACATTAAGTTTTAATTATTCATAGTTATTTAGATATTGTATGTATGCATATCATTGGTATGTATGTATATATGTATGTGTGTATGTGTATATATATATGTGTGTGTGCGTGTGTGTATATATGCGTGTGTGTATGTGTATGTATATGTTATATTCTCTCTCGTTATATTCATTAGTAGGTTACAATTTTTAAAACTCATGGCACCGTCAACTACTGTCTTTCCAAATCATATAAATCCTAAGTTGCCTGGAAGAAATTACTCTTAGCAATAAGGCCTGTAACATCTTTTTTTTAACCTTAATTCTACGAGAGGATAACCAAGTATTCAGAATAGATTTTATGTACCTATAGCGCCACCTTTGGCAAACCGTGACTTTTTCTCCTCTGTCTGCCAACTGCATGTTAGATTTGTTTTCACTAACGAAGCGAGAGGTGGCGTTCATGTCATTCGTTAAACAAGTTTTGACCAAAAAGATTTTTAGGTCTATGGTGCGTATTTAATCTGTGGTCTGGTTTGTCTTTGGAAATCGTATGATGTTATTTTATTTTGTAAGAGGGTGGGATTTTTATTCCAGAAAAGTCCTTGAAATAGAATATAAAAGCCAGTATTGGTTCCTCAAAGGACTATTCTGTGTCTCACTGTGAACATATTGTGATCCTGCCCGTCGTAATAAATAGTTGTGAAGAAATCTCTGCTGATCTGCCCCGCTGTTGAAGTGGTGAGAATTTGAATTCTTTTTACTGTATTTCTCCAGTTTATTTGTTTGCGAGATTATTTGCTTAGGATGTTAATCTCTTTTCTAGGGTCCAAGATTTCATCCAAGATTTTATCCAAGGTTTTGACCAAGGTTTTGTCACATATCCTTCTAAGGATCTGTACTTCGGTTTCCTTGCCGGGCCTACAGTGTGACGAGTCACGAGAGCCGCCTATACTGCGATAGCGCATCTCCTGCCAAAGAGGATCACGTATGGTTTTTATAACCTAATTGACATACCTCTGGTTAATATCTTATTTTATTTGTTCACCGGTTCTTACGCTTACTCCACGACCATACAATGAGAGACCCCAGGGACCACAGCGGGGTAGCCGTGTTCTATCGACAGACGCCTGCACGTCCCGGTCGAGCCCCCTTAAACCCAGGGAGGCTTAAGGGATAAACTTTTTTATGGACAACCCTCTATATTAGATATAAGAAATTAGATATAAGAAATTAGATATAAGAATATTAGATATAAGAAATTAGATATAAGAAATTAGATATAAGAATGTTAGATATAAGAATGTAAAATGTAAGAATGTAGGCTGTAAGAACCTAAAGTAGCTATAAGGTTAGAATTAAGATACTTGTTACTGTTTTGGTTTTAAGTGAATTATAGATATGTGTGTGAACCTGAAATGTCTTTTCCTTGAAGAGTAACCTGACCGCCCATCTGCACACTTGCACACCCACATCTTTCTTTTCTTAGTTTTGCTTCGAATTTAAATTCTACTTTTTGAACGGCGCCCTGAGCATCTCTTGTTCTACTGACTGTGCCGTCGGTGAGTAATTCCCCCTGGTAGGGCTAGGGCCAACTATAAACCCCCCTTTACCGGGGCTAGGGGTTACAAATTGGCGCACCAACGTTTGGCTTATAAACCGAACCTCTCTGTGTGTGTGCTGTGCGTGGGTGTTCGGGTTGAACTTCAAGGAAACCTTCCGTCCGATACGTCCCAGGACGCTAATTGGTTTTGCGTTTGCAGTACGCATATAATTAACATTTGTTTGCATTTTTTCAGCGCATCTTACCACCTCTTATGCGGCATGCAAACACTAAATTCAAAATTAACATAAATTTTATTACTGCAAATTATTTGGTAAGTCTGGCCCTTTTTTAATTTGGTACTTTGTGTTTTGTGTTTCTGTGTTTTGTCTGTTTTGTCTTGTTCAGTTTCACACAATTATATATCTTTTGTGTCCCTTCTAGTGTGTTGAAGAAAAGTCACATAAGTGAGGGTAATTTTTTTTCACCACATTCTAGGTGTACCTACTTGTAGAAATAAGTTGTGCTAGCAGTGCACACCAAGTTATCACTTGGGTTATTATCTTAAAACTTAATTAGAACAAGGACATAGTTTCCTTATATCTAGACTTATATCTTTTCTATGGGTATTGTTAATATCTGATGAAAACTTTTTTTCATCACTTTTTTGGAGTACCTACTTACAAAATAAGTGAGTGTCCTGTGAGCTTGTTATCTATATAGCAAGCACTCAATTCAAATACAATATTACCTAGTTTTAATAAGGATATTGTATTCCTTATATTGTGTTGAACAATTTAAATTCTTAATATATTGAAATTTTAACTATAAAACTTTGTAGCTAACAGTGAAACCTTTTATTACAATAGTACTTGATTATATTGGGTGTATTGTGTGCCTAATATCTTGTAAAATAATTTAAATTTATTTCAGAACTTAAATTCGAATAAAACTTACCCTTCTTTTGTTTATAAATAAGAATCTCTTAGAAAACTAAGAAACTTTGTTGTTAACTGCATAAAGAAGCAGGAATAAGTACCTGCAATTATTTTAAACTTTAACATTAGCATTTAGAATCTCTTTGTGGAATTTAGAAACTTTATTGTAATCTGCATTATATAGCAGGAATAAGTACCTGCAATTATTTTTTATTCTTGAAAATTAGCATTTTGAATCTTCTTTGAAGAACTTTAAACCAACTAATATAAATTAGTTTTATAGAATTGTTTTTGTAGAACATAGACTTGTGAATTACATTTAAACTCATTTACCAATATAAATACTTCCAACATATTGGTTACTTGTTTGTTTGAATTATAATATCTGCACATAAATTAATATATACATTTTTGTAATCAACCTAGATTTTCTTTTGCAGGCTTAGGTTGTGTTCATGACACTAAATAACCTTAGACTTTGAATTATAATTGTGAATCATAACTTAGTATCTTGACTTTGTATTTTAACTGTGAATCATTACTATAATCTTGTAACTGAGAACATTAACTCTGAACTCTTTTGATTTAGATTTGATGATAGTATGAACTTATTATTGAGGTGTCAACTGTGTAACTTTGAATTGAAAACTTTAACTGTGAAATTAGAACTATAAACTTATAATTTTGAATTTTAACTCTGTACCTTAACTTTAAATCAATATTTAATCTTATAATTTGGTACGTTAACTTAGAACTTCAATTTTTTTTTCATCATGGCCCAGTTAGTTAGGTGTAATAATTACCTGAAAAAGGATGAATTATTAACGAATGGTCTACTATTTAACTTTTAATTTTGAACTCTAGCTTGGAACTTTTAATTTAGATTTTTTAGTTAACTTCATGACACATAGATTTCTTTGAATGAGTTTATTAACGATTTGTCTGCTATGGGCTTTTCAGTTTCCTGTTGGCGCAGTGACAGTCTAAGGAGTGAGCTGCGAACTGCATTGTGTCTTCTCCGGCGTGGCCGCATAGCTGCCAGCGTCTCTCTGTCCCTGCTTCTGCTGATACGAAGCTGTTTCTATGAACGTATGGTTTGAATGAACTGTATATAGTTCGGAATTCAGGTGATCTTTTTGAATCTATTTTTTTTGAAATTTCATCTTATTATTAGAAGCTAGTCGCCTTAGGTTGTCAATGTGTGCTTAGGTGTCTTCTGAGATATCTCTGTTGATAGGTGGTGGTTTCGATTACCCCGCACTGGTAGGTGTCCGTGACCGGTTATGAGTAACTCTGCCTGTGTCTGTGTCTGCGGTCAGCGGTCACCTATTCTGTCTAAGAAAAAACATTTTTTTTTCTCTCTGTACTTAACTGATTGAGTTTACTATGTACTTACTGAACTGCCTGAGTCTTTATGCTGTGAACTAGTGAACTTTTACTTAGTCAACTTGAGCATAGACGCCTATTGTCTGGTGACTAGTATTTTGTTGTTTCCTCTCACATTTCTGCTAGTGGTGAGTATCAATTGGTGTGTCTCCAGTAATGGTTTGATGTTTTGTGGTTGGTGACTGTGTGTGTCTTTGACGAATTAAAACAAGCCTACACGCTGTTGTGTCAGGTCCCTTGTCACCTGACACAGCTGTTGATGATGATGGTTGGGAGCTTTGTGGGTTGATGTGGCAGGACCATGCTAGTCCTGCACACAACTGTGTCTGCAAGTTGCAGTCTTTCTTTTATGTGGGGTAATGCCCTACTTGGCTTACACACATCCTTCTCTGCATGTTGCACTTCTCTTCACTTTGTACCGGGGTATGACTGGCCTAAGGCTCTAGTCTACCCGTCTTATATCCTAGTTACAGCGGGTCGTGACTGTAACAAGTTCGCCAAAGACAACACACACTCATCGCCCGAGACATCTCACCTGCTGGTAGATTACATTAATTTGATACCTCACCGCTAACTCCTGTCCTTATGTTTAGGTCAGGCCCTTTTTTTGAACACTTAAAACTTGGATATTATTCTGCTTGAACTCTTGTTGAAATTTGTATTAGTATTAGCTTTGGTAATTACTTGTTGTCACTTAATTTTTTTAGCTCTTGGTAGCAATTAAATTTAGATGCGTTGGGACTTTGGAATAGAATCTCTGTCTTATTGGGTGTTACTGGCTTGGCCATACTGTTTTGTAACTTTTTAGTTTTTTTGTTCTTTTGTTGCATAGGCAATCTTTTAATTTCCTTCGCACCCTGCTCAGGAAATTTCACGGGGGAGGGGGTACTGTAACATCTTTTTTTTAACCTTAATTCTACGAGAGGATAACCAAGTATTCAGAATAGATTTTATGTACCTATAGCGCCACCTTTGGCAAACCGTGACTTTTTCTCCTCTGTCTGCCAACTGCATGTTAGATTTGTTTTCACTAACGAAGCGAGAGGTGGCGTTCATGTCATTCGTTAAACAAGTTTTGACCAAAAAGATTTTTAGGTCTATGGTGCGTATTTAATCTGTGGTCTGGTTTGTCTTTGGAAATCGTATGATGTTATTTTATTTTGTAAGAGGGTGGGATTTTTATTCCAGAAAAGTCCTTGAAATAGAATATAAAAGCCAGTATTGGTTCCTCAAAGGACTATTCTGTGTCTCGCTGTGAACATATTGTGATCCTGCCCGTCGTAATAAATAGTTGTGAAGAAATCTCTGCTGATCTGCCCCGCTGTTGAAGTGGTGAGAATTTGAATTCTTTTTACTGTATTTCTCCAGTTTATTTGTTTGCGAGATTATTTGCTTAGGATGTTAATCTCTTTTCTAGGGTCCAAGATTTCATCCAAGATTTTATCCAAGGTTTTGACCAAGGTTTTGTCACATATCCTTCTAAGGATCTGTACTTCGGTTTCCTTGCCGGGCCTACAGTGTGACGAGTCACGAGAGCCGCCTATACTGCGATAGCGCATCTCCTGCCAAAGAGGATCACGTATGGTTTTTATAACCTAATTGACATACCTCTGGTTAATATCTTATTTTATTTGTTCACCGGTTCTTACGCTTACTCCACGACCATACAATGAGGGACCCCAGGGACCACAGCGGGGTAGCCGTGTTCTATCGACAGACGCCTGCACGTCCCGGTCGAGCCCCCTTAAACCCAGGGAGGCTTAAGGGATAAACTTTTTTATGGACAACCCTCTATATTAGATATAAGAAATTAGATATAAGAAATTAGATATAAGAATATTAGATATAAGAAATTAGATATAAGAAATTAGATATAAGAATGTAAAATGTAAGAATGTAGGCTGTAAGAACCTAAAGTAGCTATAAGGTTAGAATTAAGATACTTGTTACTGTTTTGGTTTTAAGTGAATTATAGATATGTGTGTGAACCTGAAATGTCTTTTCCTTGAAGAGTAACCTGACCGCCCATCTGCACACTTGCACACCCACATCTTTCTTTTCTTAGTTTTGCTTCGAATTTAAATTCTACTTTTTGAACGGCGCCCTGAGCATCTCTTGTTCTACTGACTGTGCCGTCGGTGAGTAATTCCCCCTGGTAGGGCTAGGGCCAACTATAAACCCCCCTTTACCGGGGCTAGGGGTTACAGGCCGCCCTTTGTATATCAAATGTAAATAATTTCTGTTCTGTATTAAGAATTTGTAACACGGTGTTCAAATAAAGAGTTATCTATCTAACATGCCAAACATTATTTTATGGTAAAGGGTTCAAATGTTCAAATTTAGTCAAGTACTGAGGTTCTGATGCTATAAAGGATTATGCACTTTAACATGTTCACGAAAGAACATCGCAGTAAGTGCAGCCCCCTAGCCTAGTTGCAAATGTTGTTCATTTTCTATTCTATTTCTCTATTCTCTTGTGTCATTGGCTAATATTTTGTTTTGATCACGTGACTGAGTGACATTAGCCAAATAAACAAGAGAATAGAGAATAGAATAGAAAAAGAAAAGGAAAGAAGAGGTTCTATAATGTCGATTGTTGACGTCATTTTAAGCAACGTTTATGTACGTGCTTATCTTTTATCATTAGCAATGAATGCTGAGGTTTAGAAACTTAGTCACTTCAACACTTCATATCAACATCGTACTAACTGTAGATGTCATGAATTGAATATTATTATTATTTTAGAGAATGTCTATGTGTGTGCTAAGCTTTTTTAGGGAATATGGAAAGTAGCCATTGTAAAATGTCCATTCCAAAGTTCAGTTCTATCTTCATACCAAATTTCATCAAAATCGGTTCAGTGGTTTAGGCGTGAAAGCGTAACAGACAGACAGAGTTACTTTCGCATTTATAATATTACAAGAGTAATAAATATTTAGGTAACTATACCAAAAAATCGGTGCAATTTACGTTACACGACGTCATAAGGCGTAAATGCCATATAAACTTTTTTACGTAATTTCAACGGATTTATTAGCGTTGCTTTCGGCTAAGTAACCCCCTATACGATTAATATCTTCACGTCATTACACGCTTAAGTGTGATTTATGTATTTTTCACACGAAAGCTCACCCAACCCTTCAGTATTAGAATTCACACTCGTCTGAACTTTTTCACCAACAGATTTAACATCAAACACTCACGAAGAACGGTCGACATATTGTAAATCCCAGTTTTTATTTCTTCGAACAATTTTTCGTACCATCAAGCTCAGTACAAACAATGAACACTTGACTGAGTTATTGTTTCAGTTGGTTTGCTCTTTATTTATAGTACAATAGAGTATATTTCTGCTTGTTTTGTGATGTGATGCATTTGATATCTAAGCCAGGTGATCAATGTTTGCGAAGCCATTGACAGGGGGTTGTGTGCTTAATATTGAGTGTGGGTATAATGAAGGTGATTTTCTGTTTCACGCGGTGTAAGTGTGAAAGGAGCTAAGCATGTATGTGTTCATACTGACATGTCTGTTCATAATAATTATGTCAATTATGCATTCCTTATAACCTCAACTGCCTCGTTGGTCTAGTGGTTAGCGACTGCTGATCAAGAGGGCTCGGGATCAAATCCCGGGTCGAACAAAAATGTTGTTAGGTTTTTCTCAGAGGAAATTCTTAGTAACAGCCCGGAGTATGGAAGTTTGGAGATCACGTTAAGCCATCGGTACTGGATGTCATGAACATCTGTGGCAATCTTTATTGAGAAGTCAGTGCCCTCAAATATACTGTCAACTATTTCAACCTTCGAATTTCAAATCTCCCTAAGGGTTGCGCAGGTCCGATGCCAGTCGCTCATTGAAAAAAAACTGATATATAGGTAAAACCGGTTGAACTAGTAGCCAATCCTAAATAATTTTAAGAATAAAGGCTAGGAAGACGAGCATTCCTTATAACAGCTGGTCTGATGTTACGGTAAATATATATCATTTTAGAAGAACATAATTACATGGGACAGCCTGATATTAAGTGACGATTGTCAGCTATGTACAGAATCAAGCCAGATCCGATTTAGGACTTAAGTTCAGTGAAAATACATGTTCGTAGAGCTACGTTGATTTCAGATCAGCCGGGCCGACTTGACCGGGGCGAAACTACTTTTCACAGAAGACCAACCTCAAATGACAGCATGCTGTCGTGTTTTGATGGTGAGTGCGAGACCGAAGGCTAAAAGATGAAGAACCATCTTAATAGGCCGAAATCGGGTCACCATGGTGCATTGTCTACATTCAAAATAGTAGTGGACAGTGACCACTATGTAGTGCTTATCGCCTTCGTTGGTTTTACTGTTGTCCATCTTGCGAAATTTCAATTAATATACGGGAACCGTGTAGAACGATCAAGACGACGAAAGTATATCCATATTGAAATCTTATTACGACTCGGCACTGTTAACTAACACGCGCATGGCAGGGTCGCCATGTAGGGTTCGGCGTAGGATAAACAAAGGAAAGACGACTGTTCAGTATACAGTTATCCATCCATCCATCCATATCAGCCTAATATGTTCGTCTTCGAACATAGGCCTCCTCTCCATCCCTCCACTGGTATTTGTCCCGGACTACTTGCATCCAATTGGTACCGGCTTGTTGCCGGATGTCGTCCGTCCATCTCTTGGGTGGTCTTCCCCGTCCGCGGGTGTTAGCGCAAGGTCTCCATTCCAAGGTTCTCCTTGCCCATCTTCTGGGATCCATCCTGGCGATGTGGCCAGCCCATCTCCATTTACGGAAGTAAATAAAGTTATAAGATTTAATAATTAATATTGGTTACATAGTTCTTTATATACTTTGAGTACATACTTTCATACACTATTATCTATACATACACAACAACTACACACACTACACATATTGGATTCTGCTGCCATTCATCAAGCAGAGTACAGTCCCTTTGGCAGACCCATTCATAATAAGTATAAAAAATGTGGCATAATTCTGATTCAGCCAACCAATAGGTAATGAACTATGGCTTTTCCAAGAATACGTAATGAAATAACAAATCTGCTTTTAAACATAGTCGTATTTATATGCTTCCAAAACACATGTTTTACTAAAATCACTGACATACACATTGCAAATCAGCGTGTTTGACGATTATTTGCCCTAGATGGTAATCGAACCCCCGACTACAGACTCAGTAATGATGTAGACTGTAGAGGTCACTCTAAGATAGTATACCCTAAAATTATTTGCGTATTAAATAATAAGTCTAATTTAAGTAAGGGATAAAATATTAATAGAGTACACTAAGTGCAATGAATCATTACGGAACTATATATTCAAATCGTCAGCGTCTCGACGGAACCGTCAACGGAAATGAACGTCGGAGGCGTCCGGCGACATGGACCATCTCTAGTGAGAATAGTGTGACCAAGTTCCTCACTCATATTTCAAGGACATAAAAATTTTACTTGAATAAAAATATTATTAGTTGTATCTATCACTCCGACTGCTAATATGGACGATATAAATATATTTTTAAGAAGTAGAACTTATTAAGAAGTAACTACTTGTGGAGATGCCCCAGATGCATTAGTATGGTACCTAAAACTACCAAAAAAGATAATACTCCCGTGCGTAACGTCTCCACTACACGAGGCAATAAGAGACCGGCTTTGAACTCTCCCCCAGGGATTAAAGCTGTTACCGCTGAAGATGTACGCAATATAGTCCAAGAGGTTATAAAGTCAGAATTGGCTGCAATGATTCAGCAAATTAATGCAACGATAGTTGATACAATAAACAAGGAGCTAGAACCTATAAAAAAGGATGTTCAGGAATTAAAAAGTTCCCTCACGTTTCACACTAAAGAGTTTGATAAGCTGCAGTCGGAACAAGCTTCTACCAGAGCCAGCGTGAAAAATCTAGGGGAAGAGAATAATAATCTAAAAATTACTGTTAGAGATCTTGCCCAACGGTTAAACTACATGGAGCAGCATGCACGATCTAATAATTTGGAGGTGCAGTGTCTACCGGAAAACAAGAATGAAAATTTAATTACTGTTATTAAACAGCTGAGTGCTGTGGTCGGCTGTGAGCTAAAAGATTGCGATATTGCAAGCTCTACTCGTGTGGCTAAACTAAAAAGCGACAGTAATAGACCTAGATCTATAGTAGTCCAGTTTGTCTCCCAAAAGATCCGAGATCAGATACTAGCAGCTGTTCTCACATATAATAAAAAAAATCCGAACAAGAAACTTAGCACCGCAGATTTGGGGATGGCAGGCCAAAAAACTCCGGTATATGTAGTAGAACATTTATCACCGGCTAACAAAGAACTCCATGCCATGACGAGACTAAGAGCCAGGGAGAAGGGGTTTAAGTATGTATGGGTACGCAGTGGTAAAATTTTTGTAAAAAAGGATGATGTAGCTGATGTTGTACTGATAAACAATCGGGAAGGTTTGGGTAAAATACTGTAATGTAAAATTTTATCTGAGCCCACTGTTTTGTTGTATATTACATGCTTTATATACTTTATTATTTAAAATTCAATACCTTACAAATGTACTATCAGAATAGTGGTGGTTTACGCACGAAGACTGACACATTTTATCGGAATATTTGTTGTAGCAACTATGACATAATAGTTATAACTGAGTCTTGGCTTAATAATTCTGTATTGAATAGTGAGTTGTTTGATGACCGCTATACGGTATACAGAAGAGATAGGGAAACATCTGGGTTACAGTGTCATAAACAGGAGGGTGGGGGAGTGTTATTTGCTATAAAAAAAAGTATAAAGTCTAAACGCATTAGAAACTGGGAATCAAACCATGAGGATATCTGGGTTGCTGTTGATCTACCTGGTGCACGTTCCTCTAATGTGCGAAAAATGATTTTCTGTGCAGTGTATTTACCTCCTCCGATACTGAGAAGCGTATTGGAAGACTTTATTGATAATTGTAATACTGTATTTGAGCAGGTCACGGATTGTGAGGTGTGTATTGTGGGAGACTTTAACAGACGTGATATAAACTGGCAAATAACATCTCAGTCCAGTAGTAGTTCAAACCTATCTAGCATAAGTAAAACCTTAATGGATTTCATGTATGTAAATAAGTTGCATCAATTAAATTTTGTTAAAAATTCGGATGACTGTATCCTTGATCTCGTAATGGCTTCTAATCTAGAGTATCACGTCTGTTCTAGTTTAAATTCTATAACTAATGTTAGTCGGTTACACCCAGCATTGGATATTACTATTAGCAGGAAAACAGAATCGAAACTATTGTATAATCATGCTTATGTAAGACCTAATTTCCATAAAGGAGATTATGTATCGCTAAGGAACTATTTAGGTAATGTTGAATGGGAGGAATTGTTTGCAGGGCACAGTGATGTGAATGGAATGATAGAGGCTTTCTATAATGTTCTTAACAATGCTATTAAAGAGTATATTCCACTATATGTACCAAGAGGCAATAATTATCCACCGTGGTTCAGTCGCAACTTGATTAAATTTTTAAATAAGAAAAATAAGCTTAGGAAACGGTTTAAGAAATATGGTAACCCACGCATTGGAGCTTAGTTACATTGCGAAAACTTGTGATCGATTGGCAACAGAGTGTTACAATAACTATGTTAAGTTTATAGAAGACAAAATTAAAAAAAATCCAAAACTGTTCTGGACTTATGTCAAGGCCAAACGAGGGGGAAACAGCGCGTATCCCAAGTCTATGGCCGACGGATCACAGACGACAGCAGATGGAACGGAAATATGTCAACTCTTTGCTAATTACTTTTCTAAAGCTTACAATTCTGACGAACACACAAACGACAAATACGAAACTGAGTACATAAAATCACTTCGAAAACATAGCTTGTCTCTAAGTAGCCCCTTAGTTCAACATGAAAGTCTACTAAAAATATTACAAAGCTTAGATATTACTAAGGGAGCCGGCCCTGATGGAATTTCACCCATTTTAATTGTAGCCTGTTCCAAGGAATTGGCTTACCCACTAATGCTGATATATAACAGGTCTCTGCTTAGCGGAATATTTCCCTCAAAATGGAAAATTGCAAAAGTGGTTCCAGTACACAAATCCAATGAAGTTGAAATGATATCCAATTATAGACCAATTTCAATTTTATCATCTTTAGCAAAAATTTTTGAAAAGTTAATATGTCCATATTTGCAAAATCATCTTCAGGTGAACTTAAGTGACAGACAGCATGGATTTATTAAAAAACGATCCTCGAGTACAAATCTGGTATCTTTTACCGAGACTTTATTTGAGGCCATAGATTCGGGTCATCAAGTAGACGTAATTTACACCGATTTCAGTAAAGCTTTCGATAGGGTCTCCCACAAAATTTTAACTTCTAAACTACAAGCTTACGGTATATGCGGATCCTTATTGGAATGGATAACATCATATTTAATGGGTAGGGAGTTCTTTGTAGTAGTAAATGGTTACCATTCTGAATTAATGCCTGTTTCATCCGGTGTGCCACAAGGTTCCCATTTGGGACCAATCTTATTTAATTTTTTTATTAACGATGTCCCCAATTGTTTCATATACTCCGACGTTTATTTATTTGCGGATGATCTAAAATTTTCAAGGCTTATCAAATCTGAGAATGATGCTGCGCTGCTTCAAAGTGATCTCAATAGATTAGTAGAATGGTGTGATAATAATAAAATGAACCTAAATAGTAATAAATGCAACCATATAAAATTTACTAGGAACCGTAATGTAATCAACTTCGAGTACCACATAAATAACTTCATGATTAAAAAATTGGATACGATTAGAGACCTCGGCGTGATATTTGATGGAAAACTAACTTTCACGCATCATCTGGATCACATTATAAAAAGATCATCTAAAATGCTAGGTTTTGTCTTGAGAACTTGTAAAAGCTTTCGTAACAATAGGACTAAATTATTGCTTTATAATAGTCTTATCCGAAGCACGTTGGAATATTGCAGCATAGTCTGGCGACCGCACTACGCAACGCATTCCCTGCGCTTAGAGCGTGTCCAAAAGCGATTTCTGTGGCATCTCGCATATTGTAATGGCATATCCAGAAGACTTCGCTCATATTCTGACAGGCTAAAACATTTTAATTTAAAATCTCTTAGCAGCCGTCTTGAGTTGAATGACGTGATCTTTGGTTTTAAGACTGTCAATTGCGGAATTGATTGCTCCCCATTGCTGAGCCTTCTTAAATTTCGAGTGCCTTCGAGAATGCCGCGTCATCCCGTCACGCCACTGTGTCCACCATTGAGAAGAACTGTTTTGGGTGCTAATTCTCCTTGCGTGAGGATGTGCAAGGTGTTAAATAGATGTAGTGACTTGGTCGATATATATAATGATTCGTTAAGCAAACTTAAATCGAAGTTGAACTCCTTCCCAGATTGTATCTAATTTCTCAATTAACTGTGTTGCTTATACTAATACCTATCTAAAGCTAATGGCCACATTATGTATCAAATAAAAAAATGTTATTAGTTAAAAATATTATTATCTTTATGTCTGTTTGTAAAACCGGGTTTTATTTCTGTAATATGTACATGTTGTGCCTACCTTTAAGTAATTGTTACGTTATGACCTATACTATGAAATTTGTAATACTCTTAATGTGAAGATGTAAACAATTGTTGGCGGGCCTTAATAAATAAATAAAAAAAAATAAAATAAAAAAAAAAAAAACTAGAAATATATTTTTAAGGAATAACACAGTTACTATAGGTGTCACTGTTTATCTCTGTTATTAAAAATGTTAACAGATTCAGTTGAATAATTAAAAAAAAATACACTACATGCACATTTTAGCTATTTATAATATTTGGAAAGAAAACAAATGAAAATGTCATCTTAATATATATAATTCTTGTGTGAGTGTGTATGTCACTGAACTTCTCTCAAACGACTGGATCGAATTTGATGAAATTTTTTGTGTGTGTTCAAGGGGATCTGGGAATGGTTTAGATTCGCAATTGGACCCGGTAGGTGGCGCTGCGATCAAGTTCTGGAATTTTAAAGTTGGGCGGTACGAAGTTCGCTGGGTGAACTAGTCATATGTAAAGCTATTCCGCTACTAGCTAACTGACAGACAATGCACAGCCGAAATTATTGCGCGCAGAAAGTTGAAATTTGGTACGTGTGTTTCCTGAAAAGTGTAGGCAAGCACTGATCATAAGCAGCTTTAATTTTTCCCAACCATCATAGTTTTAGTAGTAGCCATCCCAACCAACCACCACAACCAACTCTTGTAGTGATTGAGAAAAAGTAAAAAGTTGTCCCTACGATCAAATATAGTAACCCTTGTATTTGTGGCATAAACATAAAGAGCTGGATGCGAGTAGCCGAGGATCGAACTAAGTGGTTTGCAATTGGAGAGGCCTATGTCCAGCAGTGGACTGCGATAGGCTGATGATGATGATGAAACATAAAGAAACAATTATTTTATATAATATATTACTATTCAAACATAATATATACTATTACATATACATGCTAATAATTTAACATCCAAACTTACCAGTGACTAATACTGCCCAAGAGCCACCAGTATTGCCACTCTGAGTGATAATTTATATTGGACCTTCTTATGCAACAATCCATACACATGCTAAAGTCGAAAATAAAATCTTTAAGGAGACATGGATATTATCTCGAGTTAGATATTATCTCATGAATGTGAATTGGTTCCTTATTGCATAATTAGGTTCAATTATCCTCATATTTAAATTGCTTCTTTCATCATCATCATCATCAAGCTATCGCAGTTCACTGCTGGACATAGGCCTCTCCCATTGCACACCACTCTGATCGACTATGGGCTTCTCGCATAGCTTTTCAAATTTTTATTTATGTGACGCTGAGATGGGTTTCTGGGACATTGTGACAGCAGGGGTATTAATGTCCTTACTTTTCTCCAGTCGTCGGATATGGTTTGATTTATCTTTGTTTCTGCGATAACAAGACATAGATTAGGATTTTAATAGAAAATATGTGATAATGAAAATGTTTTATTACTATAGCTATTCGATTTACATAACATATATAGATGCATTCTTAGTCTTTTTTTAAGTATATAAATAATATACTTATATCAGTAGACCCTAGTTCTCCATATTTCTTTTATTATATAGCTGTTTCAGAAAACTTGTTACTTAGTTACAGTATTTAATTAAAATTACACTAGTATTCGCCCGCGGCTGCGTCCATGTCTATGTCGGTTTTCGTGGTAAAAAGTAGCCTATTATGTAGTACATATATATATTACACCATCTGTCTAAAGCCTGAGAAAACACAGGCTACATACATAGGATATAAAATTTCATTTAAATCGTTGCAGTTTATCGCGAACAGGTAGACAGACGCGGCGAAGGATTTCATTTCATAAAATGTAGTTATATTGTGATGGATACAGTACTTAAAATACTACATCAAAAATGCGAATTTAAATGGTTTCAAATGAAAATAAATTGACAAATGTAAAATAGACAACTTCACAGTTGGTCAAACATCACATCGCTTCGAGAGTTCTCAGTCGAACGATAACGATAAGTTAACAATACCCCTAATTCATCATCAACATGAGATCTTATTAAGATCATCTATCCATTTTATTGAAAGACCTCCAGTAGTGAAGTGATAGATTCTGAAAAAAAATATTAATTAGCCAAGCTAATACATTTAAGTACCTCTATTTTACAAATCAATATTCAATATCTCTGAACCTTCAATTGTAATACGAAACGCCGTACTGAATAATTGACAATACCACAAACTGATATAGAATAATAGACACAGTGCTCTCAATCAATATGAGCCTTGAACTATAGAGTAGTTTAAAATTTATGTACAATCAATATTGACAACGTTCCATTTAGTTCTAAGAACTTTTATTTTCAAAGATGTTTGAATTTTAAATTGAAGTTGATTTTGTTGAAAGATGTCTTTACCGGTTCATTGCTCACTGTAATCAATCGTTAAAATACAGAAACGTATTGCTTTTTAGGGTTACGTAGTTCATGACTCGGAACCCTTATAGATAAGTAATGTCCGTCCTCAACTTACCGCCCAAACGGTTGGTGCCAGAAAGATAAAACTTTGCATGAATATGTGTTGTGATTACGTCTACTAAGTCCTATATTAAGATTACCAAAAATATTTTTATTTGAGCTACCTCCCCTACACGTAAAGTGAGGATGATATATTTTTCTCGCGTTTACCAGCATCAGCATCATTATACCGTAATAAGAAGTACCCACTAGTAATATGAAAATGCTTAAACAATGTAGAGGTAAGACAACGTCGTTATTAGGGTTCCGTAGCCAAATGGCAAAAAACGGAACCCTTATAGATTCGTCAAGTCTGTCTGTCTGTCTGTCTGTCTGTCTGTCCGTCCGTATGTCACAGCCAATTATTTCCGAAACCATAAGAGCTATACTGTTGAAATTTGGTCAGTCGATGTATTCTGTAAACCGCATTAAGATTTTTACTTAAAAATAGAAAAAAAACAATACATTTTGGGGGTCCCCATACTTGGAACTGAAACTCAAAAAATTTTTTTTCATCAAACCTATACGTGTATCTATGGATAGGTGTTCAAAAATGATGTTGAGGTTTCTAATATCATTTTTTTCTAAAATGAATAGTTTGCGCGAGAGACACTTTCAAAGCCGAAAAATGTGTCCCCCCCCCCCTCTAACTTCCAAAATAAGAGAGTGATAAATCTAATAAAAATATATGTTGTACATTGCCATGCAAACTACCAACGAAAATTGGTTTGAATGAGATCTAGTATTTTTTTTTTAATACGTCATAAATCTTAACACGTAATTTACCATTCATTCAATCAAAACACTATTATTAAAACATCGATGAAAGTTACAACGAACTACAAGAACTTTTATATAATGTTATTTGCTGATACGGAACCCTTCATGGGCGAGTCCGACTCACACTTGGCCGCTTTTTTAACTAATATTGTGTTATTATGTAACAATTTCAAACTATATGCGATGCAGAAAATAGTAAATAAATGATTGAGAATCAATTGAGGAGTTTTCGTACAATTAGTTCAGTGGCTTAGTTGTAAAATCGTAACAGAGAGACAGAGTTACTTTCTTAGAACTTTCTTCAGAATTTAAAATATTACGATGGTAGTATAAAATTTTTAATCTTGAAAATTCCTATTCAACTGAAGACTCCAACTCAAAGTTAGTCAAAACCAAATCATTTTTATTGAATAGACCCTGTTACGGAGTACTCTCAAACTAGATAACATATAGCCTCAGAAACATGTGGGATTCGCGTACGCCTGACTGGTCCTTCGGGCCGATAATCCCTTTATCATGGGCTGAACCTACCCGCAGCATTGGTGGCCTCTACATTGTGCCCACGACGTATGTTAAATCTCAAAAAAGAATATTTTGCGATGTATTCGTATAGTTTTATGGCCGGTCTGTTGGCCTGTGTTGCTCTGTGAATAATTTTTATCCTTTTCTGGATTCGATCACGTATGAAAGTATTTTAAATTATTATATATATTTGGATAGTTTTGGATTTTCGGTTTAGTAAAAATATAGTCAGGTAATGATATGGGTTTGTTTTTTATGTATTTTCTTTTCTTTTTTTATTCCTGCCAATGTGACTGTACTCGGTATGATGGAAAGCATGAGTAGAATCCAAGAGTACTTATCATCATACTCATTGTGAATGTAACATAGTGGCCACATTGACCAAATGTTTGTGTGATTCACAAATATTTGTTTAGGAGTTTGGGTGTTTTCTATGTATAATATGTATGTATTTACAAAAAAGTATGTTTATGTATTTAAATCAGTTATCTCGTGACCATAATACAAGTTCTGGTTGGATGGCATTATGTGTAATAGGTCCGAAATATAAAAAAAATAATTGAAGCATTATATTAAGATCCTCTTGCATCATTGGGCCACGGGTTTCGCACTCATCATAATCTTACACTAAGCTTTCATTACAGGTTCTAGTAGTATTATTTTAAAGTATTTCTCCGTGTGGTGACAAATTGGGTTCTGTATATATAAAACTACAGGACAGAACTAAACTTGCAGGACATCACTGCAAAAAGAAAGGAACACTTATATAACAACTAAACTAAGGCGAGGCATATGTCCAGTGGTAGACGATAAACGGCTGTTCATGTGATGTGAAATAACCTTAAAAAAAGAGATCTATAAAACTTTAAACAAGTCTGGAATACTTAAGTTATTTGATAGTTTTTATTTTTATTTCAAAGTTATATGAACTAGAGCTATTATTGTTATATTGACCTTCGAACAATTAATATTATTAAAGATTGAGCTAACTTTCTATTTACATTTCTATATACTCGTAAAACCTTTTTTCCCTAATTATGTGATGAATTCGAAATCTCTCTCTGTCTGTAACGCTATCACAGCTAAACCACTACACCAATTTAGATGAAATTTTGCATGGAAATACCTACATTATTGAGGAGTTACATAGGCCACTCTTTCTTTTTCTTTTTTTTATATTGTTGTAATGGAATAGGCGTTTGTCTTCCATCTCACCTGATGGAAAGTGTAGATGAAGACGAATTTGTACACGTCCATCCAAAAGAAACCTGTTCACTCTACTCTTAAAGGCTCCAGAGTTCAACTTATCAGGAAAAATAGACCCAGGCAGGTCGTCGCAAATTTTGGCGACTCTCACCAAAAACGAGCTGTCGAACCATTTAGTTCGACTTTTGGGTATGTCAACAACGTATGAATGAAACTTTTGCCTGCGCCTAGTAGTCCGATAAAGGAATGGAGATGGCTCGATCAGTTCGAAAAGACCTTTTGAGCACTCTCCAAAGTGTATCCTATAAAAAACCAGCAAAATCGAAAATCGACATACACGGGTGGAGTAGTGGGCAAAATCTAGTTTATGTATAAAAGTAACTAAAGTTATGATTTTTAAACATCTATGTATACGCTAACAATCTTTAGAATATTGCAACACAACTGTCATACATAAAATTAGGACACATGGTTCAATTTTTAAAATTGAACGTAAACTTCTCGAACTTTCCAGTCTTAATGTAGAAAAGTTACGTCTTGTATATTAAAGCGACATCAAAGCAATACTTCTTCGTAATGTTGTTAAGTATTCAATAACTTGAAGTACTAAATAACCTCTTTGCTAAAGTAACAAACTTTTGTTGTACTTTACTATTCAGTTTTGTAATTAACTTAAATGCCATTTATACATATATTGATGCATTAAACTAAATTATTTGTTTGAGAATCTGAACTTGATTTGATAAAATATACTCACGATCGAGCAGGATTAAGTTAAACGTGTTGTTAGTATAAATACGAGCTCTGCCTTCGCAAGAATGATTCCCAAAGATGTTCATGATAACCTCTGGGACTGACGACTTAATTTGCTTTCTGAAGTACGGTCGTAAATAACGCCAATTTTCATACTTCGTGCTGTTATAATGAATTTCATGTAAGAAAAACTCAACAATACTTTTTGGCCCATTCCTGGAATCGAACCCAAGGACTGCTGATGCACTCGACTACTGCTACTAGAACTGCTAAACTAATATGTACTGTAAAATTAATCATCTTCTGTATTTAAAACATATAAAAGTCGACTAGATAATTTTAATTAGGGCTTTACCTTTATTTACTCCAAGCGAATGTGAATCCAATATCCGATATGGTGCGGATATTATACGCGGAAGCAATAAGATTCAAGGCCTTATCGCATTATTGCGTTCACCAATACACGTGTAACGAGTGCCAAATATGATAATAGCGCCACTTTGATTTTATAATCAAAATGGCGCTTTAAGTCACAATTGCATGGTACTCTCCTGATAAAATTGAGAAATGGAAGCAAAACATTTTGGCAAGAAAACGCTATTCTTCTGACTTATCTTTACAATTTATTTATTTTTTACATGAAAGAGAAGAAGGTAGTAGTTATTTTGCAAGGTAGTAAAGCCACGTTGATTTCAGTACGCCCGACGTATCCTAAAATGACAGCATTCGTGCTCTTGTGCTTCGTTGATGGGTGAAAGACCGTAGGCCTTATGCAGAAGCATCTCAGTAGACCGACATGATGTAGATCACCATCATGAATTGTCTGTATTCGCAATAAGTATAGTCAACCAGGTTATTATTACGTATCTATCGATACCACATTCACTAAAACCGATTCTGTATCTCATCAATTTTGTGGATCAATGTTCAATATATAAAAAAACATACATACTGCCGAAAATATATATTATTTCCAAACCAAATATCAACATACCCTACGAAGCTACGACCCGTATAGACGTAATATTAGCTCGTAAATCAGTTAGTTAAGCAACTTTTTTTTAAATACCAAAGTTTCTTGCCTTTCGGCCAAGTATAATTGAATCGTAACAGTAATATTACAGTAAATATATAATTATTACAATTCATCTGTAATCAGGATTGAAGCGTCGGTAAAAAAAAAAACAATATTTGCAGTTACAGTTCCTCACTAAAAGTTACATACGTATAGTTATTACTATAAAAATATCAACCGTAATAGATATTTGAAATTGTTTGTGTAACAATGTTAAGATGTTCCTAAGAAGGCTGATTATGAATATTGTGGGTTCTCGCTCTATTTAGATGCAAATTTACAAGATTGGTGCCTTCAGGGTCTGTCCGGTGTAGCACGTTCCTTATTCAACTTGATATCCAGCCATAATTTGAAATTCAATTGTTATCAAGCCACTATAGAGTGGAAATATTTCGAATAAGACTATTTTAGATATTCTAAGATCCTCGTGCAGACAACAGAGAAAATAAAAGTTTTAATCAAAAATAGTTTTTAAACAACTAAGCCTTTAGATTTATTTATTAATGACTATATCCAGAAATACATGCATCGGCAGAATTATTATCTAAGACATTCTCGTATGTAATATAGTAATACAAACATAACACATATATATTTACCATATTTCACGCACAACCCATTGCTGGATTGGGAAAATTTCATATTAATTTGAATTAACGGGCGTAATTCCCTCTAATACAAAGGGATTTCCTCTTTTCCTCCCTCCATTCAAGTGAGATGATTATACCTGTTATTAAGTACCTGCGCCTTCAATTATTGAAGGCGCAGGTACTTGGTATCAGGTGCAGACTGCTTTGCAATTCAGTTCATTTGATGGTTTAATTTGTTTTGTATTTAACATACATTTCTTTATTTAAGTCGATTAAAAGTGTCACTTCATTATACCACTAAGGCAAGATGATAACAAACAGCAAACACATCTGCATTAAAATATAATTAAGCTTAACACTGTCGACAGAATTTCTGTCATGAACGGATATGAATGAAGGATTTAGCATGTTAAGTGTCTGAAATTGCGGCGTAGCATAATATAACCCAAAATGAACTGAGACAGGTCCCTTATGTACATATCTTAAGATATATTTTGACAGGCCGGCCTTATTTTCCCTTATTTTAATACATGGGAGACTGCATTTAAGAGATTTCGTCTTAAACGTTTTGTGTATATTATAACTTTCTAAATAAATCCCAAAAATAGTGACCTATTAATTCGTTTCTGACTTTGTCTAAGACAAATCGATTACATAAACGTTCGATAGATGGCACTGTGTGCTAACGCTAGATCGCAGTATTGTTTAGTTGCCGCATGTAATATACAAGGAATTTATTTATTTCAAAGATTCTTTCAACTGTTGTGTATTGTTTTACCTAGTGAAAAATAAAACTAGTTGTTAACAGTAATTAGTTTGATTTTACGGCTCTTGAGTATCCATTTGTACAGACTTTTTTTCGCTGTTATTGTGTATAGGTGTAAATAAATACTTGGTTTTCATGCAGACGAGCATATCTAATAAATTTGGAAAAATCGTTTGATTGTTTTGTAGTAATTAAATGTGGTCGTTATACAAATACACAAGTGTTCAATCCCGTTCGGCATCGGCTGAAAAAGAAGAAGAAACAACCCTCTGAAACTGCTGTGAAAAAGTTATCTATATTAATCAAGCGATAATAATTTTAGTGAACTTCGTACTGCCCAGTTCTGAAATCCGCAGAAAGGAATGAACTTGATCGCAGCGCTAACGATCGGGTCCAATAGCAAATCTAAGCCATTGACGAATCCACTTGAACACACACAAAATAATTCATCAAAATCAGTCAGTTCAGTTTAGAAGGAATTCAATTACAAACACATGAACATAAGATGTTTATATACGAGTGCTATATGCTAGATTTTTTTTTGCGTGTTCGAGTTAGAATTGAGGAGAAAGCAGAAGTACGAATTCACTGACATTGCCAGGAGAATTCTGAAACTGAAGTGGCTGTGCGCAGAGCATTTTACTCGTAGATAAGATGGCCCAAGTTGGCTATAACATTTTGAAGTGGCAACCACATATCGTAAGATGTCTCACGACCTAATGAAGATCGCGATTAGCCGTTAGATGAAGGCAGCACAAGAACGGTTATTGTTAACAGCCAGTTGTTGTTGGGGAGGCCTGTTCAATAGTGGACGTCTTTCAAAAGAAATGATGATATAAGCTTCCAGACGCGAGTGAGAATGCGTTTTTCATATGTGTTTTATGGGTTGTTATACTTGCAGACAACTTAATAGTTAAGTCACTTAATATGTTTACGATACTTAAAACCCCCATAATGCTTATTCCAATATTGTTCTTCCCAATTAGGAGAAAAAGTTATTGTTACCAATTTATTCAATAAATTCACGATCAAGTAACCGGTAAATTGCATATTCTCCGAAATAAATTGTTCTCAGAAGTGTTTGGCGAAGTTGTTTAGTTAAATCAATTACGGGTTTCTTTGTTAGAAGTTTATTTAATGATTACTTTGTAATTTTGAATTTCACTTAAGTGCTGATTTAACTATATAGAAGCTTTTGGAACATTTAGTAGGGAAAAACATGAATATTATAAGGGTTCTATGATTCTGTATGTGTGCTCATAAGAAATGAAACTCCAAAAATTTCAGAAACATCAGCTAGGGTATATCAGGCTTTAATATTCAATACGAGGATTAATCCTTGTTCTGCTTAGCGTTTCGAATCGTAAAGTTTAGATTGCTATTACTATGTAACAATAAAAGTAATTGTTTTTGCTTATCAAACAGCTGCATAATTATGAACTAATGAATATCAGATCATTCTGGTTCTAGTATCTTTTTTAAACTAGCTGCTAGTGACATGGTATGTTTTACCATCCATGTAATTGGTATAGAAGAGACACTACTACTTACTATAGACTAATTTAAAGCCATTAATTATTTACTCATTCATGACATTCATCAAAGAGTATACAAACGTAATGCTAGACAAACAGTTACATGCTTTTGATGATACACGTCAAAAGCGTGTCAAATTTTTATGGAGTTTTAAATAAATATATTATTTCCTATCGAGTAAAAAATACATGTAATCCCTAAATAAAAATTTACGGTATTTTTTACTTTGAAAAATAAACTAAAAAATACGCCAAGATGAATTTCATGGACAAATTACCAACCGTTATAAGCTGTTGCTTCTGCTGTTTTTTGAGAGCTGGAACTGTTATGATTGCTACTTTTTCATTTGTAAGTATTTTAATAGTAAGGATCTGTAATGCTAAGAACTGTTATGTAACACTCTGATAAAATCCAATTGAAAGGTTCTTAAATTGACTCCTATTAATATAACCGGTTAACTAGCCTTTATGACGTTGCCTTAATTTCACAACTAAATTTTGAACCGGTTTTTGATAATGTCTTGGAATTGAATGTAAGTTTGAATGGAATATGATTTTCATATAAGATCTTCCCAATTAACTAAGGAATAGCTTTGGATAAAATTTAATATAAAGGTTGACAATACTCAGAAATGTCACATTATGTGATTGTAAGACGATTAAGGAGAAAATGGTTGGCAAAATAAATACAGGCAAATTAAAACAACATGAAATAATACAGTAACTAATGCAAGCGAATAGTCATAGCACATGTTTCTTACTACTCAACCAGTCTTTAATAGTAACCGAATAATTGAAACCTTTATTTAAAAGAACAAAACAAAAAAAGCAATCTTGGGAACAAAGGCTAGGAAGATGAATTGAAACCTCTATTTTAGTTGTATGTGATAATGACTGTTACTTTTTAAAAATCCTTTACAATATAATTCTTTTCAGGTAATTGGTATCCTGTTCGCTCCAAATGTTTCTCATACTCCCGGCTACTGGGATATGAATCCAGTACTGTCCAATTACAGTGAAGTCACAGAAATGACAATACAGATGGTTTTGGGCCTCGCCTCGATTATGCTTTGTAGCGTCAGTGTTCTATTACTGATAGGGGCTTGTTGTGTAAGTATCTGATACTTCATCATCTTTATCAGCCAGTTTGAGTTTACTGCTAGACATAGGACTTTCTCAAAGTTTTCATGAATCCGGTCCATTCTATAATATCCAAATTTGTGCCAACTAATTCTCTCATTGCAGTTCCTATTTCAAATTCCTAGATTTTTGGACGGGAGAACGCAAAAGGTGGCATCGCACTTGATATTTATTGTAATAAACTTTTTTGAGTTGTCATCACGTCAGTAATTTTTTTAAATGAACATAGTGACTAGTCTTCTTATGTATTAAGCGATTTTATTTCTAGTTTTCAAGTAGACTGCGATAGCCTGATGATGATGATAATGAAGTAAAATATTCCTTAAGCTTGAAATGTTTGATAGTATGTAACAAATTCATATCGTTACTCGAGTGATAACAGTATGAATTCTTTATTGTAATTGTTTTTATGTCTAGAACATACCTAAACTAATCGAGATATATCAATGGGGTGCGATCATCTACAGCAGTACTGTCGTGTTGATGTTCTTCATACTTTCCATGTTCTGTTTCTTCGTACACACAAACTGTTATTTGGCTGCCGGAGTGCTGTGTGTTTTGATTGTTTGTGTTGTATTATGTGAGTATAAATTTCAAATTACTTTAGGTTTTACCGAAATATTGCCACCACCATGTCAAAGCTTGTTGTCTGTTAAGTAAACCTGTGTGAGTCATTGATTGATTGATTATATCCTTTGATTCTAGAGAAAAGCCTTATGCTACTATTTGAGTCGATTACGCAGGCGTGCAAAATTAACATCTAAAATGTACCTCATAAGATCAAAAATTACACTAGTGATAACTGTTACAAAGATCAAGCTGTATTTTTACCCGACAGGCAAACACACATTTTAAGCCGTAGTCACGCGTTTTTAAAATGTTATGTGGTACATTTCTATGTTACGTGTGACTACTTTCAATGTTGTTGCTTAAATCTTGTTTCATACTTTATCAGCGACAGTTTTTGTCGTAGTTAGGTTTTAGTTTTTAAGAGCTTAGTTCACAGATGATATGTTTCAAAGTCATACCCATTCTAATTATTTAAGTAATAATAATAAGGAATAAATATTTCGGACATCTTAAACAAGAAATAATATTAAATTTGAAAGGAACTCTGTCTGTTACGCTTTTACTGAAAAACTGCTTCACTGTATCGGTATATCGATAGATTATACCACGGAGACATATGTACATGTGTACAGGAGTAGGAAATCTGGTTGTTAATATAATTTTATTAGAAACTTCTCTCCCTAGTACTTACTTTTTCATATATTTTTCTTTTTCAGTTACTCTGTACTTTATAATAGTGACAAATAGCCTAAGGATGTCCCTGCAATTCTTGTCCAGCAGTGATCTAGTAATTTGAGTGACTATAATGCTGTCTTTTGGTTCTAAATTGTTGGAAATATATATTTATTTGTTAAATAAATGTATTTTACTTTATTTTGTTTTTGTAACACACTCTTCACACACACTCTTCCTCGGACATTTAACACATAAGATACCTTAAGGATGACAGATGCATACGCTACTACTTGTGGCTTTGAAGCAGTCGAAAACATAAAATAGACACAAAAAGCATCTGACTCAAAACAATAGTTTTTGGTATGGTATACATACGAGTAGAATACACTCATCGTAGTAGAAGGCAAACTGGTGGTTATACGCCTATCGTGCGTAAAGTCAATCTAATTATACACTAAATTTTACAACATACTTGCAAGAACTTCGTGTTCATTATTTTAAAATAGAATTTTTAAGCTATTGTATAGCTTTTATCGCGGGCTTTGAGCGCGGCGTCCGAACTGAGAAATTCCGTAACGAAATAACCTAACACCCTAAAAAAGGATAGAGAATATGATTGTAACTGCAGTGAGACAAGGATGTGGCGGCTCTGTGCTTTAAAGGCAGATTAGCGCATGCGTGCTGCCGCCAACGGCCGCTATCCGTTGCCTTGACAAAACAGTCATTCTAGATTCTTCTTCCTTACTTTTCTATAATCCTATTTTGAAAACCTAATTACAAAATATATAATTTTTATCTACTTTACACAATACATAATGATACATAGCGCCCGCGTCCTTCAGTACCGTCTATTGAATTTTAGTGTTTTTTTATTCTATTGATATGCTCATATTACTATAAGTTCTCTGTTTAGTTGTCATTGTCTTTCGCTTAATAGGATGATTGTATTGTTTAGCAATAATATTATTAGAATGTATGGTAGAAAGACAGTGTACATTGTTTTGTTGACTTGACTTAATTAAAAACTTGAATGAATATCAAAAAAAAAAAAACTGCATAAATAAAAATAAATAAATAATTATAATTGCATAAGTTGATAAAAAATGCTATAAAAAGCTTTACCGCGGTAGTCATCGAGTGCCACACGACTTTTTTTATTATATTTTCTAGACAGAAGTTATTTAAGAGAGTACATCGGTGTGTCAAGCAAGAGACTGAAAATTTTCCCCTTAACCTTTAATAGGAGTGAACCAGATCGGAACCACATGCTATTTTTATTTTGATGTGAAACATCTACAGGCGCACGTAAAAAAGATTTCTGGCCTGGCCACTGGCGACGCCTGGCGACGCGTCGCCACGGCATGCTATACGATGGTATATATATACAGTCTACACACTACTACATATAGACTATTTTAATAATTAGTAATATTTTATTTTATCATTATGACAAATTTAGTTCCTATTACAATATGTTCTTTTCTGCATATTACTTTTACAAAATAATGGCGATGTTTCACATCTGCCAGGCGTCCCGTGACGGCTCACATTTTTTTTTTAATATTTCGGACATCTTAAACACAACGCCATCTAGATCCGACTCGGGAATCGCACCCGAGACCTCAAGCACAGCTGTCGCATACGCTCCCACTGCAACACCGTGGCAGTCCAATATATGTATGACCACTTTAATTTCCAAATACATATGTATTTGGAAATTAAAACGATCATTCTGGTACACTCAGCGCTACATAGAAAGCGTGAGTCGAAGTGTCTACATAAAAATTTACATTGTCGACCATTGGAAACACAAATGCTGACTCAACATTAGTAAGACAATGTTTAGTTTCAAAACACATTAAATTGCATTGCATGACAAATTTAGAAAACAGGAATGCGTTTTTTATTTGTCGTTGTAACAACTTTTTGAGAGAAATTAAAATTGTTTCGCAAAGCTCTATAAATAGTGAGAATTCCAAAACATAATATATTTTTTCACTTTTTTCATGCTTTTTGATGTAAATGGCACAATTCGTGATAAAATTAAAAAGGTTACGATACCTTTTACTTTTATACGGGTTATACCGCTCGGTATTACCAAAAATATAATTATCATATGAACCGAAAGACCATGACAACTTAACAGGGAACATAATAGTAATATGAGCATATCTATGGAATAAAAAACACCAAGATTCAATTTAGACGGTACTGGACGACGCGGACGCTATGTCTTGTGCCTACGATATCGCTTCTATTTGATTAATCTATGACGCACACAGGCTATATATTGCGCCGACGATATCTCTTCATTTGATTAATCTATGACGTATGCCAGGCGCCCGTTATTTGTCCTTGTTGCACTGCAGTTACAATCATATTCTCTATCCTGTTTTAACACGGGGTGTTACGTTTTTTCGTTACGGAATTTCTTGATTCGGTCGCCGCGATAATAACTATGCAATATCTTAAAAACTGAGTTCTTGCTTAAATGAAAATTATAAAATTGCGTAATAAAAAAATAATATGAAAATTATACACGTTTATTAGATATAAAAAAGAATGTAATGTAAAAACCTTCTTGCTACAATTGAAGTCAAAATGTTCTTCTTCTTCTTCTTAATAAATGGCAAACTGTGCCGGTGTCGACAATTCTGCCAGTGTCAAGAATCAATACCTGTCAGTTTGACATATTATTAACATTGACATTATTTTGTTGATAAGTTTTGATAAGATTAATTATTATTATTTTAGCATGTGAGAAATATAAATAAATAAAAAATTCAATAAGTAAAATGTCTTTAAAATGTGTTTGAATAGATGGCCACGCTTCACTAAATGTTTTCGTTGTGTAAGTCTTAAAGCCGGCGTGGTTTCGTATTCAGTATTTGAGTTGGTAAGTTGATAAAAAGTAACCAGTGGAATCATCACTACATATTATAAAATATAGTCCTCCGCCGCGTCTGTCTGTATGTATGTTCGCGTCAAACTAAAAGTCTAAAGCCTGAGAAAGAACATAGGCTACTTTATAATACTTAAATTCGTATTGATATCTCAAGTATACAATGAATTTCTGAATGGAATCGAATAGAGTGAGGGGTAGTTTCATCACTTATTGATGACTTATAATGGCTTATAATGATAAAGGACTATTTTTCAGCAATTATCAATATTTTGCTAAATGATTATAAGCCCTTATTGACATCAGTGTATCAATAAAGAATTTTTTTAAAGCATTCCCTTCGCGATACCGTCGTATCCAATTCTGATGGCTAATTCAATAATCTTGTGCATAATACTTACTGGTAGTGAGGTCTACTTTTAACTGCTTGACACAGGAAAAACAAGTCCCACCATTTAGTTCTAGTGCGTATTTCTTCCACTGTCTCTAATAAGTACAGATTTCGGTTACTCAAGTTTCGGAGAGAGACAAATATTTTGGTTAATGTACACAAATACACTATCGTGTACTATATGTCTACCTTGGACAGACATTGCAGTCAAAACAACTTCGAGGACGAGGTGAATAGAATAATTAAGTTGGATTGGGCAGCATTTGGAAATCCACGTCAATTCTTTTCGTCGTTGATTCCACAGTGCTTTAAAACGAAAGTTTTTATGAGTGCGTTCTACCTGTCATGACATACGGAGCCGTGATCCGGACACTTCCGTTACGTTTGGTCCTTAAGCTCCAATTTGCTCAGCGTGCTATGGAAAGGGCTATGCTCCTCTGAGGGATCGTATCAGGAATGAGGTGATCCGTCAAAGAACTAAGGTCATCGACATAGCCCGCTGGATTAGCAAACTGAAGTGGCAGTGGGCTGGCCATGGCGCAGAACTGATGACAGTTGGGGTAGAAGAGGTTTAGAGTGGACACCGTGTCTTGGCAGCCGTAGTGTAGTACTCCCACAGGTCAGGTGGAGTTACAACTTACGACTGCAGGATGGCTGGCAGGAGCTGGATACGAGAAGCCCAAAAATCCCCCAAAATCGATCAGGGTGGTGTGCAACGGGAGAGGCCTTTTTCCAGCAGTGGCCTGCGATGGCCTGTTGATGATGATTGATGATACAAATAAATATAATAAGAATATCTATGTGTAATATCCAATAACAGTTTTTTAGTAAATGCATATCAAAGTATATACATTACTTACACCAAAATTGAAATGTTTTAAATTTTCGACAGTCTGTCTGTTCCGGGTAATGTCTGGAATGGCTGAACTAATTTTGACGGGACTTTCATTGTCAGAAAGCTGATAAAAGAAGGAGTAACTTAAGCAATTCTTTTTAAACTAGTTTCCCTCCGCGGCGTTACTTGCGATTAACAACTATAATCTCGGGTAACACTACGGGACTCTATAGCGCCTATAGTGTTAAATTTGTCTCTGTTAAGATTCTAAAAATAATAGAATACGTTCCTACGTATTCTATTATTTTTAGAATCTTATCAGACGTTAAATCTTAACAGACTTACGACCGTGCCAACAAAATTATTCATAATACTTACAAGGCATTATGTTCTAATGTTACTTGTAATAATATGCCGAGTCTTGAGAATAAAACATCGCGAGGAGGCGCGGTGCCCTCCCCCGGTTACCCCTCTAGACATAAACCTACACCATATGACAAGCATTCATAATGGTGACTGACGTTTAAATAAGAATACGTTGCCACCAACACGGATATAAAATATAAGAAACCTTGCAATAGCTGTTATATTGCCATGAAAATTCTAAAGTTAATATTCATTTGAAAGACATGAGTCTTGAAAAGTACTGGAGTATTTTTAAAACATGAAGATTATAAGGCACCAGAAATCTATGTTAAATTTCGAATTAGATTTTATTTAGAAAATAGTTTGTGAGCTGTGGAACTGTTTCAACTCTATATTATGCAATGTGATGTTAAACTCACTCACTCATGTTGTCCGTGTGGTGACGGATTAAGAATACAAAGTGTCACCACCCCTATTTATTCCATGGGTGTCGTAAGAGGCGACTAAGGGAACAAAATAAGCAGCTAACATCACTGCCAAGAGAAGGAAAACTTGAAACAAACCCTTTACCAATCCGTCTGGCCAGCGTGGTATAGTAGGCCAAAACCTCCTTTCTAAGGAGAGGCCTATGTCAAGCAGTGGACTGTTAAAGGCTGTTGATGATGTTAAACTTTTGATGTATTGGGATCAATCATCTACAATCCATAACTTTCCACCATTGGTCTCGGGTCTCCTCTGAAGAGAGGGTTAAGGCCACCCGTCCTTTGTATTTGGGAAATTATAAGGTGTGAACTGTATTATGGGCAGGGCCGGAGGTCCAATGATGCATAATTTGGTTCAAATTCACTAACGAAACTCGACAGAACGAATGCTGTCAATTAAAGTTGTTTTTTTATCAGAGGTTGGTACTTCTCTAATCAGGAACTTGGAAGAATTGATATGCATTGGAGCCGAGAAATGAAATACCTTAAATCAATGTAGATACATAGTAGTATATTCAGCTATCAGTTAATAATTTCAGAAGATATTTAGATTAAAAACCTTATTCTAACAACTAATTATTATAGCTATTGATATTTGCAGCTGCTTTCATCTGCAATATTTGCGCATGCCGAACTCATAGTGGGAGATATAGACGACGAGCTATTCGTTAACTGTTTGAAGGCTATCATGATGATACGAATACTATCTACGTTCTTTCTCATTAGTGCCTGGTCTGGTGTTGTAATGGTGAGTTTAAAGTTCTATCAAAAGTAGCGCAATATTTGAATGAAGTAGAAGCTTCATAAAAATGCATAACATCATCAACAGCATTTAGCAGTCCCCTGCTGAAGATGAGCTCCTCTCTTCTATGGATTGGTAAAAGGTTTATTTCGAGTTTTCCTTCTCTTGGCATTGGTGATGCTCTGAGTAGATTACCTCCTTGGATGAATCATACGATACCCATAGAATAAATACATGTGGTATATAAACAGACCATATTTTTTAATAGGCCGCTACACGTCAATTTGTCTGTTAAAAACATGGACAATTGCTGTTGAAATGAGAAAACATGATATTTCTGTACGGAATATAACAAACAACGAAAAAAGTTAAAAAATGTACAGGTTTATTAAAATGCGAAATATGTATGATATGTGTCAATACGTCGTAGAAATATTAACAGACAACCGGAGTATGTATTGGTTTTCTATTTCATGTGCAAACACAAGTTTATTTTACATATAGGACAATTATATGTCATGTATTATTAGTAAATTAGTAGCCAAGGGCTGTAAGGCATCAATTGCAGCCCGAGATATTTAGGCGCACGAGCGCAGCGAGGGCGCCTATAGTTCGAGGGTGCAATTGGTGCTTACGCCCAAACTAACTATTCTGCTTTACATCTCGATTGTGAGGTAAGTAGAAAAAACCGGCTTTATAAGAATAAAACATTTTATCTTCAGCTTCCATTTTCATTGAATCGGGAGTGCAGCTTATGTCTTCATTACTTGAAGAACGCATGTTTTTTTCTAATTAGCACGTAATTATAAAAAAAAAACAAAAAAAAACAATATTTAAATTAAAAGTTTTATATTCCCGCCTCTTTACATTAAAAAGAAACAAGTAAAGAACTTTTTAATTGTTTTTTTCAAGAATGAAATTGAGCTTCGCCGTTCGATATTTAAAATTGATGACTAATACTCACACGAAGACAAGGCTGAATAGCAAAGCCTTTGCCAGTATGATGTCTTTGCCAGTATGATGGTTAGATTTACGCTAACTTTTTGAAAGGAAGAAGTGTTTTTTTTAATTACTTATCACCCTAGGGCTTTTCTAGCTACATTATTACCCTAGAGCGCTAATAATTCACCTACGAGCCCCATTTGGAGGTAATAAGAACCTACTTACCGAACATGAGAGATGTAAAAAATGTTATTCATAAACAGATTTCAAAGAAATTATTATATTATTTCTTTGTTTCACGATTAAAATACGTTTAAATGTTTTACACTGTGTTCCATTGTAATATTAATGAACAGAAAAAAGTTTATAAAACCAGAACCTTTTTGTTAAACCTTTGTATAAAATGTATATAGCCTATTTAGTTGTATAGATCTTAATAATGGGTACGGGTCATTATTTCGTATCTAACGGTATTTGGTTCATTAAAATAGGTTCAGTAGTTAAAGACGTTACATGGAACATATATATACAGACTTCCAAAACTATTAACCATCCTTTTAGCTTAGCCGTGGTTGGGTAAAATCGCGTTGGGAGGAGTCCAGAAGGAGATATGACCCTCCACTCCTCCTAAAACAAAAGCGCAAAGAGGGCACACAACACAAAAGAAAATGGTGGGGTAAAATCAGATACCTTTCCGAGTAGGGATAGTCCTATATATATCTGACATTGATGGGTTTCATCAATCTCACAAATATCTCAAAGCATTTCCCTTTTCTTATGTTTCAGAAATGTAACAGCGATTTGTTTCTACAAATATACATCTATGTAACATTAATATCTACAGTTTTACATTTGATCTATTGTATCACATTTTTCTGCTTGTATTTTGAATCATACTTGGAAAGAGTATTAGTTCAACTGATCCTTAGTTTGGTGGCATATACTGGTAATTTTATTTTAATATATTTTAAGAAACAAACTTTATTCCAACCTGTCTGGCAAGCGTGGTAAAGTAGGCCAAAGCCTGCTTTCTAAGGAAAAGCAGCTTCTATATCCAGCAGCGGGCTGGTAAAAACTGTTGATGATGATGATGATAAAAGAATGGGAATGGTTAGTTCTAAAGTTAGCTTCAATATGTCCTTCTCAAATTAAAAGCACGAAAAATTTTACTGCAAAATCTCTGTTCCATTTCCATGACAATATTTTATAATTTTTTTTAAAGATCCTGCGACGCGGAGGTCTTTACAAACATACATGAAATGGACACAATGAGAACCCATGCATTTTTCGTCATAGAAAGCAGCGTGGCCAATCGTGTAGTCGGATATGCATAAGAGTTTAAGTGCATATTTATTGTAATAGTTATCTACAAATTAAACAGCCTCGTAATAAAATCTGTTTCGTTTTTATATAAAAAGTATGCAAAAGAAATTACACAATGATTCTTTTTTATTCAGGAATAAAACTAAGATCAATTGTTTTGTTTTCAGTAACAGGGTACATGTTGGTGATAGTGAACAGTTTTCGAATGTATATAACGTAGAAGATGATGTTATTAAATATCTTATGGATCAGTGCCTATAAACGTCGCAAGAGTGATGTGAGGTAAGAATATTCAGAAATATTTTATAATTAAATGAAATAAATGAATAAATATTTCGGAAATCTTACACACAACATCATCTAGTGCCAAACTAAGCAGAGCTTGTACTATGGATATTAGAAAACTAATATAAATAGTTTTAAATATGTTTTTTTGTAACAACATACATGTTATGCATAGAAAACACCCAAACTCTGAAACAAATATTTGCAGATCATAGAAACATTTGGTCCGACCCTGAAATCGAACCCGAGACCTTTTGATCAGCCGTCACATACGCTCACCAACGAGACAGTAAATTGAGGGTTAAATGAGTTTAATTATTCCTATTCATCCCGCGCGGGTGTCGTAAAAGGCGACTAAGGGATAAAATATGCAAGACAACATCAATGGAAAGAGCAGGAAAACTTGAAACCAACCCTATACCAACCCGTCTGGCCAGCGTGGTTTAGTAGGCCAATACCTCCTTTTCAAGGAGAGGCCTATGTCCAGCAGTGGACTGCGATAGGCTGATGATGATGATGATGAGTTTTTAAACATTTATCGTATCTGTTTTGTCGCTCATGTGTTATAGCGAAGCCACCCATGACCGCGTGATTCGAACGCTTCCTTGTGTTTTTCCTCCCTGTTCGACTTTTTTCCCCTCTTGGTTCGATGTAAAAACACAACTACACTAATCGGACGACCTTTCTTTGAGACCGTGTCGTCTAATTGATCGGATAGCACAATCTTTTTCCTTGTTTATAAACAGAAGTGAAGTAAGTGTATTAACTGTTCTGCCTAACTTTTCTAATTGGTCCTGCTCTCTTCCTCTGCACAACGTTTGAATAACCGTTCTAGGGTATTTGATATATGTTCATGAACTAAATGATTCGGCTCTTCCTGCCTGTTCTGAGCAGGCAAAACCTGGAACACTATCCTACCTGTTTTCCTCCTTCTATGATCCCGTATCCTACAAGCGGAGTGCGAAAAAGCATCTTACTAGAGCGCCAGAAGTAGGTCATCGTTTCGCATTTGTAATGAGAACATCACTCTTGGAATCTAATCAACATTTTCATCAGGCTGTGTAGAGTAACTTTGGAAGCTAAATAATAAAAAAAGTCTAATTGATCTTGTTAGTCTAGTGGCTATTGTATGTGGCTGCAGATCAAGAGGTCTCGGGTTCGAATCCCGGATCGGATCAGATATTTGTGTAAACTACAAATATTTGCTTCGGGGTCTGGGTGTTTTCTATGTATATATTAGAAAAAAGTATGTTAATGTATTTATATCAGTTGTTTAGTACCCATACTATAAGCTGTGCTTAGTTTGGGACTAGATGATGTTGTGTGTAAATAAACAAATAATATTTTTCCGAAATTATTATTTATTTACAATGTAGTTTTTTTACAATTTTTTTTTACAGCTACCAATTAAATATATTTAATATTTAGTTTGTAGCTGTTTATTTGTTGAAGATTTTTCTTTATAGTTTCCAGTCAGTCAGTGTAGACTAGCCGTAGCTTGCGGTTCCGCTCGCGTTTCAGAAGGCAAGTGGTAAAAGCGGCAGAACGCAGACAGAGTTAGTTTCGAATTTATATAATTATCCCAAAACGCCCACAAATATGAAGTTAAATCAATATCCGAATCCTTCAAGACATCCATCATAGGCCCACTTTTCCTAAACGCTACTATGTTGTACAGTTTTTTGAACTAATTCATCAATCACAGGCCTTTTACGGTTGGCAAATAAATGTAGCACTCTTTTGTATACACATATATTCCTAGGAAAGCCACAATACATCTATTTAATATCTTTAAACGAGGAATTCACTGTAATTTGACATTTGGCGGTTTTTGGAGGTAAAAAATTGATCTAGATTATTCTTATGTTTGGGAAAATGAGAATTTTTTAGTTTTCATGCGTTTAGCATTGCTTGCTACATCAATGCTACTTTTTCAGTAACACTTAGTTTGGTTGGTGATTGGTACTTCAACACAGAAATACTACAACTAATTGAAAGGATAGTAGGCATTGTTCAACGATAAATATGACAACCGAGCAAAGATCGGTCGCCCAGGCACTTAAATCTAAATCTCAGTATGTAGGGTTACTGTCAACTTTTCCATGGACGGTTTAGTTCTGCTAAGACTTATAGGAATAAGTCCTAGCAGAAAACTATAACTAAACCGTAAGTAATTAAGTTTGGTATGTAAGAAAGGAGGACCTTTCTTACACACCAAACTTATCCTGTATGTCAAGATTAACAGCAGTGACCCATGAACACACCTAGAAACTTAAAAAGTTCCAGAAAAAAATAAACCACTATAAATAAATAAATAAATAAATAAAATATCTTTATTGCAACAGAAAGTGGATTACAAAGCACTGTACAGCCCTGACTCCCAAAATAGCGCTAGCTGTGTCTTGGAAGTCAGTTCCTTATCAAAGACTAAATAAACAAACCATTAGTTACAATATTAGACAATAACTTTAAATAGTTCCTTATATTTGTGTGTCAATGTGAGTGTTATGTGTGTGATTGTGTATGTTTTGCTGTGAGTTAAGAGTTGTGTGTGGTGAGTGTGTATGTAACATTATTCAATGTTTCATTATTTCACTATATGTAGTAGGTATTCAACATCATCATATTTCAGTTCCATAAGCCACAATTTAACGATTTGTTTTATTTTAAAGTTAGTTAAGTTTTTAGTTTTATAAATTAAATTTAATTTGTTATACAGTCTTGGTGCAAGATTACTGTAGTGTTGCTGTGCAAATTTACTTGCTACCCTTGATACCGGACATTTTTCTAACCTTTTGCCTGATGGTTTTAAATGTGGAATAACAGTTTTGTGGTATCTACGTATTGACTGGTATATGAATAGTTTCCGCACAGTAAGAACGTCAGCATTCTTATAAACTAAATGTGTAGGGTGGCGAAACGGTAGATATAAAAGTACTTTAAGGACGACGCGTTGTGCCCTTTCCAATTGAATCAAATGTGTCTTAGCCGCTGCACCCCATGAGCATATACAATAGGTAACTACACATTCAGCGAGTGCTTTGTATGTTTGAATCAAAAGTGTAGTGTCCTGGATCAGTCTCAAGTCTCTAAATATATATATGAGTTTTCTGAGTCTATTGCTAACCATAGTAATATGCCTCCTCCAATTCAATTTGTCATCGATGTTTACTCCCAAATATTTAACGTCAGTGTCTTTTGTTAACGTCGGACAAGAACAAATTGAAGGCAAGGCTTTAGTTCGATTACATGGATAGCAATGGACACGAAGCTGACAATTGTTAGGCGCTGAGGCTGATGTTTTGCTAAAACAGAGAAACTTAGTTTTGGTGGTATTTAATGATAGTAAGCTATCTTCAAGCCATGCTGTGATAATAGACATGCCTTCTTCTGCTAGTTGTCGCACAAGGCACCATGAGTTACCGTGAAAAAGTACGACAGTGTCATCTGCAAACATTTGTAAATCAGCGCCCTTGATCTGGTATTTGCATAAATCATTTATATACACCAAGAAAAGTGATGGACCGAGGGTACTGCCCTGCGGAACCCCATACGTCACCGTGTCGTAGTCACTGGTATGATTATCAACTCTAACACATTGCCCTCTTTCCGTAAGGTAGTCCCTAAACCACAGAAGTGCGTTTCCCCTGATTCCTATGTTCTCCAGGCGAGTAATTAGGATTTTAGTCGATACGGTGTCGAACGCTTTCTGTAAGTCCAGGAAAACGCCGATGCATTTGTCCTTTTGGTCTAGGTATGTTGTAATTTTGGAAGTAAGGTGTAGAACAGCGTCATCAGTAGACCGACCGCGGCGAAACCCGTACTGATTTTCCGAAAGAATATTATTATTTTCAAGGTACGCAATTAATCGCTTGTTCATTACCTTTTCTATAACTTTAGATATAGTACTTAATAGAGAAATAGGACGATAATTTGTTGGTAGCGATTTATCACCTGATTTGTAAATAGGAGATACAACGGCGCGTTTAAATATATCAGGGAAGACACCCTGATCAAAACTTAAATTAATTAGGTGACATATGGGCCCCACAAGACAATGACGAAATTTCTGTAGAATATACGCTGTGATTTTATCAATACCAGGAGCGCTATGTTTTTTTAAACTAATGATCACTTCGTTAACCTCAATGGGGTCTGTCAGGTACAGTGCCATAGACTTTAGAGGAGAATCCGTTCTTTTAGCTTTTTGTGCTAGTGCTGACTCTTTTGTATTTAATTTTTGTAATGTTTGTTTTGCAAGACTTGGACCAATAGATGTAAAAAACCTATTAACCATATTAAGAGAATTAGCAGCAGTTGCTTCAATGTTGAGTAATTCCGACGATGATACATTTGATTTGTTCATGCTACATAATTCCTTTATAATATTCCATGTTTCCTTTATATTACCCTTATTTTTGTATAATTTATCTTTGTAATAATTTTGTTTTAGATTTCTTATGATTTTCTTTAATGTATTTCTGTAGTTAATATATATATTTCTAATATTTGAATTACAATTTATTATTGATTTTTTATACATTTTGTCTCGTTTTCGTATTGATTTAATTACCCCTACAGTAATCCAAGGTTTTAAAGGTCTATATTTCTTATTAATTTTTTTTTCTGTAGTGTTGACATTAATAATATCTCATAATTTAGTTGTTAATTTTACTGCAGCGTGATTGACATCTGTTGTAGAATACAAATCACTCCATGATTCCTTCTCCAAACACTCACCCATAGTACTGAAGTCAAAGCTAACCTTACTTATATCTAAAGTTTGCTTGGGCACAGATGTACTGTCAATATGCAAAAGTATAGGTGAGTGATCAGTCAGTTCATCAAATACATAAGTTTGGACTTTAGAAGTGGTTCTAATCATAAAATGATCGAGGCACGTAGTTTGTCTAGTGGGACAGTGTATCCCCTGCTTAAGCCCGTGATTAGCCATTAAATTTAAATATATAGCAGCATTAGTGCTTAGATTATCAGGCATAATGTCTAGATTTACATCGCCAGTCACAATAACAGTTTTATTTTTACTTAATGTGTTTAAAATGCAATTTAAAGAGTATATATAGGAGAGCGGATTTTTAAAACTGGGTGGGCGGTATGTACAGACAATATATACGCTATTCGAAAGACTTATCACAATACAATTGCCGTCAGAACAAACCGGTTCCGTAGACGTCGCTTTAAAGACTTCACGAACGTACACCACTACTCCGTCATTCTGATTTAGGGATATTTTAGATCTAAACATTTTATAATCATTAATAGATGGCGGTATAAAGTGTTCATTTGTCCAACATTCTGTCAACACTAAAACATCCATCTTTACTTTAAACTTAGTTAGAAACATTAGAAAAATATCGAAATTAGCACTAATGCTTCGTATATTTACAGTAAGAATCAATAAAGAATTATTTTCAGAGTAGGATATCAGCTGTAAACATTCTGAAGGCTCATTTAATCTTTTACATTCAATGGTTTCATTGTCAACGTCATTTGCTAATTTAATATATAATTGATTAAATTTTGTTTATAAATAATTTCAAGTCACGATTTAGTAGTAATAAGGGGGTAGTCTTATAATTTAATATCTTTGATAGACCATTGTTATCATAAAAACCTATACATAGAATAGAACATCTTAGAAAATTAATAATGTGGCCATAGTGGGTAGTTACATAAACAACGGAAACTTGAATATTGTGTTTATAATATGTTTTGTTTACTAGACAAATGGTGTAAGTTTGTATGTAGTGTTTCTTGTAATATTTTACGATTTAAACTCTGTTTTCTTTAGTTAATCTCTCGTTGAAGAATACTCTTTCAGTCTGCGTACTACACACGCCCAGATCAGAACTGCTGAGCCTCCTTCGTGACTTAGTAGCCCTGAGGAATGCATCACGCGTCAATCGGCGTAAAAATCTGACAACTATCGGTCTTGGCATTCTGGCTCCGTCTTCCGGCAGCGACGTGGTCACGGGGGGGCGGCGTGGCCCCACGCGTGATACCCAATCAACGTCCCTATCCTCCAGCTCAATCCCTATTTTCTTAGCTGCAACGAGTACTATGTGCTGTATATTTTCATTGGCAGTCTCAGGTATTCCAACTATCTCGACTTCATTACGAAGATTGGACTGTGCTTGCGCATTCAATTCAGATTGTAATTGAGTTACCGTAGTACGTAAAATTACAATCTCTGCCTCTCGCTTCTCCAGATATTTCAACCGCTCGTCAGCAGCACCGAGTTTTAGTACCAGCTCATCCAATCGCTCATATGAGTGGGACAGGGAAACTGTCACATCCTCTAATTGTGCCTTAAGGGCGGTAAAAGCCTCAGTCATTGTTCTAATCTGATCAGTGAGTTTGGTTACATCCGATTCCGTAGATTCGGGAGTTAGTTCAGTCTTTTTCCGAACGGTGACATTATCAGAGGTAACTCGAACCGGTGTAAGACTATTGTCTCCACCCTTTTTTTGCGTAGCACAGCAATCAGGACACCTCCATTGCTTCTTGCGGTCGGCAGTCAGAGTTGTAACGTTGATACATAGCGTACAAAAGCTTTTTTCACAGACAGTAGACATACATCTAACTAAGTGTGGTTCCTTGATAGTTTTCATACACCCGGCACACTTCATACTGATTAAAAGTTAAAAGCAAAGTTCTGGAGAAAATGGGAATAGACAAACTGACAAGCCCTCGATATATATGTGTAATGTTTGTACTTTTAAAAACAATAGACCAAGCAATCTCTTTAGTCGCTAATAAACGTTCAAATAGCTGAGATAGTTCGGGTTCGCGAGAAGAATGTCGTAAGCGCCTTGAATAACGCGTCGCTTACGCGTTGTAACGAAACACTCGCACAATATATGTTAGTGACGGTATGTGCAGTTTTAACCGTAAGATTAAATTGTCCAATATTGAATGTTTAGCACTGTGTATCGGTTCACACACTGATAAGGTTGATGGAAAACACTTTCAGAATGATAATTACTTATAGTCCACCACAAACACTAACTAAGACACAGTAAAAATAATAACTATAACACGTGAGTAATTGCGTGTGTGATTAGAATCACGGTTGACGAACGAATGACTATGGAACTCGCGATGTAATAAAAAATAATATTTGAAAACAAAAATGAAGTAAATATAGTAAGACGTCTTTTTACCAAGAAGAGGAAGGAAGGAAGAACCACGTTTCATTGTAATCTTTAAAACAAAATATTATATAGATAAAAAAATTATCAACTAGTCACAAAGTTATTGAACCCACGATCTTTGGATTATTAATTAGTATCAATAACCACATGACCCCCAGACTATCAATGCACAATTTAAATTTAAGCATAGCATCTTGCTGTTTCGCATAATATCGTCGTATCATCCAGAAATTGCTATTCTGAGTCCAGATATTATTTCTCTCCTTTTCACGTATATTGGTGAAGTCACTCGCGATACAGTAATATTCTGAGAGCGTGTGTTGTATTTTTAAAAACTAAAACTGTCATAGAAAATTTTGCTTCTATCCTTTAGGCAGAATCATTAATCTTCAAATAATGTAGTCGCTTTATTAAAAAGCTTGATCCTAGATTCATGAATAGCTTGTCAAATTTCCGTCAATGTCAAATTAAAATGTAAATATAATTTTTGTTATTAAAATTTTTATTAAGAAACAATAATCATGTGTGAAATATTTCCTGAAGTGAATACTTGCTGTGTGTGTTGCTCATTACGAGTCGGACTACTATTTATTTCTGTTATAAGTATAGTAAGTCCATTATCTATACATACTTACCTATTTTTAGAGTTTGGTGACTGTTACACATAGTTTTTGGGATATAGCATGACTAAAATGATTAAAATTAGGAATATCTAAAGCTTACGATGCCTTACATAATCCAACATCTCTAACGGGTTCTACCGCTCGTGCCAACTTCTACTACCTACTCGTCTACCCGTGACCACGAGCGGTATAAATCTCGCTATACAACGAAAATATATATGTACATACTATCTTGTCCCGACTGGCTGTCTGATAAATCAGCGAAGAGCCTTAACAGCCAGGACTACAGCTTTGGTAGCTAATTCTCTTTGTTAAAAAGTATAAAAGTATAAAAACATCCAACCACACGATTACGTACACACAACGTGTCTTGCCAGTACCCAACTCCCACTCGACCAGCGTGGTGAAGTGCAGTGGGACGTTAGGGGTTTTTGTTGGTAGGAATTTTATAGCTAACCTTATGGTGAATGGTTTTAGGAAACAATTATGGGAGCGCAGCTGGTGATAGCTTGTTTTATCTTATATATAAAATTCTCGTGTCACAATGTTCGTTCCCATACTCTTCCGAAACGGCTTGACCGATTCTTATGAATTTTTTTATACCTATTCAGTAGGTCTGAGAATCGGCTAACATCTATTTTTATATCCCTAAGACGCGAGCGGAGCCGCGGGCAACAGCTAGTCTTATATATAAAATTCTCGTGGTACAATGTTAGTTACCATACTCCTCCGAAGCGGCTTGACCGATTTGTATGAAATTTTGTGGGCATATCGGGTAGGTCTGCGAATCGGCCAACATTTGTTTTTCATACCGTACCGTATAATCATTTTTTTATTAAACGAACTCAAAAACATGGTACAGATGAAATGCCCTTAAAATAAAGTCTTTGAAACTAAGGATCTTGAACTTTTACTTGGTTTCTTCTGTTGAATAGTTTTCTGACAATTCTTATTAAAAGAAAGAAATATTTGAAATTGTTTCATCAAAATTTGTGAGGCAAGGTTACGGCGCGTGGGGTTGATGAAATTTTAAATTAATAACTATTTATATATTTATATTAATATATTGTCCAATGCTTTTAAAGGCAGAAGAGACAATGATTGGCTACTTGACGTGATCTTCAAAAATAAATAATTCCTTGTGTCCAAAAATATATTCGTACACTACTTAAACGTACATATTTTGTCACTATATAGTCACTATACTAATCGATCACAGTGGTGTGCAATGGGAGAGGCCTATGTCCAGCAGTGGACTGAGATAGGCTGATGATGATGATGATGATGATAGTCACTATACAGGGTGACTGACTATTTATGTTTTTTTTTTTTCCAGATGACAGGGGGTACAATACTTAACGTTTTAGAGAACGATGTTGAGGCTTCTTATGAGCAATCTGCTACAATGATACAGGCAGGCTCCATTGTCGGTAATTTTATGTTATAGATTCATTAGAATACTAAATATACTAATACTATGTATGGGTGCACACAGTGACACAAATGTTAATAACATATTTACTACTCTTGGATTCTGCTACTACATGTGTTTCTCTAATCTGACCTCAGTCTTTAACTGTTCACTTTCGAACATCTCCTTATACTCGTATTTTTTTACTTTATTGTTTAACTGACGGCCCGGGCCCGGCTTCAACTCGAAAGTCTTTGAAATCGTTGGATCCGTTCCACTAATTATAGTGGAACGGATCCAACGAACCCAACGATCCAGTATACATGCACATTAATGCATGTTACATACTCTATCTATTGCAAGAAAACTGCATTAATTAGTTGAGTAAATCAAAGATTAATTTTATATTAAGTAAAGATACATAATTATGTCGAAATAACACGAAGTATTTTGATTTCCAACTTTGACAGAGGAATGTAACGTTATGTTTATTATTTTTTTGTTGTTAAATTGTTTCTGCTAGAGTGATTTCATTTAACAGTGGAAAATTCGGACTTCGAGTTTTTCTATAGACATCTATTGGACTTCGTAATAACTGCGCTGACTATTCACGGAATTGTCTATATTATCGCCGGCGGTTTTCTGCTTCTTGCTAATTTAATCGTAAGTATATTTTGAACTGTTCATTATTATCATTACGAGCTTATCGGAGTAGGACTTTCTAATTGTGTGCTATTGATAATAATGATAAATATATCAAACCAATTTTTTGCCTCTATTTCTAAAAGTTTTGACAATCCTGATTTATTAGGACAGCATATTCATTACATGTAAATTTAATTCCTTATTTTTAGTGCTTTAAATTAGTGCTACAAAAATTTGACTTTTGAATTTTGTCTTGAGACACTGTGGTAAACTTAACACTGCTTCGCTGCCCAGACTATTTGGTTTTGCTTATTGACATATATTGTTCAAAGTACGACCTACCTATACTTTATACATCCTACACGGTACACGTAGCTGTCTTCAACTTTCTGTAGTCTCCAATTTTCACTGGATTTTCGACTTATCTGTGTTCGTTTTAAGAATAATTAAAAATGAGTTTAATGATAGTAAGTTTGATGATAAGCTCATCATGGTTTATGTTAAGAACTTCGAGGGTGTCAGCCATGATAACTATGTTATCAGCAAATCAAAGGTTGGTAATATTCTCGCTATTGATGTTAATATTCATCATATTAAGGACTGTAACATAAATTAAAATCAAACAAGTGCGTCAAGCCACGCATAGAATAGGGTTCCGTAGTCACCCAGAATGGCACGTGGATTTCAAATCATGCTCCAAAGCTAATTGTTATGTTCACTTATTATTTCTTTATTTTTATAAGAAGATTTCCAAGTGAGTGTATTTTATAAGTTAGGCCCCTATAACTCCTGAACTAAAAAAAGTTATCTAAGCCAAGACGGATCAAATCAAATCAAATCATTTATTCTGCAATTAGGTTATATGAACACTTTTGCAAGTTACACTTTTTTTTTTTGAGCAGATGAGTTCGGCCTTTCCTAACTGGACTAGCCCTGAGAAGAAAAAACGAAACAAACTCAGGGATCACAGTCTCTTTTAAATTCCAGACAATATTCTTAAATGCAAAAGACACATATAAAAGCGATAATTACAATTTGAGTCACAACTATAATAATTAAAGATAATACTTTAAAAAATATCAACAATGGCAACAATTTAAATAAATTAAACATTCAAAATAAACAGCATGTGCAGAATGGGCAGCTCAATCCCAGGCGGTTTTATCATTAATATATTCTGCTATGGTATAATACCCCTTTGCGGATAACTTGGATTTATTAGTATTCTTAAATTTCCGCAATGGCAAATTCCTAATAGCAATAGGGAGTTTATTGTAAAAGCGTATACATTGTCCCATGAACGAGTTGCCTACACTACTTTGCTAAATTTCTTTGAACATAAATTAAATTTTCGTATATATATTGTGAAGATACAGTCAGAATATTTATCTCTTTAAATTTGGAGCGGAGAGAAACTCGAGGGCCTAATTTATAAATGGCTGGATTAACGGGTGGACGAACATGACGAAACCATAAGGTTTAAAGTCATGAACTACGGAATCCTAAAAAGTAACGAATAGTATTGTTTTTTCAGGATGAAAGCGGGTATGCCCAGGTCTTTGTGTGGCTAACACTGCTGAATATAATTTTTGGTACTTTAGCATTACTTTGCCTCGGCGTGGATTGCACCTTGAAGGCACACCGTTGCCTTTTGAGCATGGACTGGTTGGAAAGTGGCTTTTTTATAGTATCCTGCTTCTTTTATTATGGATGTAAGTTTTATTATTTATCTAATAATATTCATTTTTGGTCCATGTGTCGATAATCGACTATGATGATATATTCAAAGCTGATTTGTATGAGATGGTTTTAAGCTACAGTTTTTATGTATAATAGCTTTCATTATTCATGTTTGTGACTTGGATGTCTACAAATTAGCTTAAAAAAATAATTTTAAAATAACAAAGCGTGGGGTGCTTTCTGAAAATATTTCAATAACGTCGCCCCACGCTTTTTACATTAAAATTATTTTCCACTTTTTAGTTTAGAAGGGTGTTTGTTTAGTTTTCAAAACCATTTTTTTGAAAAAAGACACTTGTATAACCACTTTTTTTTAGTTTTTTTTTTTTTCCAAATTAGTGTATTGTCATCGGTACTCGATAAATCTACAAAGTTTGAACGAAATCTGGCCGTTTAAAGTGGGTCATAATCGCACTCAAAGGAGTCGGTTACAAACATACAAACAAAAAAACATACAGGTGAAGCTAATAAAAAGCGTGTAAAAAGCAACAAAATCTTAGCGGATTTGCTGAAATAATAGTTGACAAGTATTATTCGTCTGGGTTACAAACGCTTGTACAGATTGATGGTATTTGTGAGATCGACATCAGATCATATCTGAATTATACGATTAGGTAAGAGAATTTTAGCCACGAGAATTGACAATCGGAAAGACTATTAGAACAGAGATATTGAGAGAGAGAACTGACCATATTTTGTATTAAATTGTTATTATTAATATTTTATTTTCTTTCCAGTATTTTTTTACTTCATAATGGTAGCAAACAGTTATATTTTAAATGGAGATACAGCTGTGGTAAAATAGATTCACTACATAAATACAAACAAGTTCTCAGTGATTTGCTGGATTCCAGATTCATAGTGTTCTTGAGAGTACCTGATATGCGTTGTATTGTTTTTTTTTTGGTACAACTTGTCAAGGGAATACATTCGTTTTAAGTGATTATTGTTAAATATATATTTTGACGATTGATATTTTCTTTATCATCCCACTTTAATCGACATAATTACCAGCTTCTAACACTTCACTGGTCGACCTAGGCCGTTCAGTGCTTTTTTGTATTATAAATCATCATTTAACCATTGTAATCGAATTATAAGTAGTGGAATTGGTGCTTACACTGTGGTTCGAAAACTCACTAAACGAAAAATAAAAATAAAAGATTTATGTTTTGTCAAACTAACGTGTGGTGAGTGTGGTGACGGATTAAGAATATAGAGTGTCACCACCCCTATTCATTCCGCGGGTGTCGTAAAAGGCGACTAAGGGATAAACTACCTAAGACAACATCAATGCAAAGAGAAGGAAAACTTGAAACCAACCCTATACCAACCCGTCTGGCCAGCGATGTATAGTAGGCCAAAACCTCCTTTTTAAGGAGAGGCCTATGTCCAGCAGTGGACTGTTAAAAGCTGTTGATGATGATGATGATGAAATTTAGTTCTATAGTCAAGATAAAAAATTGAAATTAGATTATACTGTTATATGATAAGTTATACTAAAAATAGGTGTTATTAATACATATTTACAAATAAAGGAAATCGCTTGATTAAAATAATAGAATATAAGAAAACTTCAGAGAACCGTTAGTTTCAAGACGATAGGTATACTTTCCGATATTAATATAACTGCATTGGCATAGCAACCTAAACAGACTTCTGATTAACTTTAAAAAGCATGATTAGAATCTGACAACTTCAGTATGGTGATCCATAATTTGGTGGTCTATTGAGATGTTTCTTCATCATTGTGCCTCCGGTCTCACATTCATCGACGAAATAGGACAGCAAAGATACTGTCACTTTAGCTTGGTCTTCTATGTAAAGGAAGTATGTCGAGCCGATCCGTTCTATGTAAAGTCAGCTTAGCTCTACTACCTACTGCATAGGTATACTGTATTTATGTCGACTAACAAATGTTCAAAACCTAGGTTTTGAATATGATTAATCATGGTATTCTAAGGTTCATAAAAAAACATATAATAATTATTTCGGACATCTAACACACAATATCATCTAGTCCCAAACTAAACAGAGCTTGTAGTATGGGTCCTTGACAACTGTTATAAGTACATAAACGTACACAAACTCCGAAACAAATATTTGTAGATCACTTGAACATTTGGGAATCGAACTTGAGACCTCTTGATCAGCAGCCGCATACGCTAATCACTAGACCAACAAGGCAGTCATGTGGACTCGTATAGTCACAGTCTTTGAGTGTTATTAAGCATTTCTAGATCGTAAAACGTAATAATCTGTTGCATGAATCCTAATCTTACAATACTTGTATAAAGGTAAAATTCAAAAGCTTAAATTTTAAAATTATTTTATTCTACAATTTATTATTCATACACGGGTCTCGGTCTAATATTTACTTATGGTCTGCTGAGCCGTACGACTTAGTTGTTATAATTTACACGCAGTAATATATTATATTGTGCTATGAGCATTATGATATTGTTTTATTATAAAGCGGGACTTATGCGCGATAAATTTGTGAAACGTCGGAATATAGAAGGCATCGTAACTTTTTAAATAATTTTAACACAAAAAAAATCCGCTTTACAAAAAAACTAAGTGTAAAAGTCGCAAAAGTTTAAAAATGTGATGATATTGTTCTGCGTCGGGATTTAATTTATATATATATATATATATATATCTAGGAATATTTATGTTGGTGTATTTATCAGTAGTTTGCACCAAAGTCACATACCTACTGCACGGTTGGCCTAGTGGCTTAAGCGGTCACCACGCCGCTTCCTACTGCGCCAAGTGTCGTGGGTTCAAATCCCACGTAGGATAACACTTTGTGTGATTCACAATTTGTTTTTCTGAGTCTGGGTGTTCTTTGTGTCCGTTTCATGTAACGTGTGTCCGTATGTTTGTAAAGACCCCTCGACACAGGAATTTATATTCCTAATGCGGGAGTTGTCTATTAAAAAAAAAGTAAATATAATAATAATATAATAATAATAATAATAATCTAGCAACACTCAAAGACATCAGAATTTCTCCTCCATATTTTTTAAATAAATTATTTTTACCAATAAGAACTATATTAAAAACCAAATTTATATATTTTAAAAGACTCAATGTTATAAAAATAATTAAGTAAAAGAAATAAAATGAATCGCAATGAAATAAACATAAAAATATCCGTTTTTAAAGACATGTTTAAAACGTCATGTCAAAACCAATAATAAATATATCGATAAAATGAGAAATTCTCAAGATGATCACAAGAGCTAGAAGCAGAGCACAAATATCATCCCCGGACTCGTCGCTCCGCTCCGCCGTGCCGTCAATGGAAGAAATCATAGAAGTTCCGAATAGTGCACAGGCGTCGAGCTCTACTTCGAGCGACGAGTTTTTCTCTCCGCCGACGTCGCCAACACCTGTACGTCGGCAGGAGAGGACCCGGCCACCAGCCAGCTTGGGATCCCGAGGACCACTGACCTCGAAAAGGGTCTCCGCTACCGGTGGTGGTGTGCACCGCATGAAATGGTCACATACAATAAATGAGAACGTCATGCGGGCATATTTTCGGGCTACAGAGTTGGGAACAAATCTTACTGCGTACCGTGTTCGACTAGTCTCTCTGTTTCAGGAGCTTGAGCCAGCCGTCAACGTATCAGCACAACGATTGTCGGATCAAGTGCGGGCTATACAGCGATGCCATCTGCTAGATGAGGCCGTACTTGAGAGGATACGCTCGGACGTGCGGAATACCTTGGCTATCCCTTCTTCGTCACGTGCTGTGGATTTGGGAGCGAATAGTACACCAATTCTACCACAGAATAATAATGTTGATGAACAAGAGGAGAGTGAAGTTATATCCGTAAGTACCCAATATAATGATAGAATAAGGAGCGCTTTGGAGGATGCGGTTCAGAAATACCGGTATGTTGATTATCATAACAGACCCCGGTTACCCCGTTTGCCCATTCAAAAACGAAATTTAGCACTGGTGAGTGCCCTGAATTCGTTATTGTCAGATTATTTTGATAATAGCGAGGATCTTAGTGATACACATTCTATTCTTTACTGTGCGGCTATTGCAGTTTGTCGAGTAGCTGGTATTAAGTTTGCTGAAGACAGAATTGCTACTCGACCCAAAAATACTTTGCCAGCTTGGCAGTATAGAATAGAACGTCGTATTACTGAGACTAGGACACTCATCGGTAAACTAACTGCTTTTCAGGCAGGTAATACGCGGCCAAGAGTCATGCGCTTTGTGAAACAGGCATTCTTGGGGACTACCATCAGTCCTCAACAGTACTTGTCTAGTGTCACAGAGCGCATAGACTTCTTGAAGCAAAAAGTTTATGCTTGGGCAAATAGGATAAGACGGTACAAAAAACGTGGGAATCGGTATTATCAAAATCGCATGTTCCAAAGCAATGAGAAATGGGTGTACCGGAAATGGGAAGAACCGGATCCATGTGAGCGCGATGGGTACTTGCCAGATGAAAATACCACAAATGAATTTTGGCGTGGCATCTGGTCGGTGCCTGTCACCCATACAGAGGGTGACTGGATGCGAGATGTCAGACACTCATGTGAGTCTGTAACAACTATGGAACCAATCATCATTGACAAAGATGAAGTAAGTTGTGCAGTCCGTTCATTGCCAAATTGGAAATCACCTGGTCCGGACGGTCTGCACAACTTTTGGCTTAAGTGGTTCCGAAGCTCTCATGGGTGTTTGGCATCTCAATTCCAGGCAGCATTGGATTCTGGTTCATTACCACAATTTTTAACAACTGGTGTAACCCATTTACTCCATAAATCTGGTAGTGCCATGGATCCCAAAAACTTTAGGCCCATTACATGTTTACCAACTTTGTATAAACTTCTTACATCTATTTTGAGACTCAAAATTACTACACATGTAAATAATAATTCGATACTTTCCGTTTCTCAGAATGGATGTAGAAGTGGGACACGTGGCACTAAAGAGCTCCTTATCGTTGATATGACCATTAGCCAACAAGTACGTCGTAATCGTAAACGTTTGGCGACATGTTGGATAGATTATAAGAAGGCTTACGACTCGGTTCCCCATTCATGGCTTTTGAGGGTGCTGGAGTTGTATAAAATTGATACAACTCTGTGCACCTTCTTGAAGTCATGTATGGGGCAATGGAGGACAGTCCTTCGCTATCCTGGATGCCGCCAAACTGCGGTAAGCGACGTATTTGTAAAGATCGAGAGGGGTATCTTTCAAGGTGACAGTCTGAGTCCCTTGTGGTTTTGTTTGGCCTTGAACCCTCTTAGTACTCTCCTAGAGGGTTCAGGGTTAGGCTATAGGTTGCAGAGAGGTAACCGGGTTATATCTCACCTTCTTTATATGGATGATTTGAAACTACTGGCTCCCACAAAATTACAATTGATTGAGTTACTAAAGGTTACTAAAAACTTTAGTAATTCTATCAAAATGGAATTTGGTTTGGACAAGTGTGCAGTCATGTATGTAAAGAAAAGTGTTATTGTGGAATCTGAAGGATTAGAACTTTCAGATTCAACAAAACTTAGGTCTCTCTCTGCCACCGAAACCTACAAATATCTAGGCTTTTCACAATCCTTGGGAATACCAGAATCTGATGTGAAGCAAACGGTGCGGGAACGCTTCTTCGGCCGCCTGAAAAAAGTCCTTAAAAGTCTTTTGTCAGGGGGTAACAAGGTGCGAGCCTACAACGGTTGGGTCATGCCGGTTCTGATGTATTCCTTTGGTATACTTAGATGGACTCAGACCGAATTAGATGCCCTTGACAGGAGAGTTCGTACCTTACTGACTGCATTCCGAATGCACCACCCACGTTCATCGGTTATGAGATTGTACATCCCGCGAAAGTTTGGGGGTCGTGGATTTTTAAATATCAAGACCCTACATAATCGCGAGATATACAATCTCAGAGAATATTTTCTGAATACCAACATGGGGGTGCATCGCAATGTAGTTACGGTGGATAACGGATTCACTCCACTCGCTCTTGCTAAAGAGAATTGGCGCAAACCTGTAGTACTTAGTACTGATGATCGCAAGGAGGACGTATGGAAGGGCAAAGAGCTTCATGGTCGGTTTTATCGGGCTTTAAACGGGCCCGATATAGACTTTAAAGCATCGACTTCCTGGCTGCGGTACGGTGATCTCTTTGGAGAAACCGAAGGTTTTGTTTGTGCAATTATGGACGAAGTTATCATGACGAATAACTATCGGAAATATATACTGAGGGACGGTACGGTTGACATATGTCGGGCATGTCACCGTCCCGGGGAATCTATCAGGCATATTATTTCTGGTTGTTCTCGTCTTGCTAACGGTGAATATTTGCACAGACACAACCAAGTAGCCAGGATTGTACATCAGCAACTTGCCCTTAAATACCAACTTGTAAATTTAGAGGTGCCATACTACAGGTATGTGCCCGACCCAGTTCTCGAGAATGGTCGTGCCACATTATATTGGGATCGATCTATTATCACAGACAGGACTATTGTCGCCAATAAGCCTGACATTGTGATGATAGATCGATCACAGCGCCGTGCAATGATTATCGATATCGCTGTTCCTCATGACGAGAATCTCGTGAAGGTTGAAAAAGAAAAACAAATAAAATATTTGGATTTATCTCACGAGATTGTCGATATGTGGAATGTCGATTCGGCGATCATTGTTCCGATAGTCGTTTCTGTTCATGGTTTGATAGCCAAGAGTCTCGACCAACACCTTAAGAGGCTCACGTTGGACGGCTGGATTAAGGGTCTGATGCAGAAGGCGGTCCTCCTTGACACGGCACGTATAGTGAGGAGGTTCCTGTCTTTGGAGCCCTAACCACCGGTTTCTTGGTCCCTGTACTCGAAGTCGGTGGTCTACTATTTTTTATATTTTTAAATGTATTTTTTATATTTATATATTTAAAAATGTAATTAATATGTTTATAGACTTGAATAAAGAGAATAATAATAATAATAATATTTTATTTCATTGACCAATTATAATCATACATATGTTATAGTATAGGACATTTAATATAAAAATATTTCTTAAGGTATTAAATAGGCTAAATTATACATTAGCGTAAAATTAACGAAATCTACTAAATTATACATGCTTACATTAGTAAAAATTTTATATTAAGCTCAAAAATAAAAATAAAAATAAAGTAATATTATCGACTGCCTCGGTGTCACAGTAAGTGCATATGCGACTGCTGCGCTTGAGGGCTCGGGTTTTATTCCCGGACCGGACCAAATATTTGTGTGATCCGCAAATTTTTGTTTCGGAATTTGAGTGTATATATAACATGTATGTATTTACGAAAAAAGTATGTTTATGTACTTATTTCAGTTGTCTAATACCCATAATACATTTTCCGCTTAGTTTGGGATTAGATGTCGTTGTGTGGAAGATGTCCGAAATATGTGTTTATTTATGCCTAGTTATTAGAACACATGCGTGAGATGTGTAAAATTATTCAATTTATTCTTATTTTCACACAGTTTACAACTAGCAAAAAGAACTACGTTTTAAGTGCAGGAAACGACTCCCGTATATATCCAGTTTTCATGTTTTAGCTTAAAATAAAGTCGGGTAATATACATGTGTTAATAAATCTTCGCAGTCCATTAATTAAAGTAGAAATGGTAGGATATAGTGCTTTACAACTTGTAAGTATATACTATACGACACGATAACGATACGATCTTGAATTTGATTAGAAAAACATAGTTCAGGAGACTCGAGAGATTTTATTTTATACAAAGTGTCACCACCCCTATTCTTTCTATGGGTGTCGTAAGAGGCGACTAAAGGAACAAAATATGCAGCTAACATCACTGCCAAGAGAAGGAAAACTTGAAACAAACCCTTTACCAACCCGACTGGCCAGCGTGGTATAGGAGGCCAAAACCTTCTTTCTAAGGAGAGGCCTATGTCCAGCCGTGGACTATTAAAGGCTGTTGATGATGATTGATGATGAATAAAACTGGAGTATTTGTAGTTTCAATTGTTTTGGTATTTAGCTGCTGACATTTATTTTACGATATTAAATTAAAGAATATTTACAATATTTACAAACAAGCACCGAAAAATTCTCGTGCATCTTCGCTTACTGGTAGCGTTCCCAAAAGACTGGCAGCATTGCCACGTTCAATGGCACTGCTAATTCTCTATGCTAGAAAAATGCCAGCCAGTCACGAGAAGCATCGATCAGTTCCGTAGCTAATTGTTTAAAAATAGCACGAGCGCTTGAACCCCATGAACTCAGCGTCACTACCCCAAACGGTTCAAAAATTAATATAAATTTGAATGCCGTGCAGTGCGTTGGTTTTTAAGATACCAATGCTATTTTCTTAAAGGTCTCTTACTTAAAATATATACGGATATAAATACGGATTAATATCAAGAAGTATATTTATTAGTTTCTATTTACAATAAGTAAATAAGTTTCCGATACTTAAATACATTTCATTTCCCCTCATAAGAGTAGGATTTAAGATTTAAAAAATAGAAACCTTTTTATTTATAATTATTTTTATTTTTAAATTAATATGGAGGTAGTAAAGCCACGCTGATTTCAGCACGAATGGGCCGGCCCGACCGGGGCAGTTTTACCCTCACACGGAAGACTATAATTATAATGACAGCATTCTTGCTGTGGTATTTCGTTGGTCAGTGTGAGACTGGAGGTCCAATCATTCTTTCTTTCTCTCAGTCTCCGGAGGCCGGGAGAATGATGCAGAAACATCTGATCTGATGGCCATGGCGCGCCAGGCATGATCACCTCGCCTGGTCGGAGGATCCTCCCTTTGTAATGGAGAAACACGATACTCATTCCTCCACACCATCATGAGACAGTAAAACAATCAAATTCGCACAAATCGTAATCGAGATCGCGTCGTCGATTGTAAAAGGTCTTGTGTAAAGAGTGGAAATCCGTCACTATACGGAGTCCAGAGATAAGTTTATCTCTCGGCACGATCTTTCGAATAGTTCGCTATTCTAGTAATACGTGTACGTTCTCTATGTCAACCGGATGTTTATCAGCCACCAATTCGCTTCAGTAAATTGTGTACTAATGTGAACCAAAATTGTGAATCGATTGGTGCGAAAGACCAATGCTCGTGTCATTTAATTATACATATAAATTTTTCCTGTATCTCGGTGTTTTTTATTTTTAATATTTATAAATGTAAGAATTTTAAAATATATGGTGTTGTCCGTGTGGTGACGGATTAAGAATACAAAGTGTCACCACCCCTATTCATTCCATGGGTGTCGTAAGAGGTGGCTAAAGGAAAAAAAAGAAGCAGCTAACATCAGTGCCAAGAGAAGGAAAACTTGAAACAAACCCTTTACCAACCGGTCTGGCCAGCGTGGTATAGTAGGCCAAAACTTCCTTTCAAAAGAGAGTTCTATGTCCAGCAGTGGACTGTTAAAGGCTGTTGATGATGATGATGGTGTTTATTAGCAGTAGATATGGCATGGAGCAACACAGGCCAACGGACAGGAAAAAATAATTATAAAAATTTGGGAATAAGTGTAAATTCAAAAAGTAAGAATGTCTTGGTAATAAATTTTGTGACTCAAGTCCGTTGCCGCTGCCACCTTAGAAATAGAGGTCCAAGCCTCTCCTAGTTTATGCACGTTCGCTTACAAAAATTAAAGTTTACTTTGTTTACCATATTCTATTTTGAAATAAAATGTTTTGACATATAGTAAGATGAAGTCTGTAATTCATACTTTGGCGTCTGTGTAAAAAGTATTATCAAAATTGGAAAGTGGAAAAAAGGTACGTCGTTCTTACCCGGCTTAAACAAAGGTTTAATAGTATTGTAGTCTCTAGATTGACTGGCTCGGGTGTTATATGCCTATCTTTTGAGTGTTTTGAACAGCCAGGAGTCTCATGCGGAACGATATGGATTGAGTTTTTGGCGAAATGATCACGAATTACGAGTCACGAATTCAATGTTTTCGGTACCAGTCGAGATTTGACGCGCTTGAGGCCCAAATCATCCTTCAAAATATTATTGACTGAGCCCTTTGACATGCCAACTTCATCAGCAAGGTCTCTAATCGTTAATCAACAGTTTTTCAACTCCGAATCTTTGATTTATTGGACGTGAGCTTCGTCGGTTGAGGTTGATGGTCGCCCAGAACGCTCTTCATCTTCGACACGTTCATGGCCGGCTTGGAAATCACTAAACCACTTGTAAAAAAATGTTTTATACATAGCCTCATCACCAAAGGCTTTCTGCACCATCTTCAACGTATCCGCAGCAGAAAATTGATTACTCAAACAAAATTTAATGCAAATTCTTTCCTCAAAAAAATTTGTTCTATAGTCTGGCCACGCTAACTCTGCAGAACGAAAAAAAGTAGAATTTGAAAATCTATAGATGGTAGCACCGAAAAACTAATTTGATACTAGTTGCTTTTTATTTTAGCCAAGTTATTTTGTTTATATTCTGATTTTTTCTTGGTTAAGAATAGTCATGACTTCAGCACGATGCATTGTCGATTAGTAGGTACAATAGGTAGTCGATAAGTAGGTACAATACAGGTTGTAATAATTCTGATTCCTAACTTTTAAAAATCTACTGAGGCTATGGTTTATCTACACATAAATAATAATAAAAGGTAACTTTACTTTAAGATCTATGAAACAACTCAAGGACAGTATAAAAATAACGATAGATTTTTGAATGATAAACATAATTCATTTTTAGGTTTCATCAAGATATACATTAGTTTTTTTTGTTTCTACAGGCTCGTTTCTTAACAAAATTTTTATTATGTATCTATGGCTCCATGCCGCCACATCATGTTTTTCCATAAGAACTGTCCGTTCGTCAATAATAATTTGCGTAAGGTTTCTCTGCAGCCAGTAAAATCAATTGATTGCCTCAATTGAAGTAGTAATTTACGCAGAGTAGGAACTTTTTTTCGGGTCAAATAATACTGATATATTGTATTTCGTTTGGCGCATTGGTCAAAATGATCAATATTAACTTTCGTTGCCCGTGCTGCACGCTTTTTGCCAGGAACCCTCCAGATCGCTGAATCCTGTAGAAATAAATATAAACTTTATTTTGAACTTGTATTCAATGCAATATGTATTGGATGTACGTTGTACCTACTTTAATAATCTAACGAAAATTTTAGAAAATAAATACGTAAGTAACAGATTCTTACCAGTCATTGAAGTGATCTTTTTAATATACTGGTTCTCACTATTGATGGTAAACTCTTCAAGAGCCTTCAGCATCCGTAGGGCAACTTGAATATGAGGTTTAAATTCATCACTTATACTACCTGGAATGTCTAAAAATAAATACTTGTTAAGAGTTGAGTATCTATAATTTATGTAATAGTTGCTTAAGACCTAAATCCTAAGGAAATCTATCTAAGGAATATATATCTAATCTAAGGAAGCAAATCTATAGGTAGATATGTTATTGAAATTGGACGTTAATTTGACACGAGCTTCTTGTCAGCATCATGAACAGGCTATGAGTATTTGAAAAAATGTTCTTAGATACATATAATGGTAAAATAAAACGGCGAAGTATCAAAATCAGTAGATTTACTTACACGTCAACTTTTCGATATCTTGTAAACATTGTCGTTTTTGGCTAAGGACGACATCACACTGTGCCTTCACATCTTGGAATTTACTTATCATGTTATAAAATAACTTCCGCACTCAACTTTTAATAGGTTTAACTATTTTTCTTTAAAATATATGAAAAACAACAAACAGCATATGCAATGTGACAGCTCACGTACCACAAAAGTGACATCAGAAAAAGTATACCATATAAAAAACTTTTTGGGGTTGCCCATTTATTCCACTGCAGAGTTATCGTGGCCAGACTCAGTCAATCTAGTTAGGGTTCCGTAGCCAAATGGCAAAAAACGGAACCCTTATAGATTCGTCATGTCTGTCTGTCTGTCTGTCCGTCCGTATGTCACAGCCATTTTTCTCCGAAACCATAAGAGCTATACTTTTGAAACTTGGTAAGTAGATGTAATCTGTGAACCGCATTAAGATTTTCACATAAAAATTAAAAATAAACAATACATTTTGGGGGTCCCCATACTTGGAACTGAAACTCAAAAAATTTTTTTTCATCAAACCCATTCCATCTATGGATAGGTGTTTAAAAATGATGTTGAGGTTTCTAATATCATTTTTTTCTAAACTGAATAGTTTGCACGAGAGACACTTCCAAAGTGGAAAAATGTGTGTCCCCCCCCACTGTAACTTCTAAAATAAGAAAGTGAAAAAACTAAAAAAAATATATGTTATACATTACCATATAAACTATCAACGAAAATTAGGTTGAACGAGATCTAGTAAGTAGTTTTTTTTTAATACGTCATAAATCGTAAACCACAATTTATCTTTCATTCGATCAATACACTATTATAAAAACATCGATGAAAGTTACAACGAACTACAAGAACTTTTATATGATGTTACTTGCTGATACGGAACCCTTCATGGCCGAGTCCGACTCGCACTTGGCCGCTTTTTTTATAATACAAGCTCTGCTTAGTTTGAAAGCTAGATAGCGTTGTGTGTAAGATGTTCAAAACATTGTCGTAAAAGTTTCAAACACGTCTTAATCTAAATGAAAGTAAAAAACATTCTTAAAAAATCTAAATGCAGTATATTTTACCTCAATATCTTATGTACTTTTACAGAATACTTGTTCAAAAGACATTGAATACAAGTTTCAGACGAAAAAAATTCAGTAACTTTTTTTAGAAATTTTAATGCTCAGACACGGAGCAATTCAAAATTCTTTAATCTACATAGAATTGTTTGTCTGTTTTTATTTTATTTTTACTGTTTTTGTTACTCTATTTAATTTGATCCGATTTATATAAAATAAGATGAATAGCTGGAAAGTACTGTGCCTAATGTTGATTTTATACAAGCAAATATACATAAAAACGACTATAACTGAAAATCTATAACTGCCTCATTGGTCTAGTGGTTAGCGTATCCGCTGCTAATCAAGAGGTCTCGGGTTCAAATCCCGGATCGGGCCGAAAGGTTTTTGGGATTTTCTTAAGAAATCCCTAATAGCTGCCCAGAGTTATGAAGTTTGGCGGTGATTCAGATTGGGAAGTCACTGCCCTTAAATATACTGACAACTAGTTCAATCTTCGAATTTCAGTTCTCCCTTAGGGTTGCGGAGGTCCGATGCCAGTGGCTCCGTGGAAAAACTGATATTCAGGTAAAAGCGGTCGAACTAGTAGCCGATCCCAAATAAACTTGGGAATAATGGCTAGGAGGATGATGAGCTGAAAATAATGGCTAGGAGGATGATGAGCTGAAAATAATGGCTAGGAGGATGATGAGCTGAAAATAATGGCTAGGAGGATGATGAGCTGAAAATCTATACAAATAAATAAAAGTGTTTGTAATGTACAGATTTTTACTAAATGCATTTAAAAGTATACACGGTTCTTAAATCGAAAACATGATTTTGAAAATGTTTTTTTCAAATCCCAACATATTATTATGATGATAAAGATTTCTGAAACTTTATAAACATTTGGTCCGATCGGATTATTATAATCGAACCTGAGAACTCAGTCGCATACGCTACTACTTCACTACTGAGGCAGTCAAAAAAAAATTCATCAGCTTTGCATTTTAATTTTAAACTTTTACAAGAATTGAGTAGTTAAGTACTCAGAAGTGTCGTATGTCAAAAAATATTGCTGATATTGAGTTCCAAAGAAATGCTTTTAGTTAAAGCTTATAAGACGAAACTACAATTTTAAGACTTTTTACGTGAGAAGTTTTAAACGAGAGAGATATAATATATTTTTACCTACTGTTATTGAAGAAAGACTAAAAAATATAATGCTTTGACAATGCTTGAAAGCAGTTGAATGAATCTCAACATTTGATCCTTACTAATATTAATAATTTAAGCAAAAAACCAACTTCAAAGACTAAATATTATAACCGAGTACCCAAATTGCGACAGGCATGCCTCCTCCTTTTTTGAAGTCGGTTAAAAATATTAAAGTAACTGCCTGTTACTATTTTGTAGCTAAGCCATGAAGATAGATTTTATAAGAATGATTTTTACAGCAATAACAGACATAGACGAGGGCGGAACCGCTCGAAAGATACTTTTAAACGAGAGGGGGAAATATTTTATATCTTGAAAATTTTTAAGGACAATTGTGAGACTTTTAAATTGGCACTCTTAAAAGAATGAATCTATGACTGTTAAAATAACCAAGATAGACAACGCTATGAGCAAAATTGTCTTTTGGGAGTGCACGTCATTGTGAAGCATTCTGGGACGTACTTATATTACAGAGCAAAGATCGTCATGTGAGTGAAGGGGCTCTAATAACACTAACATTAACTACTTTATCCTGAAGGTTTGTATATTAAACTGTAATTGATTGATTGATTGATTGATTGATTCAATTTTAATTATAATCAGTGCTGCAGTTAAGTTGTGACAAATTTATAACATTACATACGAATATGGAGGTACTAGTGCAGAAGGGTCCCCTGGTGGCAACTAACTGCCACACAATCCGTAAGACAGTTAGGCACAAGTATATGCCGCAGTTTCACATCTTTGTTTTTGCATTGTCAATCGGTGGGAGATGCGTGTAGACTTCAAGAAAATAGTCTCCTTCACAAAAAGTGTGAAGGAGGTAGTGAAGTCGAAGATCGAACCCAGTGGCATGCTATTTGAGAGGCATATGTCCTGCAATAGAATGTAATAGGCTGATGATAATAATGCAGAAAAAAATATCTACTGACTACTCACGTATAAATAGAAAATTATAGTACGTTTATGAAAATATATTTAGAATATAGCAACCAACTTTTAGAATAAACTGTCGCCTGAAGTATTATCGGGCCGACAGCCAGATGGTTACCCAACATAGACTTTTGAAGCTTATTATATCAGAGACATTGTTAGAAGTGCTCCAATATTCGTGTGAAGATTTTGAAACATGAAGAGAATTTATGCATATTTTTAGAAAATTTCTTGAATTTTATATTTATTCGACTACTGGATATTTTTTTAAATATATGTAGGTTATTTGAAAGTGGCAACATTATTTAATGCTAGACGAATATTAAACTTTATAAACCTCTAGCTTTAGTATGTGACTTTTTGAGCGGGTATTTCATTTTTTTTTCTTTTTTATTTAAAAGTCATCTCCCGCATTAGGAATATATTCCTGTGTCGTGGGAGACTTTACAAACATACAAGAAATGGACACAAAGAACACCCAGACTAACAATTTGAGGATTACACAAAGAATTATTCCGTGTAGGATTTAAACCCACAACACTTGGCGCAGTAGGAATCGCGTGGCGACCACATAAACCACTAGGCCAACCGTGTTAGTAGTTAAAGTGCAGGTTATCACGGGATAGAGTAGCCTATGTCATTACAATAAAAATCAATGTATCTACATGCATGAAATGTCATTGTTATCGGTGTAGGGGATTAGTTGTATAGGTGTAACCGAACGACAGACAGAATTACTTTAGTTTTTTAATAATAAAATGGATAGTTGATATTAAACTATAAAGTAATATGGCGATTTTAATGGATGTTAGACATCCATTAAAACCGCCATATTACTTTAATAAAACAATAAAACCTGATTAAAACATATCATAACCGAAATATAATTTGCGTTTATAATTGCACAAAGCGCTAATAGTACGCTTTGAGCTTTAAATCTGTACAGTGTAAGTTGTATTTTGGTTGATTCGGTTCTCGTTCACTTAAGCGAACACAGGTGAAACAAGGTATTTTGTGGTATTATGATAATGCATCTAAGTGTTTTCTGTACCTTGATTTGTGTAATGTATTAGACTTGTTAAAATGTGCCAGCTTTATTAATAAGGTTTTTTAAGTATTTTAGAATGTTATGTAATACCTAGCTTATCAGTTAGTCAGACACTTTATGTGTTAAATGGTGAGAAGTTGTCATATATCAATTTTAAAAAGGGGAAAGATTTGATTGTTTGTTTGAAATGAATAGGCTACGAAACTACTGAACCGAAACTTTCAAAAAAGTTAGGGATCCGTATAAAAACTTTGAAAAAGTAACCCAAGGTATTAAAATAATAAAATCACTATTTTACATACACTGCGAAAACTATTGACAATACAGCAAAATGATGTATTTAATTCAATACGTATTTAACATTTGAACCAAAAGTCAATACTGCTCCATAATTCTCGAGACTCTAAGGTACGACTATTTTTATACAACCAGATATTGATCTTCAAGAATATAAATAAACTTTACACTAATTTCAATTTGTTTCAACATCAATTTAAATACCAATCGCAAAGGACTCGATTTACCACAAGATAGATTAACAAGATCATTAAAAGTCCCAAGTAAGCAATCTTAATTATAAGCTAAATAATAATTAAAACTTATATAACTTTTGGAATCTAAATATTCCAAACTGAAGCAGTAACAAATTATAAAATTGGTTGAAATATTACCAAAGTTCTGAAGTTGGGTCTCGTTAGCCCCGAAATAGGAACTTTGGTACCTCAGCGGAACAAGTTTTTGGTATTATGTTTAAGTTGTATTTCTATACTCGAATGTATTCCTTTAAATGCAAATTGATGCTATTATACACACATCAAAAGTGTCTAGGGATCAACATATATTTTTGCAATAACTTTTCTCCTGATTGATATTAATTAAAAATTTCTTTAAGGATTCATCAAATAAAGTGTTTTCGTTTGTCACAGTAACGATAAACCAAGTCACCTTTGCATTAGTAAAGAAATTTGCCATTTTCCTAATAAAGGGATTTTTGACATTTGAACCACTAACATTAAAGTTCGAAAAAAAGACTGAAATAACAGTTTTCTTTAAAATTTTATTAGGTAACTTAAACAATTAATAATCCGTGTTTCTACCGCGAACACTAACAACACAAGAACATCGGTTTGGCATACTCAAAATGAGTTCATCGAAATCACGCTGTGGAATGGCCGCCCATGTTCGTTGCAACAACAAAAAAAGGTCTTCTTGCGACTGGATACCCTCCATATTCGGCAGAGCTCTTCTCTGTAGCATATCCCATGCATGCTCAATCGGGTTCAAGTCTGGCGACTGAGCAGGCCAGGGCAGGACATTGATGTTAGCTGCGGCGAGAGTCTGTCTTACAACTCTTGCGGTGTGCGGTCGTGCATTATCATGCATTAACTGAAATAAGGGACCGATTTGCACTTGTAGAGGAACGATGACGTCTGATACAATCGTCTCAGCATAAATTTGAGCGTTGAGGTTGCCTCTGATCCAAATCAACTCAGTTCTTCCGCCGATCCAAATACCCGCCCATACCATGATGGTTCCACCACTATAAGGATGGACTTCCTGGCAGGATTTTAATCGCTGTTGGCGTCCAGGGGTTCTCCAGTGTCGTATACGTCTTGTATCCGGTCTCATACCAAAACGAGACTCATCAGAAAAGCACACGAAACGCCATTGTTCTTCTGCCCAATTTCTGTGTTCAAGAGCCCATTGATATCGAATCCTACGATTGTGCATTGCTATAGGTGGTACCCGTAGCGGTCTTCGGGAATGAAGGTTCACTTCATGCAAGCGGTTTCTGACTGTTTGGTCGCTAATTAAGTTCCCTGAAGAGTGATGAAGCCTCACGGCTAACATCATGGCGGTTATTGTTGGAGCTCTTCGAGTTAAGATTTGAATGTATCGGTCTTGTCTCCGTGTGGTGCAGCGATACCGTCCTCCATGGCGCTCAGCCACGGTACCAGTGCTTCGGTAACGTGTCCAAAGTCGACTGATAACACTGACTTGTATTCAGAGCTAAAGCCACAGTACGTGGCCGGGAACCAGCTTCTATCATTCCCACGGCTCTGAGCATTTCTTCCCTGCTTAAATGACGTCGCCGCTCCATAATAACGTTGGTTTTAATCAGTAGTAGGGAAACAGTAGCACTAATAATTTCTTCAATGCGTTGTATGTTTTTATAGGGAAAATATTGGCAGCTGATTTTCATCTTTTACTCGAATTTGATTGACAGTTCCTGATTCAAATTATGAAATGCACCAAAAAGGATCCATATAAATTTATAAAATCATAAATTTATTACAAAGCCACATCTCAATCTCAAGAAATCCGCATAAAAATGCTTGATCCCTAGACACTTTTGATGTGTGTAGTTAGAAGTATATTTGAGAAGACTACATTTAAAGAAATATTTATTCATATACTATCTATATTATAAATTCGATAGTTGGTCTGGTTGGTCATGTATGATCCGCAAATTTTGTTTTGGATTTTGGGTGTTTTCATGTATTTCATGAAATCAGTTGTCCAGTAGCCATAATATTGGCTCTGCATACTTTGGAACTAGATGGCGTTGTGTGTGTGGTAATCCGTGTCAATGTACTTAACATTCGTTATAAATTATTGCATTGTATGTTTATAGTTCAATGACCAAATGCACACACGCACAGACACGTTACACGGAGTTATAATATTTAAGGCAGTACATATTATTAATAAAAAGGGTTGGTATTAGAATCCAGTGTTGATCACTTGTCTCCCCGTCCTACTAGGACATCCGTCGTACGTGTAGCCATATGTACCGACGTCGGGTGTAGCCTAAGTAGTAACTTAGGCTACACCCACTAATGAAGAACCCACAATGGTGACCCCGACGTGATCACGTGTAACGTGTCTGTGCGTGTGTGCATTTGGTCATTGAACTATAAACATACAATGCAATAATTTATAACGGATGTTAAGTACATTGACACGGATTACCACATGTGTAACATGTCCAAATATTTTTTTTATTTATTCTGTAATAAGATGCCAACTTCCAAATTCCGGAATGTTTTGAAACAGTCCTTTAATCTGAAAAACTCAATGAAACTTTCTTGAAAAAAAAGCTACTAAGTTGAGACAAAGTAAGATAAGACCACATGTAAACTTAGTCAGCAACGAAGATATTGATTTTGATTTGAGATACATCTGCCCCATTGGGTCTCGCACTCACCAACTAAATGACAGCACCAATTATGTCATTTTAGTTTGATATTCTGTGTGAGGGTAAACACACCCCGGTTGAGCCGGTCCATTTGTGTTGAAATTAGTGTGACTCTACTACCTTTAATCCGACCCGGACATCGAACCTACGGACCTTACCCTCGTGCCACAAAAGAGCACTAATTCATCAGTTCTGCGCCTGATATATCTTCCTGGCCTTGTCTATTAACCTGCCAATCGAACTATGAGAGCGAAAAAACAGAGAGTGCACCTGATGCAGGTGATGCATGTATAGTGCACACTTGTGCACTATATATGTATCTCCTGCTTAGTTGTTTGATCTCCATAGAGATTGACCGCTGTGGCCGAAATCGGCTGGAAATACACCATCAGCATTTCTTCTTCGTCTTCCCAGCCTTTACTATTCCCATGACTATTTGGAGTCGGCTACTAGTTCAACCGGTTTTACCTGAGTTCCAGCTTTTACACCTGAGGACAAACGAAGAATTCGAAGACTGAACTAGTGGTCAGTATATTTGAGGACACTGACTCCCCATAGATCTTCATAACAACGAATAACGATTGCCATAGATCTTCATAACAACTAGAACCGACCACATAACGTGCTCTCTGAGGCAATCTTTATCTGTTCCTCCTTCACAGTTACTTGAAAATTATTGTCGTCTGAGTCTGCAGATTGTACATCATCAGCATTATGTATTATATGGTATTGAAATATTTTAAATAAGTAATTTTCATCTCAAAAGACAAGATATAAATAAGCGACTTATGAGAATTTAAAAAAATATCGAAAAGTTCGTTCTAAAAATACATCAGTACCTTTTGAACCTCAATTTCGTAAGAACGTCGTGACGGGCGGTTGGCTATACAACGTAAGTAGATATTATATTATACCATTCAAAGGTCCCTCGCCCTCCCGTAATTTAAGATACCATCTTAAAGACTTCTGACAAACTTGTGCCCGGGTTATTGAGATATGTAACCGCGCCGTATAATTTGAACTTAAGACAATTTATGTCGGTTCATTTAATTAGGTGAATAGTTCATTAAATACTTTTAAGGTTTGCATCTTTAAATAATCATAATTTTGGTTTTCCCTAATAACAAGGCAAGCCTATAAATAAAAGAGCGCGGTTCACAATTTTATCATCGTCAGCTTATTGCATTCACGCTGGATATAGGCCTCTATCACTGCACGACAATCCACCTCACTGATAGGCGTCCTACAATACGTTTGACGAGACGTGGTCTCCATCTACAGGATTATCTGAGTCATCACCCTAAAAGAAACTATTTTACTTAGTAGATATATGTATAAGCTTATACATATATCAACAAATATACATACTTGTAACACATAAATATAAATTGAATACATAAATAACTGATTTTAAATCTTCTGTGGTTTAACACGTACACAGATATCGTAAAATTATAAAAAAACCTTTATCGCTAATAAATCCCCATATACAACGAAAAACATATATATTTATAAATAAAAAAATAAAAAGAACTAAATAAAACGCGAAAAATTTGTGAGTGTGTATGTACGAGTATGTATGTATATTTATTTGCTCTTTCACGCAAGAACTACGGAACGGATTTGGATGAAACTTTACAAAAATGTAGCTTATATATCACAATAACACATAGGCTACTTTCTAGTCCAATAATCGAGATACACGTTTACGGAGCCGCGGGTGAAAGCTATTATATTCATAAATTACATTCAAACACAAATTTGCTATTAAATACTGTTCATCACAAAATAATATTCCCTGACGGTTAATCGAACCCAAGACCTTGACATACCCACGACCCATTACATCTAATATACCGTTTTGATGTTCAGACCTCGTCATCATGTAACCTTTCAGTTTCCATCAAAACTATTTCAAGTAATTTGAGAACACTTTATATTGTTTGAGAATAAGCCGAAACTTGGTAATGTTATGCTTCAAAACTTTCAAGAAGGAGTTTCTCAGTAGTAATTTCTTGCGGTCGTAGAGTAATGAATAAGGAGATTTGCTATAAAGTAGATGGAGAATCAAACCCTATCTAGTATGCTCTTAATGTGATAATAGAGAAATGTTAATGTTTAAAAAAAAATGACAACATGCTCGATAAATGGTGCTGTGCCTTTTAATAAATGATCGTGAAGAAGTGGTAATATTAAAAGTGGTAAGTGCAATCGGTCTTCCATTTAGCCCCAGCATATTGTTATTCTCAGTCAAGGATTTGTTTGTGTCCGTTTTATGCATGTTAATAAAATCCATAAGAATATACCCGACGCAGGAATGTTACCAGTGTGGCAGTTTAAAAAACAAAATAAAAAATCGGGCCAGTGCGTAGCAGGCCACGCATAGAATAGGGTTCCGTTGACATATACAATGGCAAGTGATGTCCAATGGATAACTGTTATGTTTACTTATTAATTCGTTATTTTTATAAGAAGTTTACCAAGTAAGCATATTTCACAAGTTGGTCCCCTCTAACTCCTGATCTAACAAAGATATCTAAGCCGTTATAGTTTTGCTTTAAATTTCATCATATGGACTATCATTACAATTTTTTTTAGATTTTTCGAGCAAGCCGTTTAGCTTTCATGCCCTGTTTTTGCACAAAAATATCCTTAAATGTTAAATAACTCGCAAACGGATACCTAAATAACAGATGCCACGTAACTCGGCTTTAGTCGCCGGTTTGTGCACGATAGATAGGAGAAAGAGAAATATACTAAATCACGAGAGTTTACAAGAAGTTTATTGTTTTAACAATCAATACAATTAGATAGATATAATCGGAATACAAGGGCTAGTTCGCGAGCACGTTGGGGCGTGGGCTCTTGAGAGTTTGGTCGGTGATGCCTCCAGAAATAGGAGACACTTAACTTCAGTGGCGGACGCAGCAGAAAAAAGGGCTGGGCTCGAGGCGCGCGCAGTTCTTATAGCCGCGCGCGGAGTAGCGGGGAAACGCTCGCCTGCTGGCGGGGAACGGGGCAGTGTAGCCACGTTACATAACCCCCCCTTTAGGCCAGAATTTTTCCTCAGGGAAAATTCGCCTGGGGCTCGTGGTCTCCGCCGTAGGTAGTCCCTCGCTGGTACCCTGGAAGTAGTAAGCAAGCTGAGAAACTGAAAAAGGAAACACGAATCACAGCTAGAGGGGATAAGAAGACGAAATGCAGACAGTGCTCAGCGAGGTGAAAGTAAAAGGACTTTAGTTATACATTTGAATGATGATAAGATCGATGTGAATGATAGGTTAGTTTTTATTTTTAAGTTGTTAAATCATATAGAAAGAATTACTAGAAGTGATTTATGTCAGTAGCAACAACAGATAAGACAGATAAGTGTGCAGTAGAAAACGCAACCACAAAGATCAAAACACGTTCGAGAATCGAACCTGTGACAAGGTTTGGGACAGACCCCTTTAACCACTGAGCCATAGGGCAAATTCTTTTTTTATATTTTTAGATTACATTTGGTTATTTATAAAGCAAATTTTTAAATATAAGTTCGTTCCTTTTTTTTTTTTTTCTTCTTGTAATTTGTAGATATTCAAGTTTAAGATTCTAGAATTTAAGTTCAAGATTTTTATGTTTTTCATTTTTTTAAGTCTTAAGATTTTGTATTTAAGCTTAAGATATTTAGGAATTAATGATGTTTAGTTGACTCACAACGCAGAAAACGATACAACATGTACTACGAACAATCAAAGACCAATGATTAGAGTCAAAAAGTAATGGGTACTGTTCAAAAATGTTTTTATCGTTAAATTCGCTTATTCAACAGCATTTCTGAACAGACATTATTTTGCCTAGCGACAAGTGAAATAGAATGTTCCAACTGATAACGAACCTTATGCAACTGATATAATGAAGAATTTAAACAAGGGGGTAGTCACAACCTGTAGTGATAAAATGTTATTGACATTATTTTAACTTTACCTCCTTGTTTGTTTATAATATTACTGTTATTATTTGTTTATAGCTTAGAATAATTATGCTAAGGTTTAAAGTTTCATTCACTGAGCAGTTATGAGCAAATTGAATTTTTGTTAATGAATTATTCCAGATTCTATGGTCGTACTGTGTTTACGTAAGGCGTATACAGTGGTGTGTAATATAAGATTGGAATTTTATTTTTAGATACTAGATTTTTAAGTGTTGCGCTAATGAATTGTTTAGCGCTGTCGAGTACAAAGGGAGACGGGACGCCATATACGAGGAAGACATTTTCCTCTAAAATTTTAGAGATTATTTCTGGCGTAGCCCGTTTTATAGGAAACAACAAACGATATTTAATACCAAGGTGACCGGTAGAGGGTATAGGTTTTGGGTCGTGGTGCGTAAGTACTATGAGTTGTTACTCACGGTTTGCGACGGTGTCCGTAAATAAAAGTCCACACGTAAAAGTTCAGTAGTCACTGTATATTCAAAAGTACGGCACAAAAGATTAATAGTTCACGTCACATAAGGATTACACACACGAAAATAGAAACAAAAGTTCAGAAGGAGAAAATACTAAATAAGGAGAAACTATGTAGAAACAATTATACGATAATTAACAATTGTCAATGAGGCGGTAGGCGAAAGAAATTCACAATCAGCGGCGACGCGAGAGAAAGGAATGTCTTCGTACTACCGACCGCTCGGTACATATATTCGAGCCGGTCTCAGTGACGTATCACTCAACATAATCTTTATCAAATGCAAATCGACTATTGTCGGTTTGTATGTGTACATTAGAAATCTTTCTTGTAACTAATAATATGATAATAAAATAGGATAATAACTAATACATTGAAATATTTAAATTACAAAAAGTATATATAACTGAACACAACAAACTGAACAAATAACAATAACAACACATGTAATAAATATAATAAATATTAGGGTCCGCTACATCACCCCCCCCTAGAGACCGTCCTACGGGCGATAATAATTAGGGAAATGCACTCTGCGTCCCGATCGCGTCCTTCTAACATTAGGATCTTCGGGGTTAGGTTGGCTGGGAATCTGAGGTGAGTTATGTAGTAGCGGCCTGTGTGATGTATGTTTGTATGTGTCGGAAAATGTATGTTTGTCTGTGTCTGACTTTAGGTGTGTATGTTTGTTTGTGTCCGAAAATGTATGTTTGTCTGTGTCCGAGAATGTATGTTTGTCTGTGTCAGAAAATGTATGTGTATACGTGTGTGGCTTTCCACCACGATTTTTGAGCTCCGCTTAGACGGAACGACTTCCTTCAATTGAAAGTCCTTAGTGAGTGAATTTAAACTGTTTTTGAAGTTGTATAGTTTGTTATTTCTGGTTTGATAATCCAAAGGCGGCCTCCTCTTTAGTTGGGAGTTTTTACACCGCTTGTGAATGTTTAGGTACCAAGAATCATTAGTAGAAACTGGTAAAGGAGAAACCCGAAATCCATACAAACTTGGGCCTGGCGTTACAGTGCTAGAATTTGGGCATAAATTACAATATCTATGACGATTTCACGAGCCTAATTTTCAGGTCTCCCAGCAATGGCCAAATTGGGAAAATCAGACAATGTTTACATTTTAGGTTATGTTTATTGTTTGAGTTATTTTAATAAAAATTGGCCAAGTGCGTGTCAGGCCACGCATAAAATAGGGTTATGTACTCACCCATAATTAAATCGTGCCCAATAGATAATTAATAATAATAATAAATATTTCGGACATTTTACACACAACGCCATCTAGTCCTCAAACTAGACAACTGATATAAATACATAAACATACTTTTTTTTTGTAAATACATACATATTATACATTGTTGTATTTGCTTATTATTTCTTTATTTTTGTACGAAGTTTTCTAAGTCAGCTTATTTCACAAGTTAGGCCTTTATAACTTCTGAAATAAAAAAGTTATCAAAACCGCTATAGTTTTCTATAACATGAAAAACACGATTTGATACATTTGTGTTTTTCTATGGCATAGTCACATTAATATAAAAATGCAAAACTACCCTTTCATGCTATATTTAATGCTGCCAGTTGTAGATACATATTTTGAAGTGCCGCCATTGTAAGTAGTTGTGTCACGATTCGCTGGCCAGACTCTATTTACATTGATTAAAATACCTATTATAACAATCATTTATACTAAAACAAAGAAGTATTATTTATTTATAACAGTATCGATTTCCACTAAATCGATGCTATTTTAGGAATGCTACGTTTGTGGAGCTAGTTACGTATATTGAAATAAGTGTTGCAGAGGTTTACAAAGATTGTTTAAAACAATAGAATTCTACTTATTTTCTACACTTGGCCATTGCAAATGAAGCTAAGATTTCGATAGGTTAATCAAGCAAAATAGACGAATTTTTTGGTACATATCCCATTCGTGTAACGCTTAGGCCCAGAATCGGGTTTCTCCTTTGAATTAGGTTTAAGTGAGATATTAGGGTCATTATTAATGACGGAAACGAGTGCATCAATAGTTTTTATGCTGTTTTCCGACAGAGAAACATCAGTAGTGCCGTTAGTTTTAGGATTGCGGATTGAAGAAAGACGGTAGCTGTTAAAAAATTTAGAAATGTAGGTCAACCAATTATTCCATTCTTTTTTGTCAAAGTTTGGATGGTTGTTATTTCTCCAATCCTGATTATTTAGTTTTTTGAAGACGAGATGTTTGGTTTATGATTACAGTTAGGGCAGTCAGCGACACGAAAACCCTTCAGACCGCATTTAAAACAGATCAGGTACTTTGGCTGACGACACTCGGTGAGCTAGTGTGTTGTAGTTCTACAACGAGGACAAAATTTATTAGCGACATTCGAAGTGCCCTGAACGACATTTACCTGTGTAGCAGGAGTAGTTCGAGGCGGTTTATAGTACTGTTTATTTTTATTATTTGAATATTTATTGTAAAAAATTTGTTTATAGAAATTATTGCTTTTACCGTTAGAATTATTAAAAGGAGGGTAGTTATAAGCAAATTCCGGTGCTAGGGTATTAGAGGATGTCCTAGGCGGTTCGCGGAAATCTTTATTACGGATATCATATTTTTCAAAGTTTTTACAAGCTTTAATTAGACTGGGAATATCGACTACGTTTGTGGTTAATAGTGAATTAGTATAACAAGGCCGAATATTGTTTAGAAGTATTTCTAGTTTTTCAGATTCGCTGATAGGTGTATCCAGACGGGAAAACAATCCTTGCATTTTAGCGATGTATAAAGTTATGTTTTCGTTAAAGCCTTGCGAGCGAAGTCTTATTTCTGATAACAATTTATAGTCGTAATTATGCGGGCTAAAATCGCCTTTTAATAATTGGCACAGCCGACTCCAAGATGAGACGCTGTCCTTTATGCTACGATACCAGGTTAAAGCGTCCTCCGAGAATATTTCGAAAGCGAAAGAGAGAATCTTGTCTTCCGGTATGTTTCTACTAGACATGAATTCATTAATTTTTTGGATAAAGGCACGCACACACAATCTACCATCATATTTGAATTTAGCAAGTTCAGAAAAAAGTTTACGTTCATATGTTAATGCGCTAATGAGGTATTCGACTCGACTGAGCAATCTGTCTGCGATTCGTGGCGCGTGGACGGGGAAGTTAGCAATTTAAAAGATGAATATAAAGTGTGGAATTCGTTCCACAAAGTGTCTATGAGGCTAATATCTGGAAGGTTGTCTAAACAGATGCGATTTAACCTTTTATAGATATGGTGTAACAGAGACTCCGTTCTAGTCAACAGATTTTTTTCAAAGTTACTAGTTAGCATTTTAATGTTATTATTAGCTTTAAAAAGTGAGAATTTAATCGCTTGGAGATCCTCCTCGGTAGACAGGAAGGATTCCGTTAAGTCTTCGGAAGGCAGACTCAGCGTGAGTTTAGATATTTGCTTACGCAATTCTTCTACCGTGTTTGACTTCACGCCACCCCTCAAATACACTTCGTATAGGCCATTTTGAATTAGTTTAAAGGCGGTAGTTAAAAGTTGAGAAAACAAAATCGAAAAGAAATTTGTAAAACGCCGTCCAGGTAGTAATAAAACTGAGTTATTAGAAGTGAGAAATTAACAAGCAGGTAGGTTGAGCGTGCGATCTCGTGGCAATGCGATGCGAAACCGGTTTTCGGCAGCGAGAAAGCACATGCGCGGCGCGACGATAGATTCTTTACAGCGATTTCTATTTATTATTAGTTAAATATGTTAAAAAAATGCTATTAAGCGTATGCGGAAATACACAGCGAAAAAAATATTTAAGAAAAACACTTGCCTGGACGGGTTTCGACACAAAACACATAAAATAGTTAGCACACAGTAAAAAAAATACGAGGCAATCACCGATGAAACTCTCAGCCTATTTAGACGGGCGCCAGTGTCACGTAACTCGGCTTTAGTCGCCGGTTTGTGCACGATAGATAAATATACTAAATCACGAGAGTTTACAAGAAGTTTATTGTTTTAACAATCAATACAATTAGATAGATATAATCGGAATACAAGGGCTAGTTCGCAAGCACGTTAGGGCGTGGGCTCTTGAGAGTTTGGTCGGTGATGCCTCCAGAAATAGGAGACACTTAACTTCAGTGGCGGACGCAGCAGAAAAAAGGGCTGGGCTCGAGGCGCGCGCTGTTCTTATAGCCGCGCGCGGAGTAGCGGGGAAACGCTCGCCTGCTGGCGGGGAACGGGGCAGTGTAGCCACGTTACACAGAATCGTCTAGCAACCTCTCAATTTCTTTAAAAACCTATCTAAAGATACTCCACACGATGGGGTACACGCGAGAAGAAAAAATCATCCCTACGTTACGTGTAGGGGAGGTCTCACAAATAAAACTATGTTTTAGGATTTTATTGTAGCACTTTGTCGACGTGATAGAACAACATATCCGTGCATAGCTTCATCTCTCTAGCACTAATCGTTTAGACGGTTAGTCGAGGACGGACGGACGGAAGGATAAGAAGAACTACGGAACCCTAAAAATGTAAATAAAAAAAAAGCAAAAAAAAAACTATTGGATTTTCCAGTCCTGGAACATCAATTTATTTACAATTAATTCAATCCCATTTTTTTGAATCTTTTTTCAGAAGCAAATCAGTTACAAATAATATTGTTATAAGAAGTTGTTGGAAGCTGATAGAAATAATCCTTTGTATATTTTCCATTACAAGCAATTCAATATAAATTGAATACAAATGAGAAATATAAAATGTGTACAGCAAGAAGCGCTGTAGTTTGTTGTGGTTTCAATATCAAGTTGCGGTGCGTACACATAGATAACATTGTGGATGTAGCGACAGCAAAAAAGTTGCACAAAATAATATAATATTATGCTAGTATTCACACAACGTAATCTAGTCTCAAACTAAGAAGAGCTTGTACTATAGGTGCCAGATAAGTGATTTAAATACATAAGTACTATTTTTGTCAATACCTAATTTACTTATTATGCGCTAGCGGAACCCCGCAGTGTTACCTGAGGGTGTCCTTGTACCCTTACAACAACGACCGCGTAGGTGACTCCATTTAAAAAAATGTAGAAGTGTGTGTAGAGTAGTGTGTAGGAGTACTACAACTGTATTTGTATTTTTTTTGCGAATGACTTTAGACATATGAAGTATTTAAAAGAAATGTTGAAAATTGGTTACCTGTGGTGGATAGCACATACTATAAACAGACTATATTAGACCAATCCCGTCTGCTTATTTTATTTTTATTTATTTATTTTCTGTACATGCAATCTTATAAGCTAACAGACTTTATATCCACAACACTTACAAGACTAAACTTTGGAAACTAAATTACAGACTATTAAAATACATTTATTAATGTCAAAGTTTGAGATTATAAAAAAAACTAAATGTATTGAAAATAATTAATTATAAGAAAATCAAATGTCAGTGGAATTATATAAAAACCTAATATAATTATATCGTTATTTAAAATTAAATTAAATTTATTACAAAAATGTCCCAATCCGCTTATCGATGCAGTCTCGTCTGCTTACACAGATCCTGATGGGAGAAATCTACAGCGTTGCCAGTTTGATAAACTCGTTGCATTGCGATGTAATCATATTTTGATAAAATAATAGTAATAGTTACGTCGTAGTACGTTCCTTATACATATCCTGTTTATGTTATAATCTGAAAGAAATCTATGAAAATCTCGAATTGGCGGCGAAAAAACACAATAGAAAAAAATATGTTATTGTTATTATACATTATATACATTAAATAATTATTATATTGATATTGGCTGAAAATATAAGATTAAAATTTGACTAAACATATAAAGTACCTAATTAGTGAAACAAAATAAAATCGAAAGCAGTTTAATAAAATAATTTCCAGTAAAATGTTTCATTATTTAGAAACATTTATTTTCACAAGAATACTTAACAAAGCACCGAATTGAAAACCCAGAATGCAAATTAAACAGAAATGTTTTAAACATGTTTCTAAAATATGCAAACCAAATTCAGGTCAAATTTTCTGCAAACGGTACCTCTCATTACTGGAAGGTAGTTCGTGTAATGAATTTACGGTGATATAGAATATTCATGTATAGTGTAAAACGGTTTTACACCGGTGTATGTTATCCTTTATTTATCTACATCTATACATATATATAAATGAATTAAGTTGAAATGACTGCTTTGAATTCCAAATTAACAGCTTTTCATTAAATGCAAATAAAAGTGTAAACGGTACTTAATATACAATTAAAAATTTACTGATTTAGATGGGACTTTCACTGACATTAAGCGATATGTCAATGAAATTAATGAAATAAATAGTTTTTTTTCACAAAAAACATCAAACTTCTTGTTGGTATTGACTGGCTTGTTGGGTTATTGGTTTTCTATCATGACTAATAATTTAGATATCGTGAGTTTGATTCACCTAAGTCAAATATTTCTACCATTTGACCGACTTAAGAAAAAATTAAGGTTCAGTATTCAGTAGAATATTTACACTTAGCATAGTCTGATCAACAGTCTTCTTGCAGTATTACAAATATGTATATACCTATATATAATATATACTACCTGATGCTCGCGTCCCTGTTACCCTTTATTACCTAATAAGGATTACATACCTAATATGTTACAAGAAATAGATAACGTCCTACTCGCAGACCCACTGAATAAATATCCACAACATTGTGACATGAGAATTTTATACATGAATTAATATCAGAAAGTTATATTCTTAATTGAAATATCATAAAACTCATCTACAAGAGTACCTCGTTCTAATAATATAATTCTTGACCCTTGAATTATGAATAATTTTCAAGTGGCTGTAACGTAGGGTGACGATGTTAACGGGTTTAAGAGGATAAAACACCTTTAAAAAAAACATCACAATATAAAAGTAAAATTGATTTTATCGATTTATTGTGCTGCGCTCTTGTTTGAATCTCAGAAGTTTTCGTTACACATATATCTAAGAATGTTAACTAGTTACAGTGGACACAATTTTATGGAGTATCGATTGTACTCTACGTTTATAAATATATTCGAATCCATTCCAACGTCTGCCCGTTAAGGCGTGACATTGTCTGTAGGAACAAATTTTTCTCTCGTCTAGTTTAACTTAACTCTCCTATCCTTTCTTTTGTGACTTAACATATTAAGATGAGGTTTCCTTCAAAATACTGTTAAGTAACCCAACCAAATTGAATAGTGTGGTCACACTACTCTCATTCGAGGTTCTGTATTACCAAAGCGGACAGGTAATCAAAGATTCCATGTGTGCAAATTGGGGTGTGTCAAATACAGGTTAAATCGCGACAGGTTCGACCTTTTGAAATTTATCTATGGACGGGGTAGGTTAAGATGGCTTCGTATTTCAGCAAATATTACACATATTTGCTGAAGTATGAAGCCATCTTTTACAAGTTAACCTAGTTATAATTTTGTCATGATAAATATTTGGCATAAACTGGCTCGGTAGCGCAATATGCGAATGCTGTGCTTGAGGTTTCGAGTTTAAAAACGGGGTTGAACTAAATGTTTATGATCTACAGATATTTGTTGTCTATGTATTTTCCCTACTAATATTATAAATGCGAAAGTAACTCTGTCTATCTGTTTGTTACGTTTTCACGCCTAAACCGCTAAACCGATATTGATGAATTTTGGTATAGAAATATATGGGACCTCGGGAAAGTACATGGGCTACTTTTTACCGCGAAAATAGACACACTCGCGGGCGGAGTCGCGGGCAAAAGCTAGTATGTTATATACATAAAAAATGTATAAAATAATCTGTCAGTCAATTTAGCTCTGCTTAGTTTAAAGATAGATCGCGTTGTCAAACATCATGATCATCTGACATGTAACAACACGTTAGAAATATTTAGTATTAATCGAAATGTGTAATTCTCGTTTCACGTTGTCGGACTCGATGAACTCCGAAACTATCTAAGTAGATTTAAAAATCTCATTTACCTTTTTCTTTTAATCCCGTGCGGAAATATGTGCGGAATCCGTGCGGACTCGAGCCGACCACAACCGCACGCCTTCTCGGGCACTAGTCGGGGAACCAGGTGCACCTTCAGAAATAAAAACCCGGGGACCCCGACGTACCTCAGGAAATCTTGGTTTGCAGTTTGCCCCCTACTGAGAGATCTCATTTACCTTATCATAAAAATCGAATATAGCTCATTTAAGACCCATTGAATTTGCGTCTATAGTGCTCTCCTGTTATAAGCGGTTAACCGACTTCAAAAAAAAGGAGGAGGTTCTCAATTCGTCGCAATCTTTTTTATTTTTTTTTATGTATGTTCAGCGATAATTTAGTCGTTTATTAATCGATTTTCAAAATCAAACCATCTGATGATGGGATCCCAAGGAAATCGAGAGAACTCCTCAAATATCACAGGCACAATTGTCGTGATTTGGGTACTCGGGTAGTTTTTCATTGAAGTAGGTTCCTTTTTGTTAAAATTATACTTCATCTTGTAATTTCTACTTATAGGTGTGCTAATAGACTAACAGGATTTAAAATCTGAGACTGACTGTATCATATACTCGTACCTATGTGTGTGCTTTGAAACCTAACTGGAGTTTGTAATACTTTGTGCAAGCAAACTCAACTGAAAAGGAATAGTTGTTGTGTTTATTTACTAGATTTAAAATCATAATACTTTTAACTCTAATGGTAAGTTACTTGTGAGGAAATATTAACCGATTCAATGGATATAACTTCGTACTTGTAGTTAAGTTCTTATTTATCCTCGAGGCATTTTCTACTATTTGGAGTGGTATTTTCTCACTACATTTAATTTATTTTTAATTAAGACTTCAAATATGGTTACTACCTATCGACCTTAGGTTAAATTAAAAATCATACGCTATGTATGTCTGTCTCAAAAAGGTAAAAAAAACAAGTAGATTTAGTTTGGTTTAGTTTCCTGAGCGGTTTCCGCACTTAGACCTAGCTATTGGACCATTGTGCAAATAAATGAGAAAAATAAATAAATAATAATATATGTGTATGTAATCTGTCTCCATAAATAGATTTATGAAGACAGATTTACAGAAATAAGGAAATGTTACAGGACTGAGAAAATTCTTTTTACACGCTTTTTATAAGCTCCACCTGTATGTTTGTTTGTATGTTTGTAACCTTAGAGTATACATAAGCTTATGTATACTCTAAGTTTGTAACCGACTCCTTTGGGTGCGATCTTCACCCACTTTAAACGGACAGATTTCGTTCAAACTTTGTTAATTACCCAGGACCGATGACATACACCAATTTGAAAAAAAACTTTAAACAAAATAGTCGTTTTTGGTCTTTTTTCTGAAAAACTATAGTTTAAAAAAACTAAACAAACACACTTTTAAACTAAAAAGTGGAAAATAATTTTAATGTAACAAAGCGTGGGGTGCTTTCTAAAAATATTTCAATAACGTCGCCCCATGCTTTTAACATTAAAATTATTTTCCACTTTTTAGTTTAAAAGCGTGTTTGTTTAGTTTTTAAATCTATTTTTTCACAGTCGGATTAGCAAATGAACAATCTTTCTATTATAAAGAAGACAGTTCTCATTAAATTAAGTATGATATAAACCGCTATAAAAGTAGTTGCGCTTGTATTACCAAATTTGATTTGGCAGTATTAAAAAACGAAGTTAATATCTTTTCTTTTTATTTTAATGAGATGGTAACCAGCCGAAGCTGATCTGCTATTTCTGACAATGTCAAGTAATTAACGTCTTCAATTCTAAAATCTTCTAGTCTTCAAGTCGTCGTCGTAATTAATTTAATAATATAAAAAAATGTGGATGAGATGAAATGGGGACCGTCTTCTGAAAAAAAAACCTTATTGATTCGAGTTAAAATGTTAATTTGACAATACTACGCATTTGGGATAAACTACGCAAGACAACATCAATGCAAAGAGAAGGAAAACTTGAAACCAACCCTATACCAACCCGTTTGGCCAGCGTGGTATAGTAGGCCAATACCTCCTTTTCAAGGAGAGGCCTATGTCCAGCAGTGGACTGTTAAAGGCTGTTGATGATGATGATGATGACGTATTTGGACAGATATGAACGTATATCATAGAGCAACACAGGCCGACGATGGATCGAAGACAAGTTGCCGTAGCGTCTTCTTCCGCGATTTCAAAATATGTGTCATTTTTTTGCGCAGGGCAATCTACACACTACACACATACACATTTTAGACTCATATATTTAAAAATAGCCTGTCACTACGATCTCACACATAACAGTTTAAACAAAAAAATCACCAATCCACACACACATAAACATAAACACATACTGTGTCATAACAGTGTAATGCGTAGGCCCAATAACTATTTTTCTTTCTTTCTATTTGGACTTATCTACTATATAAAAATAAGTCGGGTTTTCCTTCCTGACGCTATAACTCCAGAACGCATGAACCGATTTCCACGGTTTTGCATTCGTTGGAAAGGTCTCGGACTCCGTGAGGTTTATAGCAAAGAAAATTAAGGAAAATTTCAACAGAAAAGCGGAAAAGTCTTTTTATAAATACAGCGCCATCTCTGATACATAACATGTACTACAAACCAATATTTTAAGTAGATAGCGCCGGTGCGTGATACATTGTTTGACAGCTACTCATTGTTCTCTGCTCAGTTAATTTCATGTGATAAACCGGTATTGTGTTCACTGTGAAATTGTGAAAAAAAAAGTAAAAAAAAAATTTTTGTGCAAATTTTTATTCAATTTCAACAGCAAGCAAGTGTCTTTAAAGTTGAACTGTGTAAATTATGTGGATCGTGCATTAGAGGTTAAATTTACCACTCTGTCCATAGTCCCAAATGCCTAGAGGACAACGTGCGAACATCGGCCGCCGCACAAGACATGCAAGGGGGCATCAAGTGTATTCACAGAACTTAAGCGAAGAAAGACAAAATATAATAAGAGAAAATGCCCGATTGAGACAATGCGTGAGCACACGAAGATCATTGGCATCATACAATCGCTTGGCATTCCACTATGATCCCACTGCGAACTACAGTGATCATGAAAATTTAGATATTGGACCAATGACGACTATATGCCGATATTGCAATGCGTTAAAGTTCAAAAGAGAAACGGCTGGATTGTGCTGCGCAAGTGGAAAAGTCAAACTGGATCCATTACTTACACCACCACAGCCACTGAAACCATTGTTCGATGGAAGTGATCCCGATTCCAGCCATTTTCTTCAACACATCCTTGAATACAATAACTGCTTTCGCATGACTTCCTTTGGAGCTAATATCATTCGAGAAGGCGGCTTCATGCCGACTTGCAAGGTAAGAAATACAACACAGATAATCACTCACACCAACACAATGAATTGCAACACATAACAACTACATATACACCACATACTACACCATCACACGATCAGAAGTTACACCGTATTCTTCAACAAATGATTGTTTGCAATTACAAATACAAGGACAAATATATCATTTGCATGGTTCAATGGTGCCAACACCAGATGAACCGCATCAATTTCTGCAAATATATTTCATTTCGTCGATGGACGATCAGCTGAATGTGCGGTGCAATATACAGGGAACACAACAGTTAAAGAGACGAATTACTGAACAGTTGCAAGCATTTTTTCACGCTATTAGTGCTGTGGTTAATATGTTCAAAACAGCATTGGAACGAATGCCAGCGGATTGTACCCCAACAGGTGAACATGTGCGAAGATTCAATGCACCCACCGTTAATCATGTTGCTGCAATTATTGTTGGCGATCCAACTAAATCGCGAGACATTGTCGTTCAGCGAAGAAGCAATATGATGATATTGCTTCATGCATGCATGCATCGTGTAAACGAGACAATTGAACGTGAGTTGGAACCGGGCCAAAAACCGCAAGATCGCCATGACATAATCGCCAGAGTATTTCAGCAAAAACTCAAGGTTATGATGGATGTGCTTACTAAGCATCGAGTTTTTGGTGACACACGTTGTTATATGTACTCGGTGGAATGGCAGAAGCGTTGAGTACCGCATGCTCATATGCTAATTTGGTTGCTGAACAAATTACATTCAAATGAAGTGGATGACATCATATCAGCTGAAATTCCTGATCCAGTCACTGATCCCCATCTACAGGACATTGTGACGACACAGATGGTGCATGGACCGTGCGGTGCATTAAATCCATTATCGCCTTGCATGGCTGATGGAAAGTGCACAAAAAGATATCCGCGACCGTTAGTTGCTGAAACAGTCACAGCGAACGATGGATATCGTCGGCGTTCAAAAGAAGATAATGGTCGAACTATCAAAGTTAAAGTTGAAAATCAAGAGATTGAGATCGGAATGAATTCAATGTACCATATTGCCCGCTGCTATCAATAATTTTCGAAACATATGCAAACGTTCATAGTTGTCATTCGGCCAAATCAATCAAATATTTGTGCAAGTACGTCACAAAAGGCAGCGACATGGCTGTGTTTGGTATTGCGTCGGAAAATGCGAATGACGAAATCAGCAACTTCCAAATGGGCAGTCCCAGTCAGTACTAATGAAGCATTGTGGCGATTATTGTCATTTCAAATTCATGAAAGATATCTCACAGTTGTACATTTAGCAGTGCATTTGGAAAATGGCCAAAGAGTTTACTTCACTGAGGCTAATGCGGCACAACGAGCTGAGAGACCACCATCGACAACATTGACTAGCTTCTTTGCAATGTGTGAAGCAGATCCATTCGCAGCGACGCTGATGTACGTTGAAATGCCAAAGTATTACACTTGGAATCATTCAACAAAGAAATTCCAACGTCGCAAACAAGGAACCCCAGTTCCAGATTGGCCCCAGGTGTTTTCCACTGATGCACTAGGTCGCATGTATACTGTTCATCTTAGAAATGATGAATGTCTTTATTTGCGACTGCTGTTGGTAAATATACGTGGACCAAAATCATTTGCGCATTTGAAAACTGTGAATGGCCACCAATGCCAAACATATCGAGAAGCATGTCAAGTACTGGATTTGCTGGAGAACGATTCTCATTGGGATTTAACACTTGCGGATTCAGTTGTTTCATCAAATGCGTACCAAATAAACACACTGTTCGCAATTATCATCACCACATGTTTTCCTTCACAACCAATTCAGTTATTGAAGAATTTTTTTTGGGAATCTTTTATGGGCAGGACGACGTCTGCCGGGACAGCTAGTACTGTGATAAAAAGGAACGCCTGTGTATAGCTCCTCCCTATCATTTATTTATTGGTTTACCAGTAGTTATTACACTAAAATACAAAACAAAATATAACACAGAACAAGTCTCAATCTAAGTACACAACTTATATACTCGTAGGTATACACTACATGCATATATTAAAAAAAATACTTTACACACAAAAGCGAGTAAATAAATGTGGGTACAGTTTACGTAGTAACTATTTATTAATCTGTGGTACAGTGGTGACTATTCCTATTAGGGACATGAATCAGTATATGGTTATCACCGAAAGGTAGTACCAAAAATGTCTACTTGATTACTGTGGTGATGTGTTGGTTGGTGTGTAAGTTGCTCTATGGATGTAAATTTATATTTGTGAGTGCTATCTAACCGATTGTATGTCAAGGTAAATAGGTCAGGACGGGACACCTGTCACGCTTAGCAGCCATTTGTGTCACGTAACATCGTTGTGTGCGCGCCTTTTTATATGAAAATCCAGTCTTTGAGCGTGTTTTTTAAGATTGAGATTTACAAAGAGGGACGTGAGATATTTCACAAATAATATAATATAACAAATAAATGAAATTGACGTGTCTGTTTGTCATTTTCAATTCGCTGCTTTTAACATAATACTATAAATATTATAAACGCTAAAGTTTGTGAGTATGTATGTATGTTTATTGCTCTTTCAAGCAAAAACTACTGATCGGATTTGGATGAAACTTTACAGTAATATAGCTTAATAATATATAATATATATCAGAATAACATATAGGCTACTTTTTACTGCAATAATCGGGATACATGGGCAAACAAAGGTGAAAAAATACATAAATCGTAGATGTCAGAATGTGTATGTATGTGGCAATCCGCATCTTCTGTCAAAACTTCACAGATTGCTATACATAACAAAGTTGCATAGCAACCAAAATGATAGTTTGTAAATGGCTAATTTAAAAATGCGTTCTGGATAATCACATATGTAGCTTTTTATCCCGAAAATACGCGGGTAACACCGCGGGGCGCAGCTAGTAATAATATAAATATTGGAAGTATGTACTTATATCGACACCATTTTTTAAAGTTATTGTAACCTTCATTAGCAAATAGATGATGTTATAAGCTGATGGCTGTTAATGATGAGGTACACCTTTGACAATGCCAAAGAGCTGTTCCAGTTAGTTTTAATTTAGGAAGGGAATACAATTACAAGTAACTTTTATTTCAATAATGTATGCGATTATCACGCAGTAGGTTTTTCTCTAGTAAATTAAATCCTTTTTTATTTTGATAACTTACTATATTGATTTACAGTTCTTCAAAGAGTAGTTACTTAAATAAATTTAACAATTAGGTTCAGGTATGGATATAAATATATTTTTTGTAGCCTTTGCTAATACCAATTTTCAGTATATTTCAGACTCAGATCTTGCAATAAGAATTGCCAAAGATATTCCTGACAACCAAGACCGACTGTTGAACGTGTTTTTCTAGGCAAGGGTGTAAAACTCTGCCAAGTACTGTACTACAGATTGTTATTACCAAATTCTGTAAGGAAAACATAACAACACTTTATGTCCTGATCAAGAATTGATTCCTCTGGACTCTCCAAGCGAGACGGCATTCCAATTAGCTAAAATTAAGATTAAGTAATCGAATATATAACTTCATCATCATCATCAGCCTATTGGAACCCACTGCTGGACATAGGCCTCTCCAATTGCACGCCACTTAGTTCGATCCTCGGTTTCTCGCATCCAGCTCCTGCCAGCCGTCTTGCGCAAATCATCACTACATCTGACCTGTTTACGTCCTACACTACCTAATATATAACTTAAGTATTAGTATTTAGTAAATAACATAAAATTTCGAGAAATGGTTTTCATATTACTTAATATATATATTTTTCATAATTTTCAAACGTCTCTTAGCGTGTGTCGTGGCAATCCGCATGTCTGCCAGAGGACAGATAGCTTTTAGAGCAAATGAGGCCTAATTTTGTACAAGCTAATTGGCAGGCGTGTGGTTGACGCCGCCAGTCGGCCATGATACTGGAGACTATTTTATCATTGAAATATGAAAAGCTTAATGTAGGATTTTGTGTTTTTGGCCTAGTTAAGCACTATTTTGATTTGTCAGACATTTAATAAAGGAAAGTTATATGCTAATATTATAAATTCAAAAGTAGCTTTGTTTTTGTACCTGTTAAATAATAGGTCTTTACCTATGAAATTGCCGTTTTGTTTGCATTACGTGAAAATACTTATTTTTTCAAAACTTTTTTATTTCTGATAATTGAAGTAATCACCCATGTAATCGACGCATCTTTGCCAGCGCAGTTTATTGATGTCCTTCTTGTAAAAATCAGCTGGCCGGGAGGCAACAAACTCTTCAAAGGCATTTTGTACTGCCTCTCGGGAATTGAATTTTTTTCCCACTAAAAAGGCAACTTTGTAAAGCAATAAGCGATTTACACATGAGCGGAGCTGCGGACTAAAGCTAGTATGTAGTAATTTAGAAGGCATACAGTTCAAAATAAAGACTGTCATTTACATTGAGAATACAGTCTCAATGAAACTTTTTGTTACTTCAACCGTTTGAGTTGAAATAGTATTTTTGTCAATAATTTCACATATAAGTAAGTTATGCAGATATTTGACTGAATTCCTGTATAACAAACGTTTACAATAAGCTCCCACATAACTGAATTTCATTAGAAATACCTTTGTGTTAATACCAAAAGTACCTTCGTGTTGTGATATTGCTATAACATGTTACAGTTTTGAAACTAATATGTGATAACACAAAAGGAGTTGTTATAAATTAATATAATTGTGTTGAACTGGCGCATGATTTAGTTCAGGAGAATTTGTAGAATAAGCATTATAACTATGTATTGTGTATCCTTCTAAATTATTGATAAACAAATATTTCGAATATTTCATATACACTGACTGTTCAAGACTGTTCAATTGAGAATTTAATTATACAGATAAAAAATAAAATAAAACTTAGTTACACCCACAATATTAATCTTAAATTAAAAAAAAACTAAAGTAGTCATATTTTTCTTAAGATTACATTTTTTTTATGATTGTTTTTTGCTGTTTTTCATCACTTTCTTCATTTAATAGTTTGTATTGCCTCCACGTGATGAAGCCTCCAGTGATGAAAAACAGCAAAAAAACAATCGTAAAAAAAATGTAATCTTAAGAAAAATATGACTACTTTAGTTTTTTTTTAATTTAAGATTAATATTGTGGGTGTAACTAAGTTTTATTTTATTTTTTATCTGTATAATTAAATTCTCAATTGAACAGTCTTCGTTTCATTAGGATGGCATACGTAGTTCGTGAGATATTCGGGTTTATGTGACTGACCCGTTATTTTTGGAACCGAGTGTAGTTGTGAAGCTTCGTTGTTGGTTTTCGCGTGGCTTAAATACATCCGTAATGCTAGTCAGAGAAATGCAACTAAGCTTTATGTCGTGATTATCAAAGTAAACACACTGTTTTAATGTTTTTTACTATATTTCTGTCAGGGGGAGATGGCTGATGCTTAAAGTACAGGCTTCGAGCCTAGTTTAAGCATCGTAATGTCAACCTGCTGGAAGTTATAAATACTCATTGTGAATGCAGTTACCTTATTCTTAAATGTCAAAAGCAAATGTAAACTGAAGTATTCAAAGCATTGTACTTGTATTGTAATATGAGTTTTCAATAAATTATTATTATATTATAATTATATATTAATCCAACGCCAAGGTTACATAGCCACAACGTTGTCTTGCCAGTCCCCAACCCGCACTCGGCCAGTGTGGGTACATATAGCTTTAACCCTCTCCTGAGAAGAGACCCGAATTTATAGAACACTAATAAATATATGTATGCCTACATCACACGGTCAAAATAAAATATTAGTTTATAATACAGGAAAATAGAAGCGTTAACGATTGTAGTGAGAAAAGCGTCGCAGTATCTTGGATAATAGGGCAGTATCAAAGTATTAAAATATGCTAGTGTCACGCAACTCGGCTTTAGTCGCCGGTTTGTGCACGATAGCAGGAGGAGAAAGAGATATATACCAAATCACGAGAGTTTACAAGAAGTTTATTGTTTTCACAATCAAAACAATTAGATAGATATAATCGGAATACAAGGGCTAGTTCGCGAGCACGTTAGGGCGTGGGCTCTTGAGAGTTTGATCGGTGATGCCTCCAGAAATAGGAGACACTTAACTTGAGTAGCGACGCAGCAGAAAAAGGGCTGGAGTCGAGGCGCGCGCTGTTTTTATAGCCGCGCGGAGTAGCGGGGAGACGCTCGCCTGCTGGCGGGGAACGAGGCAGTGTAGCCACGTTACACCATCTAACCGTACATACCTTTATTATGATGTATAGTTTTATCTACGTACGTCTTTTATTTAATTTAACCCGTTACAGCGTTTTCGTAATTTATTTGACAGTTTCAGCAGAAACTTAACTTGAGCTTAAGTTTACAAGTGTTTGACACGTGTACACTTATAAGCGAAAACTTATGAACTAATGGAATGAAGCACATCATGTTTTGGTTTGGTTCAATATGTGTGTTGTCAACTTCAATTACAAAGTTTTACAACTTTTAATTTAACTTGTTTCATACATTTATTTTGTTAGTAATATAATTAAAATTTGATCTATAACTTCGTTCCTATTTAAACTCCTTTGTGTAGAATACATGAAGCGTTTTAAAACTATTAAACTACCGTTTTACATTGAAAGAAATACGCACCAGAACCAAATGCTTTGGTTCTTCTTGCCTGTGCTGAGCAATTAAAACTAGAACTTATTGCCAGCTCACCTGTATATTGCCTTATATGATCCAGGGTCCTTTAAGCGTCTCACTAGGCAGCTATAGTTATGGTCGCCATACTGCCCGCATTCGCAGTGCTTGTGTTTCATTTATGTATTCATCATCATCATCAACAGCCTTTAACAGTCCACTGCTGGACATAGGCCTCTCCTTTGAAAGGAGGTTTTGGCCTACTATACCACGCTGGCCAGACGGGTTGGTAAAGGGTTTGTTTTGAGTTTTCCTTCTCTTGGCAGTGATGCTAGCTGCTTATTTCGTTCCTTTAGTCGCCTTTTACGAAACCCATGGAATGAATAGGGGTGGGGACACTTTGTATTCTTAATCCGTCACCACACGGCTATGTAATAATTTATAGTTAAAAAGAGGTTCCAAATAAAAACAAGAAATTTCAAATATTTTCAGATTTTTTTTATATATTATAGGGGGCAAACGAGCAGACGGATCACTTGATGGTAGGTGATTGCCGCCGCCCAGGACACCCGATACACCAGAGGAGTCATCAAAATATACATATTCATCTTCAACATTACAAAACAAAAAAAAAGAAAAGTTACTAAAATACGCTTTACGCTTTAGTCTATAAGATCTAAAATAAATTTAAAAGCATGATGTGTGGTGCATCTCACGGCTATTGCTTCTATTGTTGGGTTGTATTCAATACATTCTACGCTACATTCAACCAGATTAAGAGAAGCCTTAGTATTCTAAAATACCGTCTAGTGGCGTATGGAAAGGAAAGATTAGGAGATTTACCTTGCTTTGAAAGATTCGTCGCAGCATATCAGACGGGTCCATTGTACTTCTACCTCACCTGTCTTTTATGGATGAAAAATATATTTAATATGTAAAATTCTCGTGTCGCGGTGTTTGTTATCAAACTCCTACGAACCGGCTGGACTGACTTATCTGAAATGCTGTGTGGTTATCGTATCTCTAGGGTGCGAGCTGAACCCCGGGCATCTGGTAGTGTTTGTTTCAAAATATTTTTCAATAAACAGACAAATAAAGTAGTAATAGCTACCGAAGTTTAATTTTATTACAAATTCTTAATTTTGATTCATGCGTAATCAAGTATTAACTAAACTTAGTTGGTTATTATGTGTTTTGAGATTCTATTAATAAATATTTACTATTTTGATACATATGTAGCCATTGTATCAACTTGAAAACACCCCTGTAATATCCTGAAAAATATTTTTACATATTTTTCATTATTAGTTACCAACGACTAAATTAAAAAAAATGATGTTACTTTTTTCTTGACTTCAAATGGGTTAATTAGCCATTTCTTTACCAATTCCAGGAACTAATTTTTTAAATGAAAACCTTAAGCTGCTCTATGCTGCCGTAGTAAAGATGCTTTGTAAATTATCATGTTAATTAATTCATGTACATTGCCACAAAGGCTAATCTACTACGCTGGCAGGCTGGACAAATAAAAAAAGACTGGTCTTTAAGCTATAGATGAAATTGAAAGTAACCATAGATAATAAATATCTGGATGAGCAAATTGTTCTGTGTTTGGATGTGCTTTGTTTCCGTTACATGTGCAACTGCCTCGTTGGTCTAGTGGTTAGCGTATGCGACTGCTAATCAAGAGGTCTCGGGTTCAAATCCCGGGTCGGGAAAAAAGAGGTCTCGGGTTCAAATCCCGGGCCAAAAAGTGATTTTGGGATTTTCTTAGGGAATTCCTAATAGCTGCCCGAAGTTTGGAAGTTTGGCCGTGATTCACGCCCGTGCCTCAGAGAGCATGGAAAGCCGTCGGTCCCGGTTGTCATGAACATCTATCGCAATCGTTATTGGGAAATCAGTGCCCTCAAATATACTGACAACTCGTTCAATCTTAGAATTTCAGTTCTCCCTTAGGGTTGCGGAGGGCCGATTCCAGTCGCTCCGTGGAATAACTGAAATTCAGGTAAAACCGGTTGAACTAGTAGCCGACCCCAAATAAACTTGGGAATAAAGACTAGGAGGATGTTCAACGTAGGTAGTACAGCCACGCTGATTTCAGCATGAATGTGCCGGCCATTGCAGTACTACCTGCATCCTCCTATAATTTTAAAAGATCATTGACCTCTTAGTAACGCACTTGTCTTGTCTCTTCACTTAGGGTCAGTTGACTGGTAAGCTAATGGACGTGGGTTTGATCACACTCAGAACGAAAGTTAATGTGATAAGTACGATTAAGAACGTACTTATGCAACAAGAAACCAATCGACACACATGCAAACCAAGGTAATTATTCTTGTCTCCTTATTGAAATGGTCCTTATTTCGATTCTGGCTTTTGTGTGGATTAGTTGCTTGTTGCTCAAACAGTTGATCAAATTCATTCTGTGAATCAGTGTAAGTTATCTACTTTTATAAACTATCATCATAATAATCATCCCGTTGCAGTTCACTGCTTTATGTACCCAGTCGCCACCAAATAAATCAATACAAATAAAAAAAATCATCAAAATATATATAGTACAATAGATACTTATGTACATTAAAAAAGCTATTTTAAAAATGTCTGTACAATCCTCTATACTACATAATCGAATCCTTCAATATTTTATAATTTTTGCTTCCGAAAACGTAAGATATTTGACTTTTTGATGAACTTAGTGAAAAAGTTTTCATAAATCGAAACTCAATATGGAAATTTATTACCAAAATATTGTGAAGTTGGAAAAGAAACATGAGGAAAGCTGATAAACTGTCGCTTTGGATGTAAAGTTGAAACATATTGAATGAGGTAAGTAATTTGTTGGCAAAACCTCAAATTAATCTCTTAATATGCGTGAAACGAGTTTTGTTAGAACTGACGAATTAGGTACATAAAAAAAACGAACATTGATATACTAAATCAGATTTAAAAAAAAAACGGGCATCTTACACACAACGTCATCTAGTCCCAAACTAAGCAGAGCTTATACTATGGGTACTAGACAACTGATAAAAATACATAAACATACTCTTTTAAATACATAGAAACAATTATTTACGGATCACACAAACATTTGGTCCGACTCGGGTGCTCGGTGCTTGAGGGCTCGGGTTCGATTGATGGGAATCGAATCCGAGCCCTCAACCACAGCAGTCGCATACGCTCCGACAGGCCGTTAAATCTTTAATATCTATCAAGTCTATCTTTATCTGTTTACTTGTTTACTATTTCTATTTTGTACCCTATTTTGTAGCCACCTAATTGGCTCAGAGAATCAAGAGCTCTTTAAATCCTACTACCTGCTGAATCTTATACGCTATTTACAATATTCTATTGAGTGTTTAAAGGGTGTAAAATCCTAATGAAATTGTTCTTTATTATATTTAGAATCTTTTATTTTTAAGAAGAAGTTTGCTTAATGTTTTAGCTGAAGTTTTTTTGGAAGTTTGGCGGTGATGCATACCTGTGCCTCGGAGAACACGTTAAGCCGTCGACCCCGGTTGTCTTGAATAACAAATAGCTCAACCTTTGAATTTCAGTTCTCCCTCAGGGTTGTGTAGGTCCGAATTTCTGGTAAAACTAGTAACTGACCCTAAATATTCTCGGGAATAAAGGCTAGGAAGATGATGACTTTAATTTTTACTTTAACTAAATATAGCTTTATTGTAAAGTGATAGTTTTATCGATATGATATCAAGCATTGGAAGAGGTGAGCCATGCTGAACATTTATCGTTTTTATGTGAAAAGTACCAGGGAACGTCGAACGTGCATGCAGTGATTGATGAACGTGGTTGAAATAAAATAGCAAATTTAGTATTAAATTTAGTATTAAATTTAGTATTGTAGTATGTGACCGTAATAAGTCGAGATTAATTATCTCTGCCTACCATCTGGTACATAAGCATGACATTTTGTATGTAGAAAAACGACAATGACACCGATGCCATAAGTTATTGTTATTCAGGAAAATGTTTTAACTTTAGACTGACATAGTCTACTACAAATATTCAGAAGTTTCACTAGCCTCGGCATATATCAGTATTCGTAACAAAAGAGAAAAACTTAGTTCAATAGGTATCCACTGTAATTGAATTCCTCATAGAAATAACTTTCTGAACTCCACTCGCATAGATTCAAAGCAATCTACGTAAAATATTACACTGTTACAAACTTGCACTAGTTTCAAATAATATCTATCTAAAACTTTATAAAATTATGTTACTATGTTACCGAGTAAGGGGTGCCGTGATTAATCTTGATAATATTCAATTTTACATTTTATAACGAACTTTAGATAAGTGATTCTCTGTCTAGACTTCAACAAGATTAAACAATATTAGACATAATACCTACTTTGTGGTTTCGATAGACGTTGTTGATGGAACTTGATAGAACTTTATTTCTCTATAACTCCTGAACTAACAAAGTTAGCTAAGCCGTTATAGTTTTCCTTTAAAGTGCATCACATGGATTTTTTCAGATTATTCGCTTTAAAGTTATAAAATTTGTATTGTCTTACTTACTCTCTTTGTATTGTCTTGTACACTTTATTTATTTGTATTCTGTTTCTATATGTGAGAATTTGTTATTGGCTGTCTATTTTCTTGTCTGCTCGTATTCTGAATGTAAAAGCTGTAAACTCTCCATAGTATATAAATAAATAAAATAAAATAAATAAATAAAACTTGGACACGAATACTTAAATCAAAAAACCGTCTTTGCAACATCTCAATGTTTTTACCACGCTTTTATTAGGTTGGGTTTTTCTTTGTGTCCGTTTCATGCGTATTTGTAAAGTCTGCCAGATGTATATTCCTAGTACGAAGTTGTTTTTAAAAAATAGATTAATAAAGTCTTTTGGAAGCTGCATTTTATATATTAAAAAGGACATGTACATCGTCCTTTTGACTTTACAACACAGTCTTACGACTGATTCAAAAATTGTAACTCAAGCAGTCAAACGATTTGGAACTCCGCCTAGAGGATTTGAATATGTAAATTGAACATTTGGTTCGTGGGTAACCGGAAGGGTGGCAAGCCACTTCTAAGAAAAAAAACTATACGAAGTTGCTGAAAAACAGGATTATCTTCACTTTGTTATAACTTGATTCGTTTGTCTCTGAATACCGAGTTTTTATATAAAGTGGTACTTTTAGTGGATAGTATTCTTTTCATATTCAAGCCTACCAAAGTGACTCTACTCTGCCTGATAGAAAGCATGAGGAAAATCCAGGAGTAGGGGTCACCATCCTCATTGTGAGTGTATGCAATCCAGCATTGTGACTCACACCATTACCTTTACTATTTAAAAGAGATGGTCTAAAAAAACAGAATTGATTGGGAGTAAATAGGTAGCAGTAGGTTCATTATAATGCACAATTTACTTAAATCACAACTAACTTAACTAATGAAGTAACTCATGATTTTTTATTACATACTTTGTCAGTCTATAGCTCATATACCCATTGATTTTGGCATTGCGCTTACGGAGGAGTAAATTGTGCAATATAATGAAACTACTGATACCCATTTAATCCCAATCGATTCTGGGTTTTTGGTCCATACATTATGGACCATCTTCTTTATTAGTATTGTAATATACAAACACACTCAAATTTTATTTATTTGAATAGATTAAAACAGGTCTCAATATTTATCTAGCTCACACCCAAAGTATGTAAGATTAATCGACTAATTCCCGTCTTACAAGATGTCAAAGTTATTCAACATTTTGAATGTAATTGTCTCATCCTATTTTACGAAATGACCCCAGGTGTGCAGATTCTGTTACGTAGACATCACGGGAGCCGTAGAACCACCCCAAACAGAGGTATAGATAGGCCGATTACGCCTCTTGGCGAAGTATATTCAATTTGGGAATAAACTTGAACGAAGGTGCGTCTTCGTTCGTGTATATTGAATTTTGATAACGATATTTGACTTCGAGGTTTTGGTCGGGTGACGGTGGTGTAAACTAATATTGTTTAAATTGTATTAGATTGTTTTGTAACTAAATAATTGAGTAATATTATAAAAAATAACATTTTAAATAATTAGTAGATAATAATTTACTTTTTTAGGTAACTCGTTAATTATTTTATTTGTAATAATATTTACCTTCACAGAACTCTCACACGGTAGTCTAATTCGAAACTTGGCAGAATCTGTACCGTAGAAAATAAAAAACCAATTTATATTTTATCAACAAACCATAATGTCCCACTGCGGGGCTTGGGTCTCCTCTCAGGGAGGGTTCAGGCCACACGTCCCCACGCTGGTGGGTTAGGAACTGGCAAGACATGTTGTGGCTACGTAATCTTGCCGATTTAAATGAAATTTGGTAACAGTTCATACATACATACGGCATAGATACTCGCGGGCGGAGTCACGGGCGAAAGCTAGTTTTTATATGGATACACACTGCCATGAGTTTAATTTTACTTAAAAATACACGGTATTATAAGTGCTCTGAATAGTTTCCAAACTCCGTAAAGTTATCAGCCCCTCTCAGTCAAGTTGTAAACGTTTATCATTGTCATGAACATCTATGACAATCGTCATTACGAAGTCAGTGCCCTCAAATGTAATGACAACTTTTCAACTTTCGAATTTCAGTTCTCCCTTAGGGTTACGGAGGTCCGACGCCAGTCGCTCCATGGAAAAACTGAAGGTCAGGTGAAATTGGTTGAACGAGTAGCCGACCCCAAATAATATTGGGAATAAAGGCTAGGAAGAAGAAAAAGATGAGGGACTTAACCATTTTATTATTATTTCAACAATGACATTTTAATGCACACTGTCATGGTCCACTGACCATCACAAATTATAAGAACCTGAGTCAACTAGACCATAACACAAGTAGGAACCAACAAGCGAAAAACTAAATTCAGAGCAAGTGCCTTTAAGTTCAGGTCAACCCTAGACGTAGTTTCATGGTTTAAGTTATAAGCGATTTAACAATTTTTCTAGGTCATTCGGGTTCCCTACAGAGGCTATTGCCTAATTTAAGGGGTCTGTGGAAGGAAGTTCGCCGCCTTTACGGTGCGGTGATACGGTCCATGGCCCTCTATGGAGCGCCGATTTGGGTCAAGTGCCTATCGGCCTACTCCCGCTGCCGCGCTAAGCTCGATCAAGCACAGCGGGTACTGGCCATACGGATCGTACGAGGATACCGTACCATCTCGTCTGAGGCGGCTACTGTCCTGGCACGTTTCCCGCCATTTGATATCCTGGCGGATATGGACGCAAAGTTCTATGACCAAATTAGTGCCATTCGCCGGGATGAAAGCGTGGAAGACGAGAACGTGCTTGAAATGCGGCGGAATGCTCACCGGCAGGCACTGGCCCATGGGCGTGCATGGCTGGAAAAGCTGCAGAAGATATTTTTATGCATGCAAATCTAGAAATCACAATCAGCATTAATAATAATACATATGAAACACAATCAAAACATATGATGGTAGGTGATTACCATACCTTACTTACAATACACTTGTAAATTAGATATGAAAATTACATAGCATTTTTATATCTCTATTATAATTATTGTTATTATAAAATGAATGACAGTGGCTAACAATCTATATATAAAATTGTGCCGTTACTGACTGACTGACAGACAAAGCACAACCGAAATTATTGGCCGTAGGAAGCTGAAATTGTGTTCCTAGCATTTGTGAAAGAAGCGTAGGTGAGCACTAAACAAGGATCTTGTAAAAAAACTACCCTAAAGAGGATGAAAAAGCAATGAAAATTATATGCGTACATCAGAATAACAAGTAGGGAAAAGTTAGTCAAAAATATAAATTATATCGTTAATATCGCTTTTCTCATGAATCATCCCACAAAAACCTCGAGTCTAGTGGTGGATGTCATTCCCGACAATACCCAAGAGTTTTATTTGGGCCAAGGTAAATTAACTGATAGCAATTTAATTGAGGAAGATTGAAGTGGGTACCTATCTAAAAAGAAAAGAAAATACCTAGTATTATAAATTCGATAATAACTTTATCTATCTTTATTTCTTACCGGCCGATTACAATGACATTAAAGAAAAAATATAAAAAGCAAAGAAAATAATTACAATATTTACATACTCGTACAAGCGACTAAAAATTCCTGCACATCATCGTTTACTGGTAGCGTTTCCGAAAGACTGGCACCTTTAGCATTTATTGGATTCTTGACGAAGAACATGGGCTACTATTTCCAACCATACCGATACGTGGGCGGAGTATATTAATATTGTGGGAGTTACAATTAATGTTTTGACGTGACAACGTCTTATAATTCGATGGAGCCGGCTGCACGCACGAAAAAACATGACTCATGCGGCGTTACCTCGCTCTGAGGCGTACGATTTAAGGCTTGAAGTGCAAGCGAGAACGCGGAGCGAGCGACAAAGAAAAATGCAACCATTCCATTAGTATTTTCTTATGACGTTTTCACGCTCAACTATCGTCAGTAAACCGACTTTACTGACAACCGATTTTTTTTTCGTAAAGATTTAAAGTTCTTAACGTAACTCACTGGCCAAGTGAAGTGATGGAGTAATGAGGAAGAAGTCTAACAATCAAGTTACATGCAATTATAGAAGCCTAAAGAACGCTTTCTAGTGTTAGTAATACAAAGTTACAAAAGATTGTTCTATAGTTTGAGTGTCAGGCGGGAACGAGTGGGCGATACAAGTACTTCTAAGAATTTATAATTTTGTACAATACGAAGTCTACGCCTACAACATTCAGTCTGTAGTTATTGTGCGCCCACATTTATGTAAATTTAAAATAACAGAAAGAAAAATAGAATCAGACTTAATGAAAGTTCAGAAGTATTGATATAATATTTAATTTGGAATAATACTTTATACGCCCTCTATACACCTTTTACAGTCAATATAACAACAGTAATAGTATTTCGGACACTTGACACACCAAAGCAGAGCTTGTTCTATGGGAACTAAACAACCGATATAAATACACACATACATATTTTACATAGAAAACACCCAAGCTTCGAAACAAATATTTGCAGATAGATCATAATCATCAAAAATTTGGTCCGACCCGGGAATCGAGCTCGATATATTATGGAATATACAACATGTTACATGTGAATATGCAATTATATGTGAATTTATTAGTGATTTTTTTATTTATCTTCAGTTATGATATTCAGTTATCGCGGGACACCACTGTGGAGGAACATGGTTTCGTGTCCCTCCAAAACAAAGGGAGGATCCTCCAAAAAAGCGAGGTGATCGTGCCTGGCCGGCCACTGCCCAACGGTGGATGTTGGACAATTGTGTAAATGCTAATCGGCGCGAGAATTTCTATATCACGATTCAGGATTAGTTACTCCGTGATTTAGTGTTTCTTCAGTAGATGGCATTTTTGTATGTCTATATCTTCTTTGAAGAATCAAAGTATCTCCATGCCAACTTTCGCTGAAATCGTTTTAACCTGTTCTAGTTTTGGGCCACAGCACACTAGCTTCTTTTAGCATCCGCGATCGGCGATTTTGCGACTGCATCGATGCTGCATCGCGTTTTAGCGACTTTCTGCGTTCGATCGCAGTATCAAAATCAAGCGTCATGTTGCATCAGTCGCGACTTTCTGCGTTCGAACGCGGTATCGGAAACGCGCGTTTTAGCGACTGCTCAGATGCCTGGATCGCGTTGGCTGTAATGTTATTTATAATTTTCCTACACCAAATCGATGCTACCGGCATCCGAATGTGTACGGAGAGTAGCGTTCAGCTGCTGTGTCGCGCTTCTGAAAAGCGACTCAATCTCCGCGTTTGTCGTTTTTAAGTGTGCGGTGTGTAGCGTTCGGTTGCCGTATTTAGCTTATAAAAAGCGACTAGTTGCCGAACGTCGATGCTAAAAGTAGCTAGTGTGCTGTGGCCCTTAGCCGTGAAACCGTAACAGAAAGACAGAGCTACCTTCGAATTTGTAATATTAGTATGGAAAGTTAATCTACATTTATTGTGTTCCTTTTATGTATACTTGTGAAGTCCTTTTCGACACAGAATGTACGTTCCTAATCCGGGAATTGTCTTTCTTTAATTGAAAATATATATAATCCTTACGAGAATTCTAATAACAATATAATAATTACTAATTTACTATTACTTATTTACTAATTACTAATATTATAAATGCATAAGTAACTCTGTCAGTCTGGCTGTCCTGTTTTCACGCCAAAATTACTAAACCAATTTAAATGAAATTTGGTGCACAGATAATCTAGAACCTGATAAAGGACATTAGCGAAAGCTAGCAATTAGAAAGAAATTGTTAAAATATTTGTTTATAGAAACATTATTTTAGTAATTGTATTATACTCAAAAGATATCAAGAATAGCATATAACTTTATCCATAATAATAAGTGATGGAATAAGTTCTACTTTCGGAGCTCAATTCGCAACAATTCAATTTCATCTAGTTCCATATGTTGTACCCTTTTATGAATATACTTGTAAGATACGATCTACTCCATAGTTATTGGTGTGTGATATTTATTAGGGGCAGGGATAAAATTCCTTTAGATATTTATTAGATATGTAACGTTCCTTTAGATATTTATCTATATTACCTACATATTTATACATCCATACTAATCTTATAAATAACTGCCTTGTTGGTCTAGTAGTAAGCGTATGTGAGCTTATCAAAAGGTCTTGGGTTCAATTCCCGGGTCGGACCAAATGTTTGTACGATCTACAAATATTTGGTTCTGAGTTTGGGTGTTTTCTATGTGTAATACGTATCTATTTACAAAAAAAAAGTATGTTTATGTATTTATATCAATTGTTTAATCCCCTTAATAGAAGCTCTGCTTAGTTTGGAACTAGATGATGTTGTGTGTAATTTGTACGAAATATTTATTATTATTATAAATTTGAAAGTATCTTTGTATGTTTGTTATGCTTTTACAACTTAATCGTTGCACAGATTTCAATTAAATTTTGACACGAATATTCTTTGATTCCTGAGTGTTAATTGTAAAAACCAAAAGACCGCATAGCCGCTGCGAAAAACTAGTAACACGTATCTTTAATTAGGTAGTTTTTTTTACTATTTTCGGAAACGCCTTTATCCTAACTCTTTAACTTTAACTCTATCTTTCTGATAAGAAGGCTCTTCTATTTACTCTAATACCATATACTTCTCTTCTTCCCTTTGCTATTAGTCCCAAGATTATTTGGGGTCGGCTACTAGTCAACCGGTTTTACCTAAACATGAGTTTGTCCACGGAGCGACTCGCATCGGACCTCCGCAACCCTGAGGGAGAATTGAAATTCGGTATATTTGAGGGCACTGACTTCCAGTAACGATTGCCATAGATGTTCATAACAACCAACATCCTCCAATATCACATACTTAAAATATAATAACAAGAAACAGTTCCCCACGCATGCCTTAACGCATTTGCAGGAGTAGAAGCTAACACGCATGTACGCGCACGCCTATTGCGTGTACACCTACGCTGCGTACATCCACACACAGTTGTATCTTATCAATTATCGTATATTTATTTTTGCACTTTATTTACGTACTTTATATTAATTTATTTTCTTTGCTTTAGGCATTTTCCACCAGTCTACTGTAGGGTGGTGTCGAAATGAATGAAGAGGAACACTATGGTGGTTAAGAGTTATGAGACGAACAACATAATAGAATTTAGAATAGAATTTATTTTTTTGCAAAAAAGTGATACAGTATACCATTATAAACTAATTAGCATAAAACATTTTTAACAAAATGTATCACATACTTAAAATTAAACAAAAGAAATATAACGAAATAATACCTGAACACATACACATGTTTGTGTACGTTTGTGCAATCCGTTAATCTCTGAGAATCACCATTCACCAGTAATATTATAAAATATGTAAATAATTAAAATTAAATGTTTCAGATACTATTCGCTAGATACAATTTGTTAAAAGTCCAAATAAAGTGTCAATTGGCGGTATACAAAGAAAAAAGTTTCTTTACCTTCCGTGCTAGTCGAGACTGTGTTACGGTAATAATAATAATCAGTAACATATTTACAAATACATACTTAACATAACTCTTCTACCCATAAAAGTTTGTGAAGCTTCTTCTAGACTTTGGTTGTAGAGAGCTCGTATCTTCACTTTGAAGAAGTTACCACTGAGCGCCCTCTCCTTTGACTGCCTTGTTGGTCTAGTGGTTAGCGTATGCGGCTGCTGATCAAGAGGTCTCGGGTTCGATTCCCGGGTCGGGCCAAATGTTTGTGTGATCCACAAATATTTGTTTCGGAGTTTGGGTTTTTTCTATTTATCATATGTATGTATTTACAAAAAAAAAGTATGTCAATATATTTATCATTTGTCTAGTACCCATAATACAAGCTCTGCTTAGTTTGGGATAAGATGGCGTTGTGTGTAAAAAGTGCAAAATATTTATTTTATCTAAAGTATTTAAAATATCACTTCAATAAACAAAATTCAATAAATTAATTATAACTACGACCGGTATTAGTCCTCAACATTAATTGAATATACCTCAATTAGGCAAAGGCCGGTCTACCAATCGCTTTGTGCAAACATTAATTTGGTTATATTTACTATTTAGTTAGGCGGTACAATATTCAATATGTATTCTTGATACAGCAACAGTTGTAGGTTAGAATGATAATTGAGTTGACCCTTATCTTGTTGTCGAGACGAAACAAGAATATAATATATAATAGTATTCCTTGATGCTGCATTTGTATAAAGATTTCACGGCGAGAGAAATTTATTGTAATTTGTTTATATAAATAATATAATAATATGTCCATTTGTAATTTTAAAATAAGAGTTAAGATTTTTGTGTGTCGGTTTGTCTGTCCGTTTTTTCCGTCTACTCTTTGAAATGGCTTGATCAATTTTAACAGGACTTTCATTGGCAGATAGCTGATGATATAAGGAATAACTTGGCAATGCTGCCAGCCTTTTTGGAAGGCCACCAGCTGATTATTTCCAATCACCTAAGACCACTTTTGGATATAAGCGCCAATAAAATTTTAATAGTACTGGTTGAAAACTCTAACTTTATATAAACTGTAAAATGTAGGGGTTAAACTATGATAAAAAGACCCCCTAGAGCGTTTCTGATTGAAGTAAACGGTTTGGTATGGAGCTACGTACAGTCACGTAGCTTGCCGTAGCGTGCTACACACAACTAGCTACGCATTCTACGATAATATTTCGTAGTAACTAACAGTCTAAAAATAAAGTGCCATTTTGATATGCAACATTAATTTAAGTTCTATAAATCTTAATCACTGTTATATAAACCTGGAACTCACTCCAGTGTATGTTTTTCGTAACACAATGATTCTGGGTCCCTTAAGTGGGGCGTCAAAAAGCATCTCACTAGGCGTTCATAGTGTGGGTCACCATGTTGAATTATTCACGTAGGATGGTGACCACTAATTTTGGATTCTTTACATTTATTTATTAGGCAGAGTAGCTTCATTTGGCTGTTACTACATTTAAAAATAATTACTGAAAAAGTACATAAAATTCATTAATAAATGATTATAGCATGAAAAGATCATTTTGTACCCTTTCAATCATTGTGACTTTTATAACGGATTTTATCTAGCTATCTAGATTATATTAAATAAAAATAATTATTTACTCAAATTGACGTACAGTTTATCTTAATTTAATTATGTAGTTAACATTATTAGGTGTTGAACATTAGATAGAGTGAAAACGACGGTGTCTGAGCTAATAATAACTGAAAACTTAATATAGACTTCACTATTCTGTTACAACCGCACGATTAGGTAAACAATCAAGAAAAATAATAATAATAAATAATATTTCGGACATCTTACACACAACGCCACCTAGTCCCAAACTAAGCAGAGCTTGTATTATGGGTACTAGACAACTGAATCCATAAACATACTTTTTTTTTGTAAATACGTACATTTTATATATAGAAAACAACAAAACTCCGAAACAAATATTTACGGATCACAAAAACTTTGGGTTCGACCCGGGAATCGAACCCGAGACCTCTCGATCAGTAGCCGCTACGCTATTTTGGTATGAATAAATAGTAAATATACATATATTATTCCATAAACATATTCTACTCCCACAAATATTTGCGTTATCATATTAACTTGATATAAGTTATTAAATAATCAAAGAAAATCGTACCACTTACTTCGCCACCTACGCTGCATACTCTTCTTACGTTTATTACAAGAACCTTTCATATATTATTCTTATACAGGTTGAATATAATGACTTCCATACATTATTAATATCTTTTATACGTGGTTTTGTTTGTATCAAAGTTGTAATTTATTTATTGACTGCCTTGTTGGTTTAGTGGTTAGCGTATGCGGCTGCTAATTAAGAGGTCTCGGGTTTGATTCCCGGGTCGAACCAAATATTTGTTTCGAAGTCTGGGTGTTTTCTATGAAAATATGTATGTATTAACAAAGACAATATTTCGGACATCTTACACACAGCATCATCTAGTCCCAAACTAAGCAGACCTAATGCTAAGCTATAGAGCTATGGGTACTAAACAACTGATATAAATACATAAACATACTTTTTTTTTGTAAATATACATACATATTATACATAGAAAAACCCCCAGACTCCGAAACAAATATTTGAGTATGACACAAATATATGGTCTGACCCGGGAATCTAACCTGAGACCTCTTGATCAGCAGCCGCATACGGTAACCGCTAGACTAACAAGGCAGTCATAATATAAATTAACAAGTTTACAAAAATAGAATGCAGAATACAATAATGGAACAAGAAAATAAAGATTAAGAAATATATTTTTTGTGGTTATTTAGCCATAAATGGAAATATGTAGGTACTGTAGTAGGATCAAGTAGAGCCATTCTGATTTCAGCACAAACGAGCCTCGATCAAGACGGTAGTACCCTCACAGAGAAGATCAACCTAATCAAATCAAATCAAACCCTTTTTATTTCAAATACACCAATACAACGGCACTTTTGAAACGTCAAGTATTCAGTCGTGAAGCTAATTGTCTGTTCCAAGGCGTAGATCCTATGGAGAAGAACAGACAAGAAACTCCATGGACACTCCTTTCCAACATAGTTTTCCATAATAATTCTAAAATGATAGCATTTGTGCTGTCGTGTTTCGGTAGTGAACGAGAGGCCCAATGATACCGAAGAACCTTAAAAGGCCGCCATAACATGGGTCACCATACTTTATTGTTTTCTTTCTATTCCTATTCTTTAACAGACACAGTCACTTTGGCTTTAAATAAAGACAAAAAAGTTCTTAAGTCATATTTATCCAAAATTTTCTTAAGATATTTCACGTTTGTGTACACTATACATTGCGCAGTTTGGTTACTCAATAAACGTATTGTTAATACAATGCTGCTTAATTTTGTTGCACTGTTAAGTTACATGGAACATATATGGCAATCTAAACTCACGAAAGAGAAAAGAATCGACCTGTATAGAAAAAACTATTACATATCAAGATGAGATAATAGAAAAGCAAAAAACCTACCAATCCACTAAACAATACAGGCATAAAGTTATACAAAACATTTGGTCCGAAAAATAGGATAAAACTTTTAATAGGATGTCGAAAGGTCGCGAAAACCTACCTGCGTCTGTTGGGCAAATCATTTGGAAGAAAATCCAATTACATTTAGAAGAATATTTTCTGCTATATAAATGTTGGTGAAACTTAAATAGGTACCTTTTCACTAATTATTTTAGTTTTAAAATGTTCTCAAGACGTTCTTGGAGTAGTTATAAATTAAATTTAATAGCTTTTACTGCTATTTTTCAATATATAAATGTCATCTTTATACTATTTGTTTGTTTTCAAGGATATGGAAAATTGAAGTTTACGGCGAAATAAGTACCTTATTCAATAGTTATTTAATGTGGTTTGAAAATGTTTTTGAATATATTGTAAAGTATATTTACTAGGCTTTTTAATAGGGTAGTAATTTTTTTATGCTCCATTGTCTGTTTTGTCTCATGAGCGCAGCGTTAGGCGACAGTGTGTGCATTCGTGTATGTGTGTATGATTGAAATAAAACACAGGTGAAGTTGTGTATAATTCTTAATACTACTATAAATATAGCACCCAATGATACTGATTTGGTGTAATACTTATATTATGCTGAAATTACATTTGTTTGCTGATAAATATCTGAGAGAAATTGAAATAGTAATACTCAAAGTGATCTCAATCTATTATGATGACCACAACGCAATAAAAATGATATTTGATAATAAATTCTGACGCTTGGCATCGAGACAAGTCCCCGGACAGCTATCGCTGGATTGGTACTGTCGAGTACAAAATTGTTTATGAAACTGTATTTCGTTTTGCATGGGTCAAGAGTATGCTTTTTTGCTTTCACTTTTATCACTTTACAGTATCATTCATTTAATCCAATTTTTAAGTAATTTTAGTAGATACACCGTAAATTATATTGAACTTTGAAGACTTACTGGACCTTGTAGTAGTCAATCTTTAGACACACGGACAGGTGGAAGGATTCACGTTTTTAGCGAATATTTTTAGCCTTTTTCTCGTCCAAAACTTGCAATATTCCTTTGCCAAACTCAAGGTCTTAGGAAAGATATGAAATTTCCCAGATAGCTGTACAGATTTGGTTATAACATCATCTAGCTTTAAGATCATATGCTGACCCTAAATAACTTTACAAAAAAGTAGGAGTTTGATGATTTCAGTTTCAGGAGTGTAGTGTACCCAATTTTCTTATATTTTAAGCGTCTACGTATTATTATTATTATACATCTAAGATATTTAAATAAAACATGACTTGCATTTTTTGAAATCACTTGTGTACCTAACGATACAATAATTTTCTTGTTACAGTGACTCTTAAGAATTAATTCAGCATATCTATTCACTGGACATGAATTGTTCACCTACCCTCAAATTACATTAGATAACATCGTGCATACTCACAGCTTTGTAACTTCTACATGCTTTAAATTGAACGTTTGAATGTGTGCGAGAGATTGTAGAGATAATAAAATTACTTTGGTTCTAGATAAAATGTCATGTTATAGAAATTTAGGGAGCAAGTGGCTGAGCTGGCAGTGGTCCCAAATTGAACGTGATAAAATAATAGGATCACATGCGGGCTCGATGTTAATGTTTTTATAAAAATGTATAGTATTCTTAGTAGCGGTTAAAGTACCAAGGAAAATTCTTTGATAGGTAAGGAGTTTTTAATCTAGTCCAAAGAAAAACATGAAGTATTTCATCACAAATAAATACTTTAACGTAATTCCCACACTAGGTCTTATGGTAATCAGCTGACGCGATCCTGGTGTTCCTCCCATCTGTCGAGGTAGGCCGCCGCGGGGTTTAGTGGGTAGACCGGTTGGCCGGGAGTCCCACACACGCCCTTCGTTTACACCACGAAGGGGCACACAATTTGTTTTTAGTTAACTGTTCCAAGTTCACAGTAGAGGACTCTAGTAAATTCGCTCAGTGCACAAGTAAATATATTAACTTCATCAGCTACCGCCTTGAGCGCAGGCAAGTTAAATAATCTCCCCCCCCCCTAACCAAGTAGCAAATATTTTTCGTTTTCTAATCTATTCTCTATTCTCTTGTTTCATTGGCTAATGTCACTCAGTCACGTGATCAAAACAAAATATTAGCCAATGACGCAAGAGAATAGAGAAATAGAATAGTGAATAGAATAAAAAACGAAAAACGTTTGCAACTTGGCTAGGGGGACTGTTGTCTAATTTTCTATGCAATATAAGAATCTAGTATTCTTCGTGGATTGTCCTATGACGTGTAGAAGGAATAGAATAAATAAATAAATAATAAATATTTCGGACATTTTACACACAACGCCATCTAGTCCCTAAAACTAAGCAGAGCTTGTATTATGGGTAACTAGACAATTGATATAAACATACTTTTTTTTTGTAAATACATACAAATTATACATAGAAAACACCCAAACTCCGAAACAAATATTCGTGGATCACACAAACATTTGTTCCAACCCGGGAATCGAACCCGAGAGCTCTTGATCAGCAGTCGCATACGCTAACCACTAGACCAACGAGGCAGGCAGACGAGTTTTTGACGTGAATACGTCTTATAATTCGATGGAGCCGGCTGCACGCACGAAAAAACATTACTCATGCGGCGTTACCTCGCTCTGAGGCGTTCCATTTAAGGCTTGAAGTGCAAGCGATAGCGCGGAATAAGCGACAAAGAGGCCCAATCAGTATTTACTTAAGACATTGTCACGTTTAACTATCGTCAGTAAACCGACTTTACAGATACCGATTTTTTATCGATACCAGTGTCTCTCATTTTATTTGAAAGAAAACTTCCTTCCAAAACCTTGCATATTGAACAACTCATTACAAAGGTCAAACCTGGCTTTAACAGGATTCTTGGCAAAATCACCGGATCAGTTAAATCCAGACCTTGATTACAAACAAACCTTGACTTACTGTATAATGTATACAACCCTACATCGAACCCGCGACCTTCCAAACTTTAATGCTGCTATTTCTAATCAATTTAAATTGGATATTATCATTTCTGTTTACGGTAGAAATCAAACAAACCCAGGTAATATTGTGTATGTAATTTGACGTAGTGTGGTTCTGTTGTTGGCGGTTAAAGTTGAAAGCCGCACAAATTGGAAAGTTTGTTGGTTAAGCCTTTATGGTTGAGCTAGCGTGGTCGTACCTTTAAAACTTGGGCTAACGAATGTAAGGATTAAATAGGGTAATATATTGTATAAATCTGCAAAATGATTTATGTCAAAACTAATATTTTACTTTAGCCGTACAAGTAAATTCCTAGTTTCCTCTTATAAAACAAAACAGCTTAGAAAAAAATAATTGAGGAACATTTGACGACTGCAAATAGGTTATTGCTTTTTAATGATACTTTAACTTAACGATTGTCTATCATAAAGACTTTAAGCACCTTTGCCAGCCATTTGTAATAAAACGAATTAAAGGCAGATCCTTTAAAAATAAAAGGCAAATAAAATAGGGGATTATGTGTAAAATTCCTGTGGCTTGAATTATATGGAGCAATGCACAGTTTTGATTATCATTATGATGTGACTGATGTTTATAGTAATGGGCTTTTTATGAGATTAAATATTTTTTCTATACGATTAACACGTTCACAGTCCTATGAGCCCACTGTGGGCTCGCGTCATGTGTATGGCTCCAAGTCCGTGAGCCCACATTGGGCTCACACCTATTGAGTAAGTTGTTCTGAATTTTTTTTTCGCAGACGTACCAGTTAGGCCTTTTACGTTTTAGGACTCGTGACCAAGGTATTTGTTGTGTGAAAACCATCAAAACAATCAATACAAGTCAAAACAATACATAGTCACTAACTGTTTGAACTTACGCAATAGTTTTGTAATATTGTATGGGGACTGTGAAGGTGCTACATAAAATTTAAATAAAGGTTTGTGAGCTCCAAACAAACAAACATAAAGGTGACATCAAAAAATTTGCTCACCTTCTACACAGTCGTCGTGTATGTGTATCTAACATCTGACATCACAAAGCAATATTTTAGCTTCTCTTGATAGCTATAGATGATTGACACTTAAAAGTTATGGATACCATTATAACTTGTCATATACGACACAAGATTATTTCTTTAAGTAAAATGGAATGGATCCAATACGAAAATAGGTTTTTGAATAGGAAAATAGAAAATATTTATCTCCTTATTGATACATATTCATGTTTGGGTGTAATTGAAAAAAAAATGTGTCAACACATTTGCCACGTGTCAATATTATGTTTTATTAAAATTGTACATGCACGGGCACACAAGTGTGTGCACGGGCATACACACATGCATCAGGTGTGGGGTTTCTTGAGCACGCCATTATTGCGGCGGTAAGACCCGTTATGGTGGATTGGCTCGAGAGGCGTCACGGGAACCTCTCATATTAGCTGACACAGGTGATTACTGGAAAAGGATGTTTCGGTGATCACCTGTGTCTGATCCGTAAGGAGCCAACGCCTGAGTGCCACCACTGCGATGGTCAGACTGCGGACTTGGCGCTTGGAGCTTGGAGGGAGCCGAAGTGGAGATCTCGCGATCGTCATCGGAGTGGGGGTTGATTCCCTCGGTAATATGGTTGCGGTCATTTTGTGATTTTATTTAAGTTGGTAATAATTTATCACGTCTCAGTATTTCAATAATTTATCACACTCTTGTAAACTTAAATTATAAATATTTGTTTCTCAATAAGTGAATTGTGAAATAAAGATCTTATACACAGACGTAGGCAGATGAAATTTTACCTCCAACAGAGTCTACAGCGAGCACTAACTTAACATGTACAACTACGGCTCGAGTTGTTGAAAACTGGGTGAAATGTAGTTCATGCGTATCAAGATGTCTGTTGTAATAATTTTAACAAATAGGAACCGACTTCAATGAAAAACTATTCCGAGTACCCAAATAGCGTCAATTGTGCCAATGATATTTGAGGAGTTCCCTCGATTTCCTTGGGATCCCATCATCAGAGCATAATATGGTGATGATGGGACCACCTGTAAGCTACGCCCATTTCAATGCAAAAATATTTTTTGAAATCGGTTTATAAACGACGTAATTATCGCTGAACATACATAAATATATATACTCGTATATATATGCAATCACGCGGTCTACGTAACACGTTCCTAACAATGTTGGTAGAATTTTAAGCAGTCACTGTAAACTTTTGCTGTAATAAAAGCCCCTTAAAGCTTCAGCCTGTGTCTTTTTAGTTTGAAAATAATTTGGGAATCTTTAAATATGAGAAAAAATAATAAAACATCGTTATTCAATACACATTCATTGATGTTCTTAGTGAAGCTTAAATCTATTTCTGTCTTAAATAGATCTGTAATAAAATGAAAACATTTACCAATTTTCCTTATGGAGACTTAGAACGAAGCAAAAAATATTTAATATCTTTGATCAAAAATGTAATCGGATTGAGAATCTGGAATAAAAGTTTTATTAAAAGCCTTTGTATTATTAATATAAGTTATAATAATACGTTTATTTTTTCTTTGTCAATCTTTTATCTTAATCACATTTATATGTGGATATTCCCGGTTTTATGCTCGATGCCGTATATAATACTACATAATTGATAACTACCATACTAGGTTTTGAATATTTCTTACGGTACTGTGTGCTGTGATGGAATCATACCACATCATAATGCATTTCGTATTCCTTTTCTAAAGAAGGACAACTCCCAGCCACAATTTAGTACATTTGAAGTCGCCCCGAACCTTAATTTGGAAATAAAACTCTGAGGAAGAGTAGGAAGAGGAGGCTCTCAAGGCAGTAGATTCAGGCCTATTTCAACATGAATGTGTCTCAACCTTAAATTACGGCATTCGTGCTGTTGTAAGTCCGTGAGCGGACGCCTGATGATGGAGAAGCATTTCAATAGATCGCCATAGTGCGGCTTACAATACTGAATCGTCTGCACTCACAATAAGGATGGTAATCACTTGTTTTGAATTCTACTCATGCTTTACATCACGCGGAGTAAAGTCACTTTGTTTTTAAAGAAAACATAAGTAAATATTTTCGGACATCTTACACACAACATCATCTAGTCCCAAGCTAAGGAGAGCTTGTATTATGGGTACTAAACAACTGATATAAATACATAAACATACTTTTTTTGTAAATACATACATAATATACATAGAAAACACCCAGACTTCGAAACAAATATTTGTAGATCACACAATTATTTGGTCCGACCCGGGAATCGAACCCGAGACCTCTTGATCAGCAGCCGCATACGCTTACCACTAGACCAACGAGGCAGTCAAACAATTATTATTTGTCAAAATATAAGATTCCTAAAAACATGAAGGGTCTTGGTTATCGTCAAAGGACTTTCTTATCTATAAATAGACATCCATTTGTAGGTAAGAATAGAATTTAATTAACTTCGACAGATTCACGGAGCAATATTCGGTATACCTTTTTCATATTCGCGTACACCATATTCTCTTGTGTATTGTGTGTTCGTTTATTTTTGGCATCACCAATAAACTATCGTCAGAGTCGAGTCGTTAACAAAACGAAAATAAGGACAGAATCTTTTTATTTATTTGTAGCATATGTAAGGTTGGGTTTAATTTTATGGTTTTGAGAACTGATCCAGATGTTTTTCTATGTAGCATTACTTATGGCGTTATTTTTTTATTAGCATTAATAATATTAATCAACTATTAGTGTGTCTAACTAATGATTTTTATTTTAATAAATCTGTGGTGAACGATGTAACTGGTCTATTGGTTGGGATTTCTGAATGTTAAGCTGGCGAACGTGTTTGATTCTCACCCCAAAAATTTTCGGATCTTTAAATCATAGGGTTGTGGTACTCTCTAGAAAGAGGTTTGCAATAAACCAAGGAGCCCGGCAATCAAAGGGGTTTTGCACCCCATTACCGAAAGTAGTAATTTATCTACAATATGCATGTATTTAGCCGAAACTGCGAAATTCGATATCAGAAGACTGTGTGTGAGATGTGTCAAGTTAGTATTTTTAATGAAAAACAATTCCCGCATTAGGAGTATGTATACCGTGTCGTGGGAGACTTTACAAACATACACAAAGAACACCCAGATCCACAAAGTGCGGTCCCATGTGAGATTTGAACCCACAACACAGGGCAGTAGGAAGCGGCGTAGCGTCCGCTTAAACCACCAGGCCAACCGCCTGACCAATTTTATCATTGATAACTTAGGACAACTTTAAATAAGATTTAAAAATAAAAGATCATTAGCAGTGTCTTGTGAAGTCTCCCCTTAATCTCTTTTATCTCATTAGGGTAGATATAAATTACAAATTCATAAACTTTTGGTTTTGCCCAACATTATTATTTATCATGGAAAAGTTGGTAAATTAAATTTCACTTAATTGCCTTGTTTGTTTGGAGCTGTGGTGTTGTGATCATGATGGCATAAGCAAAGTTTAGATACAATAAGGCTACCTTTTTTACTCCCACGCATTGTCAGTCCTATTTTCATAAGCCTACATAACTTAGGTATGGTCCAATGAGCCGATAGTATGTTTAGTACCGATTTTATATGAATAATTGTAATACATTAGATAGATATGGCTAAATATTTGTGTGTGTATATGTGTATAAGTGAGAGGGTGTGTGTATGTGAAATCAGACTTACAAAGTTAAGTCAGCCATACAAATAAATAAAATTAAAGGTACATAAAAAATCATCTTGTATTTTTTTTTGATTGCCTGTCTATAAAAATTTTTGCCGGCTATTTTGCGGGACAGCTTTAAACTTTAAATTTATCTAAACTATGTCACTTGGGGCATTATAACGAATGCATGGACACCTCGTTTATTACAATCGGTTCGGTAGTATAGGTGCTACCGTGGAACATAAATATAATATATATATTTCCAAAACTTTTTCAATTTTTTTACCTTCGCCGTAGTCGAATAAAAAGATAGCTTAACTTGAAGACCTCCTTTCGCAGGTTAACTTTGATTAATGTATGAGTTTTAATTACTTGTTCATAGAATAGAGACACAATAAAAAGCAATTTAATTTATCTTATCTTTTTGACTTCGTCCTCTAATAAAATGGGACAATGGCGTATTCTTCGACGGTACTAAAATATGCCTACAAATGATAATAAGGATTTCAATTACTTAATATTAAAAGATAATATCTGCTATAATATTTTTGTCTGAGATTTCATTTCTATTTCTACTCGATAACGGCGACGGGAAGGGTACTTTTTCCAGTCTATGTATATGTCGATATGTTTTACTACTGAAGAGATTTTAATAATTGAGGTGTCAAAGATTCGCTATAATGGCTCAGGTGGTGTTTAAAATACCAGCAGAGATTCGCAACTGCGGGTGTGCGAAATGTGCGAATTACAACAATAACTATTGTTGTAATTTAAAAAAATTGACTTTTGTTTTTTTTAGACCCAACTTTACTTTTGGCCAGGCATCTTGATCGGCAGTCGCATACCTTATATCACCTACTGATATTATTAATTCTTTGGTATACTATTGTAAGGTATACAAATGAATTAATAAATATTATCCTTATTCATTAGGTCACCGTTCTCGATTTCAGCTTTCATTTTATTTTACGTATACTTCATTTTACGCATAAATCGGAGGCTCTCTAGCCATGGAAACGTGCGCTGAATGCCTTTTTCTTCATGCATTGACTGGCATGAACTTACTTACTTACTTACAGGCACTCGTTGGCTAAACGCCGATTTTATAAATGAATACTGATTAGTTACACTCTAAGTATTGTATGGGCTGCATCAGTTGTGCAGTGGTAGCGTATGCGACTGCTCTGATTGAGGTCTCGGGTTCGATTCCCGGTTCGTAACAAATGTTTGTGTCATCCGCAAATATTTGTTTCGGAGTTTGGGTGTTTTCTATATATAATATTATTAATCTCTTTATTTCATAATATTTACATATACGAACTACGTATGCCATCCTAATGAAACGAAGACTGTTCAATTGAGAATTTAATTATACAGATAAAAAATAAAATAAAACTTAGTTACACCCACAATATTAATCTTAAATTAAAAAAAAACTAAAGTAGTCATATTTTTCTTAAGATTAAATTTTTTTTATGATTGTTTTTTTGCTGTTTTTCATCACTTTCTTCATTTAATACTTTGTATTGCCTCCACGAGCTCTTCTGACAGCTTCCAGGCGATTAGGCATGCTGTACACCAAATTTCGGAGCCGGTGCTGAGGAATACCTTCCCATTCCTCCACCAGTGCTTGTATGAGCTCGGGAAGCGTGATTGGTGGGGGGTTTCGACCTTTCACGCATCTCTGAAGCTCGTCCCAGGCGTGCTCGATGGGGTTTAAGTCCGGGCTTCGCGCTGGCCACTGCATGAGTTCGATACCGACCTCTTCAAGGTAGTCATGTACAATTCTGGCGGTATGGGGACGCGCATTATCATGCATTAATATGCCATGCCGGTCCATCCTGGCCATGAAAGGACCTACATGTTCATTGAGGATCTCTTCCACGTACCTCTCTGCATTTAGAGTTCCATTTTGAATGAGCACCAGCTCGGTGCGGGCCTCAGCAGAAATCCCAGCCCAAACTTGTACGGAGCCTCCACCGTACGCCACTTTTTCCTCCACACACGCTTGATGGAAGCGCTCCCCTGGTCTTCTGTACACCAACTGCCTACCATCATGCTTATAAAGCATGAATTTAGACTCGTCCGTGAACATTACCCTAGACCAATCGTCTAGTGTCCAGTTTAGGTGTTCGCGCACGTATCTCTGTCTTGCAATTCGATGTCCCCGTTCCAGTTTGGGGCCATTTGCGGGCCTCAAATGGCCCCAAACTGCCTCGTTTCATTAGGATGGCATACGTAGCTGAAGGCCAGCCGCATACACTTATTAGCTCCGAGGAAGATTTGACCAAGCTCAACACGCAACCATGACTAGCTTTTATTATACCGTATTATTGTAATATTATTCTAAACTCTTTTTATTCTAGGATATTTGTTAATCACTGTACTAGTTTTATGCAATATTTTCTTAATTGTTTTGAAGTCATTTTTCTTTTTACTTTTACTAATAATTTATCACACTTACAAAGTAACTCACCAATCACTACATATACAATATATCAACTTTTTACACACAAAAAACACCACCACTCACACACACGCATAACACATATATCACATAGGGAAATGAAGATGCTTTGCTATGTCTTATTTAATATTCAATATGTTTTGGCACCACTCTGTAACTTGAGTCACTTATACTGTGCTCAATCATTGTTTCTGATGTTTAAATGACTAATATAAATGAATTAGCGGCTTCAGTAGAAGCCCTACAGGTGTCTCGATCTTTTATATGTTCCCCTAACCAATGCTCACGACACCTGGGTAACACTGGAACCACGATAAAAATTATTCAAGTTAATATCAGAAGTATAAACTGCAACTTCGATGGTTTAAGCGTTCTGTTAAGCTCTATGGACGTTGAGTGTGATGTGATCGTCCTCACCGAATGCTGGTTGCGTAAAGTAAAGTTTATACCCAAACTAAATGGCTACACTTCCTCCAATTCTACCCACAATAATCAAAATGACGGCATTATTATCTATATACGCTCTGACCTAAATTACACAATCTCTGAGCCTGTATTTGTAGATGCAAACTGCATGATTCTAAAATTAGCACCTGACATGGCCATCGTAGCATTATATAGATCACCGTCTATCAGAAACATTGAAAGATTTTTGGACTCTTTAAATGATATACTAACATCAATTTCATCTTTTTCTACATTGGTTGTAGTGGGGGACATAAATATTAATATTAGCCCAAACAGTTCTGATGCTAACCATGAAGAATATTTAAATTTAACAGCTTTTCATGGCCTGCTCCCCGCCCATCTCTTGCCCACGCGACTTGATAGGTGTCTCGATCATGTTTTATTGAGATCAAACAGGAACTCCACAACCTTGGTTCTTGACTCATATGTTACGGATCACGCTCCTGTTTTATTATGTATTGATACTGTTCGTCAGTGTATCAAACCTCGAAGCTATGCAAAGCGTTTAGATTTGCCGTCTCTGGTTGTATACTTAGAACAATCAGACTTTACCAACATCCTGGACAACAACGATCCTAACCAGAGTGCGGAATTTCTAGTTACTACGCTGTCAAGTGCGGTATCCAAATTTAGCAACGTAAAGAAAATACCTCTGCGGAGAAGGATAATAAAGCCATGGATTACCCCGGGTCTCTTGAGATGCATACGTAACCGAGATAATTTACATAAAAAATTACAATTAGACCCCGATAACTACGTAGCTAAATTAATTTATGTTAGGTACCGTAACTTTTGTAACAACCTTTTAACCCTAGATAGATAACCATATTTCACTATACACTAAAGATAACCATACGTCGATTCAACGTGCAAATGTTTAAGTGAGCATATTTTGGATTAAGTATATACTAGGTTTATGAATGGGATATTATGTTTTCATGTATATAATTGTTTTATGAGGAAATGAAAAACATTGGAGTTTATTCTTATTTTTATTATTAAAAAAAATTAAGAACAAAACAAGATACTTCTCACTTTACAAAACTTAAACATTTAAGAATCTCTCTGACAGTCCTATAATTTTTCATTTTGACTTTTCAAAATTAACTTTTTGTAATCTCTATAACATAATAAACAGTAGTGTATATCACTTTTTCTTAATTTTAGCCTTAAATGCACCTAGGACAGGCGCTGAACTTGTGCTCTCCACAAATGGGATTCTTGCAGCTATCGCACATTGTCTTTGTCATCCTTCGAATTTTTGATGGACAAAAGGCACAATACTTTCTTTTCTTTGGCTCAGGTACACCTTCAGGTTCTGTGGGGGGTGTGGATGTGTGGGAGTCTGTATTTATTGGGTTTGTTTGGAATATACATTCGAAAAGGGCACCGAGCCCGGAAACAATAGCTGGTCGTCAATGGTCACATAAGGTCAGGGAAAATAATTGGATCGGTAGTGGTATACAAAGATCTCCCATATTTTTCTGATTGGTACAAATGTCAGTAGTCTTTAGTTCAGGTCGCAAAGATTAATCGTCCATTCTCAAACACCTTATCAAAAATCGAATCTATCTCTACTCGTGGCAGAACCATATCTGTTTCCTGAATACGAACAATCAAATAACTCATCTGTAGTCAAATGATTGTCTTTCATAGCAGCTAGCTGTTAGTGTCAGTATGCCGAAAAGAGCCCGAATTTCTTCACAATTAGTAGTTTTAAAGGTGGCTTTTACATGAGGTTTTTGAATTTTTAGCTGGATTGAAATCCAGACAACAAAATGAACCATCGCTGAAGCGATGGTTCATTTTGTTGTCTCCTCCACAATGTCATCTGTAATAAATATACCAAAACTTTTTTCATCCGAGTGGGGCCCCCAGACGTCCGTATAATATTAGCAGATGAAACTCTGCCACTTGTTCTACCTTTAGTGGCCGTCCAACGATGAACGTTTTTCCCTCTAAGAATTTGACGCTGTGGAATAATAATATAACTCTGCATATTTGGCGAAGCAGTTTCAAGACTTTCAGGGTCATTTTCAGACACATCTTAAGAAACCACTGGTAGACTCATCGCATAGTCTTCGACATCACTCTGTACTTTATTCTCTAATAAACAGGTAGTCTTCAGTTTCACTTTCCAACCCCTAAATCTCTTCATCACTCGTTTCATGCAATAACCGTCTAATTTCTGCATTGTTTACATGAATTTGTGACGGCATCATATATTTTTATCGTGGCCTGTATCAAGTAAAAAGACTAATAAAAATATGCCCATTTATTTTCTAAAAAGTCGCAAGAACACATGTTCCCAAAACTGGCACTAAAGATAACCATACGTCACTTCGACGTACGGTAGGTAAATATTTACGAAAGTGTTACACTTACCGGAGCGATACAGGTGTGTCCTGCAAGCTCCGATGGTCTAAGGAGTTGGCAGGAAGGGCCAGTTTAGTGACGCGAAAAATCAACGAGTTAGATCGCTTTTTCAAAATCGAGTACGTCGTTTCGACGTAGGTTATCTATCTAGGGTTAAAGACGGTAAGACGTAAGTATGATCAATTTGAGCTCCAGAAGGCAAGGGGTGATCCTAAAACTACTTGGAATATTTTAAAATCAATAAGTCACTTAAATAGTAAATCGGAAAACGTCACGGGAGATCTATTAAACATGCGTAGTGATCCAAAATCATCAGTTGATTACATTAACAACTATTTTGCAAATGTCGGAGCTAACCTAGCGCGGGATATACAACGTAATCAGAGTAGCATACGTAATGAATTACAGTTGAACAAAGTGATAAATTCGCAGGGTAACTCTCTGGTGCTATTAAAAACTGATCATCATGAAATCGAATCAATTATCTCCAGTCTAAAAACTAACTGTGCAGTCGGCATTGACGAAATTCCAGCATCAGTTATTAAATCAGCCCGACATGTACTAATACCAGCCATTACTCACATTTGTAATCTGTGCTTAACACAAGGAGTATTTCCCGATGTTTTTAAGCGAGCACTTGTTCATCCCATTTTCAAGAGTGGTCCTAGGGACCGTATCGAAAACTATAGGCCAATATCTATATTAACTACCTTATCTAAAGTCCTCGAAAAACTTTTGAATAGAAGATTGCTTGACTTTCTAGAACATAATAATGCCCTAGCAACCAATCAGTATGGTTTTAGAAAAAATAAGTCAACAGAAGATGCGATACTGGATTTGACTAACTCTGTTGTTGAAAATCTAGACACAAGGACTAAAACAATAGGCATATTCCTCGATTTGGCCAAGGCTTTTGATACGGTCTCTACACAGATTATGCTGCAAAGATTGGAGAGTATCGGAGTAAGAGATGTTGCTTTGAATATATTCCGTGACTATCTTAGTAGGCGCACTCAACGTGTTAAGGTGAACAATGTTACTAGTAACGACGAAAACCTTGTCTTTGGTTTACCACAGGGTAGCGTGCTAGGTCCCACACTATTCCTTGTGTATGTCAATACACTCAGTATGCTCACAATCCCAAATGGTAAACTATTTTCCTATGCAGATGACACGGCCCTTGTTATAAGTGGAGATTCCTGGAGTGATGCAATTCAATCCGCGGAACATGCAATAAAAATTGTAATGGATTGGCTTAACTCTAATTTGCTTACCTTGAGCATATCAAAAACTCAATTTATTACGTTCACAGCAAACTCCACAACCCAACCAAATATAATTACCTTAAAAGCACACAGCTGCTCAATGACATCACCCAACAGCTGTCAGTGTCCTTTACTCCAGAGAACATCAGATGTCAGGTACTTGGGTGTACAAATAGACTCAATACTTAGTTGGGAAAAACACATAGAACTCACTGCAACTCGTGTTCGAAAGCTAATGTTTCCATTGAAAAAGCTTAGAAATGTTGTTGACGCTTTGCAAATAAAAAACATATACCTAGCATTAGTACAACCTCTCATTACATATTGCATAGTGGTCTGGGGAGGAACTTATAAAACTTCAATACTTCGACTCGAAAGAGCGCAACGTTTCTGTTATAAAGACAATGTTAAATAAAAGTTTTCGCCATCCCACCGCACAACTATACAAAGATGTCTCATTGCTAACCGTCAGGCAGCTTTATATACTCCAAGTTGTCATGCGCAAACATATGTCACTCTCCTGTGTTCCCCCGCAGGCTGACATACGACGTAAATATCGCGTTTGTTCTGCACCTAGAACAAAAACTGCATTGGCGGGTCGACATTATCAAAATCTCAGCTGTCGACTTTATAACAATTTAAATAAAAAATTACATTTTTTCTCCCTATGTAGGCATAAATGTAAAATGGTGCTAATGGATCACCTTCAGTTGCTTTCCTATGATGAGACTGAAAGACTACTTGTGGGTGTACTATAGCACACACAAACACACACACGCACGTATACATCCACACACACACCCACACACACACACACACAACACACACACACACACACACACACACACACACACACACACACAAACACACAAATACATATACATTTTTCAATTAATTTTACATTTTGTGTTCTTTTATTGTGATTGTGTAGTTAATTTTATTTTGAACGTTGAACCTTGACTTATGTAATGGGGGGATGGCGTCGGTGTCTGTCACACAGTTTCTACTAGCTCAGACACCGTCGTTTCTCACTCTATCTGTTTATGTCAAATACATAATAATGTTAACTTGATTGTTAAGGTAAGATAGATAAACAGTTCCTCTTTTCTAAGTAAATAAAGATTATTATTATTATTATATAAATTACATTTTTAAATATAAATATAAAAAGTACATTTAAAAATATAAAAAATAGTAGACCATCGACTTCGGGTACAGGGACCAAGAAACCGGTGGTTAGGGCTCCAAAGACAGGAACCTCCTCACTATACGTGCCGTGTCAAGAAGGACTGCCTTCTGCATCAGACCCTTGATCCAGCCATCTAACGTGAGCCTCTTAAGGTGTTGGTCGAGGCTCTTGGCTATCAAACCATGAGCAGAAACAACTATCGGAACAATGATCGCCGAATCCACATTCCACATATCGACAATCTCGTGAGATAAATCCAAATAATAATAATAATAATAATAATAAATATTTTGGACATTTTACACACAACATCATCTAGTCCCAAAGTAAGCAGAGCTTGTGTTATGGGTACTAAACAACTGATATAAATACATAAAAATACTTTTTTTTTGTAAATACATACATATTATACATAGAAAAACACCCAGACTCCGAAACAAATATTTGTGGAACACACAAATATTTGGTCTGACCCGGGAATCGAACCCGAGACCTCTTGATCAACAGCCGCATACGCTAACCACTAGACCAACAAGGCAGTCATATTTGATTTGTTTTTCTTTTTCAACTTTCACGAGATTTTCGTCATGAGGAACAGCGATATCGACAATCATTGCGCGGCGCTCTAATCGATCTATCACCACAATATCAAGCTTATTGGCAACAATAGTCCTGTCTGTGATAACAGATCGATCCCAATATAACGTAGCACGACCATTCTCGAGAACTGGGTCGGGCTCATACCTGTAGTATGGCACCTCCAAATTCACAAGTTTGTATTTAAGGGCAAGTTGTTGGTGTACGATCCTGGCTACTTGGTTGTGTCTGTGCAAATATTCACCATTAGCAAGACGAGAACAACCAGAAATAATATGCCTGATAGATTCCCCGGGACGGTGACATGCCCGACATATGTCAACCGTACCATCCTTCAGGATATATTTTCGATAGTTATTCGTCATGATAACTTCGTCCATAATTGCACAAACAAAACCTTCGGTTTCTCCAAAGAGATCACCATACCGTAGCCAGGAAGTCGATGCTTTAAAGTCTATATCGGGCGTGTTCAAAGCCCGATAAAACCGACCATGAAGCTTTTTGCCCTTCCATACCTCCTTGCGATCATCAGTACTAAGTACTACAGGTTTGCGCCAATTCTCCTTAGCCAGAGCGAGTGGAGTGAATCCGTTATCCACTGCAACCACATTGCGATGCACTCCCACATCGGTATTAAGAAAATATTCTCTGAGATTGTATATCTCGCGATTATGCAGGGTCTTGATATTTAAAAATCCACGACCCCCAAACTTTCGCGGGATGTACAATCTCATAACCGACGAACGTGGGTGGTGCATTCGAAATGCAGTCAGTAAAGTACGGACTCTCCTGTCAAGGGCATCTAATTCAGTTTGAGTCCATCTAAGTATACCAAAGGAATACATCAGAACCGGCATGACCCAACCATTGTAGGCTCGCACCTTGTTACCCCCCGATAAAAGACTCTTAAGTACTTTTTTCAGGCGGCCAAAGAAGCGTTCCCGCAACGTTTGTTTCATATCAGATTCTGGTATTCCCAAGGACTGTGAAATACCTAGATACTTGTAGTCTTCGGTGGCAGAAAGAGATCTGAGTTTTGTAGAATCTGAAAGTTCTATTCTTTCAGATTCCACAATTACACCTTTCTTCACATACATGACTGCACACTTGTCTACACCAAATTCCATCTTGATAGAATTACTAAAGTTTTCAGTGATCTTCAGTAACGCTGTCAATTGTAATTTAGTGGAGGCCAGAAGTTTCAAATCATCCATGTAAAGAAGGTGAGATATAACTTGATCATCTTTCTGTAACCTATAGCCCAACCCTGAACCCTCTAAGAGAGTGCTAAGAGGGTTCAAAGCCAAACAAAACCACAAGGGACTCAAACTGTCACCTTGAAAGATGCCCCTCTCGATCTTTATAAGTACGTCGTTTACCGTAGTCTGGCGACATCCAGGATAGCGAAGGACTGTCCTCCATTGCCCCATACATGACTTCAAGAAAGTGCATAGAGTTGTATCAATTTTATACAACTCCAGCACCTTCAAAAGCCATGAATGTGGAACCGAGTCATATGCCTTCTTGTAATCTATCCAACATGTCGCCAGACTTTTACGATTACGACGTACCTGTTGGCTAATGGTCATGTCTATGATAAGGAGCTCTTTAGTGCCACGGGTCCCACTTCTGCATCCATTCTGAGAAACGGAAAGTATCAAATTATTATTAATATGTGTAGTAATTTTGAGTCTCAGAATAGATGTCAGAAGTTTATATAAAGTTGGTAAACATGTAATGGGCCGAAAATTTTTGGGATCCATGGCACCACCAGATTTATAGAGTAAATGGGTTATACCAGTTGTTAAGAATTGTGGTAACGAACCCGAATCCAACGCGGCCTGGAAATGAGATGCCAAACATTCATGTGAGCTTCGGAACCACTTAAGCCAAAAGTTGTGCAGACCGTCCGGACCAGGTGATTTCCAATTCGGTAATGAACGGACTGCACAACTTACATCATCTTTTTCAATTTTAATTGGTTCCATAGCTATTATAGACTCGCATGAATGTTTGATATCCCGCATCCGGATCCGGTTCCTCCCATTTCCGGTAAACCCACTTCTCATTTCTCTGGAACATACGATTCTGGTTATACCGATCTGATCGTCTTTTATAGCGTCTTATCCTGTTTGCCCATGCATAAACTTTTTGCTTCAAGAAGTCTATGCGCTCTGTGACACTTGACAAATACTGTTGAGGACTGATGGTAGTCCCCAAAAATGCCTGTTTCACAAAGCGCATGACTCTCGGTCGCGTATTTCCAAATTGAAAAGCAATTAATTTGGCGATGAGTGTCCTGGTCTCAGCAATACGACGTTCTATTATATACTGCCAAGCTGACAAAGTATTTTTAGGTCGAGTAGTAGTGACATGTTCATTAAATTTAACACCTGCTACTCGACGAACAGCAATGGCCGCACAGTATAGAATAGAATGTGAATCACTAAGATCTTCGCTATTATCAAAATAATTTGATAATAACGAATCCAGAGCACCCACCAGCGCTAAATTGCGTTTATGAATGGGCAAACGGGGTAACCGGGGTCTGTTATTATAATTAACATGCCGATACTCCTGAATCGCATCCTCCAAAGCGCTCCTTATCCTATTCTAGTCTATCGCAAAGATGCTTTTACTTCCTGGGAAGTTACGTATATAATAGACTAAACCAAATTCTAAACTTGTACCCAATGACTAGGTTTGAGTGTAAAAAGACAGTTACTAAATGGCTTTGTGACTTAGACTATGAAGGTACTGAAAATATAATTTGCACTTTGAAATAGGGGATCAGCATGTATTTCTTACGATCATTTTGTATTTTTACACATAAATACTTACTACACTAAACTCTCACTAAGCAGGTGCACATGCACCCACACACACACACACACACACACACACACACACACACACACACACACACACACACACACACACACACACACACACACACACACACACACATACACACACACACAACTACTCTCATTATTTTGTAACAGTAGTTAGTTGAAACAGTGATATTGTTGTGACATTTATTTTGTAACAGTAGTTAGTTGTAACAGTAATATTGTTAAGACAGATGATTAGATAAGTGGATGGTGGTGATCACAGTGGAGGCCTGGAGATCTGTCACACAGGTTTCGAACCTAGCTCAGACTCCAGCTCTCAACAAGGTTCAATATCTGTATCTATCTGTATGCATAAAATTGTAACTGTACCTTCTGAGAGAAATAAACAACATTTTATTATTAAAAAAAAAAAAAAAAAAAAAAAAAAAAAAAAAAAAAAAAAAAATTATTACATTGGGTACTTACGGATATAACTTCACCATCCACACGTTCGTCAACATTTTCACTATGTTGTAAATGTGATACCACGCCCATACTACGCGACGAAGAACGGATAGTCAAAGTATTCCGTAAGTCAGAGCGAATCCTTTCAAGTACAGCATCATCCAGCAGGTGACAGCGCTGTATAGCTCGTACTTGATCCGACAGTCGTTGTGCCGATACGTTGACAGCTGGCTCAAGCTCCTGAAACAAAGAGACTAGTCTTACACGGTACGCAGTAAGGTTCGTCCCCAACTCTGTAGCCCGAAAATATGCCCGCATGACATTTTCATTTATGGATTGTGTCCATTTCATGCGGCGCACATCACCACCGGTAGCGGGGGCCCTGTTCGAGGTCAGTGGTCCTTGAGATCCCAAGCTGGTCGGTGGCCGGCCCCTCCCCTGCCGACGTACTGGTATTGGCGACGTCGGCGGAGAGAAAAACTCGTCGCTGGAGGATGAGCTCGACGCCTCTGCAACAGCCAGAACTTCTGCATCCGGGGATGGCAAGGCGGAGCGGAGCGGCGAGTCCGGGGTTCTTAATTGTGCTTTCGCTCTAGCTCTAGTCAACATGATAAAAAAATTTTGAATCACTCATTAAACATTTTTGACATGACATATAACGTCATGTCTGTTGCGGAAGTATTTTCGTTTTAAATATTATTTTAGTCGTATTTTTACTGTATTTTTATTATAATTCTCCATGTTATTTATTTTATGTTTCTTTGATGGTTAAAATTGGTCTGTATATTACGAAATTATATAAGTTTTGAAAAAAAATGAGTGAAAAAATCTTGCTGTTGATAGTGTTGCTAGTTTATATTATTAATATTATTATTATTATTTAATACACAAGCAGCTTAAAGCTGATGCGTGTATATCATTACACTTGTGTTTTTAAATGTTTATCAAGTCTGTTTTTGAAGATGTTCACATTTGGGGCACTAATCACGGGTTCTGGTAAAGAGTATGTATTTATTTTTAATATGTATGTATTTACTAAAAAAAGTTTGTTTAAGTATTTATATCAGTTGTTTAGTACCCATAATACAAGCTCTGCTTAGTTTGTGTTTAGATGGCGTTGAGTGTAAGGTGGCCGAAATATTTAATTTAATTACACATTACACATAATAAAAACCCACCTCTTTTACTGTATGACACTGAATCTTTGCGTTAAGTTATTGGATAGTTTTAACAAGATCTAATAAATAAAAAAGAATAATTCAAATGCCTGCCCTACTTAGTTAAAGAACAATCACTCAATAAAATCGCGTAAGGTAAACTTAGCTTTGCTTTAAAAGTTCTAATACAAATGTAACCATATATATATAACACGTTTCTATATAAAGTGTTGACTTAATTGAAAAACCAATTGGCATTCTCTGCACCCTCTTCAATAAGTTCCCGGCTAGATACGATGAAAGCTTTCCAAGAGTCTGGGTTACGATAGATACACACTGAATAACATACTTAAAACTTTACATTTGAAGTAGTTTGCTCTTTAAAGTACGGAAACAGTTGAGAATGAAATACAATTGAATATTTTTCAACGCTAGAATTGATATTTTTTATGTCAAGGTTTAGGCAAAATCATCTGCTCGAAATACTTACCTGCATTGGTTTTTTTCTCTATAGGTATATGTTTTTCAGGCTTTTTTATAGGATACTAGCTTTTGCCTGCGGTTCCAGCTACATATATGTTGGTTATCGCGGTAAAGAGTAATATATACCCTCGATTGAAAGTGTGTGCAGTACAGAGGTTTAGCCGTAACAGATAGATAAACAGAGTATAATAATAAAACATATTTATACCACAGAATACATAATAGTTCTCATACAGAAGCCTCACTCCGAAAAGTAAATTAAAGAAATCGGGGCCCTAGGCGTCAAAACATTAAGTTCAATTCAGTTCGCACAGCGCCGAATCGACAACAATTATATTTACCTACCGTTGCGTGTCTTTCTATCGTGTAAATCTTACCTGTTCTGACGACGTCTATTCGACCGGCATGCTCGTCCCGGCAGGCAGGCGGCCGACTATACTTAAACTGCGGAGTGACACTCCCCTGTTTATACTACATAGTTTAAGTTATATGCAAACTCTGATATATGACATCAGTATTAGCGAAGTTTTCAAGTAATATTTTGTATTTAATCGTATTTAATCGTTACCCGTAAAATAAAATTATTTAATAAAACGTTCAATCACAACGATAAAATGTTTCTGCAAAAACAATTGGAAAATAATCCAAGGCGCAAATTTTTCATTTGGCTAATCCCAAAAGAGCCAAGACTACTGCAATGTTTGTTAGGTTTGGAACTTATCGGAAACTTACTGAGAAGACTGAAAGTAATGTGACCTTTGGGAGCATCGCATTTGTAGGTATTAGTAAGCCAGTAGCTTGACTGCCTCGTTGGTCTATCGGTTAGATTATGTGACTCTTGATCAAGATACCTCGGGTTCGATTTCCGGGTCAGGCCGTGGTTGGGTTTTCCTTACAAGAAATTCTTAATAACAGCCCGTAATGTGGAAAATGGCCATATTTCACACACGTGCCTCGGTGAGCACGTTAAGCCGTCGTCGGTCCCGGTTGTTACGATCACCAATGCCGTTATTGGACCGTCAGTGCTCTATAATATAATGATATAGCTATCGTTCAACTTCGAACTCATATGGCTCTCTGGGTTGCGGAAGTCCGACGCCAATCACTCCGTGGAAGAACTGATATTCAGGTAAAACTATTTGAACTGGTAGCTGATCCGAAATGATATTGGGAATAATAAATAGTATGAAGATGATGAGTAAATGAATAGCCTACTGTCAAACAACTTACCAAATCAAATTTCGTATGTTTTCATTAACTATCTTATTATATTCCCTATAAAGCATTGTTTAAGAGTTCGCGAGATGTTTATTACCAGAATGCTAGGTAATAAAATAATAATATTTTGATAATTTTCTTTTATTTTCTGATCTAGTATACTTAAAGTAGATCAGAAAATAAAATTAAATATTTCACTCTCATTGAATTTTATCTCTCAACACCTCTATTAGAAGCATCAAAGCAGATGTTTAAGGCCTTCAGTCCTTGTTAATGGGCATTGACATGTACTCTATGTATAAAAATTTCGTAATAAAAAAAAACGAATAGTATCTTACAACAAACTGTAGTTCCAACCAACCATTCTCATTCGTTCCAAAGAATGTGATAAATAGTTTGTTGGGTTTTTCTGATTTTTCTTAAGAATAGAAAATATTTGAAACGTTTTCATATAAAGTTGCGTTGATTAGATCATTAACGCAGATCTTTGCCAAACGGTGGAGGCTAGGTTGTATTTTAGCAACTGGTGCTATTTAAATTTTGAGGGAGTTAAAACATACATAATATTACGAATTCGAAAGTAACTCTGTCTATTATGCTTTCACGGCTGAAGCGCTGAACCGGTTTGGATTAATTTCAGTACAGATACATCAAAGGAGGCTACTTTTTGTCGCAATAACCAACATACCGGGAGGAGCCGCAGGTGAAAGCTAGTGGATAGTAATATTATAATATAATAATTTTATAATAATAAATATTTGGGACATCTTACAAACAACGCCATCTAGTCCTAAATTAAGCAGAGCTTGTATTATGGGTACTAGACAACTGATATAAATACATAAACATATATTTTTTTTGTAAATATACATTTTTTGTAAATATAAATATACATTTGCATTATACATAGAAAACACCCAAACTAAGAAACAAATATTTGCGGATCACACAAACATTTGGTCGGACGCATACGCTAACCACTAGACCAACAAGGCAGTTATAGCCAATGATTATAGAGTTGTTATTACATTCAAATAATTATCATTCCTAAATTTTGCTCAATTTTATGTGGAATCGACGCAGTTTCGAGAGCTTCATTGCAAAGAGTTTTATCCATATTTTATTGCCGTCGTCGGGCACCTTTTATGTGCCTGTGGGCAGCAAAGACAGCTCCTTGGAAATAAAACCGTTTCCAAACGGATTACAAAGTAACGGAAAATAACGCAAGACTCGATAGAAAATGCGACAGACAATAAGTACCAGCATTGTGTAACTGGATGTCTATGCTGTGATAGAAAAACATACTAGAATGATAAGTATTACGTTCAATGTCCCAAGAAACTTAAAAAAATACTTATTGTTTGACAACATTGAAATTATTTCGTCTTTAAACAGCTATATATTTGTTTGGATTATAAACAATTGGCCTTAGGTGATTGGAGATAATCATCGAGGGTAAGCAGTGACAGCGCGGTCAGTATCCAGATGGGTGACTACTTCTGGCTCGATATATGTAAAAAAAAACATCCAAACTTTACTGAAAGGGAGGTACCCCAAATAAAAATGTTTTTCATAATTTTATTATAAAACTTTGTCTACGTAATTACAACACATATTCTTGCAAAGTTTCATCTTTCTAGCACCAACCGTTGGGCGGCAGGTCGAGGATAGACGGACGGACGGACGGACATGGTGAATCTATAAGGGTTCCGAGTCATGAACTACGGAACCCTAAAACCACGAAATACTTTAGGTTGCTATACTAGAGTCTCTGCCCGTTTTAAGATCAAGGACATCACATACAGAAATAAAACGTACTGTTTCTTACCAAGTAGGTAAGTGTGGCTCAGTTGTGGTGCCACTTAATTAAATGAGTGCTATATAATTCACACATACCGAGGCTAGTGGTTTAATTAACTTACCTAAATTCATACATTTTAGAGACGGTGACCACTAACATACGTTTGTAGAGAAAATAAATATTAAACCAACAAATTAATGTTCCAATGAAAACACGAATTTAGGTGTGTATACAAATTACGCTGAGTATATTAAAGTTACAGTGACAACAACTAGTAGTAATATTGCAATGGTTACGAAGTAATTATTGTCAACAGTGATTGACATTGGCTTAATAGCAGCCAGGAGTACGGAAGTTTGGCAGTGATTCACGCCCGTGTTTCGGAGAGCACGTTAAGCCGTCGGTCCAGATTGTCATGAACATCTATGGCAATCGTTATTGAGAAGTAAGTGGCTTCAAATATACTGACACTAGTTCAACCTTCGAATTTCAGTTCTCTCTTAGGGTTACGGATGGAGTCGCTCCGTGTAAATACTGAAATTCAGGTAAAACCGGTTGAACTAGTAAGCCGGCCACAAATAATATTGGGAATAAAGGCTAGGAAGAAGACTGAGTGACATTGACTGACAACATTGAATGGACTACTTGTTTTATTTATCGCTACTCCGCTTTCTACCACAAAGCTAGCCAATTATGCTTTATGACTGTAATCATAAGATAACAACCGGGCCCCACTGCTTAACGTGACCTCCGAATCACGAAAACGCTCATAAGATATTATGCCACAAACGGTCTCCCAACTTGGTACTGACCGCGCCGTCGTTGCTTACCCTCAGTGATTGTTTCTAATAGCCTAGGCCAACTGTACTGAAGTGTATGTTAGCATGTAAGCTCCTTCAGAGTATATTACTATATGTAAGTACTCTTTTATGTATATATAAGATCCCATGCGCTTACCTTGTACTTTACCTAATGCGCATCATTATATAATTATTAGAGGGCTCTCAATAAATGGACATTGAACAAGATGGTTGTTTCCTATTATTACCTGCTTGGACCTTAACATCACAGTACTATGAGCGCTTCGTTTTTATTTTCTTTGCATATATTTACAAACACGCAAGTTTCCAAACTTTTAGCACGATTATATTAGATTAAAATACAAAATATTAAACAAACAATATTAAATAACATTTCTATTCAACAAAGTGAGTAAATAAATAGAATCTCGGTTTGAATTTCGATAGATATACAAGAAATATATCTACTGTTCCTAAACTGTACTGTACTGTTCTTAAACTATAAAGACAGCACAGAACCTTTTTGAGGTCATTGTTTGTGATATTTTCTGCTGTATCATCTTCAAACGTAACAATATTCGATTTGAGAGACATAGTTGATTGATGTAAATCATTAACAGTGTTGGACCGAGAATACTCCCCTGGGGGACCCCAATGGTTACATGAGCATCCTCACTTAAATATGAACCAATCTTTACGCCATGAGTTTTATCGGTTAAATAGCTATACTTGCTATCTGTTTTCTTATATATTCATAGATCATAATATTATAGATTATTATGTGTAGTGATGGATTAAGAATACAGAGTGTCACCACCCATAATCATCCCGCGGGTGTCGTAAAAGGCGACTAAGGGTTAACTACGAAAGACAACATCAATGCAAAGAGAAGGAAAACTTGAAACCAACCCTATTCCAACCCGTCTGGCCAGCGTAGTATAGTAGGCCAATACCTCCTTTTCAAGGAGAGGCCTATGTCCAGCAGTGGACTGTTAAAGGCTGTTGTTGATGATGATGATGATTCTGGATTTATGCACTGTGATTTCTGTCTCGGTACTATGTTAAGTTTTGAAGTGCCACGTTGATTTCAGCACAAAGTGTCCAGCACGACCGGGGCGGTACTACTCTCTCACAAAACACCAACCTCAAATGACAGTATTAGTGCTATCTTGTTTCATTGGTGAGTGCAAGACCGGAGTCTCAATGATACAGAAACATCTCGAGGGGCTGCCGTAGCGTGGGTCACAAAGCTGCATCATCTACATTCACATTGATGTATGGTGATCTATACTAATGCTTTCCATCAGGTAGAATCACTTTGGCAGGCACATGCATAAAAAAATATTTTTTCCTTAGTAAGTGACGGATTAAGAATACAGAGTGTCACCACTCCTATTCATCCCGCGGGTGTCTTAAAAGGTGACTAAGGGATAAACTACGCAAGAGGGAGATGGTCCAGCGGTACAACTACCACGCAGCTGCGTTTTTAACTCGCTCCGTTAAGGAAAATCGAAATTGTGGTAAAACTTAAGTGAACATAATAGTGTTATATAGTGCTAGATTCGTCTCGCGGAGCACTACAGTGTGGTGAAAACCGCGAGAAAATCGCACGAAAATTGTGAAAGTTATTAACTTAAAACTGTGACAGTGAACGAAATTTGTGTAAGCAAAAACCTTAAAGTGGCTACTACTCGAAAATAAGATCAGTGACCTGTATTTTTCGGCTGTGGGAGGGTGTGTCTCGGGGGTGCGCTCCTTGTGAGACCTCTCTCAGATTTATCAGACCACGGAAAAGGAAAATACAGGCACTTTACCAAAAACCACGTGGCCACGAGGTCCTCGAACCAGGGCAACCAGGACTTTTTGGACCTGGCCATCGTGTGTGCAGTCGCAAGTGAAGCCGGGAACGGTCTTTAGATTTTTAAAAAGTGCAGTGAGTGGAAAACTACAACGTAAAATAGGGAGTGAAAATTTTTGGACCAACTTTAATTAACATTTGCTGAAAAACTAAATCGAAAACCCTACAGTTTTACCAAACCCCCATCTGGGGCAGTGCATAAAGTGCGTAACACAATTTACCCCGCGAAAATCGATCGGATATCAAGGAAGTTACGGACAAAACCAAAAAGGTAAACAAACCTTTTACTTTCCACGACAATCTGCACGATCACTTGCACGATTTGCACGATCATGCAAAAATCACCTTAAAACAGACTCTAGTGCCCAACCCCCTATTCTAAACTGTGCTCCAGTTATCCAAGTATCCCGCGAAACAAACCCGGTCCCGAAATATTGGAAAACCAAGGAGTTACAAAACTTGCACGAAAAACTGGAGCCTGGGGTGTTGTGCGCACCAAGACACATCCTGTGGTGCCACCTGGACAGCTGCGACGAGATCCGTACCAGAGAAAAATTCTCATTGTTTTAAAAATAATTTATTTTAAGTTAGCCTTAAGTAAACAGCTCAAAACTTTTGAAAACTTAACAAATCGTAAGCGTCACTCCCCTCCCTTTCCCACGTAAGATCCAAGAATTTTGACCGGCTGAACCGAGATTGGTGGGAAATCTATTAATCGATAGACAGCCCGAAATCTCTGGATTGGCTGGTCCGATCTCGACCGGGTTTTCGGGAGAGGATAGAGGATTAGGTGGTCTATCCTGATACGAAGGAGTGGCACCCTACGATAACCTTTTAGGTATTATTATTAAAAATTAAATTTTCTAAATTTTTCAAATTTTTATATCAAATAAAAGTTTTGGGCTGTACGGCATTGGGAGGCTGCTGTTCATCCTCTCCCCACCCCACGAGGATTTCTTTTAATTGTACAGAATTTAAAATTATTTTTAAATTTGAATTTATTGACCTTTAATTTTACATTTTAGATTTTATTTTAAACAGCTGACAGAGGCTTTACACCTCTTTACATACATATTAGACCGGCTGAAATTAGAGCAAACTTTAATAATTTTAAAATTTAATTCTGATTAAATTAATTTTCCCTTCTTATCACATACTGACATTTACCCCCCTATACAGGGTAAAACAGACACATACCGACACCACCCCCCTATACAGGGTGCTAAAACACAATACGACGCAAACTATACATTGACAATTTTCCCCACCACACACACTCTCTCCAACACAACTTCAAAATGGTAAAAACTTCACCAGCAACCGGCGCCATCAAAAAACCTGTCATCTCCGGCACCTCAACATCACCTTCGAAAATTAAGGATGCAGCCGGGACCTTTGTAAAAAGACCCGAAACCAAGAGAAGGTCACTCGACAACATGCAACTCTACAAGAGCCAGCAAAACACCTACGCTGCGCAGTCGAGTGACAAATTACTCCAGGAGGTCATGCAGACCTTTGAAGATATACCAACTAAGATCCATCAATACCCTCAAATGAGTCGCGACATAAAAACCTACTTAGAAGACCGTTCGGACAAAGGCATCCGTATCTTGTTCGAACTAAGTAGGCGGATCAAAAAACTGGAGGCGGGGGCGTCCCAAACCACTAGTGCGGCTGCAGAAACAGAAACTCCTGCGAAAGGGGAAGCAGCCAATGCGGCCGCGACTCCGACACAGGAGGACAAGGTGCTCACCAAACTGGGTGACCTGGAAGAGTCGATTTTCCAATGGATCGGCGAATCCCACGCAATTTTAAAAAGGGAAATACAAACACTAAACTCGGATAACGATGAACGAGGAGCTAATATCACCGAGAGTATCTATGAAAAAATCGAGGAAACCCAGGTGGAAATCGACAAGGCGACTGAGGGGCTCGTGGTGCGCGCCCAAACTCAGATTGAGGACCTGGTGGCGACCGTCGCAAGAGAAATCGTAGTAGAGGCGAGATCGTGTCTCGCCGAAGCGACGAGTGCTCTTAAGCCAGTGAGCGACCCGACCCCTATGACGTACGCCAGTGTCGCAGCGGCTAGGCCTGGGCGCCGACCGGCCCTTCACTCGGTGGCGGTCACCTCGACGAACAGTCGCGAGACTGCCGACGAGGTGCTCGCCAAGGTGAAGAAAGCGGTCGACGCCAGGGCTACTGGCCTAAAAGTAAACAAAACGAGAAAAGCCAAGAACAGCACGGTTATCTTGGGCTGCGACACGGAAACCGAAAGGGCAAAAATCATGGAGCAAATCGGTAAATGCGGTGAAGGTCTTGTGGTAGCGCCCATGAGCAACAAAGACCCGCTCGTCGTCCTCAAGGACGTGTATATGGAGGAGGACGACGAAGATATGGTGAAGGCCCTTTACACCCAAAATTCCGATATCTTCATGGGCCTACCGCAGGAGGAGAGAGAACTCAAAATCAAGTACAAAAAGAAGACACGGAACCCCAAGACGTCGCATATCGTCCTTCAGGTAAAGCCAAGGGTGTGGCAGAGGATGACGAAGGCCGGGAACCTTTACATAGACCTTCAAAGGGTCAGAGTGGAGGACCAGTCTCCGCTCATCCAATGCACCAAGTGCCTTGGATTCGGCCATGGCCGTAGATTCTGCACGGAGAGTGCGAGCAGATGCAGCCACTGCGGGGGCTCGCATCTCCGCGAGAGTTGCCCCGACTACGCCAAAGGAGCGGAACCGCGATGCTGCAACTGCTCGCACTCTGGGCTGCGTAACATCGGCCATAACGCGTTCAGCGCCGAATGCCCAACACGTTCCAAATGGGACTACCTGGCGCGATCAACCACGGAGTATTTGTGACTCACACATACACGTCACAGAAACACAAGTGATTTACAGAATATATGATAGTCATATAGGAAGTAATATCAAACATGCACACAAACACCTAACACGAACATATACAAACATACACGTAAATCACAACTGAAGGTCACCAAGTATATATACTTTAGTTTATATATATATTGACGACAAGATAGGGAGAAGTGATTTTACATTACTATTACAAACATGACATGCACACAAACAAACACACTAGTCATAAATATTACGTGGAAAACAACATCTACATGCGGCGTCTTGGCGTTATCGAAACACTAATAAAACACATATACAACACATACTAAACATAAAACGACAATAACACCTGTCACATCTATCACAAACATAAGTTGAACAGAAAAATTAAATGCAAAAAACTTTAACAGAATTTAAAAGATGTAGAAATAAGAAAAACTAAATTTTAATTTTTATTTATTTTGTATAATATAATAAAAATTACATACGACATTGAAATAAATGTTTAAAATAAATATTAGACTTAAACCACATGTACGTAAATAACTTACCAATGTCAATATAACATAGCTAAAATAAGATATTGTTAATACCGGGAATTATACCCGAAGATTTATATAAAGACTTATGATAGAAATAAAAATAAGAATGACAAGGTCCTGTCGAACCATGGATGGGGAAAAGCTGAGGGGTCAAAAATAGACCTCATAAAAAAAAAAAAAAAAAAAAAAACTACGCAAGACAACATCAATGCAAAGAGAAGGAAAACTTGAAACCAACCCTATACCAACCCGTCTGGCCAGCGTGGTATAGTAGGCCAAAACCTCCTTTCTAGGCTGTTGATGATGATGATGTTAACAACTTTCTTCTTTTTGTTGAAGTAAGTACTTTTTTGAGTTAAGGTTAGATATTTTACCTATGTTTTAATTTTACATATACAGAATAAAAAGTGGTATATTTCTATTGCTTTATTTACAAAAACAATAATTTATTATATTTAGTATTAGCACCGATAGATGGCGTTGTTATCTCAAGTTCAATCGCGTTATAATTTAGTTCACTAGTTTTGTGTTTATAATTACCATGATTGAAATAATTACGACACCAGTAATGGTATTTGTGCTATTAAATGGTAAATTCCAGGTAACGAATCGTTTCAATACGATATTTATATTAAACCGTTTTATATGTGATTACCTTCATTAAACGTAAATAATTAACTCAATTTCACTGCTATTTACTAACAAATGAGATATTACTTTAATGATGGCTTACAAATTTCTAACGAACCAAAATGAATTATTGAAACAAGGAATTCTCGTTGCGTTTAAATTGAGAGTTTGTTTCATTGGGAAAATTTCTAATGGGGTCTATTTACGGTAACAGGGATGGGCATGATGAAATGAAAATTATCGATGTAACAGATTTGAATCTAAATCTGAGCAATTATCTATTACAAGTAAATAAAATTGCAGTGTCCTTTTATAATATCAATTAAAAATTTTGTCTGTCTGTCCGTCTGTCTGTTTGTTCGGGGTAATCTCTGGGACGGCTGGACCGATTTTGACGGGACTTGAATTGACAGAAAGCTGATGATACAAGGAGTAACTTAGGCTAATTATTTTTGAACTAGCTTTGCTCCGCGTCGTTACTCGCGATTTAAAACAATAACCGCGGACAACACCGCGGGACTCAGCTAGTGTTACTTATAAAGGAAACATTCATAAAGAAAATAAAGAAGTAAAATACATACATATGTATGCACTAAGTTGAATCTCTGTAGATTAGATTTTTTTTAGTAGTCTCCATTAGTTGATTGTAGAGATAGGATTGGATACGTACTTTCGAGGGTGTACCTGGTACCCGAGACGGCGTGCGGTTTTAGTCGGTTCCAGTCCAACATAGCCACCAACGTGTGGCATCCGATAAACTGTACACACTTATTTTTACTATCTCTTTGGTGTAGTGGTTAGTGTATGCGACTGCTGATCCAGAGGTCCAATTCCAGTGTCGGTCTAAATGTTTGTGTGATCCGCAACTTTTTGTTTCGGAGTTTGGGTGTTTTCTATGTTTAATTTCGTATATATTCACAAATAAGTCAGTTTACGTATTTATATAATATCAGTTATCTAGTACTCATAATATAAGCCCTGATTACTTTGAGGGCTAGATGGCGTTGTGGCGCTCCGGTTCACTCCAAATCACTGACTATCAGGTGACGCTGAGGTGTGCTCATTTATCCCATCCTAGCTATTTTTTTAAATTGTAAAACCTACCAAAATGACTGTACTATGATGAAAAGCATAATTATTGGCGATCCACATTATGGGAGCCATTTTTTCCAGTTGACGGGGGTAAAATCCCTTCGGACCTCTGGCTCCTTGGGGCTTCAGAAGCCAGGAGTATACGGTGTTTCCACTAAAAACACCCTAACGGCTGACTGAGGTGCCCTGCTCTGAGGAATACCCGGACCATGTTATTTCAGGTCCTCCCCAGAATCGACGCCGCACCTATCCAGACTGTGTCTTGGCTCGCCTCGGCTTCCCCCTGCGTATGGACCGAATCACTACAAGACACGGTCTGATCGCAAATGTGACGAAGCCGTCTTTTCACCGCCAACCGCAGCAATTAATTAATTATGTAGCCACCAGAGGTCCACACTCTCTGGCAGCTTGTGGCCCTGTCGATTGCTAGCATTACTGCCGACGTCGTCTGCGCTCGGGATCACCCTCTCCCGATCCAGTTACTCTATGGTAGTAGTATGATACTTTTTCCTTACGCTTAAAGGGCCCCGGGATCATGGTGGGACTAATTTATATCCTCTGGGCATAATAGAGTAGTAAATCAGAGCTTAGTTTCTCTTAGTTCTTCTCTTATTCCCTAAGCCGATATACGATATTTGATATTACAAATTGTTAATCATCAAAGCAAAAAGCTTCTAAATAAGCATATACTGCCAGTAACAACTGAATTGCGTATTCGAATCAATATTTGATTTCGAAATGAAAATGGAAGCCTCTTTACATGGTTTATAGAAATCACAATTCAATATTGTATATTGAAAGGTATTGACAGTAGAATGTGAATATTTATTTTCCAATAACCGTTTGATGTGCATTTAGACATGAAAGGGGAGAAATATTGAATCTCTTTATTCTCGATACAATTTATCAAGACATCTAGGCAGAAAAGTAGTCTTATGGCTAAAGAAATTTCCTAGAATAAAAGACACATTGAGTTAAGGTAAAATAAACCTTAAATTTAAGACAAAAGAGTAGTTGATATCAAATCGTGAACCTTACTATACATCTTTACCGCACGAACAGTTCTCAGATTACAGATCATTAAAATAGCGTCATAATATCCATTTAAACTAAATTTAATTATTATAATAATTAAACTAAGTGTTACTGAAAGAGTAGCATGTATATCTTGATCGATGTTTTACCCCCGAAAACCTCCAAATATCAAATTTCAGCGAAATTTAAATAAATAAATATTTACTACAAGAATTGCCCTTTCAAAGATAATAATAACAGATTAGATTTTGACAATGTTTTACTCAAATTGTTGAATCTTGACTATAAAACATATATTGGGTAAAAAGTCTGTTCCCTTAAATTTTTCAACTTTTTCTTTAAAAGAATTAGATATATAGTCTTATTTATTACAGTCTGAGGCCCTCAGTCCCCTTTGTATCTATTACTTCAACTTTCTTAACCTATTAATTCATTGAAAAAACCATTACATTTCAAAAGGTTTTAATGCCAAACTAGTGAAACAGCATGGATGAGGTAGTTTGGAAGAGGTTTGAGCAGTCATTTTGCTGCTTCCTATTATAGTTCGAATCTTACACGGAACAATACTTTGTGTGATCCACAAATTTCTATTCTGTGTCTGAGTGTTCTCTGTATCTCTTTCATGTATGTTCGTTAAATCTCCCACTAATCGTGTTAAACTGTATATCTAGTGTAGGAGTTGTATTTGTTGTTGAATGATGTTGATAAAGTATACAAAACAACCAACAACAAGCTAGTAATATCAACCATTTAAGCCACAGATTTTAACGTGCAATTTCTTTAAAACCAATATCTTTATCCAGTACACGCTACCGTTTATGCGTTATTGCTAAAATGCAGTTAAAGTGTATCAATAAAGGAAAGCATTGAGTAAGTAATGCAATATTTCAGACTGCAAGCAATTCACATTTACTTCGAACTATTTATATTCTAAGTTTATGGATACTTTAATGCCTTAGGGTACGTTTATAAAGCAATAACATTGCATAATGTATTCTAAATACATATGTGTTGAAATTGATACTGCATATTTCTGTAAGTTTGAATGTACTAAAAATAGACAAATATTTTTCATATTGAAATGTTATCTTCTGTTTTAATGCAGTATTGCAGACTATGGAGGTATTCAACCGTAAATCTGGTTTGGTTGAGGTTTAAAACGTTTTTTTAGTATTAATATCAGCAATTATGATTGCACAGTTGGGCTAGTAATTAAGCGTTTGCCACATCGTTTTTTTCTACGCTAAGCGTTGTGTGTTCTATTCCCACCTGGGAGAATACTCCATAAATTATTATTCTGAGTAGGTGTTCTTTGTGTCCGTTTCATGTATATTTGTGAAGTCCCCCGCGACTTAGGATACACATTCTTTACGAGAGTTGTGTTTGAAAAATCAATTTTCACCAGTCCACCAGCTGGACACAGGCCTCTGCTTTGAAGCAGTTTTGGCCTACTATCTACCTTTTTTTTTTTTTTTTTTTTTTTTTTTTTTTTTTTACGCGAGGAATGCTTTTCGCACCATACCCTTCGTGTGGTAAACAAAGGGCGTGTGTGGGACTCCCGGAGGAATCGGTTTACCCACTAAACCCCGCGGCGGCCTACCTCGGCAGTTGGGAGGAACACCATGAACGCATCAGCGGCTTCTGAAGTCCCCCCTGCCTTACCCCACGATTGGGTTACATCCCGGGGTGATTATTCTCACCCCCAAGGCAGGACGCTGTCATGCCTCTCACCACTCCACGCAATATGAGGCGCAACACCGAACCGCCTTAGACGACACCCCCCGGCCGCACCGGGGGTGTCACCTGTCTCGGGTCCTTTGCAGCGCTCACATCTACCCAAGATGTGGCTGCAACGACCCTTTAAGCGACGACTGGGGGGCTATCGACCTCTGCCACGTCCCCTTCGCCGCCTCCTTCGAGCTGGATCGGCCCTTTCCCGATCAGCTCAGCGGACTCCTTCTGGAGCATAACGTTCTCACAGGAGACCGCGGCTGCCCATCCTTCGCCACTCGCCAGCATTGCCGCGATCAATGCTGGCGGTGACAGGTTCCGTCCGATCTGTCCGACTAGGACTCGACGCTCGGACTCCCACACAGGGCAGTCCTCCAGCGTGTGCTGGGCGGAGTCCCGGTCGGACCCGCAGTGGTGGCATTGTGCCGTAACCTCACGTCCTATTCTATTCAGATACTCACCAAAACAGCCATGTCCGGTGAGTATCTGAGTCAATCGGTAGCTGACACAGTCGGTCCTCTCTATCCAAGCTTCGAAGCTCGGCAGAACGGCTCCTACTATCTACCTATGTGATGGCTAAAAAATATTTTGTGTCATCCCATGGGTGTCGTAAGATCTTGACATATTTTGTATCCTTCGCTTTTCAATATTATTCCGCATAGTCTGCTCTCTTCTTCTAGTTGACTGCCGTGAGAAATACAACTTACAATAAAAACCGTGACTAGTGTTCATTCACAGGTAAACATGTCCTGTATTGCTTAGTGGAATTTAGACCTTCATGTCTACTTCTGCACGCAGCTCAACCCGCGTGTATGTTTCAAATCAAATCAAACCGTAGTCAAAAAGTAGTCAGTCTTGAAGCTAATTGTCTATTCCAATTCGTAGATCCTTTTTTTTTTTTTTTTTTTTTTTTTTTTTTTTTTTTTTTTTTTTTTTTTTTTTTTACGCGGGGAATGCTTTTCGCACCATACCCTTCGTGGGGTAAACGAAGGGCGTGTGTGGGACTCCCGGGCAATCGGTCTACCCACTAAACCCCGCGGCGGCCTACCTCGGCAGTTGAGAGAAACACCAGGATCGCGTCAGCAGCTTCTGGTGTCCCCCCTGCCGTACCTCAACGTCTGAGGTACATCCCGGGGTGACTAGTTTCACCCCCGGGGCAGGATGTTGTTGCGCCTCTCACCGCTCTGTACAGAAAGAGGCAAAACATCAACCCGCCTTAAACGACACCCCCCGGCCGCACCGGGGGTGTCACCTATCTCGAGTCGTTTGCAGCGGTCACATTTCCCCAGGATGTGACCGCAGCGACCCTTAAGCGACGATTGGGGAGCTAGCGGCCTCTACCGCGTCCCCTACGCCGCCTCCTTCGAGCGGGATCAGCCCTTTCCCGATCCCGCTCTGCGGACTCCTTCCGGAGCATAACATTCTCACAGAAGGAGACCGCGGCTTCCCATCCCTCGCCACTCGCCAGCATTGCCGCGATCAATGCTGGCGGTGACAAGTTTCGTCCGATCTGTCCGACCAGGACTCGACGCTCGGACTCCCAAGCAGGGCAGTCCTCCAGCGTGTGCTGGGCGGAGTCCCGGTCAGACCCGCAATGGTGGCATTGTGCTGTAGCCTCCCGTCCTATTCGATTCAGATACTCTCCGAAACAACCGTGACCGGTGAGTATCTGAGTCAATCGATAGGTGACACAGCCGGTCCTCTTTACCCACGCTTCGAAGTTCGGCAGAACGGCTCCGACAGCACGTTGGCTAGCACAGCCCTGAATTTCAAGCCGTGCCTGCCAACACTGCAGAGCTTGAGCATGTGCGTTCCGCCGTAGCATTCCGGGCTCTAGATCCGGCGCTGTCCCCTCGCCATCCCGACCGATAGAACGAATTTGGTCATAGACCATCGTGTACATATCGGCCAGAATGTCGAAGGGTGGAGATCGCGCCAAGACCGTCGCTGCCTCATACGAGATGGTGCGGTAGCCCCGTACGATCCGTATGGCCATCAGCCGCTGCAGGCTCCTAAGTTGAGCCTTACAGCGGGAGGAACCCTCCAGGTCCTCAGACCAAACGGGTGCCCCATAAAGGACCATGGATCGCACGACGCCCATATAGAGGCAGCGAACTTCCTCCCTTGGTCCCCCGAGATTAGGCAGCAGGCGATGTAACGCCCCTGCTACCCCTCGCACTCGGGGGACTAATCGCCCGAAATGCTCTTCGAAGCTCCACCGACTGTCCAGGGTGAGGCCCAGGTACTTCATGTACTGGCCCACCTGGACTTCAGTGTCACCCACCCAGAGGCATGAGCTGGGTGGTTCCTGGCGCTTACGCAGGCCATGGAACCATATCGCCTCAGTTTTCTGAGGCGCCACTCTCAGGCCCAGCTCACGAATCTTTTCTACGACACAAGCCACTCCCTGCTCGGCGAGTAGGAGCACCTCCCCGAAGCATGACCCTCTAGCCAATATTAGAGTGTCATCCGCATAGCAGATGACACTTAGGCCAGAAGGCAGACTCGTGCGAAGGACCGCATCGTATGCGAGGTTCCATAGCAATGGGCCCAATACAGAGCCCTGAGGAACCCCGCAACACACCTCCCTTCGTCTCTCCATCCCGTTCCGATCAACAAACTTTACCGTCCTGTCGCGCAGATAGGCCTCTATGACAGCCCGCAGATAGGGCGGCACCTCGTGATATTCAAGGGCCACCCTAATTGCCCGCCAGGGGAGGGTGCCAAAAGCGTTGACGATATCTAGGCTAACTGCCAAAGCCACCCCCCCTGATCGGACTGCCGACTCCGACAGGAAGCGAACACACCTAACAGCGTCCACTGTTGAACGCCCCTGTCGGAATCCAAACTGACAGTCCGACAGATCAGGACCCACTCGCGACAGGTGCCCATTGATACGGTCAGAGATAACTCTCTCGAAGAGTTTCCCTGACTCGTTCAGCAGGCATATCGGTCGGAACGCAGAGGGAGAATCTGCAGCCCTTCCCTCCTTTTTCAGGAGCACTAGCCCCGCTTCTTTCCAGTCGAGGGGAAAGATACCGAGGTTGAGACAGATCGTGAAAATCTGCCTCAGTTTGTCCCCCAGTACCGACAGAGCTATCACCAGTGCCCGGCCTGGAACACCATCAGGTCCAGGCGCGGTGTTGCGCGAAGATAGCCGCCGCACGGCTCGATCCAGCTCTCCCTCCGTCACCTCACACTCGTCAGACCACAGTTGGCGGTCCGAGTGTGGGGTCCGCGGAGGGGTCGAAGGACTGTCCTGGTCCCTTGGGAAGAGCGTTTCCAAAACTCTTCCCAGAAACTCCGGGTCCAGGGTTTCCGTCAACGGAGGGACCCATGGTCTGAGCTTTCCCAGTACCATTTTATATGGTCGCCCCCATGGGTCTCTATCCAGTCCCGCGATGAGCTCTCTCCAAGACCGAGCCTTGGCCTCGGCGATTGCATCGCTGAGAGCCTTTACAGCGGCTCCATATTCCCGCCGTGCTCTGTCGATCTCCTCGACTGTCGCTCGCCGTCTTCTCCGGGCTCGAAGGTACGGGCGGCGCAATCTTATGACTGTCGTTCTCAGCCGCGAGATCTCCTCACTCCACCAGTACGCCGAGCCCTTTCTGGCTGGTATGACTCGGGGCATTGAGGCGTCACATATCGACGCCATAATGTTCCCAAACCAGACTGCCAGTTCTTGCGGATCGGACGAGACTCTTTCCTCCGACCAATCCGCGACGTGGGATGCGGCTAAGACCATATCTCGGTTGAGCCGTTTAAGGGACCATCGTCGCGGAGGTTCTCTTTCCTGGCGTGGGCGGCCAGAGCGGCGGAGAGACACATCAAATATGATGTGCCGGTGGTCAGAGAGGCTAACCACTTCCTCCGCCACTCGCCATCCCGACACCATGTGCACTGCAGAGGGACTCGCCCACGACAGGTCGACAATCGACTCGCCCTGCCACCGCACACAGGTACTGACTGAACCCCGATTTAGAAGTCGGAGGTCCAGTCCAGCCGCCCACTCCAGGATAGCTTCTCCCCTCGCGTCGTCTCGAGTGTCACCCCACTCCCTTGAGTGGGCGTTGAAGTCACCCAAGACGAATACCGGACGGGAAGCGTAGTTGCGGATGCAAATCCCCAACCCGTGCAGGTATGCTTCATATTCAGCTAGGCCGCGATTGGGGGAGAAGTAGCAGCCTACCACTACCGTTGTTCCCCACTCCACTGCTACAAAGCCTGCACCCTTTCTCAGGAGAGAGCAATGGAGGCCTTCCCCACCCGACCAATATATGGCCGCAGTGCCATCAGTCGCCCCGAACCAACGCGGATGGTCCGGGACAGAATAGGGCTCTGCTAAGACTGCTAGGGCAACCGACTGCTCCACGAGCGTTTGAATTAACAAGTCTTGAGCTGCGCGGCAGTGGTTTAGGTTGCCCTGGAGAATTTTCATATCTGATGGGAATTTTAGGCCTCCATTGCCTCTCCCATCGAGCTATCACTCGGTACAGACTGTCCCGACAGAGTAACAGAGGGGCCAGGTTGGACCTCTACCGACCTTTTCTTCTTCGGTGGACAGCAGCTCTTGCTACCCAACCGATGGTTGTTAGGCCGGCCGTAGTCGCCACAGACTGGACATTTTGGCCCGTTTGCCATACAGTCTCGAACTTTATGGCCTAATTCTCCGCAGCGAAAGCAGCGCCCACTCCTGTCTGCATGACCCGAGCATTCGTAGATCCTATGGAGAAGAACAGACAAGAAACTCCATGGACACTCTTTTCCAACATTGTTTTTACAATTTTTGGTTACATTGTTTAAGGCATTTTATTAAATGTGAGGACAGTGTAACGATGCTGATATTTATAAAGGTACTGTCCAAAAATAATTAAACAATAATATAATATAGAAGTTGTGAGATGACCAGCCCCGACTGGCGACGCCCGTATCACGAGCATGACCTTCTTGAGGTTGAACTGGACGATGGCTGGTGCATACACCAGCCATCGTCCAGTTCAACCATATCGTAGGGAGCCGAGCGACACACGCCATCGCCAGCAGGACTTTTGAGCGAGCATGACATACTCACAAGCGCCAATTAACAAAGAAACTTATATTTTCCGTAGCCTATCACAGTCACAAATAATATGGCTTTCTATTGCTATTCTATTCATAAGCTTACCTCTTTATTTTATTGGTATAATTGTTTAACCAACCATTGTTATGTATGTTAATATACGATTACATATGTATCTAAATAAGAGATCCACGTAGATATCAGCATGAATGAGCTGGTACGACTAGGCAGTACTACCCTCACACAGAAGATCAACCTAAATTAGAATGACAGCATTGGTAAGCGTGAGACCGGAAGGCTTGGATTCTTCACATACTTTCCATCAGGCAGAGTAGAGTCACTTTGGTAGGCTTAAGTATATTTAAAATAAATCATCATCATCAACAGCCTTCAACAGTCCACTGCTGGACATAGGCCTCTCCCTATAAAGGAGGTATTGGCCTACTATACCGCGCTGGCCGGACGGATATATAGGGTTGGTTTCAAGTTTTCCTTCTCTTTGCATTGATGTTGTCTTGCGTAGTCAAAATCAAAATCAAAATCAAAGCATTTATTTCAAGTAGGCCAGTTACAGGCACTTTTGAATTGTCGAAACAAAAATGTAGCTACAGTCCCAGTCACAAGACATAAAAACTGTGAAAGTACTGTAGTTGCCCATTCCCTAGCGTAGATCTCTATGGAGAAGAACGGGCAAGAAACTCCATGGACACTCTTTTAAATCAAAATGTTTTTACAAAATCATGGTTACATCATTCATGTTGAGATGGTAGTTTATCCCTTAGTCGCCTTTTACGACACCCGCGGGATGAATAGGGGTGGTGAATCTATCCAAAAACTAAACCCAGTAGAACTACCAGGGATGTTACAAATAAAACAACAACATTCACGCATATTAACGAATTTATTTAACTAAATACAATGATTTTGTAATTATGTACAACACTAACAATTATTACCATGTAATAATTAATCTACCTTACAATTAATACCCGTGACATGGAATGTAATACGACTCTAGTTTATATACATTTTAATGATATACTGCGTGCGATCTTATTGTATCGATAACATAAATGTAATCGAATTGAAATACAATCATATTTGATATACTTGTCATTATGTCTGATGTTTCATTAACATTCTGTCGTTCCTTTTGTATTTATCTCAAAAATAAAAATAAGTTGTTTTTATCTCATACACAACTGATCCGAAGGTAAGCGGAGACTATACTATGGAAACCATCACCTTTCTAGCCCTTATTTTAGAATATTTGCGATTAGCTACTAGTTCAACCGTTTTACCTGAATATCAGTTTTACCACGGAGCGACTGGCATCGGACCTCCGCAACCCTGAGGTCTTTTTCTGTCTGTTTAGCTTCTCGGCTATTTCCTAATATTGTAACGCGTGCGTTACCCCAGCAAAAAAGCAAAAAAAAATGGGCCTTAGAGAGATGAGAGTATAACAGAAAATTAGTGTGTTCTGAGGTGTAATTTGTTACACATAGCAAAATTTGTGCATGTAGTAGTTTAAAAGTTATTCGACAAAAACACTTTTTGCTGGAGTAACGTTTCAAACGTTACCCCAGCAAAAATTTTTTTTTTTAAACGTTTCAGACCCAAACGAAATACATGAATACATAGCTTTTGTTCCGTATTAAATGTTAGCAAACAGCAAAATTTGTGTGAGCTGCGGTTCGTAAGTTATTGCCAATTTTGCTGGGGCAATATTTCGGTCTTGTCTAGAACTTGAAAATGGCTGAACGCAGAAGTTTGAAAAAAACACCATCGATAGACCTTCTTTTGCTTAAATTTGTTTAATCATTCGTTTTTAAATTGTTTGATGAACACCGATGTAATAAAATGGTTTTAAAAATCAGAAAAAACAGTTTTGCTAGGAAACCAGTATACTTACAATCAAATAAAAAGCTGTAACATATAGCCATGGTTTACATTTATAATGACTGTAAATTTGGAATTAGTAACTTTAAGCAATATGAAGATATAAGTAAATATTATTAATTTTATATGGTATATTTAAGTCATCGAATACGCAGTTCCCTTAAAAGAAGGAAACGTGGCAAACTCTAACAAATTTAAGTATATCATCAACAAACAAGCCTGTAAATTTCAGCTATCAATCACGAATATTATAAAAGTTATATGTAAAACAAGAATGTAACAACATTCTCTTATAACCCGACCAAATTAAAAGGTTACGTAAAAGCGACCGCGCCATACATTCGGCTGACATCTGAAATGAATGGTTTAATTGAATATTTTGTTGGTACAGTTACGAACAAAAAAAGTTAGGTCCGGGTGACAAGAATATTGAATTGAGTATGATTATTTTTTTTTATTTAAAATCAGTATTATACGCTCACATAAGTACATAAATGTTTAGAAAAGTCACAGATACTTGAGTAATTTCAACATGTTTAGATACTAACTTAGATATTTTTTGTTTCTCTTAACAATGAATTAAATAAATATTTACAATGTTTAGTAACATTTTCTTGTAAAATTTTCCTTGTCCTTTCCTTGTAAATGTGTTCAGTATTTTAAACGCATTATTCTTTTTAAAATTACATTTGTTGCCTTCCTGTTGCTTCCATGGTATCGCGGTGAATGTAACTTATTATTTTTTTCATAACAAGAATAAAAAACGGAAAAAATATAGCATACTATATGAAATTTTGTAATTTTATATTGTTTTATAAAACACTATTCCCAACTGAGTTATGATATTTTGGTTTGCATTAATTTGAATTCGAATGAAGCATGAAATTGTATGAAACATAAATTTAAGGTTTTAAAATTAGTTTAAATATTTAAATTACAATCTGATAAAAATATTCTGTTGACTGTACAAAATACCAGATACTAAGCCGTTAATTTACGAAGATATTTAAATGTATGGCGCGGTCGCTTTTACGTAACCTTTTAATTTGCTCGGGTTATAGGAGAATGTTGTTACATTCTTGTTTTACATATAACTTTTATAATATTCGTAATTGATAGCTGAAATTTACAGGCTTGTTTGTTGATGATATACTTAAATTTGTTAGAGTTTGCCATGTTTCCTTGTTTAATAGGAACTGCGTATTCCATGACTTAAATATACCATTTAAAATTAATAATATTTACTTATATCTTCATATTGCTTAAAGTTATTTAATCCAGATTTACAGTCATTATAAATGTAAACCATGGCTACATGTTACAGCTTTTTATTTGATTGTAAGTATACTGGTTTCCTAGCAAAACAGTCTTTTTTTTGATTTCCAAAATCATTTAATTACATCAGTGTTCATCAAAAAATTTAAAACCTAATGACTAAACAAATTTAAGCAAATAAAGGTCTATCGATGGTGTTTTTTTAAAACTTCTGCGTTCAGCCATTTTCAAGTTCTAGACAAGACCGAAAAATTGCCCCAGCAAAATTGGCAATAACTTAAGAACCGCAGCTCACACAAATTTTGCTGTTTGCTAACATTTATATACGGAACAAAAGCTATGTATTCATGTATTTCGTTTGGGTCTGAAACGTTTAAAAAAATTTTTTTTTGCTGGGGTAACGTTTGAAACGTTACTCCAGCAAAAAGTGTTTTTGTCGAATAACTTTTAAACTACTACATGCACAAATTTTGCTATTTGTAACAAATTACACCTCAGAACACACTAATTTTCTGTTATACTCTCATCTCTCTAAGGCCCAATTTTTTTTGCTTTTTTGCTGGGGTAACGCACGCTATTGTAACATGTACGTGATAATATAGTTATGTTAAATTATATAGTCACTATCAACATAATCATACAATACCGCGAATAACAATTTGAGATTATTCACCCCTACGAATACCTGCACTGAATTTTGATCAATCCCCGAATTCCTGAGAAACTTTGTTTAAATTTTGTTAATTTGCATTACAGTCTACGCTTGCGTAAAGAATTTTGATAAATCAAATCGTCTTTGTGTGTAGAAAACAATAAAACGTAATCTATAACATGATTCGGCAATTTTATAGGTGAAAAAGTATAATGACTACTTTTGATAGAAATTAAATAACCTGGCAGCGCTAATACAGTACAGACGCTCTGGCTTGATCGAGGTGGTCCTACCCTGAGTCCAGAAGGAAATCCCCTCCCTGGACTCCTTCCAATACACAGGCGCAGAGAGGGTCACACCGTGTGGTTTTAGTCGGTTCGAGTCCGACACACCACCCCGCCGTAACCCCCGACGGGGTGACGGTCCGCGAGATGACCAACCTAAAATCAAAATAATCGTACTGGCATGCTATTGTTAGTAGTCGTTAGTTAGTAGTCGAGGCCCAATGACTATTTGTGTGGCCACTACGCTTTGATTCTACTGATGCTTTTTATTATACTGATTAGATTCTCTCTGGAATGCTGATATAGAAAAAATCTATCGACATCTCAGTTATTAAAATCGGTTCAATATTTCAAGCGCTACGGTAGAATATGCAAACATATATTCATAGACTGCCAAAACTATTATCCTTCTTTTTGAATTCAATATAATTACTTGCCCTGACTGACTAATTCTATTATAAAGTACGGCCAACGAGAAGCGATACTAAATGTAAACAAAATAGCATGGTGCGTAACTTTTTGAAAGTTAGGTCACATATTTTAATAAACAATATGAAAATAAAATTAAAATGATATACATAGTTTCTTAACGTGCTTCTTTAATAAATTTAGAAAAGCTTTAATATTAAAAAAATACAATATTATAAAATGTAATAATTTTCATAAACATAACTGAACTTGAAAAAAACACTTTAGTCCCTATGTATAATTTTAACAAAAAGGAACCGACTTCAATGAAAAACTATTCCGAGTACCCAAATCGCGACATTGTGCCTATGATATTTGAGGAGTTCCCTCGATTTCCTTGGGATCTCATCATCGGATCCCGATATGGTGACGATGGAACCACCTGTAAGCTACGCCCATTAAAATGCAAAAAGAATTTTTGAAATCGGTTCATAAACGACGAAATTATCGCTGAACATACATAAAAAAAAAAAAAAAAGATTCCGATGAATTGAGAACCTCCTCCTTTTTTTTGAAGTCGGTTAAAAAGAGGTGCCGTACACCGAGCACACTGTTGTCATTTCAAAATTAATGTCATTCACGTTGCTTAACTTAAACAAGAAAATAGATTGTCAACCCCACAGTCGCTTTTAAGGTAAATTAAGTTTTGTATCGCTTCTCGTTGACCATAATTTAGTCAACCCGAACAGTATATTTTAAGCCCCATAATAACCTAAATTGAAAATGTATTATATTTCGAGACCGCAAATAACGAGAGCACGTAAAGCCATCGGTAAGCATTCAATGTCAGGAAGTCAGTGCCTTCAAACTCAATTCACCTTAGGGTTGAGGATCAATCCAAGTTGTGGGAAAAGTCATTTTGTGGGAAAATTGATATATACACTGCACTGATTTTAATGGAATTTGACATGGAAACACTTTGATTCTTGAGGAAGGATAGACATATATGCGGGCAGATCCGCGGGCAAAAGCTACTTACCAACAAATTAATTCCTTTGATATTTTAACACAAAAACATTTAGTCTACATTTCAATTTGAAGTAAACAATAAGATCACACACATAGCATTAATAAACATTACATTTAAGAGATATTGAAGTACAAAGATCACAAAATAGGGGTCTATATAAAACCACAAGGTACTATGTACAGAGGAACTGCTTCAATTGTTCTACTATTGGCACAAGATTATCATACTAAAGATATGTTATAAATTCACATTTAGATTATTTACTTAAATAAATTAATATATATGTAATTATCTTACTTAAGTACAATAAACATCTCCACAAAGAGGCGTCCTATGAAAAGAACCAGAATAAAAGCAGCTAAGTATAGCTTTATTTATTCAGTATTTATGTATGATAGCGATAGATATAAAATAGAATATATTATACAACATTGAAACCATTAAAGTTATTAAAAGTAAAAAAAATAAGTTTAGTCATAAATAAACCATTAATTAATCTAATGTCACTTATTTACAAAATTATAACATTATCTATGATAATACTCGTAACATTAATCACTTCATAATATTAATATATTTAGTAAAAACATCACAAATATACAAACTTAAACTTTTCATAATATACATTCATATAATATATTTATATTAAATTAATTAAACTCTTATACATCTTTAATACTTTTATAATTACTCGAATTTAATATCCATAATACTTTTTTTAAGTTTAATTATATTTATATTAAATAAACAATAAAAATAAAACGTTTTAAACTTGTTTTAATTTGAATTATGTCTATATTTCTTGTACTTTTGGACTTTCTATTTGATTCGAACTTTTGCTGCTGTCTGTAAGGTTAGGTATTAATTAATATTTTATAATAAACTATCCGCCCGCGGCTTCGCTCGCGTGGAATTCGTTTATATCGCACGACACGGTAAGGGTAGATTAAACAATCTTACATGATTTTATGTTTGATAATAAGGAACTTCAACACAAACTTTCGTCTCCTATTTCAAACCCTTCTACCTTTATTTTCGCAATAAAAAGTATCCTATGTACTTTCCCAAGTTCAGTTCTATCTTCATACATTTTTTTTTTATATTAGTAGGTATATAGATTTAATGATAATAATTTCGGAAGAAATTAAATTATAATATGATTCAATCATTTTACAATTAGGGACAAGAAAAATAAGTTGGTCTTAGGTGATTGGAAACAATCACTGAGGGTAAGCAACGACGGTGCGGTCAGTACTTAGGTGGGTGACCGTTTGTGGCATGATATGTTATGAACGTTTCCGTTATTAAGAGATCACATTAAGCTGTCGGTCTTAGTTGTTATCTTAAGATAGCAGTAATGAAGCTTGGAGGTCTTCGAGTGGCTTAAAAACATTCGACAACATTTATTTTATTTATTATTCAAAATATTAGCTACATAAATACACATACATATATTTTCTATGAATCGATATACTTACCAAAGAAGATTTTGAGGCAAGAGGGAGTTGGTTATATTACAAGATGCTTGGCAAATATAACCAAAAACAACAAAAATAAAGCACTTAGATAACGTCCTTTATATACATCATCAATCATCATCATCAACAGCCTTCAACAGTCCACTGCTGGACATAGGCCTCTCCTTAGAAAGGAGGTTTTGGCCTACTATACCACGCTAGCCAGACGGGTTGGTTTCAAGTTTTCCTTCTCTTTGCATTGATGTTGTCTTGCGTAGTTTATCCCTTAGTCGCCTTTTACGACACCCGCTGGATGAATAGTTGTGGTGACATCTGTATTCTTAATCCGTCACCACACCGACAAATTAATTCTATACACATATACATTCAATATTACGTAGCTACTTCGTCGTCTTGTTCTCAACCCACATTCGGACAGCGTCGGGACGTATGGCCTTAACCCTCTCCTGAGAATAGACCCGAGCCCTGCAGTGGGACGTTATGGCTTTTTAATGGTGATGATTCTACAAATAACATAATAGTGACACTTTCGGTTTGCAACCGAAAATCAGCGCACTGTGGTACTTATTTGTACAGATGTAAATGGATTATATCTAGAACACCATGTTGCAAGTCTGTAGATTGTGTCAATCAAATTATATAATTTAAAAACATATGTGGCGAGCGCAAGCAAATAACATACAACAGCGCCATCTACCGAAGAAACATTGAACTACAAAGAGAACACGTAACGATCTATACGGAGTAACTACTAATCCTGAATTGCGAAAGTGACATTCCAACATCAACTGTTGGGCAGTGGCCCGCCAGGCATGATGAGGATCCTCCCTTCGTGTTGGAGGAACACGACACCCGTTCCTCTACATATATATGTGGGATCGTTGAAGAGAAACAGTGTAGAATTAACTTTGCAATCTTTTAATAAAAAATCGTATAACAATCTTTGCGGCCGGCAGCCATTCGTAGCTCAACCAAAAAGAAAAAACATAACGCCCAGTGTGGCCATAACTAAATTTAGAAAATTACTAAAAAATATTCCTACTCCCACACGGCCGTCCTGATCATTCATCTGACTCAGATGAACATCCATCCATCTCTACTTCAGCCCATGGTTTCATTAAGTCAGCTGAGGTTGTGGTATTAATAGGCCCTTCACCCTCACCTACTTTCTTCACTGCGTATCTTTCATGATGCTTTTTGGCTGTGAGTGCATAAGGTCCTAGATACTTGGGATATAGTTTACTTCCTTGAGCAAATTGAGTTCTTTTAATTGCCACTAAGTCTCCAATCTTGTAGTCACAGGCCATTTTCCTTTTTCGATTGTAATTTTTAACATTCTCTTCTTGAATCTTTTGTATTGACTCCTTTGCTCTCATTCTCAATTCAGTTCTTTGCTCATTATAATTCTTAACTACTTCTTCTTCTATCAGTTTCATAACTTCTTCATTTGCATCTTTCATTTTTGTCCCAAATAGTAATTCAAATGGAGACATTTTAATACTTCTTTGCCATGTACTATTTAAACAGCGTTGTACTTTGGAAACTTGTTTATACCATGTAGTCGGATCATCGGCGCTTAATTTACTCAAAACACTGATAATTATTTGGTGTATCCTTTCTACCTGTCCGTTTCCACGGGGTTGTCCTGTGGTTATAGTGTAATGAACTATGCCTTCTTGTTCACAATAATCTTGAAAGTCTTTCGAGGTAAATGCGGCGTTACGATCGGAAATAATCCTCTGAGGCGAGCCAAAGGTTTGTTGTTGTACTTTTAATTTACTTAATGTTTCATCGGTAGACAATGACTTGGTGGGATAGATCCAAGTAAATTTGGTGAAACCATCAACTATCGTAAGAATGTACTTATAGTTTTTGTTTGTAGATGTCAGTGGACCGAGATGATCTATATGATAAGTCGACAATGGTACATCACCTTTATCCAGCGGATGTAGGTATCCTTCTTTTCTTCCTTTCTTTTGTTCAATCAAAATACACTCTACACAATTATCTATAATCTTTCTTATCTTTTCTTGTAGGTTCTCAATATAGTATTCTCTATTCACAAGTTCTTCAGTCTTTCTTATTCCAAAATGTCCATAATTATGCTTTTTCCTTATTATTTCATTTTGCATTTTCCTAGGAACAACAATAAGTCTCGTACCATCTTTCTCCTTACACAATATTCCTCCTTCCATAACATAGTCCTGATAGGGTTCCTTTGTTAATATTGTCTTCAACAAGCTTGTGTGCGGATCGTCGTCTTGTGCTTTCTTGAGGCGGGCAGTAGCCTCGGTAAGTATCATGCAGACTGGATTTCTGCTTAATGCATCAGCGTGTTTAAGCCTTGATCCTGGCCTATGTTCTATTTCGTAATCATACTCTTCCAGTAGCAGAGCCCAACGAGCAACACGGGGAGGTAAGTCCTTCTTCTGTAATGTTTTAGTAAGAGCAGAGCAATCTGTAACAATTTTAAAATGAATGCCTAATAGGTAGACACGGAACTTCTTGACAGCTTCAGCTATTGCTAATATTTCCAAATAATAGCTATGGTATTTTCTTTCAGTCGGGGTTGTCTTCTTGCTCATGAAGTAAACTGGATGCATCTGATTATCTGTAGGACATCTCTGTAATAGGACAGCTCCATAACCGTCTGCACTAGCATCTGTGTGTAGTTCTGTTGTTAGCTCTGGATCATAAATCTTTAATACAGGTGAACTACACAAAATTCTCTTTAATTCGTTAAAAGCTGTTTCACATTTATCGTCAAAATGGAATATAGTATCCTTCTTTAATAAGCTGGTTAGAGGTCTTGCAATTATAGAATAATTTTTAATGAACTTTCTGAAGTAACCAGACAGTCCCAGAAATGACTGTAAAGATTTGATGTTCTGAGGAGTTTTAAATTTAGAAATTGCTAAAATCTTTTCTTTTGATGGACTTAATTCATTTTCTTTTATTAAATAGCCTAAATACTCTATCTATCTATCTCTATATATCTATCTCCTTCTTCATAAATTGACATTTATTCCAGTTGAATAAAAGACCATACTCTTCAGCTCTTTCAAAAACTTTCACCAACTTCTCTAATCCTTCTTGTTCTGATACAGAAGGCAGAACCAAATCATCTAAATATGCCAGAACGGTACCCTCAGATATAAGATCTTGGAAAATATGGTTTACATACCTTTGGAACACTGATGGCGCAGTACAGAGACCAAACGGCATCTTCATAAATTCATATTGCCCTTGTGGAGTTACAAATGCAGTATACTTCCTGCTTTCTTCATGTACATCTACATGCATAAAACCATTTTTTAAATCTAGGGTTGTGAAACAATTTGCACCCTTCAATCTGTCAATCTGATCCTCTATAAGGGGCAGTGGAAACCGATCTTTCACTATTTTCTTATTTAATTTTCTATAATCAACACAAAGTCGGTAAGTTCCATTTTTCTTTTTTGCTAGCACTACAGGGCTTGCAAAGTCTGATTTACTGGGTCGTATAATGTTTAAATGTAGCCATTCTTTTATTTGTTCATCAACAACTTTCATTTCTAGTGGTGATAGGCGACGCGGGCTTTGATGGATTGGATCTTCATCGGTAAGTATAATTTTCATCTTAATGTAACTTTCCTTCTTCTTAACATTGCCTTTATAGTCTTCAATCATCTTAGTAATCTTCTTTGCAATATCTTTGTTTTCAGGAAAGCGCTCACCGCAAATATCATTCTTTTCTACTGTCAGTAGCGTTAGGTAGGTAATCTTTTCAAATGAAATGCCAGAGGCAGTAAAATTAATTTCAAATTCTTTAAGAATAGGGTTTCCAATAATAAGACAAACAGGTATGTTGTCATCTTGTACAACATGAAATTCCATTTCAGTACAATAGTCATCAATCACAACTTTAGCTTTCAGAAGGCCGATGGTACTAAGTTCCTTCCCGGCAATGCCAGTTAAGTTTATTGATGTTTGCTCACTGTAGTTAGCTTCTTCTGACATAACTTTTAAAGCTTGAGACAACCTAATTAAGTTCACATCACTTCCTGTATCAATTAGTGCTGATATTTCAATATTATTTATTTTTATCTTCTTGTATGGGGTTGTCAACTCTTTGTTTTCTTTATAAACTTTAGTTTTTGAATAATTATTTTGAATATTCAACATCTTTTTATTTCTGTTACTACACTCGGGTCCTTTGTGTCCAAACTCATTGCATTTAAAGCACTTAATGCCCTTTGTACAGCTTGGTGCTTGATGATCCAGATCACCACAATCAAAGCATCGCTTAATTTTGTTACTCTTGGTGTGATTAATAGTTATACGGGGTCGAATAAGATTTCTTTCTTTAATACTTTTGTAAATATCTAATTTTCTTCTAAATTCTTTAAGATTTAACGCTCCATATAAAATAGATTTATTAGTTTCATTGTCTTGAATGCCATCAATAACATATTCCATAAGTGCGGCATCTTCAATGTTTCCATGTAGTGCACATTCTTTCATATGAAGAAAATACTGTTGATAAGTTTCATTTTTTTCCATTTTTCGTGAACTGAGTTTCTTATGTATGGCTGCACTATTTAATCTAAGTCCAAACTCTTCTTCAAGTTCTTGTTTAAGTTTTTTATAGTCTCTGACACTTCCAAGGGATCGTAGAAACAGTTTTGCAGTTCCACTAAGGAGTCTTTTAGCGTAAATCAATTTTTCTATTTCGGACCAGTTCATCAACAATGCTGTGTCTTCGAATTCTTCGAACCATGTATTAATCGGGTAAGTATCGTCTCCAGTAAATGACGTCATAGACTTTTCCACATCACGAAACGAGATATAAGATGCGATTTCTCGTGATTCTCGCTCTTCTCTAGTTTTAATACATTCTCTTTGCTCTTCTCCGTCTTTAATGTCCTTTTTCGGTGGCATCTCGAAAGGTTATTCGTTATAAGAAAATATTCTTCACACGTACAAAATTTTAATAAAATGGCGGTTGTACAGATATCTCACTAATGTTTTTTTTCCTTCAATTTTTATTTGAAATCCTGTTTATTTCTGTGACACTAATACTTCTCGGTATTATTCAATCCATAATATTGAATTTTAATACATAAAAATGTTAATCTTTCGTCGTAAAATGACAATAAAAAGATCGTTGTCACTGGTGACGCGTGGGCTATTTGAACTTTTTCGTCGTAATTGTTGTTCCGTCCACTCTGATATTTTTCTGGATACAAAATCTTCGTATTAATGAGTTTTTATCTTTAAAATAACAATCCTTCGTCGTAAGATGTCAATATTAAAGTTCACTATCGCTGATGAAGATATGACGCGTAGATATACTTTCTTGTTTTTCGTCGTAATCGTTGTTAATTTTTTAACACAAATGCTTCTCTGGATCCTAAATCTTCGTAGTAATGAGTTTTTTATCTTTAAAATAACAATCTTCCGTCGTAAAATGCCAATAAGTTCACTGATGAACTGATGACGCGTAGATAGGTATACTTTCTTGTTTTTCGTCGTAATCGTTGTTAATTTTTTAACACAAATGCTTCTCTGGATCCTAAATCTTCGTAGTAATGAGTTTTTATCTTTAAAATAACAATCTTCCGTCGTAAAATGCCAATAAGTTCACTGATGAACTGATGACGCGTAGATAGGTATACTTTCTTGTTTTTCGTCGTAATCGTTGTTAATTTTTTAACACAAATGCTTCTCTGGATCCTAAATCTTCGTAGTAATGAGTTTTTTATCTTTAAAATAACAATCTTCCGTCGTAAAATGCCAATATTAAAGTTCACTGATGAACTGATGACGCGTAGATATACTTTCTTGTTTTTCGTCGTAATCGATAATTGTTTCACACTGATGCTTCTCTGGATCCCGGACGAGCCCCCAAAAAGTTGTGGGATCGTTGAAGAGAAACAGTGTAGAATTAACTTTGCAATCTTTTAATAAAAAATCGTATAACAATCTTTGCGGCCGGCAGCCATTCGTAGCTCAACCAAAAAGAAAAAACATAACGCCCAGTGTGGCCATAACTAAATTTAGAAAATTACTAAAAAATATTCCTACTCCCACATAATATATATATGTATATTCTTGTAAAGATAGAAATCAAATGTTTTGGAAAAGTAGATAGCTTTTCAAAACCGCGGTATATATAAATAAACCATAAAAACACTTGGTATCACTGCACTTTGTCAATTTACAAAGCGTTGAAAGAATAATAAACGTTAAATCCTTCAAGTTTCATATCATTTAGTTTGTTTTTAAAGCCATATTAAAATTTGGATGATTCTCAATCTTAATTTACTGAAACTCTATTAAAATAAATTAATAAATAAATTAACAAATTTGTAACGAAGTATTGTCGGTCTGCCTGTGGTTTGTTATCAATATCATGTATTCGGTTTTTGAGAAATACAAACTATTATAATTAGAGATTCGTAGGCAAAAGAAAAGACCTTTGTAGCCACAATACTTCCTACTTCATTACACGTTCTTAGATAAGCCACATATCTTATGATACAGTCAAAGATTATGTAAAGTAATTATAGGCACGCACTATTTTAGTATATACCTAAGCGCTATTGTTAATTCAATTAAATATACTATACTACAATATACTACCAGAGACTATCACACCACCTTGAGTCTCATTTATACTCCTTGCCACCACATCGGCAAACTGGTGACCCCGACAGTTGAACAAGATGGAGGAAGACACCAATATGGCAAATTGGTGACTAAGAAAAACGAATAAAGAAGATGAACAAGGACATGGCAAATGCATAAAGGACCCCGAAAAAAGAACAAAGAATGAAGAAACCGACATGGCGACAAAAAGAAGAAAGAACCGGAAAATTGAACAAGGACCCGACAACTGAGCAATGAAGAAACCGACAACTGAACAATAAAGATACCGAATATTTTAGAATGAAGAAACTAATCGCGCCTTCTGAAGAAGAATATAATATGGTGAACTAATATGGCACTATTGCATAAAGGACCAGCCACGTTTATGGTTCATGCAGTGAGGCTATCGTCGCTCTCCGAAAATAGCAATGATCGTTATTCAAGTCTCAGCCAACCAGCAGCCTCGGCCTCAACAGGGATACCACACACAGGACGCGACTGCTCCAACCTGGTTACCCCTTCGGCCTCATCAGCGCCCCGACTCACTGGGGACTTCACCGCAGCACCGCACACCGCTTGCGATTCCGACGCACAGGAAGCAGCGGACTTCAGCCCCGACTCACTGGGGACTGGCGGCATATAGTTCCGACTCACAGGAACTTGCGGCATCGTGCCTTAATTGCACAGTACTCGAAAGGAATTTCTGACGCCTTATCGCGAATAATAGGAGTAATCTCTATGCCTTCAACGCTAGATTACGTCCAGAAATGTCGTGCGCAGCAGAATTATTCAGAATTAAACAAGGCCTGGAAAGGTGTTTGAGCAAAATAAAGACGTATTACGATGATTTCAGATCGCAGCTAAAGCATGATATCACTCGAATACTGTCGTTACCCAGGAGAGAACGTTCAGATTGTTAAAATGCTGTTTACATAAATCCACACGTATTGATCAAGTAAGTTTATCGGTATGTAATTCACTAAACGATACTATAATAATTTTGCTGACTACGTAACCTTGAAATATTATAAATAATGTGATTATTGTATACTTCGTAAAAAGTGCTGACAAGTGAAGGTCGCAACTCTCGGTCATATGTTTGTTATGTATCAATTGTATGTTATTGACATAGTTTATATTCACTACCTAGGAACTACTCCGTGATGTTAAGATTGTTAGGACATAGGTTATGTGTATTATTATATATTATAGGTTATGTATATATTATTAATGTAAAATGAAGATTGTCTGAATTAACTACCGTAAATTTTTGAAAGTATGTATTTACTAAGATTTGTTATAATAATTATCCTTTCAAAAGAAAAGACCTTTGTAGCCACAATACTTCCTACTTCATTACACGTTCTTAGATAAGCCACATATCTTATGATACAGTCAAAGATTATGTAAAGTAATTATAGGCACGCACTATTTTAGTATATAAGCGCTATTGTTAATTCAATTAAATATACTATACTACAATATACTACCAGAGACTATCACACCACCTTGAGTCTCATTTATACTCCTTGCCACCACATCGGCAAACTGGTGACCCCGACAATGAACAAGGACAGAACAATGGCAAACCTTAATAAATACATATCGAACGAAAGTTGAACTAGATCATGTAGAAAGCCAGCTAGAAAGTAGGATCCTCAAAATAAGTTGAAAGCCTAATGTTGTTTAACTTTTACTTACATTTTATATAAAACCTTTTTATATTTACATCCTTTTATATACACCTTTCAAAAAGATGGAAGCTAGGCTAGACTAGACAAAGTTGTCGTTCGATGAAAAGCTACGGAATACATCTGATAAAGAAATTTGTGTTTTTCGCTACAGAGATAAGTTATTTTTTAAAAACATGTATGTATGTAGTATAAGTTTCGTATGAAAAGGTTCTTGGCAAAAGACTGTCTGTAAAGAATCTTTTGTAAATCCTAAAGTCTACTTTGGTTTTCCAATGAGACAATAGTTCTAGTATCAATATCGGACTCATTTATGAATTAAATGAACACGAAAACGCTAAAAACTTAGAAGTATAAATAAAATGATATTTAAATAAATTAAAAGATTTGAAGATTTAAAATTTCGTTAAAATTTCGGTTGTCATATAATTCCCCATATTTAAATTGTAGGTATTTAATTAAACAATCCACACTAGTTCATAATTCCATATAATTCCAAACTAATATTATAAATTCGAAAGTAACTTTGTCTGTTTGTTACGCCTTCACGGCAAAACGGTGCACCGATTTCAGTGTAATTTTATACCAAAAAAAGGTTTTTAAAACAATGTATCATAGGTAAAAATTTGGGATCCGTTACCACGTAACGGTAACGGATTAAGAATACAGAGTGTCACTAACATAATTCATCACATATGTTATATCCCTTATGACTATAGTTGTCGTAAGACCTGACGGAAGAGGCAAAATAAGCTCGCCAACAGCACGGCAAATAGAAAATAAATTTTAAAAAACTATATCAATATGTAAGGCCAGGTATACGTGATAAATAGTAAGCCAAATACTATTGCTAAAGAGATTGCCTTATATTTAGTGGTAGATTGTTAAAGGCTGATGATGAAGTGAGGAGGATACGGTTACCTCGACCTCGAAAGCAAAACTTATGTAGGGGACTTTAATTAAAGTATGAGAGATTATTAATTTTGGATTTTGGTCTATTCGTCTGTGTTTTGTTTGCGCTAACCTCCAAAAATGCCAAGTAATCGATTTCAATACAATTTTTTTTGCAGTATTGTAGTAAAGTTAAACTAACATTTATTGTTTGTTTTAACTCAATCTTTTGACAATTAAGAAAGCTATATAAGTTACAAAAAGACGACCTACAAGCAAAATGCTCGACAGTAACAAAATGAACCTTAAGGACACGATAACGAATTATTTTCTATTTTAACTTTTAAAGCTTAACATTCAACAGATTTCCCTAGTTCAAGTGTTAAATAAATAGTTAAAATGTAATTTAATTTAAACTGTATATTTAACTCTTGGACTGCTGTAGAGTTCATCTTTCATTACCGAGGCTAAGCCGTGCCATTGAAAACAAAAGCTTAGCCTAAATAATCAAGATAACGAACGAGTACGAGAGGTTGTTAAACAAATCGTTTAAATCCTTGTACTGGTTTCATTTTAAATTAAACCTTGTTTTTTATTAGATTTAGTTTAATTTCCAGTGTAATGTTTTATGAAAAGTTTAGGGTATTTAGATTTTTAAAGTTTCATTTTTTTACATAAAAATAGACAGAGATAAGTTTTTAGTAAAAATAAATAACACAATTGTAAATCAGAGAGCGGTCCGTCCTACTACAGGCATTTTTTGCTTATAAGGATTGTCCAGCATTAATTATACTTTCATTTTCTGCCTTGTTGATCTAGTGGTTAGCGTATGCGGCTGCTGATCAAGAGGTCTCGGGTTCGATTCCCGAATCGGACCAAATTTGTTTGTGTGATCCACAAATATTCGTTTCGAAGGCTGGGTGTTTTCTGTGTATAATATGTATGTATTTACAAAAAATATATATGTATGTATTTATATCAGTTGTTTAGTACCCTTAATACAGGCTCTGCTTAGTTTGGGACTACACGACATGGTTGTAAGATGTCCGAAAATATTTATTTATATAGATAGAATATCATTCCTTTATGATGACGCTCTTTTGTTACTACATGTATATGTAACTTACAAGCTCTGTGATTAAAAAGTAATTCGTCATCAATAGAACTTACTGCTAAACACAGGGCTCTCTTCGAAAGGTAGAAACTAAAAACTTATATTAATATACAGAATTATCAACAAGGAACATGTATGTATACTGCACGGTTGGCCCAGTGGTTTAAGCGGTCACCACATCGCTTCTTACTGCGTCAAGCGTTGTGGATTCTAATCCTACACCTGGATCCTTTGTGTGATTCTCAAATTGTTAGTCTGAGTCTAGGTATTCTTTGTCCGTTTCTTTTATGTTTGTAAAGTCCCCTGCGACACAGGAATGTATCTTAATGCGGGTGTTTTTAAGAAAAATAGTAATAATAACTAAGAAGTGCTCAGTAAACATCTTTGAAACTTCAAGTTAAAAGATATCGAGTCTTAAATTGTCTGTTACTTGGCTTTGTTAATTAGACCAATATTGGTTCGCTTCTAACTTGTTAATTTCCTCTTAAATAAGTCTCTGACTAAAACATTTAAACATTGTAAGCAATAATTAATAAGATGTTTTATAGGAAGAATCAAAAGTATGCTTCAATTTGAAATTAAAAATTGTTTTTGTTCATAACCCGAAACATTTTTTTTTTTTTTATATTTAAATTATTATATAAACATCTTACACACAACGTCATCTAGTCCCAAAATAAGCAGAGCTTGTGTTATGACTTTATGAGTACTAAACAACTGATATGAATACATAAACATACTTTTTTTTGTAAATACATAGGTACATATTATACTAAGAAAACACGCAGCCTTCGAAACAAATATTTGTGGGTCACAGAAATATTTGGTCTGACCCGGGAATCGCTACCACTTACGCTAACCACTAGACCAACAGGGTAGTCATTATAGTATCTTCATGTCCGTCCGTTAGTCTGTCCATCCGTCCTCGATTCACCATTCAAAAGATTAGTGCTAGAAAGATAAAACTTTGCATGAATATGTTTTTAACACGTAGACAAAGTGAAAGAATAAAATCAACAAAAACATTTTATTTGGGGTCCCTTATACTATGATTAAGATATATATATGGATATATATATCTTAATCATATCTGGAGATATATAGAGAAGAAGAGATATAATAGATGGGGATGATTTTTTCTCGCGTCTACTTTGTCCGTACGGCACCTCTAAATAAAAAAAGTAAAAACTAAAACCCAACTACGACGTAACGATTATTAACGTTGTTTAATAATTTTATTATTTTCATATTGTTTGGCCCTTGTTGTATACTTACTTACTTACTGGTTTATATTTAAGCACCACTATAACATTATTCTGACCTGTTTCTTCTTAATTGTATTTTTATTAATCCGTGAACAATGATGTGGAGTTATATGCTTATTATTTTGTATATGTAATTTTATTTAGTTAAGAATTTAGCATGTAATGTGTTTTGTGTTCCAAATAAAGAAAAGAAAAAAGAAAAAATCCAGTATCCTAAAAATCTTGTTTCGTACTTTTTCAGCGTTGTGTTTTGTCGTGGTTGAGTTTTAGTAAAAATTTAGCAAAAAGTAAGTATAATGGAAAACTCACATATAAAGAAACACAATTAAAATTAATTATGTAAATATATAATATCATGTTGGTAATTTTATAATTTAATTACAAATTCATGATCGTACAGGTGCCCCCATTCAACGTGTTCATTCATTATATGTTTATATTTATAACAGTATACCCCTTTGGTCTTCCTTAAATAGATGAAGGCTCTACGAAGTGCACTGAAGTGGAATGTGCAGAATTTTCATTACAGCACTCAACCGGCCATTAATTTAAACCTAACTGCGTGCCTTGAAAAATGTTAACTGTGACATCAAATTAAATTTAGTAATTTTCTTTCTTGACTTCAGAGAGACGTTTAAGAATCTTGCTAATTGTACTTGTGAATTGCGGCTGGAGTAATTGAATTAGAAAAAATCGGCCAAGTATGAGTCGGACTCGCCCATGAAGGGTTCCGTATCAACAAGTAGCATCATATAAAAGTTCTTGTAGTTCGTTGATTGAATGAAAGGTAAATTGCAGTTTGCGATTTATGACGTATTAAAAAAAAACTACTTACTAGATCTCCTTCAAACCAATTTTCGTTGGTAGTTTGCATGGTAATATACAACATATATATTTTTTAATTTTATCACTCTCTTAGTTTAGAAGTTAGAGGGAGGGGGGACACACATTTTTCCACTTTGGAAGTATCTCTCGCGCAAACTATTCAATTTAGAAAAAAATGATTGTAGAAACCTCAACATCATTTTTGAATACCTATCCATAGATACCCCTCATGTATGGGTTCGATGAAAAAAATTTTTTTGAATTTCAGTTCCAAGTATGGGGACCCCCAAAATGTATTGTTTTTTTTCTATTTTTATGTGAAAATCTTAATGCGGTTCACAGATTACATCTACTTACCAAGTTTCAAAAGTATAGCTCTTATGGTTTCCGAAAAAAGTGGCTGTGACATACGGACGGACAGACAGACAGACAGACAGACAGACATGACGAATCTATAAGGGTTCCGTTTTTTGCCATTTGGCTACGGAACCCTAAAAAGGTTAGCAGTGTTATTCTTAGATTCTAACTGCCTCGGCGAGTGAGTGGTAACGTATGCGACTTCTGTGTGCTTAGTGCGAGTTTTTTTAACTACTCGACCACGTTAAAGTAAACTCCAATTCGTACTGAATTGGATCAGCGCCGCCTAGCGGAACGTTTGTAAGACATATTTTGTGAGTGCGAGATTGTTTGTTTACATTACGATCGTGACTGTCGAGTAACTTTATCGAAGTGAGTATTTAAACGAGCTCGAATGACGCTTTTGTGAGTGTGAGTTGCAACGTTAGTCAATTTTGACAGTTGTATTGTTAACTCCTTCACTTTCGAGCAAGTTAACTTTGTCACTTAGATTTTGGTAGTGAGAGTGAAAACTAACAAAGTTTTTAACATAATTTTTGTGTTGATGATGTATTGATATATATGATATTAAGATCTTATTAGATTAGCCCGATTATAGGTTCATCCACCTTGTTAAAAGATATATTGATAATGCGATAAAAAGAGTTCCGTTAAACATATTATGGGAAGGATCACTTATCACCATGAAAACCTTTTTCCACTTTTCTGTGGTTTTTGTATCACCACTGCCATCACTGTTAAGAAGTGATGTAAGCTCCTGCCAATGCTGAATGGCCACGATCCTACCTCTTGCATTTCTTATCGGCTTACTAAGGTCTCCATGTCTAGCCAAAAGAAAACAATAACACAAAATATATCACAAGTTTACTTCAACAACTCGCATTCACTATTATAAATATCTTGATTAGGTACTTACTCTTCCATAAAAGTTACTAATAATTCAAATTGATATTGACTTGTTTACATTTTATTTTATCGTTGAGTTAACAATAACAATTAATGCTCGCATAGATTGTTTACACAAAAATGAACCAAATCAAACAAGTGACGCCGAGCGTAACCCGACTATTTTTGATTATACAACGACTCTATTGAAATAGCGTTCGAAAATCATTGTATTTAATTTAGTTGGTTTATCGCATGGACTCTATCGTGCTGCCAACATTGACAAAAAAGTTCACGTTCTCACGGTGAGTTAACGCCGATCGACGCGAAAGACTTGGTAAGCACTCACACTCGCGAGTATTCGCTCGTCGATCCGTTTGCCGTAAACTCGATTAACGTGGTGGTTAAGTCATTCGATTTGTTTATTGAAACTCACACTAAGCACACTGAGCGTTGGGTCTCAGGTCAGATCCCCGGGTTGGATCAAATGTTTGTGTGATCCGCAAATATTTATTACGGTAGTACAACTGTACTAATAAAATAAATAAATATTTTCCCAAACTAAGCAGACTGTTACTATTTACCAGATGAGTTTAGTTACAATAGACAAGGGACATACTCACTGGATCACGTCCCCTGGTCCACAGTACGTCCCCTGGTCTTTGGTAATCACACTCACCCATATACTGAAGTGTCCTGTGTGCAGTTACTAACCAATGAAAGTAAACATACACTCAGATAAAACAGAATGTCACAGGAACAGGTTTAATATTTTGTGGGGACTTTAGGTACTACATGATAGACCATTGTCTTTGTCTAATCACACTAGTTACTACAACAAAAAGCGCAACATTTAGAAAAATATAATAAGAAATAAAAAAAAATACAGATCTAAATTAATTATACCGAAAACTGAATTATTACCATTTAATAATGGCACTTGAACAGCCATTATATTTGAGTGCCGTTCAAATTGTATTAATATTTTATCTCATAAGGAAAAACCATTAATATCATCTGTCTCCCGATGCCAGCCATAATTTAAATTTCGAACCACTTAATTTCTCACCAGGCACCTGGATTCGGTATTCGGTATTCTGAAATTCGAAAATTCGTCTAAATAATTTCATCGTAATTCGTGAAGGCATTCGTCGCCATAGTTCCCTCTTATTGCAATACCTCGAAAGGAATGCCATTCCTGCTATGAAAATGATTACGTCACAGGATAGGATGAAATATCTTATAAGTACCGGTTATATTTCTGACTAGCTAAGTCCCATGTATTTATTACAAAAATGATCATTTAATATTACAAATAGTCCCTTCAGTTTTATTTACTTGTAAATATAGAAAAGTTGGTAAGATCAAAATTTTGTTCGACATAATTCTCTGCGAAATTATCCTAAGCTTTTCTGAAGAAGCAAAAGTTAGGGTATGTACTGATTATGCTAAGACTTTACGAAATTTTGCAAGTCGTATGAGTTTTAGAGATAGCGCGATTTTAAATTATGTGTTTATATAATGAGTGTTATTTATTTTACAGTATTTACATTGGGACAAAATAAATTAAAGAGACTAATTTCGGGTGGTTGCTTGTCTTTAAGTTATTTCCAAAGAATTTTATGAATGCTGATAGGCTTTATAAAGCACCTATAACTTATATAACATTTGTGCATTAATCACTACGTATTATAAATATACTAAAAAACAACTGCATAATTTCATTTATATCGAAATGAAATTTGGTACCCAGATACATAGGCCACTTTTTACCTCGATAACGATCTAGACTTGACTTGTTGTTGTTGTTGTTGTTGACATGCAAAAGCTTGTCAATTATAAATGAAAATATCTTTAAAAAAATACTAAACTTATAGTTATAAGAAGCGATAAAAAATCAGGAATAAAATGGGCATGGAAATCATCCATTTACATTTACCAGCATTATGAATACAGCTCTCGTGGATTTTTTTAGAATATTACTAGCTGATGCCCACGGCTCCGCTCGCGTCCTTGGGGTTTGAAAAATAGATGTTGGCCGATTTTCAGACCTACCCGATATGCACACAAAATTTCATACAAATCGGTCCAGCCGTTTCGGAGGAGTATGGGAACGAACTTTGTGACACGAGAGTTTTATATATAGGATAAGTCAAAATAAGTCAGAGAACCAAGGTGACCGACGTTAGTAGATTGAAGGTGGTCTCTACAGTTAGTAGATTGAAGTGGCAATGGGCTGGTCATAAATGCCACAGAACCGATAATCGCTGGAATAAGCGAGTTCTGCTACCCTAGCTAAGTTGCAAATGTTTTCGTTTTCTATTCTATTCTCAATTCTCTTGTTTTATTGACTAGTATTTTGTTTTTATCACTTGACTGAGTGACATTGGTATGTGTAGTAGTGACTGGTGTGGAGACCACTTCCTGGTAAACATAGTGTGGGGCGCCCTCTGACCAGGTGGCAGGATGACTTACAGAAGAGGGCCGGCAGCCACTGAATGCAAGCATATGACGAGGCTCTATAGTATGCCTTGGGAGATGTCTATGTCCAGCAGTGAACTGATGATGTCGAATTTAAATCTCAATTACCTGTATACTTTAAAAGAACCTATAAAATCTTTTACGTCTTTCCTCCATCGCCTTTCATCGTGGTAACGGTGCAGTTAAACAAATACACAAGGTTTGATTAAATTATGTCCAAAATTCTCGTAACTTAAGATTTTGTGCGTTTGTTTTGTTAATTTTACATGGATTCCAAAGACTTTATCACTATAACTATATTGAATATAAAATATTGAGTCGGACTCGTTCAATAAGAAGGGTTACGTAACATAAACGAACTCATCTGCTCAAAAAAAAAAGTTTAACTTGCAAAAGTGTTCATGTAACCTAATTGCAGAATAAATTATTTCATTTCATTTCATTTCATAAACTATAACTTTTAAGCGTCTACTTTTCCATTATCAATGTGGAGCAAAAAAATCATATTTGTAATATGAAAGTCCTTTTCCATACTTAGTTTATTCTGTTTTAGTAGAGATACAGTCTGGTAACAGACAGATCTACGTATAGATAGACAACAGAGTCTAAGTGCGAGGGTCCAGTTTCATCCTTAGGGTACGGAACCTTGAAAAAACTGAGAGTGAAGAAAAAAAATGTAAGAAATAACAATTTTAGATGCTACTTGTGATATGAATTATTCATACACTGCTATATATAATACGCTATATACAAATATTCACTGCCATAAAAACAAAATAATCCGATTTAAAGCTAACAACTGGTAAACAATCACATATTATGAGTATTAATAAACCAAACATTTATGAGTTTGATACAAACAAAATTTGGTTTCTACATTAAATCACTATCAGTTCTTAAACAACCTAGGTACCAAACACAATATCCTCAGGTCTGGAACAAGATGCCTGGTGAGCCCTTAGCACGTCTGCTGAAGTAGACCGTAGACAGTTATTCATATGAATATCTGATGATGCATTGGAATGATGATGCTCTCGACGTGGTCTTTGGCAGCAGTAGCGTCGGCCGAAATCTCCACAGAGGGTCCTGGTGACAAATGTTAAATAAGGACCACGGCATACTAATACGGAAGGACCTTAAAAAATAAAGTTACTGTATACAGCTGCCTTGGTCTAGTGGTTATCGTATGCGACTGCTAATGAAGAGGTCTCGAGCTTATATCCCGGGTCGGGCCAAAAAAGTGTTGTTGGGTTTTTCTTACAGGAAATTCTTAATAACAGCCCGAAGTCTAGAAGTTTGACGCCCGTGCCTCGGAGGGCACGTAAAGCCACCGGTACCGGTTGTCATGAATATCTATGGCAATCGTTATTGGGAAGTCAGTGCCTACAAATATACTGACAACTAGTTTAATCTTCGAATTTCAGTTCTCCCTTAGGGTTGCGAAGTTCCGATGCCAGTCGCTCCGTAGAAAAACTGTAATTCAGGTAAAACCAGTAAAACAAGACTTTTCATTTTAAAAGAAATTGTTGTTTGAAAGTAAACCCATAGACATAGGGTCGCTGATGCTTCATTAGTACAATGACTTGTTTGCTGCATTAAAATGCTCATGCTTATCGATTTCATAAATTGCTATACATATAATTCTAAAAAAGTCCTAAAAAGTATCATCACGTATTCCTACTTCGAAGTGGAATAATTGTTCACAAAGATTTACTTTTTTATTCAATAAATTAGTTTTATAAAATCATTCGGCATTCTTTATCTTTCTATTACTGCAAACGTAATTTGTTTCAAAATAAAAAATCTAATATATACTCGTAAAATCTCGTCCATTGGGTATCCAGACAGTTATAAATCACAGCTCTCCAAAGTTTAAAGCGTCAGGTTGACATTTGAAATGCGATTTATTTTTAGTTTTTGTGGAATTTACAAAAGAAGCAACCTAAGTGAATTCTTCTGAAAGTCTTCTTTTTCTACTTTAACAGATCATTATTAGGGGTACGTAAATTTCGCAAATAAAAAATCGTGATTTCGCATTAAAAAAAAACTCAAAATAGAAAATTTCGCATTTAAATACAATGTTAAAAACTCAATTATAGGCTAGCATTGTTGTAATTTCTACATTTTCATCATTCATTGTTTGCCTGCGATCAGTTACGACAATGTTGTAAATGGTAAAGTACCTCTCGGTATTAACACTATTGACAGGGCAATTGACACATCACAGGATTTTGATGTAACTAAAACTTGCATTACATCCACAGGAGCTTCTTGGCCGACAAATCGAAGTAATTGTCGGTGAAAATGAGAGTACCCGTCAATTAGTTCTTCTTGTGGTACACTTTTGAAAAACGGAATTTTTGCGAAGCTTTCCACTATGGAATTTGAATTGACAGAAGAAAAGGGCACATTTGCTACTTCCGGTGGACAAAATAATCTGCCAATGTGCTTGTAGCACTCATTTGTTGGATTCGGCCCCAAATGTACTAACAATTTATCCAAGCTCTTTTGAGCTGCTGTCGTCACCTTCACGCTGTGATCGATAAAATTTTCGATTGATAAAATATTCATTGCTTTTCGCCAAAAGAGCCTTGACATTGACGCTGAAAAGAGGACTTCAAATCTACTAATTTACTCCACAAAATGTGTGCAAAGGAATAGTTTGAACCTTTTACATTGACAATTAGTTTCATAATTTTCGGACAGAATTCTGATACGAATGTAAGTTGAACTTGCATTTTACTGGTTAGAATGTAATTTTTAAAACATTCTTTGAGGTAAATCACTATTTTGAATACTAGAATTGTCGTCTTCGTATTCATTAAGAAAAACGATAATTTGCTACATAAATTTGAACGCACGTAACGTAAAAAGGTGCGAGAGTATTTAATTTTCAAATTTCGCTTTTATCGCAGATAAAATGCAGATTCCGCTTTTATCGCATCTATTTTGTAAAAACGAAATTTACGCACCCCTAAGCATTATCAATGTTTTCAGATTAGTTTTCAAATAATATATTACCTTTACAAATATATGTGTCATTGCTTTAAGTGCAAACATGTGTTGGTAAAATTTTTAATGTCAAAAATGTTATTCATGTCAGAACTTTTGAGCTTCAAAAGTCTTATGAGATGTTCGGAGTATAATGAGTTCATAACACTAATTATTCATGTTAAATGTTACAAACATTTTCCAAAACAATCTTGAATGTGTATTAAAGTATCACGTTATTCTTGTACGATATTTAAGTTAAGATGTTATCTTCGTACAATCTACCACTTTCATTTCAAACAGAGAAATCTCTCTAAAGTCTCTCTTGGTAAACCAAAATTTGCTGAAAAATCGGAAGAAAGTTGTCTAAAAAGGGTTTTCGTCTGCAAATGCAATTTGAAGTCTATCAAACGATTCTTCCGATCCAAACCATTTCATAACTCGTAAAATATCATCAAAACATTCTCGAGATATTTGAGACTTTTCAGTAAGATGCGATTTAACGGAAAATTTTAAGTTCTAGCTCTTGGATCTTTTTATTGTTTTCTTTTTAAGGTAACCTATATTCTGTCATAGGGTTTTGCAGTTGATTTTTGCTCAATATTTGCTAGGTGGCCTATTACTTGTACAAACCATTTGTTTTTATAATTTTAAGTAAAGTAAAGCATTTTATGTAAGAGTTTTATATATATATTTTAAAATTTACGCTTACAATTTTATTGTTGAGAAGAAAAAAATAATTGAAAAAATATTGAATGATGCAAAATATAAAAAAATATAAATTTCAGATAAAGAGATATATTCAAAGATAAAATTATTATTTCCAACTAGAATGAAAGAAAGATCCCCAATTAAATGAAGCTAATGATATGTGAGGATGTACATGTAACTGTAAACCATGTAGTATTATTAAGTAAGTATATGAAAATGACAAGAAACTTCTTAAAGATACAGAAAAAGATACCTGCAGCATGATCCCAAAGTTTTTCTGAAGGCTGCTCTGAAGTCTCTGTTGAAGTAAGCGTAAATAAGCGGGTTGAGCGCGGAGTTGAAGTAGCCGACCCAAAAGACGGCTGCCACAACTGGTGGGGGTGAAGGACATGCGTCACCGCACAGTGCTGTGATGATGTACCTGGTAACGAAAAAATCTGGTTTCAACACAAATTAAGTGTTCGATGCTTTAGCAGTATTTTGGAGGATTTAAAACAAATATAAATTTAATGGGGAATGTACTTAATTCTCTGGTTCGGCAGAGATGGATCGGTTCGACCGAAATTATCACTCCGGTCATGATATCTATCACGTATATATATCACGGTTGCACAGGAAGCTGGATGGTAACACTTCCTCTCTTGCTGAACTTATCAGAAACTAAATCTGTCTCCATGATTCAGGAGCTGAACTTAAAAGGCAGCAACACATTGTGACTCTTGAGTCTATAAAAATGTCCATCTTCAGTCAGATCTCGAGCAAAGCCGTTACATACGTTTCAATTGCGCCAAGAAAAGCTTGTAAAAGAACTCTCACCACAGGAAAAAGGGTAGCCAGCATGCTAGAAACGCTGACATGATAATTCCAAGTGTCCTTGCCGCTTTCCTCTCCCTCTTCATCTTGCTGCTGGCCATTGGCTGCATCTGTATACTTTGACGCTCTCTCATCACATCCCCCATTGAAATCCCGTTGATCTGAAGATGTTTGTCCAGCAGCAGAGCAGCGACTTTACTCCTGTGGGCAAAGATTTATATGAGTAATAGAACTACTGATATTAAAAGTAGTTTTAATTTTAGATTACGAGTATGACTCTAAAGTTATATTACTCAGAGTCCGCTAGACACTCAAACACTTTTATATTTCATTGCCCCACTATAAATTGAATTGACATTATATGATTTTTTCTAAGGTGAAAGTATCTAAACTTAACTGGACTTTAATACATTTATGTAAACGTTTGTGTAAATGTAAACCACAAAACTTTCCTTATTACTATTATAACACAGTCACAAATTTCAATAATATTCCGAGAACCATAAAGTCAGAGTTAGAATATAAAGGAAAATATTTTTCCTGGAATCCACAGATGGTCGTTAATACTTATAAACGAGTATGTACATATCCTAAAGAAGCAACCGCATGCTCGCGCTATAAACAACTTTGACATGTGTGTGTATACTGTGTATACGTACGAAGTGAAAATTGAGTATGTGTGCGGGTTGTTTTCATATTTTTCCTATAGTTATCCGTTTAATAGGGTAGGAAAACTAGGTGAACGGATTATATCTATCCATACAAATATATAAAGTTGTAGTATCTGATTGTAAATTTAAACCACTTTTAACGGAATGCATACGATATACATAATGTAAAAGATAATTATTTAGCTTTTTGTATGTCTGTCTGTCTATTTAAGCCGGCTAATCTCTGGAACAGCTAGACCGAGTCTAATTTTTCTAGCCTTGTTTTGTCTCGCGGTGTTATCCACTGATTTTGTTCTCAAGATAATTGTAAACAAACACGTGGACGGGCGGGAGAAAGCTAGTACTTTATAAAGTACTAGCTTTCGCCCGCAGCTCCGCTCGCGTGTATGTCGGTTATCGCGGTAAAAAGTAGCCTATGTACTTTCCCAAGTTCAGTTCTATCTTCATACCAAATTTCATCAAAATCGGTTCAGTCCTTTAGGCGTGAAAGCGTAACAGACAGACAGAGTTACTTTCACATGTTTAATATTAGTAGGGATTCATAAATTTACATAAATCATATTTTTAAGTTTATAATTGTACTGCAATTGGAGAGGCCTGTCGTAGTACACTCTTCAATATCAGTGTATTCTGATAGTCCTATAAGGTAGGTGATAATGATATATTAATAACGGAATTAAAGGAAAACAATTACAAGAAAAAGTTGAATCTAATTTTGGCTGTCTGGAACGGCTGGACTATTTAAGACGGCCTTTTACTGACAGACAACTGATAATATAAGGAGTGACTTTATAATATATATAGGCTTTATATATACTTAGACTACTCTTTCTAGACAAGCTTCGCTGCGCCGTGTTACTCGCGATTTACAACAGTTAGTTGTGAATAAAAAAACAGATACCGTTTGTAGTAGTGGTGCACTGAGTTCGATTGTGATTCCAATCCAGACTCCAGATACTCGTAAACGTTTTGATAAATTAACCAATAATAAGTAGTTCTTATCAAATGGAATGATGCTAATTTTAAGTAAAAATTAACATGAAATGGAATCAAATACAGATATTATACCCCATAAAGCAAAAATATACCCTATACTGGTTAAATTTAACGAATTGTTTTATTAATATGAGAAAGAGGATAAAAAATAACATAAAACCCAATATAAATATGTTTGTACGTGTTCATACGAATCTCACACAAATTCATTAAAAAGGTTATATAGCAAGAGCTCGTGAACCCTAGAACTTCGTTATTTTATAAAAGTTGCAAGTTTGTCAGTGCATGCTCCCAACACAGATAAGAAGGATTGTGAAGTTTGGGTTGGAGTGGCTTTGGCTGATAAACGGTACTAAAGGTGTACAAAATACAGATCTAATTTCATCAAATAATGCCAAACCCACTGCAACATAAACTTCATAATGCTCCATCGTTCTTATTACCTGTGCTGTGAGCATGAGCTAACAAACTTTCAGCTTTTATAAAATAACGAAGGTATGGGGTTTACAGGCTCTTAGACCATTAGATAACATAAAAAATATATCTGTGGTCGTATCTAACGAGTCGTAGGCTATACATGGGTGATCTTTGGGTGGGTGATCCTACAGAATTTTAAAAAAGGAACATAATTTTATAATTTATTAGTGTTTGGCTCTTGTTACAGCATATTTGTTGTACAGTATAACGTGTGATGTTTAAAAATATATTTTGAAAGTCTCGTACTGTGAATAACGTATTGTACTTTTAAAATATTGTTCCCTTTGTCTGCTTCAATACTATTATTTTATTAAGATATAATTCCATACTCATCAATTCGAAAGTAATTCTGTCTGTGTGTCTATCTGTCAGTGTCAGTTACAATTTTACGGTTAAATCAATGAACCCATTTAGATGAGTAGATCCGGCGGAAAGACAGGCTATACATTTATCGCAATAAGTGACATACAACTAGGCCGAGCCACGGGTAAAAGCTAAAAACTAAATAAAATAGTCTCAATTATAAATTCTGTATTGAATTAAACCGAGTACTAACGCAATCAACTGACTGCCATTCTGGCAAGGAAACACAAAGTTTTAAAATTCAGTTTAACTCGTCAATTGGGAGTGAATTTTGATTTCAATTTGCATTTTATTCTGAAGTAAGTAAATAACAAATTTGGTTGAACTAAGAGCGCTGTATATTATTAGCAAATATTTTGGTGGAAAATATTTTGGACATTTTTTTTTTCTCATTCTTGAAGGCCAGTGTTGTTGGGTTTTTCTAACAAGAAATTCCCGGTGACTACAATTTTGACGGTATTTCATTACCATACTTCGGAGACCGTGTTAAGCTGTCAAATTGAAATTTTGTCAGCTGGTGTTTTATATATTGTTGTAAAAGTTGATCAAGGTAGAGCCACGTTATGTTTAGCATGAAGAGTACGATACTACACTCTTTTTTCGTTCAAAAATCCTCACCTCACCACCAGTTGGTTGGCTATGTTGAACTCGAACCGACTAAAACCGCAGGCCGTCTTGGGTACTATGAGCCTAGGAACCAGGTATAACCTCGAAAGGAAGTCGCTGGAACCCCGACGTGTGTCGGGCCACCTACGGCTTCTAAATGACCCCCTTCTGTGTGGGAACTCCGATATTCCCTTTTTTGTGTGCAACAGGGTTGTGCACGATGGGTAGCGCTCACGCACCCACCCGGGTACTACCATCACACAGAAGAACAGCCTAAATTGACAGTTTTCTTGCTGTCATGTTTAATTGACGCATCTCCATAGTCCGTCATAGTCTCCACTATACCATACTGTATTGTCTGCATTCACTGTGAGAACAGTGATTACTATTCTTGGATTCTACTTATGTATTCCATCAGGTAGAATGGAGTCACTTTCAATCATTTAATCAACAACCCATAATGTCACGCTGCCGGCCTCGACTCTCCTCACAGGAGAGGGTAAGTCATACGTCCCCACGCAGGCCGAGTGTAGGTTTGGGACTGGGAAGACAACGTTGTGGCTACGTAATCTTGAAGCTGGATGTTTTTAAGTCGCCCGAAGGCCTCCAACTAAGCTTTACAACTGTTATCTTATGATAACAACCGGACCGACTGCTTAACGTGACCTCCGAATCACGGAAACGCTCATAACATTTCATGCCACAAAGGGTCACCGATCTAGGTACTAACCGCGTCGTCGTCGCTAACTCTCATATAGGCTCATTTTTCTAATTCTAATTTTCTGCTTTTTTAAAAGACCACTCCCGCCTTAGGAATATAAATCCTGTGTCGCGGGGGACTTTACAAACATACATGAAATGGACACATAGAACATCCAGACTCAGAACAGCAATTTGCGAATCACACAAAGTGTTGACCCACGTAGAATTTGAACCCGCGACACTTGGCGACGTAGAATGCGGCGTGGCGACCGCTTAAACCACTAAGCCAGTGCAGTCATATGAAAAAGAAATATAAACAATATTATTTGTTTCAATGCATGACTACACGAAATACCTATACCATCAGTTCAGTTGTAATTATAAAATGTCAGTTAACTTTTATATGTCATGTCAAGCCATGTTCGGTTGCACACGTGAAAATATTTTGAATTGTAGTTTGACAGCTAAAAAAAGGAATATAGAAACAGTATAATATATACACAAACATATGCCTGTAGTTTGTTTAGAGGCTGAAGCGTTTTAAACTCACACATTTGGCTGATTGTAATATGTATATATTATATTACTACAGAAAGCACCCCTTACGCGAACTATACATCTTATCAAAGAAGTTCACAAAGAACTAGATATTTTTTCGAGTCAATTGAGTGTGCTCGCAAAGTGTCTTTTAAATATAATATGTTACAGGGACTAAAATAATTGCAACATTTTTGTTTTGTTTACTTTGTATACTTGTATACTACTTTGAATTATTATTATTATTTTTAATTAGAATTATTGTCTTTGTTTTCCTTTTTGTTATTGTAAGTAAGATGTATGTTTTTTATACACTTAAATTAGTAGTATAAGACAAATGTATAAGCTAGCCTTTCTATCACATTGGGTCTACCTGTAATGATAGTGAGGGTAATGTAACTGAAATAAATAAATAAATATTTAAATCTGAGACATACATACATAAGATATCAAGATAACCAATAATGTGAAATTTGGCATCGTTAAAGTATATATCAAGTAAAGTGCAGAAAGCTAAAAAAAATAAGGGTAAATATCAACCACCAGGCGACTATTACTAACTTTAAATGCAAACAAAACTATGAGGCATTAATAGTATATAACAAAAATTTGATATTACAGTGTCATATTTCTAAAATACAAAAGATTTTTCTTCTTTTCAGTACAAGAAAGGCCGCGAACTAAATCTCTAATCTTAAAAGGTAGCTAGAATACATTATAATACATAGATAGGTTTGCCTTTTATTGTCGTGGGCGTCTTTTGTTTCGTATCTATGAGGAGTATTGAAGTAGAAGCTATTGATGGGTCTAATCTGTTTCAATCTCTTTCTTTGTGTGTAAGAAGGTTCGTGTATTAAGTTGATTTATTTAGGTACCCGTAGTTATAGTTGTAAATTGCGAGCAAAGCTGTGTCGCTTAGGCAACTTAGGCTAATTTATTTTAGACGCTAGTCTTCTTCTACCTAGCCTCTATTCCCAAGTTTATTTGGGGTCGGCTACTAGTTCAACCGGTTTTACCTGAATTTCAGTTTTTCCACGGAGCGACTGGCATCGGACCTCCGCAAGCCTAAGGGAGATCTGAAATTCGAAGATGGAACTAGTTGTCAGTATATTTGAGGGCACTGACTTTCCAATAACGATTGCCATAGATGTTCCATGACAACCGGGACCGACGGCTTTACGTGCTCTCCGAGACACGGGCGTGAATCACCGCCAAACTTCCAAACTCCGGGCTGCTTTTAGGAATTTCCTAAGAAAAACCCAAAAACACTTTTTTGGAGCGACCCGGGATTTGAACCCGAGACGTCTTTCTTTCACTAGCATCGTAAAAATCTGTTAATATAAATGTACAAACAGATAACTCAATTTTATTTATATATATAGATATCATAAACTCATTGGTCTGATCTTAGACGTATTTTGAAATGAATTAACTTTCAACTTGGTTCTTTAATTGAATGTTATCGATTTTCGCCTCTGGTCAGCTACGGAGCTAATTTTCGACATCAAAATTTCATAAGCAATCGCAACGAATCAACAACACGGTGTGCCTAAATTATATAAGTGGTGGTGCTAAGCGTAAATGTACTGTGGTGACCTCCACATACAGCGCAAGCGAATAACAACAACAGCGCCATCTACCGAAGAAACATTGAACTACGAAGAAAAACACGTAACGATCTATACGGAGTAACTACTAATCCTGAATCGCGAAAGAGACATTCTCGCGCCGATTTGCATATACATATATAACATCCCAACAACAACTGTTAGGCAGTAGCCCACCAGGCATGATCATCTCGCCTGGTCGGAGGATCCTCCCTTTGTGATGGAGGGACACGATTCCCGGTCCCTCTACACGTACATTTGTAAACCAGTTCTGTGTTTATCTTTGTGTGTGATGTTTCAATGCACACCCAATATTTACGACTAGACTTATAGTATTATATGTATACATGTGTGCATTGAACTAGCATTCAATCAATGATAAACTCCATAATGGAACTGCATTTATGACCCTTGACTTTCTATAAATATATTACATTTATGTTCAAACACCCGGGCACGTCAAACATATACATTCACAAAACTCAACTACTGGAATTACACACACACTGGAAGCATAAAGGAATTAATAACGTGAACCGTATTAACCAGACCAAATCAGACCTGTCCGAATCGTACTCCAATACGTTTGTAAAAGACCGCAAGCGAAATTAGCCTTTACGGTCGCTTAATCACTGCACAAGAATGTACTGAAGTACATTTTATTTTTTACACAAAATACCTTGATGTAGTTACGGGTGAATTGTGTAGCCGAAAATCGTTCGATCTACCTTTAATTGTTTCTTCTCGACGGTGTCGATACTTGTAAGAAATAGCATCTATTTTTACTTGTAACCACAGCGGGATCATTTAATTACATTAATTAATGTAGGAAGCTTTTATTTGTTCCCTTAAATATATTACGAGTAATTAGTTTAAACCAAAATATACTGCGAAAAAAGTGCTCACTTTAAATGGGAATCCTGCTTTTAGCTGGCATTTGGGACTCTTTAATGACAGTTGAGATATGTTTGTTTTAAAACAACATAATTATCCTTACGAGAGTACCCAGAATTCAAATAATGGATACTGTTAAAAAAGTCTGAGCTCTTCGTGATAATCACAAGTTCAAACCTCCAGGATGACACATTGCTTTTCTATAAAAATATATTTCAATTTAATATATAATCATATTCTTAGCCTATTGTATTCTCAAGGTAATTCGTGGTCGGCTTCTAGTTCAACCATAGACTACCTCGGTGGGTAGTGTAACGCTACCAGTAAGCGATGACGCGGGCGAATTTATGGTCACTTGTATGTAAATATTGTAAATATGCTTTATGTTAATGCAGAATATTGTCAAAATAATGTAGGCGTTTAATTGCAACTCTGCTATCTATTCGTGTATAAAACACATCAATATAAATAGATGTATTTACTCTTTAACCTAATCGCTCAAACCAAAAAATAACCCTTAGGATATAATTATATATACCGACACATTTCGTTGACCGTACCTACCTATAAAAGGGTCGGGGAGACCTCAAATTTAGTGAGGGCTGTGGACTTGAATTGAATTGATGTTTTTCGGCAACAACTCCCATTACGCCGGTCACGGTGAAGGTGGGCGGCAGGAGGCAAATGGATAAACTTTATTCTGCTATTATAGGAACATGGTGTTCGGATAAAAAAATATGAGCGATTTCTAAAGTAACTTAAGGAGCGTGAGGATCTATTTTTGGCAATGGTGTTAATGTTTCTGGGATCTAGAAAAAGGGAAACATGAACGTGAACAAGACTGCACGAACGGCGTATTTGTGTAAGCGGTGACCACGTCTTTTTGACTGCCTTGTTGATCTAGTGGTTAGCGTATGCGACTGGTGATTGATTAGGTTAGCGTTCGATTTCCGGGTCGGACCAAATGTTTGTGTGATCCGCAAATATTTGTTTCGGAGTTTGGGTGTTTTCTATGTAATATTAAGTATGTATTTACAGTTGTCTACCCATAATACAAGCTCTGCTTAGTTTGGGGACTAGATGGCGTTGTGTGTAAAATGTCCGAAATATTTATTTATTATTATTTATTTATTTTTCTATGGCGCTGAGTTAAAAATATATATTGAATAACTCTTTGAGTGATTCACACATTGTTGCTTTGATTTGTTTCTTCACTTGGAAGTTATATTACAAACAAAAAAAAAACAACTGTTTATCAGAAATTTGAAATTTAATCATGTAAGTATTTTTAAGATTCCTGATGAGAGGTATTGCATAGGTTAACGTTTAACAGTTAATATTCATGCTTTCCATCAGTCAGAGAAGACACTTTGGCAGACTTTAATTTATAAAAAAATATAATTTACCAATACTAACTCACGTAGCTTAATAAAATAGCCCAAACACTAAAATTTCCTACCTAAACTAAAAACCTAGCAGTAAATCTACATAGTATTACGGAAATCTTTCGTTTTCCACAAGAGGGAAGCTAAAACCACCGAATAAAGCGACCTTTTGATGTCGTTATGTAAGGCAAATTGGGTCCCGGGCTTGTAAATCAGTTCACAGAGATTGAAACAAAGGTATTGTATGTAGAGCTTTACCATAACGTTTGTTGAACAACGAAATTACATATTCGACGATCATATTAGCTTATTTGTTAGTATTGCTGACTGCTCAACCGGAGGTGGTAGGTTTGATTTCAAGTAGGTCAAAAATTGTGACATCAACACGATCATTTGTACTGGGTGTAATTTCAAAACAAAATAAATCTCGTTTCTAAGGTAAAAAAAAAACAAATCTCGTTTCTAAGGTTCTATACCCTAGAAACGAGATTTCTTTTGTTTTGAAATTACACCCAGAACAAATGTCCAGTAACTTACACTAATATCCTACTAATATTATAAACGCGAAAGTTTGTGTGTATGTATGTATGTGTGTATGTGTGTCTGTGTGTATGTATGTTTGTTACTCTTTCACGCAAAAACTACTGAACGGATTTGGATGAACCTTGACAGTAATAAAACTTATATATCAGAATAATAGGCTACTTTTTACTGCAATAATCGAGATACAAAGGCCAAAGCTAGGTGATTAAAAAAATACTGTACTGTAGATTCTGTCGTTAATCTCCTGTCAAAACTTCACAGGTTGCTAGGCATAACACACTTGCATGGCAACCATAATGATAGTTTGTAAATGACATAGACCAGTAGACCAGGAAGACAATTTTTGAAAACAAATAAAATTATAGTAGGATGAAACCAATTGGAAAAGGAGGAGAATCCTATGTTGTAAAGTTGTAGTTAATTAAAAGATCTACTAACTATTTTATTTACACTTTTTCCATATAACCTCAAATTTTATGTGAAAAATTCAAAAAACCAAGTTTTCGGTTTTTAGGGTTACGAAGTTTATAACTCGGAACCCATAAAGATTCGTCATGTCCGTCCGTCCGTCCGTCCGTCCTCGACTTACCGTCTAAACGGCAAGTGCTAGAAAGATGAAACTTTGCATGAATACGTGTTGTAATTACGTCGACAAAGTGCTACAATAAAATTATGAAAAATATTTTTATTTGGGGTACCTCCCCTACACGTAAAGTGGGGATGATTTTTTTTTCTCGCGGCTACCCCATCGTGTAGGGTATCATTAGATAGGTCTTTTAAAAACAGTAAAGGGTTTTTCATACGATTGTTTGATTTAGATATCCGTTTGCGAGATAGTTCACTTTAAAGGACTCTTTTGTGTAAAAACAGGGCGTCCCCCCCCCCCTTCTAAAAGCTAAACGGCTGGCTCAAAAAATCTGATAAAAATTGTGATGGTGGTCCATCTAATGAACTTTGAAGGAAAACTATAACAGATTAGGTGACTTTGTGAGTTCAGGAGTTATAGAGGCTTAACTGGTGAAATGCGCTCACTTGGAAAACGTCATACAAAATTAACGTACTAATACGTAAACGTAACAATTATCTATTGGATACGATTTTAAATCCACGTACCATAATGGGTGAGGAACCCTTTCCTGTGCGTGGCCTGACCCGCACTTGGCCGAATTTTTATTTTTATCTTTTACAAATAAAATTATTTTTAAATGAAGTTTAGTAAAAACTTACTTTTTTATGTCCCGAATACACTGTAATTTATTTGATTTGAAATATTTATTTTTTCACCCTATTTTGACCTAATATCGAAAAAGTACAATAATTTTAATCGAAAATTCACCCGTCAAAATTACAACTTTTTCAAAAAATTGGGGTATTTTCTGTTTGATGAAATCTCTACTTTCCGATGGTGTAATAAAATATATATATTACAATAGTAAATCTTGAAAAATGCAAAAAATTAAAAAACAGGAATTTTCGATTCGAATTTTTTAAATCGTTATTGAGATATTTATTAAATTTTACGCTTTTATTACTCGAAAAACGTAAGATTACATGTTACATTGATAAACAATAATATTGCAAACCAAAACATACTACTATTATTAACAAACAAATAAGTTAGTAAAGTTAATCCCTACTAATATTATAAATGCGAAAGTAACTTTGTCTGTCTGTCTGTTACGTTTACACGCCTAAATCGCTGAATTGACTTTGATGAATTTGGCATAGATATAGACGGAACCTTGGGAAAGGACATAGGCTACTTTTTACCGCGATAACCGACATACACGCGGGCGGAGCCGCGGGCAAAAGCTAGTAATATTATAAATTTGAAACTAACTCTGTCTATCTACGTGTTACACTTGTTCAGTATAAATAAATCTTTAGATTGATTTAGATGAGTTTCTTTATTGAGATAAATTGAACCTTGGAGGAGGACAATCGGCATACATGTGGGTGCAGCCGTGGTCAAAAGCCAGTGAACTATAAAATTGAGATTATGAAAATTCAATGGATTTATATACATAAATATAGCTAAAACATCTATATACTTTACATTTACGTGAATAAAGTATATAACTATATTACTTCAAGCAAGAACCTATTTATAGGTTTTAGGGAAAAAGGCTTAAAACGAAATTCCTTTGCCCGACTTATTTATAATAAATGTCTACTCAATTTTACAGAAGGTTTTGTGGAAAAAATCCAATGTAAACCTAAAAAAAGCAAAAGAATTTGTACTAAATTATAAAAGTATTACTCCGCAACGATCCGCGTTAAATTTATAAACAACAGCCTTTTGTATTGTAGTCTATTTTTATTCGTTTTTAATGTTATTGAATTAGGTTTTAAGCCGTCCATTGAAGCAGGCTTTTTTTAAATTTATGTAATAATCATATTTCAATAGGCTGATTAAATATTTCAATTTGTTTTTAATAGTGATAAACTGTGTTTTTCGTCTAGCGGTTTGCCTATGCGACTGCTAACGGATGAAAGACGCCTGAACGTAGCTGAAATGCAAATGTTGAGATGGATGTGTATTGTGACTCGGACGGACAAAATCAGGAATGAATATATAGAGGAATTTTCTTTTTGTGATAAATAAATTTATATTTCGGACATCTTACACACAGTGTCATCTAGACCCAAACTAAGCAGAGCTTGTATTATATAGACAACTGATATAAATACATAAACGTACTTTTTTATAAATATATATTATACATAGAAAACAACCAAACTCCGAAACAAATATTTGTGGAACACACAAACATTTGGACCGACCCGGGAATCGAACCCTAGACCTCAAGAACAGCAGTCGTATACGTGCTCTGAAAGTAGCGCCCTCTAAATTTGTGGTTATTTAAATAACTACCTACAGGCTCACAGAGAACTTGGGGTTCCAGGGACTTCCTTTCGAGGATATACCTGCTTCGTCGGTTCATAGTACCCGAAACGCCGTGCGGTTTTAGGCGGTTCGAGTCCGACATAGCCACAGTGATATCCGTGGCAATATCGGCACGAAACAAAAAAAAAGACACAGTGAACTTGTACGATAAAAAATAATAAATCTTGTCTCACTTCATTAATCATTTTGATCAACGACCTCTATGAAAATGGGAATATGCTTATTTTGGTGTGCTTAAATATAGTTATACCTTTATTACTTTCTATATGAGGCTGAATTATGTTATATCTGGGATAGCTATATCTCTGTGCGAATGGTAAAAGTAAGTTTGTTATATAGGAGCTCCCTTAGTAATTATTTGACTCTGTTATTAATGTTTATGTTATAGCGACAACTCAAGTACAAATTTTTTTTTTTTAAGACAACTCACGCATTAGGAATACAATTTTCCTGTGTCGCGGGGGACTTTACAAATATACATGATACGAACACAAAGAACACCCAGACTCAGAACAACAAATTGTGAATCACATAGTGCTATCCTACGTGGGATTTGAAAAATTAAAAAAAAGAAATGGTGTAACTGGAAGCGTTGTGGCGACAGCTTCAACCCCTAGGCCAACCGTCTTTCATTCATTCATTTCACTAGTCTTTCATCATCATGTGTGAATCTCAACTACCTAGCTGTCAAGGTTTATGATGGTGGTACAGATGGTGGTACAGCTTAGTGATAGACAGACTAAAAGACGGACAGACAGATGTACAGCGAAGTCTTAGTAATAGGGTTCCGTTTTTACCCTTGGGGTACGAAACTTGATTAGATACTGAGCCTACACTGAAATTAGTACCTAGAAATCATCCCACTACTGATTTTCAGTGTCAACTATGAGAGATGTAGCGACAATATGTCCTACACAACTATACGTAGTTAGATAAGCCACATATTATAAGATACAGTGAAAGATTAAATAAAGCAATTATAGGCACGCACCATTTTAGTATATAAGCGCTATTGATAATTAAATTAAACAGACTAACTCACCACCTTGAGTACCATTATACTTCGTGCCAAAACAAAGTCATTGATCAATCAATGACTCGTCGGTTCATTTATTTCTGCACTACATATTATAAATAATTTTAACAAAAAAACGACTTCAAAGAAAAAGTATTCCTAGTACCAAATCGCGACAATTGTGCCTAAATATTTGAGAAGTTCTCTAGATTTTCTTGGGATCCCATCACCATGTCCCGACTTTGGAACATCTTTTTTTCATGAATTTTTGTAATCGGTTCAGAAACGACGAAATTATCGCAGAACCTCCTCCTTTTTTGAAGTCGGTTAAAAAGTCTTTCGCCCCGTCTATCTGTTCTCGATAAACTCAATACCACCAATGCACCGATTTGAATAAAATTTTGTACCCAGATAACCTGAGAAAGAATTGACTACTTTTTACCGCGATAACTAACATAAGCGCAGCCACGGGCGAGAGCTAGTATACCGTAAAAATGTGAGCCGTCACGGGACGCCTGGCAGATGTGAAACATCGCCATTATTTTGTAAAAGTAATATGCAGAAAAGAACATATTGTAATAGGAACTAAATATGTCATAATGATAAAATAAAATATTACTAATTACTAAAATAGTAGTCTATATGCAGTAGTGTGTACACCGTACACACTACTGCATATACTGTATATAGACTGTATATAGACTGTATACTGCATAGACTGTATATATATATACCATCGTATAGCGTGCCGTGGCGACGCGTCGCCAGTCGCCAGAAATCTATTTTACGTGCGTCTATAGATGTTTCACATACGTGCGCCTATAGATGTTTCACATCAAAAAACATTTAACTTTTATTACCTTTATTATTTTGATATGGCTCTTATAACGTTATAGTTATTGCTATAGTAGTTTATGAAGAGTTTCTGCCAGAAACGTCCCAATTAGAAAAGTAGCAGGAGTTAGGCGGACGAAGTTAGACAAATTGATGGAACTTAGTTTTTGATCCTTTTATTATTGATAGCTTTATGGTACAAACTTTTACTGTTATTTAATAATGATATGGAGTCTCGACTTCGATTTAACAGAGTAAACAGATTATACTTTTCTTCTATCTTTTTTGTACTTCTTGGTTTTTTTTTATGTTTAAGTCTACCAAAGTGACTCTATTCTGCCTGATTAAAAGCATGAGTAGAATCCAAGGGGTCATCATCCGCATTGTAAGGGTAAGCAATGCAGCATGGTGACAAATACCATGGCGGCCTAGTCGCATGTTTCTGCATCGTTCTCGCAGCCTCTGGAAGCCTAATCATTGGGCCTCCGGTCTCACACTCACCAACAAAATAAGACAGCAAGAATACTGTCATTATTAGGATGGTCTTCTCTGTGAGGGTAGTACTGGCCGGGTCGAGCCGGTCCATTCGTGCTGAAATCAGCGTGGCTCTCCTACCTATTGTTGTTGGATATTAGAGATGTAAACCATTCTTAGTAATCATCAACAGACATCATGTTACGATATAGACAGACCATTCAATTTCTATTCTTTAATAAAAAAAAAAGAAATCTCCCGCGGAACAACTCATGATATATTAGTATGTTTACAAACACAAGAAACAGACACAAAGAACACCCCTACTCAGATTCACTAAATTTTAATTTAACTTCAAATAGTAGTTATTTTAACAATTATTTATATCAATTGTTATGTTCGTACTTTAAAACCCATATACTAAATAGACGTGGGCGAAAGTTAATAACTTTTTCATAAATAACATTCTTTTGAGTTATTTACTTTAAATAGATTTAAAAACTGACTAAAAAATCCATTTAAACAACACTAAATTTAGAATAAAATTAAAATCCAAAGGAAATAAACGAAAAGAAAAAAAAACACGAAGAAATTAAATAAGCCTTTGAATATTTAATTTGAATTAATAAATTAAAATTTTGTACACTCTTTCCTTCAATCCTGTTAAAGAAACGAATTTATATTTAATTTGCTGCTTCAATCACAAAATTAGCTATTTGTTTGCTGTTATTTTATTATAATGAACAACCCATTTAATTTATTCAATACTAACTGCGCCTCGCGGTGTTACCCGCGTATTTTCGGGAAACTATAATTAAGGTTGCTATGCAAGTGTTTTATGCCTAGCAACCTGTGAAGTTTTGACAGGAGATACATTTATCAATACGATACGATACGATTTATGTATTTTTATAATCTGTATTTAAAATATATCTCGATTATTGCAGTTAAAAGTAGCTTATGTGCTATTCTGATATATAAGCTATATTACTGTAAACTTTCATCTAAATCCGTTCAGTAGTTTTTGCGTGAAAGGGCAACAAACATACATACACCCATACAAACTTTCGCGTTTATAATATTAGTAAGATTTCACCTCGTTTAAAAGAGGTAGGTGTCGTTAAAAATTATGGTTATGACAGCCGGAGGTCTGGTGGCAGTCGCTCCATGTAAAACGACGAAGTTTAGCTTCATCGTACGTACTAGATTTAAAATGTGATAAAAACCGCCGCTCGAAAATCGTCTTTAAGAGCCACCCGGTAATATTTATTTCGTATTTCGATGACATCTACGTATAATGCGTTTTAATTTTTTTTAAAGTTGCTAACAATTCTACCAGCAGTACTCTGAGTAGTTGGAACTAGATTGTGCTTGTGTAACAGATGTCCGAACTCTGAAATATTTGTTTATTTTATTTTATGTAATATAATTTCAAACCTGATTACAAAAAACAATATTAAACGCAAATAAATGTATTAATAAAAAATAATACAACTTAAATGTATTATTATCTAAGTTATCATGTTATACTCAGATGTTATACCTGAAAGTGTACATTAATATAAGTAAGTTAATTTATTAGATAGATTCAATCAAATCAAATCAAACCATTTTTATTTCAAATAAAGCAGTACAAGGGCACTATTTGACTATTGAAACGTCAAGTAGTCAGTCAGTCGTGAAGCTAATTGTCTGTTCCGATTCGTAGATCCTATGGAGAAGAACAGACAAGAAACTCCATGGACACTCTTTTCCAACATACAACGTTTTTACAATTTTTGGCTACATTGTTTTAGGCATTTTATTAAGAAAACAGAAAACAGTTAAATGTTAGGATAATACGATAATAATAAAATAATAAAAGAACAGTTTAATGTAACGATGCTGATAATTATTTACGTTATTATTTTGCTATTCTATGTTCAGAAGAATATTGAAAATTTAATATATGTTCAGAAGAAAATTGAATATTGAAATTAAATAAATATATCCTGATATTCACATTACACAAGTACCTGTGTGGCGGTACAATGCATTGAACAAATATTAATTTCAACTAGCTTATTTTTTTATCTATGTCCGCTTGTATGACGGTTATATTTATGTAATGCCGCCAATATTACTCTGCCTGTTGAATAGCATGAGTTGCGGTGTGAAATTAAGCACTTGAAAGTGATTTGTAAAATAATCCTAACACATAAAACAAATCGTTTATCTCTTGAAAGGGGTCACCTCGCCTAATAACAAAGTTTTGTATAACCCTTCTAAAGTTGTTATATCTGTTTTACGGTGAGAAAGTTGTAAACTTAGAATATACGTATAGCAAGAACATCGAGGTTTCTGATTACGAAACAGGTAACATTTCAATTACTACAACTCGCACATTGGATTAATTACAGAATTAAATATTAGATAAACTGAAACTTTATAATATAATAGGACCTTGAATAAGTTCCCGCTGTTTCTTTAACAAATTAAAAGCTTTTTTTAAATTATAAGGAACAAAAACATTTCATTCAAAGTATTGCCTCTCACTAGCTACCACTTAATCCCATCTATCTGGCAGTATATGAATTCCACGTCGGAAAAATTACATGTCTTTTGAAGAAGCTAGAAAATGGATCGATTCTAAGATGACTATCTTAGAATCGATCCATTTTCTAGCTTCTTCATAAGATTGAAGTCGCTGGTTAGGTAGGCCATGTGCCTAACTTTGTGCTAAATAAAACCGTAATTTGAAGTAATAATATCTCACCTGTACAACATCCTCTCCTGACGATCAGCTTCCATGTAGATCCTGTAGTACATGTACAACATGATGACTCCAGGAATCCAAAAACTAACACTACTTGACACCACCGCGTACACTTTATTTACAGTAAAACTGCAAACATTTGGGAATCTCTTCCTAAAGTTCAGATGATCTTCAGTTGTGTACCAACCCATAAAGATTGGTAGAAACGAGACCAAAGCCGGACAGCTCCATACTACGGCCAACATTATTCCAAGCTTGGCCGTCGTCATTATCAATGGATAGTCCAGAGGTTGGACAATAGCATAGTACCTATCCACACTGATGCAGCATAAGTGCAATATTGACGCTGATGAAAAGTACACGTCTAAAGAGTTCCAAACATCACACATAAAGTACCCGAATAACCATTCACCATTCGTTAGTTCAACACTGAAGTTAAAACACATGGCCCAAATTGCTACCAACATATCAGCCAGGGCCAGTGATACCACAAAATAGTTTGTAATCACTCTTAGTTTTCTGTGTCTCATCACTGACACTATCACTAGTAAGTTGCCGAAAATCGCTGCTAAAATTATAAACAGCATTATGAGACATTTTAATATGATTAAAAATACTATGAATGGTTCGTCTTGAAATTGGTTTGAGTATACTAAATCGTTTGTCGTTTCGTTCACTTCAATTGTTCTGTTTACGTAAACATCAGTCAGATACATTGGTGTTGAGAAATCAGCTAGGTCTATTGTAAAGTTGTCTGTTTCGAAAATCAGTTCTTCTTTCATGTTTCATGTTTTTCATGTCGCGTTAACTTTTAGTACGAAAGCGTCGAACTGGGATGCCGGCGCAATTTCCATTGTGATACCTGAAAAAAAAAAGTTGAATGTTATGTTCACAAAGTCTGGGGTGCTTTCTTGTAAGGGATTATTGTAAGACTTTTTGAGGTGCCATATTGACATCAAATATAAACGTGTTTCACATGAAAGGGAAGACTTGGATAAAGAACTGTCAACGTTTCTGTAGTGTGTTATTATAACATTTGAGTATGTAAATACAGATTTATTCTTCAAAGACTTTACCTGTACATCAGTAAAGTAAATATAATATTGCAGTATATATAAAATCTGAGACTGCTACATCAAAATTAGCGAATTATGTAGGATTTAAAAACAAATTTCTACGTGATGAAATAAATTGTATAACTATTTAGGACATCTACACAACGCCATCTAGTCCCAAACTAAGCAGAGCTTGTATTATGAGTACTAAACGACTAATATAAAAACATTTATACTTTTTTTGTTAATACATACATTACATACATAAAAAATCAATATAATTAATTTCTCAATTATATTCAATTGTTTGACTTTATTTCTAATTTGTTTTTTTGTAATTACCGACACGCAGTTTTATGTTATTTTGATTTAAATTACGCAATAAAATTGATTACCAATTTTATTGCGTAATATAAATCAAAATCTGCATGACTTTTCCTCAAAAGAAAAAAAGACTTCAAGATTGAATTTCAATTGTACACTAAATGAGGCATTGCTAGGGAGTTTTGTAGTTCTATATTATATCTGATATAAGAAGAATAAATAAAAAAATAAGTACCGAATCCGATAGATAGGCTGCGCCGTAACCGTAATAGTAATAAAAGTAATTATTATTAAATTCAAACATTACAGTTTTTAAGTCTTTGACAGTTTCTTAAGCCTTGTATCCACTTGAGCATGCTCGGGCGAATGAGCGGCTCATTTGGCCGAGCCGCTCAAGTGGAGACGCCTGAGCACGCTCGGCCCGAGCAAATCCGAGTGCGAAATATGTAAAGACCTATACACAACTTCGGATATCGGATATTTGACACACAACATCATCTAGTCCTAAACTAAGCAGAGCTTGTCTAGTAAGACAACTGATATAAATATATAAACACACTTTTTTTTTGTAAATACATGTAGAAAAAATATGCGAGATGCACAAGATCGATCAAAGTGGTGTGCAATGGGAGAGGCCTATGTCCAGCAGTGGACTGAGATAGGCTGATGATGATGATGATGATGATGATGTAGAAAAAACATAAACTCCGAAACAAACATTTGCATATCGTACAAACATTTGGTCCGTCCCGGGAATCGAACCCGAGACCTCTTGATCAGCAGCCGCATACGTTAACCTCTAGACCAACAAGGCAACAACTTGTAATTATTATTCGTTATAAATTATAAAGGTTCTCTCAATTATGACCACTCAAGCACTCAAGCTAAGTTTGAACTTGTGTTATGAGTGCTCGAAACGCTCAATATCCAACATGGCCGTCAATGCTTGCGAAACCGCCGGGTTTATGAAAAACAAACTGCGATAAAATAACCATTTAGAAGCCTTATAGAAGATTATGAACGAAAATGTTTCATTTACCCTTTTTGGGTCACTGGTAAGTGATTAATAAATTCATGAATATTAATATACTTTATTGTTCAAAACTAGAGGCCCGCCCATCTTTGCACAGGTAGATATAGGTATTTAAACATTTTAAACTCGACAAATTATATACTAAAACCTTCCACGAGAATCAATTTATCCATTACTGAATACAGCATGAAAATCAGTGCAGTAGTATTTAAGTTTATCGCGAACAGACAGACAAGCGCGGCAGAGCACTTTGTTTTATAATATGTAGTGATATCGTATTACTAAAGGTGATAACCTCTAGAAATTTGAGTATGATGGAGTAATGCAGGTTAGTTTATGATGCACTCGCTGATCTACGTAACTCGTCTGCGAGGCCTATTGCCCGTAACGTAAAGTTCTGACATCGTGAACATACCGTACCGTACCATTACCATTACATTACCAATACCATTTAATATGAATAGTTATAGTAAACCAATCGTGTAAGATAGAAATATGTCTTTTTTTATGGTTCCGTAGTTCATTAGTCACAACCCTCATAGATTCGTCATATCCATCCGTCCCTCGTCGACTTACCTCCCAAACAGTTCTTGCTAGAAAGATAAAACTGCATAAATATGTGTTGTGAATATGTCGACAAATTGCTATACTAAAATTACGAAATAAAAAAGATTTAGGGTACTTCCTATACTTTTTTTTCTCGCGTCTACTACGTCGTATGGGGTATTATTAGAAAGGTATTTTAAAAAGCGGCCAAGTACGAGTCGGACTCGCCCATGAAGGGTTCCGTATCAGCAAGTAACATCATATAAAAGTACTTGTAGTTCGTTGTAACTTTCATCGATGTTTTTATACCAGTGTATTGATTGGATAAAAGGTAAATTGCGTGTTACGATTTATGACATATTAAAAAAAAGCGGCCAAGTGCGAGTCGGACTCGCCCATGAAGGGTTCCGTATCAGCAGGTAACATCATATAAAATTTCTTGTAGTTAGTTGTAATTTTGATCGATGTTTTAATAATAGTGTTTTGATCAATGATATTATAAAAAATCGGCCAAGTGTGTGATAATTGTTATGTTTACGTATTAATGCGTTGATTTTGTATGACTTTTCCAAGTAAGCGCATTGTAAAAGTTAAGCCTCTATAACTCCTGAACTAACAAAGTCATCTAATTCGTTATAGTTTTCATTTAAAGTTCATTATATGGACCACTATCACAAATTTTTCGACGGGCGGGACGGCCTGTTTTTACAAAAAGTTTGCCTTTAAAGTGGAATTTCTCGCAAACGGATACCTAAATCAAAAAATCGTCTTAACAAACCTGTAATGTTTTTAAAAGGCCTATATAATGATACCCTACATGATGGGGTAGCCGTGAGAAAAAAAAACATCCCCACTTTACGTGTAGGGGAGGTACCCTAAATAAAAATATATTTCATAATTTTATTGTAGCACTTTGTCGACGTAATTACAATACATATTCATGCAAAGTTTCATCTTTCTAGCACTTACTGTTTGGACGACAAGTCGAGGACGGACGGACGGACGGATGGACAGACGGACATGACATATCTATAAGGGTTCGAAGTCATAAACTTCGGAACCCTAAAAAGTTGTAGATCTTTTAATTACCTACAACTTTGCCATTTAACTATTTTCCTTGTAGTTTTGCTGGAAATCGAGATAAACCGTTTTTTACCCTTTGTTGTATATATTTAGCCATCCAATCTGACTCTACCCTGCCTGATGGAAAGCATGAGCAGAATCCAAGGGTCGGGGCTACCACACTTGCTGCGAATGCGGACAATAATGTATGGCGGCCCACACTATGGCGGCTTAGTGAGATGCTTTTTCACGTCCCGGTTAAAGGACCCGAAAACCTCCCTCCCTACCCCTTCCCGACCTCAGATCGCCCGTAAATTATTTTTCCTTTCATTTTCATAATATTCTCCTCCTTTTCCAATAGGTTTCATCCTACTATAATTTTATTTGTTTTCAAAAATTATCTACTCTGGTCTACTGGTCTATATGTCATTTACAAACTATCATTATGGTTGCCATGCAAGTGTGTTATTCCTAGCAACCTGTGAAGTTTTGACAGGAGGTAAACAGTGATACATTTTGACATCTTCGATTTATGTATTTTTATAATCACCTAGCTTTGGTCTTTGTGTCTCGATTATTGCAGTAAAAAGTAGCCTATGTCCTTTCCCAAGTTCAGTTCTATCATCATACCGAATTTCATCAAAATCGATACAGTGGTTTAGGCGTGAAAGCGTAACAGACAGACAGACAGAGGTACTTTCGCATTTATAATATTAAGTAGGGATTAAAAATAAAACTACTCACTAGATCTCGTTCAAACCAATTTTCGTTGGTAGTTTGCATGTTAATGTACAACATATATTTTTTTTAGTATTATCACTCTCTTATTTTAGAAGTTAGAGGGGGGGGACACACATTTTTCCACTTTGGAAGTGTCTCTCGCGCAAACTATTCAGTTTAGAAAAAAATGATATTAGAAACCTCAACATCATTTTTGAACACCTATCCATAGATACCCCACACGTATAGGTTTGATGAAAAAAAAATTTTTGAGTTTCAGTTCCAAGTATGGAGACCCCCAAAATGTATTGTTTTTTTTCTTTTTTTATGTAAAAATCTTAATGCGGTTCACAGAATACATCGACTGATCAAATTTCAACAGTATAGCTCTTATAGTTTCGGAAATAATTGGCTGTGACATACGGACGGACAGACAGACAGACAGACAGACAGACAGACTTGACGAATCTATAAGGGTTCCGTTTTTTGCCATTTGGCTACGGAACCCTAAAAAAAACTACTCACTATACTCTAACTTTTAATTCGATTCCAGATTTGACAGTTTCAGTGTTGCAACGTTATGACAAGTACTAAACAGTGACTTTGCGAAATTACTCGTTACGGAAATCGAATATTTCCGTATCGATTCCTCTGGTTTATAATATATCTAAACAACTACTACTTTAATTGAAACTAAGTATATAAGGAAATTAAATATTTCTGAACGGATAATTTAGTTATGACGATTAATTTTATTAAGGATCTGAAAGTTTTTAATTGTATGTGAAATGAATGAAAAAATGTGATCATGAAGGAACATGAGAAATAAAACAAATAGATGTATTATGGTAATATTTTATTTTAAAAATCGTCGCTGTCATCGCTATCGCTGTCACTTTCTGTAACATTTATTATAAATGTGTCTGTGATATTGTCAATTAACATATCTAGCCTACTCATTTTTTCCTCTTCTTTGACAACATGGGATACGCATTTAGACCATTCGGTAGCCGTAATTTTTTGAATGACTTCCTCAAATAAATTTCGCACGTTTGTCAATTTGAAGGTTTTATTATTTTGAGCTACATGCCCCTTTACCTGCGCCCATATCAATTCGATAGGGTTCAGCTCGCAATGGTAAGGGGGCAGTCTTAAAACCGTGATCCCATATGAAGCCGAATGACAAGATAAACAAAATGGCGATAGCTGCACGAGCGCGCACGGTTTGCCAATACAGAAAACCTATCTAGGCTCTTTTATTATAAGTTTTGTATTTAATATAAAAAACAAAAATATTAACTTTTTATAAAATTAAGCAACGGTTACTAATTAATAAATAATTATTATGAATAATTATGTATTTATTACATAAAAATCAATAATTTAGTATTTAATTGGCACACCAATATCATGATTACATAAACATAAATCGCGATTGTTTATCGATTTTTGTGTTCATCACTACACGTTTAAATGTGGTATCATTATTTTACTAAATGACAGTAGCTAATGTCAAATGTGGAATCGAATTAAAAGTCGTGGTATAGATCTCGTTCAAACCAATTTTGGTTGGTAGTTTGCATGGTAATGTACAACATATATTTTTTTTAGTTTTATCAGTCTCTTATTTTAGAAGTTAGAGGGGGGGGGGGGGACACATTTTTCCACTTTGGAAGTGTCTCTCGCGCAAACTATTCAGTTTAGAAAAAAATGATATCAGAAACCTCAACATCATTTTTGAACACCTATCCATAGATACCCCACACGTATAGGTTTGATGAAAAAAAAACTTTTGAGTTTCAGTTCCAAGTATGAGGACCCCCAAAATGTATTGTTTTTTTTCTATTTTTATGTAAAAATCTTAATGCGGTTCACAGAATACATCGACTGACCAAATATCAACAGTATAGCTCTTATGGTTTCGGAAGTAATTGGCTGTGACATACGGACGGACAGACAGACAGACAGACAGACAGGCTTGAGGAATCTATAAGTGTTCCGTTTTTTGCCATTTGGCTACGGAACCCTAAAAACAGAGCGGTCGCTAAAATATTTTTTATTCCACTTGAGAGTTATTATAACTTTGAGGTTACAAAATTCATTCAAACAATTATTTTCGTTATTGTAAAACTATAATCGCTTACGCTGGGCACTTATTTATTCAGGAGTTATAATCTCACACCGATATAAAAAAAGCGGCCAGGTGCGAGTCGGGCTCGCCTATGAAGGGTTCCGTAGCATCATATAAAAGTTTTTGTAGTTCGTTGTAACTTTCATCAATGTTTTAATAATAGTGTTTAGATTGAAAGAAATGTAAATTGCGGTTTATGATTTATGTGGTATTAAAAAAAAACTACCTACTAGATCTCGTTCAAACCAATTTTCGTTGGAAGTTTGCATGGTAATGTACATCATATATTTTTTTTAGTTTTATCACTCTCTTATTTTAGAAGTTACAGGGGGGGGACCAACATTTTACCACTTTGGAAGTGTCTCTCGCGCAAACTATTCAGTTTAGAAAAAAATGATTTTAGAAACCTCAATATCATTTTTGAAGACCTATACATAGATACCCCACACGTATGGTTTTGATGAAAAAAAAATTTTTGAGTTTCAGTTCTAAGTATGGGGACCCCCAAAATTTATTGCTTTTTTTCAATTTTTGTGTAAAAATATTAAAGCGGTTCACAGGATACATCTATTAACCAAGTTTCAACAGTATAGCTTTTATAGTTTCGGAAAAAAGTGACAGTGACATACGGACGGACAGACAGACAGACAGACATGACGAATCTATAAGGGTTCCGTTTTTTGCCATTTGGCAACGGAACCCTAAAAACACGCAGTTTAGTCTTGTGTGAAATTCTATTTGAAAACTTAACCTGACACAGTGCTTTACATTACAACTATTCTTTTGAAAGGGACTAAAGAATACTACTTTGCAACATCTTACATCTTACAAACAAGGTTTTATAACAATGAGGAAATTGCTCCATTTTATCCAAGCTTTTTGAAGCTCTAGTTTTACTTAGTAGAAGCACTTCATGTCCTCTGTACATTTGTTCCAAGAATGTATAAACAATTAGTAACATTTTTTCGATCAAGTTTTTATCTTTTGTTTTACGAGAAAATAAGATTTGAATACCTTGTAATTTTAGACTATGTTTAAACAAATAACAGTTCTCGCATCTGCGCTATTAAGTTCAAATTTGTTTGAATTTGTTAGCTTGAAAGCAAAATTCAACTTGTAGAGCAAACTAATTATAATTGATAGAATAGGCTGCGTCTGTCTAGGAGTAGCCTATTTGAAGGGTCTATTAGTATTGTAGTATAATAAATGAGTAATGAGTGATCATTCGCCTGCGTACATTTATGTACAACTAGGTACGCCTACCGATATTATCCGCTAATTTTTATGCTTTTGGGTATTGTTTACTCATCAATAACCCATAATGTTTCACTGGTGGGCTGAGATCTCCCCTTACAAGGTTAAGGCCCCATCGCTCCCAGGTCTCATCCCCTTCCCAGGTTGGGGACTGGCAAGAAAACATTGTGGCTAAATAAATTTGCCATTAGATGTTTTCAAGCGGTTCGTAGACCACCCAAACAATAATGATGAAAATTTTGGCAATTCCTTAATGTGTTAGTAGACAATAGACTTATAGCTAAGTTAGTACATATAAGTTACACAAATAATTAATAAGCTTCATTACTGTTATAATGTGATAACAACCGGAATCTACTATCACGGAGACACTCATGATATCATGCCACTAACTTTGCTCAGCCTCAATGATAGTTTCTAATCACCTAGGGCAACTGGGCTGAGCGCCTTACTATGCAAAAGATTTTCCAATATTTACAGAGAAAAGAGAATCCAAATTCTTTTTATAACATCGACAGCGTATTTATGATTTCTCAAGTGATCTAAGCCTTTGTAGTCTACGTTATCCAATGTCCAAGAACCAGATTCTATACCCAAAACCCAGGTAGGTACATAATAATGTTTGTAAAATATTTATATTGAGCTAGTTGTGTCCCGTAGTGTTACCTGCTGCTATTGTTGTATGTTCCTGCGTCATAAATAAATAAATATTTTTTGGACATCTGACACACAACATCATCTAGTCCCAAGCTAAGCAGAGCTTGTGTTATGGGTACTTTACATATATTGTTTAAAGTAATTAATAGCAAATTATACAGTAGATAAGCATGTCCAGCTATCTCAGAATATTTCAGATATTGATCACGTAGTACGCAGACACACTTTATCTTGTTGAGATGAAGTTGCGATTACAAGCATTGTACCGATAGGTTTAGAATATATAATGTACCTGTAAGAGCAAAAAATATCCATACCATGTTCATACCTTAGTAAGTAAGGTTAGAATAATAAACCAGTGATTAAATAATAAATATGGCTACAAAAGAATACACTGTCGTTGTGATTCGCTACGACCCATAATTTCACCATAATGGTTGACCCCTACGACGGAAAAAGCCTGAACATATAAATTCGCTATATTGTACAAATCTTGAGTGAAGCCGCGGAGCGAAATCAGTAAACAAAAATTGTCTAAGATACTCCTTGTGTCATTAGTTTACTACCAGAAAAAGTTTCGTCAAAAGCGGTCGAGGCGTTCCAGAGATTATCCGGAACAAACAGACAGACAGACAAACCAAAATAAATTAAATTGCTGTTTTCATGTGAGTACCGTATATACTTTTTAATGCATTTAGTATAAAAACTGTTTTTATTTAATATTACAAACAGATACTTGAATTTTAATAATTTATATAGATAGAAAAAGAATTACCCCCAAAGTGCTATTGCTCAGCTTCGTCTACTGAAGTATTATTCACAGAAATTGATTTGTGATTCGTCTTTATTGGTATCTTTTGTATCAGGAATTGTTCTCAAATCTTATTTATCTCAATACTTCAGATGACAAGCAATCGTTTTGAAACGTTTGAACCGTAACCAATACGTGTTTTGACACGGGTAAATATGTTTATAGCGTGAAATGCTATGCTATATGATAACCAACATACACGCGGGTGGAGCCGCGATCGAAAGCTAGTAAAATATATAATCAAACAAATGTCCACATCAAGCGTCATCTTCCTAGCCTTTGTTCCCAAGTTTATTTGGGGTCGGCTACTAGTCCACATCAAGCATTCAGACATAATATTTCATTCCCACAAGATACATTGAATTGATTTGTTCTCATATCCACGCTTCGGTTCCTCCCAACAGATTATAAAGGGTAATAAACCTTACGTAGGTATATATTTCCCGAGGGCAATGGACCACAATCAATATTTCTTTCAGAACAAAAATAAAAACATTAGAAATTTTTAATGCTTTTTTATAAAATGCAATGTTTTAAATTTAAATATTATATTAACAATCTTGATTTCATTAATTTAAATAAACTGTATTGAACTTCTAGATTTTGTCATTTAATAAATACTGAATTTTATATAAAGATACTGTTTTTAAGTGTATTTGGAAGTTATTTAATAATATTTTAATCTTTAAAGATTAATATAAAATTAATGTGAAAATATAATCGTACGATATTAATAATAATTGTTAAAAATACACACACCTCCTGTGTGTTTCAAAAAATGTTTCGTGGCAAACAAAGAAAGTTGAAAAGGTCATTTTCTAAATTCGATTGTAAAATCGACTATAATGTACATTATAGTAACGAAAACCTACGCCAGAGTTAGGTCGGTGCTGAACGATTCCTAAATTTCTATAAGCCAATTATAAACTATCCATTAATTCCTTCGCGGCAAATAGAAATTTATCAACAAATGTTCATCCCAAGCGTGGGCGTTCTTTGTGTCTGTACTTCTAAAGCCCTGTCATTGAGGTCTCTTAATTTATAAAAAAGTCGAAATTTACGACTTAATACGGTGGTAATGTTTAAATCATAATTAATATTATTAATTTGAATTTATTAAGCTTTTAGAGTTATGAGCTATGATTAAGCAATAGTTAGTAATATATAATCACGAAAGTAGATAACTTTTAAACTTAACCTTCAATGTTGAGCTTAGCAAAATGTTTCAATTTAATAAAGGTCCTATCTATGCTGGTCCCAAAATCTTATAACCAAAATTTCGTGATCCATTTCAGACAGCTGTTTCAAACTATTGCGAAGACAAATTTATACGGCGCTTTAGTAAATTGTGTGGACGGAATCTTAAACCGAAGTTATCAGTCACGGGTTTGTCTAACACAAATACAAAGTTTATCTATTAAAGTACCATTGATTGCATTACTTGGATGAATAGTTGACATTTAACCTTTACGGTATTTGACTTCAGGCAAGGCATTAAATATTATGTTAATAATAATAGTTTGGCCTTCACTAAACATACCATTAACCTAACCTTACGCATTTCCGCAAAACTATAGAGATTTTGTTACTTATTGTAACGAATTCTCTGTAGCTTCTCTGATTATTTCGCTAACTTCAACAGATAAAGTCGTATGTAAAAAGTTTTTTTTATTGGCTTCGCCTAAATGTTAGTAGGTTTGTTTATTTGTTGTGTTATTCTGACTTTTGTAAGGGTGTTTTTAGTCTTTTGAACTATACCTACAGAGACAACTTTGAGATAGCTTTATAAAATACTTTTAATTTGTTTACACGAAAACTTTTATGTACATTATCGAGATAGATACTTTTATTTTTGGCCGCAAAATATAGGTTCTTTTAAAATTTGATCTGAAATTTATAAATAATATTTACGTTTTGAATAATATAAATATAGGAGAATGTAGGTAAATATGACAAATTTGGTATAATCCACTGTAAAGGATTTGAGACTTTCAGCCTTGTTGGTTTTGGTTACTCGTACTTTGGAATTAATGCCAGCCTCGTTAAGCTGCCGAGGTTTTAAAAAAATTGAATCAGATTTTCAATTTTATTATAAAGTTTCACCCTCCATAATAGAGTTCTATCTTCTCTCTTTCCTAGTCGTGTTATTTCACCCAAGTGACTGTACCCTGCCCGACGGAGAGCATGATCAGAATCCAAGAGTGAGAGCCAACTCACTTGCTGGAAATGCAAACAATGATGCTTTTTCACGTGCCGTTTAAAGGACTCGGGATTATAGTACTATGGAAAAACATGAGTGGGGTCGGGTCTCCTCACATTTATACCTCTTTTTTTTTTTTTAACGTGTGGAAATCCCCGCGGACCGTCACCCCGTCGGGGGTTACGGCGGGGTGGTGTGTCGGACTCGAACCGACTAAAACCACACGGTGTGACCCTCTCTGCGCCTTTGTATTGGAAGGAGTCCAGTGAGGGGATTTCCTTCTGGACTCCAACCGGCGCCTGCCCGCACTGTTGCGGGCACCATCTCAAAATTTACTCTCTAATTAGGCAACGTCCGGTCACACGCGGACGTCGCCCCCTCGCGGTTGACCACTACTGCGGACGGACGGGAAACCCGTCCCGTCCATCCGCGGCCACTCTCAGGGCGGCATGAGACGCAGGTATGCGTGCCTCCGCCGCCCGGACGCTCACTTTTATACCTCAAGTCAATCTTTGGTTGTCGGTTCTGGCCATTGTGCTTCTTAAGATCTCTTCCTATTTGATCACCAGATCATTGGCGGACGGCCTCTGCCTCTTATATATGCAGGTCTTCAATGTGACTTTTCACAAGTCCATACAGGTACACGCACTAATTTACAGGTACAAAATGACGATAATATAATAAAGTCCCTCCTTCAAGAAAAACAAAAATGTACGTAGGTGTAATATAAATGTAATTATGGAAACACCAAATTTTAATAAAGACTATTGTGCAAATTGACTATCTGCTTTTCATTACAATTATCAAAGGAAATAGAACAAAGCATTTGTGAAATAAATAAAGATCAAATGCTTATATTGAATTAATTGTGAGCTCTCCAAAATAGTTTTCGTTGTAAGGATGTTTGACATTACAAATTCGTAATATATTGTTGTATATTGCGTTGTTTTCTTTTGTTTCACTCTGTTAATTTACTCTGTCTATTTTTCCAAAATTAGTTTAAAAACGTCCTTACGTCTAATAAGATACGGTTGAACTTTGGTTATTTACGAATAGCAACAGACCTAGATACAACCCATATACAAGGTGATTTCAAATTACTGTAAGAATAATGTTGTCTGACTTTTAGGGGTTCAACTACTCGTAAGTGTAGTATTGCCATTTGTCATATACTCGTAATCTAAATTTTATGTAAAGGTGCTATTAATATAGATATTTTTCTGTAAAAGAATTTAGTAAAAATCAAATCTTTAAAATGATTATGGTACTGATCCAAGCAACCCTGTCTGCGGCTTCTATTATTGGTAGCGTGATGTTATGCAGCAGAAAAAAAATACAGCCAACCCTAACGCGAAAATTTTTATACGGGAACATTTCTTTCATACGTTGTTTTGGAATAGAAGCTCTCGAAAGGAATAATAGTTCAAACAAACATACTCGATAGCTTTAAAGTGTAGATTTATAAATCAATATAACACAAATAATCTTCTTCTTCTTCTTCCTAGCCTTATTCCCAATATTATTTGGGGTCAGCTACTAATTCAACCGGTTTTACCTGAATATCAGTTTTTCCAAGGAGCGATTGGCATCTGATCTCCTCAACCCTAAAGGAGAACTGAAATTCGGAGTTTGAACTAGTTATTAGTAAATTTGAGGTCACTGAAATTCCCAATAACGATTGACATAGATGTTCATTACAACCAACGATGACCGACGGCTCTCCGAGGCTCGTGCATGAATCAAAGCCAACCTTCCAAACTCCGGGCTGCTATTAGGAATTTCCTAAGAAAAACCCAACAATATACGCTATCCATTAAGACCAACGAGGTAGTGAAATTACGTACACGAATGTTGTTCAACATTAATATATATCGGGGCGTCAGGCGAGGCCTCACAGCGATCTTAGGTGTGGCTATCCATCGCGTGCAACGGCAGGAATCTCAAAATAAGTGTACACTTGTGATGTTCAATGTCGTATTATTTAGACATCTTACATATTAACACAAAATCATAAACGATTAACAAGATTGAAACGAGTTAAAAGCCAATAGGTTAGCACATGTGCATTTCGCACGGTAGCCGTCAGTAAAATGACCGACCGCTCTTACTAGTGGCGGTACATAAAACTACCCTATTCGCAAATAATCCGCTCTTATTTAAATACACTCAATATCGATTACAGAATCGACTAAAACTAAAACAAAACTAATACATTGAATTATGATTCCGATAAATCATTATTAACGGTAATGTAATTTATGGTACATAATCACGCGCCGTCATATATATTATTATAAATAAGATAATTAACGGAGTAATTCTGACAATGATTTAATAGGTAAATAGTAATGACTTCTTTCCTACAGGAATGATGAAAAAATCCATAAAAATAATAGTAATTGGAAAGTAACTGTCTGTCTATATGTTTCATACACTTTCACCACTAAATTGCCACACCGACTTCAATTAAATTGGGCGTGGAGAAAATTTGATACTTGAGGAAGGACATATATATATTCGTGGTAAAAAGTAGACCTTTTTACCACGAGTCGAAGTACACGCGGACACAACTACGAACAAAACTATACTAGTTTTGTTCACACAACTACGAACAAAACTATACTAGTTTTGTTCACACAACTACGAACAAAACTATACTAGTTTTGTTCGTAGGATATCAATTGGATAGGATATATTTCTGTCAAAACCACACGTGCGTAATTGATTAAATAAATATGCAAATACAATGACATTATTGGTCCTTGAACGCGTTTCAAATAACATGATACGGCTGTATTGCAGAACCATCCAACCGCTAGTATATTGGTATTCATATTTCCGGAGATTAATTATGGCAATATTTTAAGTTGACTGTCTCGGTGGTGCAGTGGTAAGCGTATGCGAATGCTGTGCTTGAGGTCTTGTTTCGATTCCGGGTCGGATTAAATGTTTGTGTGATCCGCAAATATGTTTTTGAGTTTGGGTGTTTTCTATGATATAAAAAAATAAATATTTTGGACGAATTACACACAACATCATCTAGTCCCAAACTAAGCGGAGCTTGTGCTATGGTCAAGGTATATAATTACATAAACATATTTTTTTTTATAAATACATAAATATTATTTATAGAAAACATCCAGACTCCGAAACAATGATACAAGCTTTGCTTAGTTTGGGACTAGATGATAACTAAAAATAATTTTCTAATGTAATGTGAAATGTACTTTAGTGAAATTGCGAGTAACTATTAGTAGACTAGAAGTGATTTGACATGCGGTCAAATCAACTAGCCTAGGCGAGCCTAGTGGTTTAAGTGGTAACCACGACGATGCTTGCTACTACCCCAAGTGTTATGGGTGCAAATCAAATTTGAGACAACACTTTGTATGTTCCTGTTTGTTAAGTCTCCCGCCACACAGGATGTATAAATTCCTAATGCGGGAGTTGTCTTTAAAGAAAAATGTTATCAAATTTGAATATAGTCCATTTTTTTCGTTCATCTACGTGATCTAATCTCCTTCATATAAATTTTAACGGAGCCAAATTTCATAATCTTCCGTAAAAAGGGGTACAAAAATTTTGCTTCAAGTATTAATATGTTTACTTACACTACCAACCTGCTAATAGTCTAAAATTACCAATTTCTTGGAACCATTGCGGGCTAAAAATCATAAACAAGAAACTTTATTTGGAAATATAAAACGGTATACCAGATTTTCTTTTTATTATCATGTCCCGTCTCAGAGTACAAGTAGTAGCTGATCTAGGTACAGACGTCCATTTATGTTTGTTTTTACTATAAAGGAATCGAGGAGTTACTTGAAGAACACGCTGGTTACCTTGGTTTGAAGTTTGAGGAGAATTAGTTTCATCAGTATCCTCTAAAGAGTCATCAGAGTCAACAATTTGAGTTCTCTGTCTCTTACTTGGTCTTATGATGCCTTCATGAGGTTCTGAAGATTCGTTTGAGAATTCGGAATCAGAGGTGTTGATATGTATTTCTTACTCCACGTTATCCTCCGTCTCTGAGGCCGAATTATTCGAACCCTCCTCTTCATCTTCCACTTCTTCGATCCACTTACTTGTCTGATCTTCTTGATTTCACAAATCACTCTAAAAATAATAACAAGTGCAAATCTTAGAATCAAATATTTAGTGGCAACAAAGAAATATCTCATAAAATGTATTTTTTTATATTTAATTTCGCTATAAATAGCTTAAAATATAATTAAATAGTAAAATATATTGATTTAAATAAAACTAAAAAGAAATATTTCGTGTAAACCTTGTATAAATACTAAATGATATAAAAAAATAATTGTACATACCTTTTCAAATTAACGTACTTAGTAACTAAACTTTCGTCAACCTGACGACGATGTAGCCGTAGGTCACTTCCAAATTATCTTGTGATCGCAACCGCGTCACCCGATGAATTATTAGCACCAATCAGGAAGGTAAACAAAGCGTGACGGGAGCGGGACGCGGGGAAGTAAGTGCACTTGACTTTCTTGGAGAGGTGCGTAGTCGCGTGGACGAATGTTTAGTTATCTAGGGTTAATGTATCTTTAGAAATCAAACCCCAATTTTGGGGTAAAACGGGAGATGGTATTTTGTATGAAAGTCCAATGTTATTGAAGTTAAATTAATAATGGCAGAAGGATTTTAAATGGTATATAAGTATAAGAATGATTGAAAACTACTACTTAATAAGGAGAGATATTTTTATATAACAATAAAAAGTGCAAATAACTTACTGATGAACTATTTTCAATGAGCAAGGTGTCAATACATTAATAAATTACTATATCATCATCATCAACAGCCTTTAACAGTCCACTGCTGGACATAGGCCTCTCCTTAGAAGGAGGTAATATATATAATTACTATATATACTACAAAAATTTTAATACATTAATGAGTTCTACGTAGTCAAGTTCCAGTTCTTGAAACCCTAGCTCATGGGTTAACATGACCGATATCGTTGACATATTTACTTGTTCACTGAACGAACTTACTAGAGTCACATGCTGTGTACTCGGCTTACTTAATTACAGTTTCAGTTACTTAATTTATTAAAGAGAAACCAAAATGTTAACATAATATATGAAATAAAAAATAATAAATATCAACGAGGCAGCTCACCACTTTAAATCAAAATAATGAGGAGTGTATTCATGTGTTCATTTATAATTTTCATTGTCAATTACGACGAAAACAACGACATAAAACTTTTTTATGATATAGAACGAGATGGGACAGACACGAACGGGCCACGAAGTACACTGATACTGATTAAATTATTGAGTGTATCGTACTAGTTATATTTTACATTTTACCATCTTTTTTCTCTGTACAACATTTATGCAAATAAAATTATTATTATTTTCACTTTTAATTTATTTCACCGTCTCTTCTGTTAATAGTATTTTTGCACTTTTCAATCATAACGTGAAATCTTCTTTTGAATTTTTTATCATTTTAGGAGAAGTACCAAAGCTGATAATTTTCATACAAAAATAGGCTCAGGACCAAACATATTTGTGCGAATTATGCTTATCTTTTCCCAAAGTATGGGGATGTAACTATATGAAAATACATTTTCATAAAAGTAATACGAAAACAGAACGTGAGCAGACAATACTGAAGCTTTCTTAGAATTTAACAACATAAAAAATTATAGGCAATAGCAGAAACGCGTGTAGAACGTAATATTACCTCGTTTTACGATTACACCGCGCCATTTTGAACAGTATTATGTTACTAACTAATAAATATATCCATATATCCAAAACAAGCTCTAACTACTCAGCACCTAATAACAGCCGCAAATTAAACATTTATTTGTGTTTGCTAGTAAATCATAACTCAAATAAATCCAAAGTTTTTAATTTCGGAAGAGCTTATGTGCACTCGCTTATATTCTGGCCCCAATTTAAAAGCGTTGAGCGCAAAAAGTTATAATGAACACGAGATAATGGGCGCACAAACTGAAAACACAGCTGTTCACTGTGTACAGAACACTGATTCATTCCCAAATGGTGTATGGAGAAGTTTTTGCATAATTTGTTTTCATTGATGGCCTAATTAGACAGTATTTTTTTTTTATTTAACCTTAGCAGCAATGAACTCTCGACATTGTTAGAGTAACAAATGAGCTGCAAGTGCGTTATTACGTAATTTGTTGTGCCGGGTATAGGGAGGATGATATGGAACACCAGACCAATGCAGTCTTATTCTCTTTCCCTCACCTACAGTTCCCATATCCTTTTTGCTGTCGCATAACTTATTTGTCTGTGTTTCTAGCTTTTGAAAACGATATTTTAATTGACGAAAATTGACTATAGGTTTCACACCTTTTTTTTTGTTCACGGGGTGGAAAGTTCCTTTCGGATCTCCGGCTCCTCGGGGAAACATAAGCCAGGAGTATGTGGTGTTTCCACTAAAAAACACCCCGACGATCGACCTCTGACGCCCTGCTCCGGGAGGACCCGGATCATGTTATTTCAGGTCCTTCCCGAATCGGCGCCAGGCCCCTACTTCTTCCCACGCCGCGGCATTAATACGCCACCAGAATTCCCCGTCCTCCGGCGACCCGCGGCCCCGCCAGCGATTTCTACCACCGGCGTCTTCTTCGTTCGGGATCGGCCCTCTTTTAGGTGTCACACCTAAAATCAATTTTCCTCAAACAAAATATTATTTCATCGTATAACATACAATAATCGATTAAATCCTTAGCAATACTCATACTACATTGAATTCGAAAATGACATAACAAACGACAACATCAACCCATAACTTCCCACTGTGGGCACGGGTCTCCTCTCAGGAGATGGTTAAGGCCATGATATACTGTGGGTAAAAATCGGTTTTACATAAAGTCAAGAATTTGAGTCTACATAAGAGGAGAATACTTCAAATAATTTCTTGAAATAAAACTAACTTGTATTTCTTACATTATTTAGTTAAAATCGGAGTAATCGGTTTCATCCCATGATATTATCAAAGGGCATTTAAACAAACTACCAAGTGCCGACAAGCGAGGTGATCAGAAAAGTCGTCATCGATCGTCATTCATCTTAGTTGATCTAAATCTTAAAGGAGGCCCAATGGTTTAAGCAGTCGCCACGCCGTTTTCTATTGCACCAAGTTTCGTGGGCTTGAACCCCACATGGAACATCACCTTCTGTGATCTACAAATTGTTGTTCTTGTGAACACGGACACAATTTTTTTGTGTCCGTGACAACAACCCAGATTTTATTCTGGGTTTTCTTTGTGTCCGTGTATGTAAGAAAAGTCCTCCGTGACAAAGAATACATAAACCTTAGGTGGGAGGTGTCTTTTTAAAAAAAGGCTTCAACCTTATTATGCCTATAAAATATGACTTCTTGTATTTGACTATCTCTGAATACACACCCAAACACAAAAATAAGCTTGATCCGGGAAACCTGTTCTGCCAAAACACCTTATTACCATTTCAAATCCAGTGTCTCAAGATATTTGGCTTTCCAGAATACAACACGTGAATATAGACCGCTAATGCTTTTTATACCTACAAAATAAATCTCTTATACCGCGATGGCACTGACTATATGATATGACATAATATGTGTATAACTAACTGCCTGCCTCCACCTATGAATTATTTTTATGCTTTCCAGCAAACAGCGTCGGTTTAATAAAAAAACTAGAACTAAATAGAGAGATATGTACATTGTGGGGCTAACAAAATGGCAATAATATTATACTTATTAATGTAAACGTAAAAGTATGTTTAAACATAGGTTATTATATGGAAGTCAGTGTTCACTCTCTTTTCTTTTTATTGGCGTATACTTTGGAATAATATATGGTTAATTTGTCGGAATAAATATAGGGGATCATGAGAGGAAGCGAGAGAAAATGGAAAAGCACATACCAGTGGAGTTTGTTTCGTCTTTCACTACAACGAACGATAGAAGGTCATATGTTAATTTTCCTGAACCTAAAAATTTCAAATCAGAGTGAAATAATCGTTTACGTGATTCAGGATTCACAGTTAAATAGCCATTATAAGGTGCTTGTACCTTTCTGCATATATGTAATAGGCCTTTCCATCTTTTCAGATGATTTAGACAGCGCCTATTCGACACTTCTTGGTGTGACTGTAAAGCCCAATACGGGAGCGACAACAGCGTCTGCAGGTTTGGCACCTAAATAGAGGATCGTTCGAGGCTCGAGCAAGCGAGACCCTATCACCTCCCCCCTTTCTCTTCTCACGCTTGTCCGCCAGACTTCGGAACCAACTCCTGTCGTGCATTCTGCAGCCCTCATCCAAAGTCTTCTTCATATGTATTTAAAATATCTACTACTAGAGTTCGCCCAGACCCGCCAGCAAATGTTGGTTATCGCCGAAAAAGTACTATGTCCTTTCTCAGGCATTAGACTATCTATATATCAAATTTCATTTAAATCGTTTTAGTAGTTTTGGCGGAAAACTTGAAAAACAGAGATCCTTTCGCATTTATAATAATAATAAGGATTTTTTCCTGAAATTAAGCGTAGATGTCTGAAACAGGTAGTTCAATTGATAATACAATAACTAACACATACACCACTATAATTTTTTTTTATTAATGTCAGACCCCTTGGTAAGGCTATCCACTTGTGTGAAGTTTTCTGTGTCAAATTGTTAAATAGGGGAAAAAAGAAATTCATATTTATTCAAAGACCGTCGAGTCTTTGTGAGGTATTCAACATTAACGAGGGTGGGATTACACCTGACGACTTGTGATTCTCCATTTACAAATAATCCACGAGATTATTTTGAGGACAAATATTGATTTCAGCGGTTTCTATCAGATTCATTTTCAAGAGGACTGGGGTTTTTTAGAGGGGCTAAATTATCATAAATTTATGTAAGCAAGTATTATGATCAATTGATTACTGATTGAAAAATCATGTTTCATAAAAATAGATAAAAGATTATTTGAAGAAAAACTTTCGTTAAAAAATGATAGTAGGTAATTTTGTAAATTATGAGCACCTATTATTATAATTTGATAAAAAGAACACTTTTTCATAAAATTTGACGATGAAATGATTACGATAAATAAAATATTGAGAACGATTTCAATTTCTGTTAAATCTACCTTTATTTTATTTGTCATTAAGAATTCAGAAGCAAAATATATTTTATCTCGATATATATTATTCTGCGATCTGGCAACCAAGATAACACCCAAAAAAATTTAAATTGATTCTTTCGTCCTCAAATCCAAATGTTACGCTTACTAATATTGAAAATATTCGACTATACTAATATTCTAATGTTTTATTCAACTACTAACTCACATAGCTAAATAAATAAACACGTAACATAGATCTAACTATTTATCACAAAACTTTAAGTGATAGTAAACAAACTCCACCACTTGAATGCTATGCAACCCTTTGATTTCTGCTCTTAAACCAACACTCGACCAAAATGGTTTCAAGTCTCTGAAAGCTCACAAAAGCAAGGCTAAACACCGTTTGTGGATTGTGGACGCTTACCTAGACTTTACAAACAAGTAACTCTGTCATTAAACATTACTCCTTACCACTATCAACTCCAACTATCCCTGAAGCTAATTTATGCAATTTCCATTTTATATTTGCTTTTCTCAGTATTTATTGTTTGTAGTGTTCTTCAAAGTTGAATTGAGTTTATCGTATACATCCGTATGTACTACAAATATTTTGAAACCCTACATTGTAGGTAGTAGAGCCACGCTGGTTTCAGCACGAATGGGCCGGCTCGACCCGGCCAGTACTACCGTCACACAGAAGACCATCCTAATAATGACAGCATTCTTGCTGTCGTATTTCGTTGGTGAGTGTGAGACCGGAGGCCCAATCATTCTGCATCATTCTCCCGCCCTTCGAAGGCCGGGAGAATGATGCAGAATAATCTAACCAGGCTGCCATGGTAAGGGTCACCATGCTACATTGCCTACCCTCACAATAAGCATGGTGACCCCTACTCCTGAATTCTACTCATGCTTTCCATCAGGCAGAGTAGAGTCACTTTGGCAGGCTTAAATATAAAAAAAGAAAAAAAAATTGCATCCTGATACTTTATTATTTACTAGTTCCGTCAAGTAGTGTTACTCGCAGTTGTTGCTGTACCTTTGCAATACGAACCACGGGCACGAGGCGAAGCTAGTCGAAAGGAAAACTGACCGAAGTCGTGCTTTATATCAGGGATGTTACGGAGCTTCGACTCCGACTCCGAGTCGGAACTTCCGATAAAATTACACTTTCGTTTCCGACTTCGGTTCCGAAACATTTAAATCGGAGGTTTTAAACGGAATTCGAAACATAATAAATAGCAGCGTCGGCCTGCGTCTTTAAGACTATAAACCAATAACGACGTCACATCTGTAACAAACTAACAGCAAGTAAAAAAACAATCGACGATAGAGCGCACATGCCGGGGACGGGGGGATTCTTCCCGCGACATGTATGAAGTTCATTTTTAAGTAAAAATTAAGGATTTGCTCTCACAATTTGAGAAAATCTCATTTACAACAGACATTTGGACCGAACTAAGTTCGAATGTGTCCTTATTAAATCTGCCAGTGCATGGCATAAATGGAGATTTTAAAAGGCTTAAATCTCTCTCGTGCCACCACTTTACACCCTGCCTCCGCCTTCGACTCCGGTTACGACTCCGATAAATCAAATTTTAAAACTCCGACTCCGACTCCGACTTCGTTTCCAATAAAATTACCTCCGTTACATCCCTACTTTATATCATCAGCTATATGCTAATGAAAGCCCGCCGTTTAAGAGATTAGCCGAAAAACAGACACACAAAAATTTTAAAACTTTATTTTGATAAAAGTAACGTATTTACTTTTACATGAATTTAATGAAAAGCTAATAATTTGAAATTACAATTACAAACAGGCGCTTATTTTTTTTTATTTGAAACAAATAATAAATTCAAAGAAATAATAATAATAAATGCTGTATTAAATTTAATTCTAGAGACAATATTTTTCCTACAATGCACTGAAATGAAAATTTAATAATACAATTTCGGGGCAATACAAATAGTTTCATGCCTGTCTATTAAAACCAAACCTAACATTTTTTCCATAAAATAACAACAGCCAATAAATGTAATTGTTAAATAAATCACCGTTAGCGTAATAAATAACACAAACAAATAAAATTGAGTTGTTTTTTCCTTAATATATAGCGGCATTTCACCGTATTATATTAATATTAATTTACCTCGGCGACACGACCGTTTGCAAGCAAGTCTACAACGCTAATATGGTTAAAGCTCCCCACTCCACTTACCGAGACGCTGACGTAATAAACATAATCTTAGACTACCCTCATTATTACGAATATCATTTACTTGAAAAGCTGTTCTAACAAAAATGTTAGTAATTTTGTAAGAGTTCTGTCTTTGAGGCAAGTTATATTGTTGTTTTTATCAAACGTAATATAATTTCAATTTCGTTCCACGCAAGATCACTATTTTATAAATAGACTTCCTCAAAAATATATATAGGTTATTCTATTTCTGTGTTTCGTGCTGGGAAGGTAGATTAGGTATATCAGGTATTATTAATTCCTAGAACTTCATAAATATGTAACAAATAAAACTGTCAACACATTACACAAGAAAGTGTTCTTTGCACAAACCTACTGTACCAACTGTTTTTAGACTTTCGCGACTTTTACACATACTCATGTTTTTACTGTAAACGGGACTTATTCGCGATAATATTCCTCGGCCACGCACAGGAAAGGGTTCCTCAGTCACCTATAATGGTATGTGGATTTAAAATCGTATCCAATAGATAATTGTTATGTTTACGTATTAATACGTTAATTTTGTATGACGTTTTCCAAGTGAGCGCATTTTACCATATAAGCCTTTATAACTCCTGAACTAAGAAAGTCATCTAATCGGTTATAGTTTTCCTTCAAAGTTCATTAAATGGACCAGCATCACGATTTTTTTCAAATTTTTTGAGCCAGCCGTTTAGCTTTTAGAGGGGGGGGGACGCCCTGTTTTTACAAAAAAGTGCCCTTTAAAGTGAAATATCTCGCAAATGGGTACCTAAATCAAAAAATCGTCTAGGAAACCCTTTATTGTTTTTAAAAGACCTATCTAATGATACCCCACACGATGGGGTAGCCTCGAGAAAAAAAAATCATCCCCACTTTACGTGTAGGGGAGGTACCCCAAATAAAATTATATTTCATAATTTTATTGTAGCACTTTGTCGACGTAATTACATCACGTATTCATGCAAACTTTTATCTTTCTAGCACTTACCGTTTGGACGGTAAGTCGAGGACGGACGGACGGACGGACGGACGGACGGACGGACGGACGGACAGACGGACATGACGAATCTATAAGGGTTCCGAGTTAAGAACTTCGGAACCCTAAAAAGGTTACGGTACGATCATCGCAACCTTTTTAATATTATAGCAAATAAGTCCCGTTTACAGTAAAAACATGACTACTGTATCAAATATAATATTTGTAAAACCTTACAATTTTTACTCGTAAAATTTATAGCATTGGGGATTTTTTTGTCTTTAGCTATAATTCTATGTCTGATTAATCTTGAATTTCCACTTGTATAATTTGTTGCTTTCCGGTAAATTGTCTTTTAACGAACGCTGATAGAAAAAATATAAATATTAAATACACTACAGGATTGACAATGTTATGGTTTACACTAAACTTTAGTGAAATTAGAAATGTATTTATCAAGATTAGAATTTACCCTCATCTCTCACAGACTTGCTTTTTTTTTAATTCACGCTATTTAATTGATGCTTAGCCAATAAGAAAATTAATTTAGTATTTACTAACAATAACTTAACTAAAAATTCAAAACAAAGTCTCTTTGGTATGCAGTAAAAAAAATATTACTTTTTTATTGTAATTAATTTGTAAATGTACAAGATACTCGTTAAACCGTCAATTACGACTGCCATGTATATCAGTGGCAACCGTTATTGCAAAGTCAGTGCCCTCAAATACTACTAATATACAACCTTCAAATTAGTTCACCCTCAGATCAAATGATCTTGGGAAAAATAAAGGCTAAAATATGAAGATAAATACTCGTAAAATTCGTGAAATATAAATCCTTTTGCGAGGTTAGAAACCTTGTATGTTATCCTAAACTAATACTAGAATCAAATAATTGTATTATATTTATACTCTTATACAAGCTTTTTAAACTATATAGTATTGTATCGCCATTGTACCCGCCATTCTAACAGGCTATTAGCGGGCTTATTACACTCTACTATTAAAATAATTTGCGCTCTGCAGTAAGTACTTTTGTCATGCGGTTTTAGCGTTCAATGTTTTAATGAGAGGACAATAGCCATTTATGGTTCCAGTAATATTGATTTATTCTTCCGTGTAATGCTATCCAGAAGTTTTTGATCAGATCTAGTAGCATTGTCATCATTATTGCGAACGGACTTTAGAAGTAAACCACTGGAAATAGACCACTCTTTGAAAAAGAGTCTTTTTCGAAGACTTTATTCTACACTGAACTTGTAACAACTTTTTTTTGTTAGTATGAATAATTCGTATTAGTATCATAATACGATGACGTATTTGGGTAAGCGCCATCTTTATCAGGTTAGCGGTAGCTCTCACACTCCTTCTTCATTGGTTTTAGATAAACTTTCACCCGCGAGTCGTCAGATGGCGTTATTTCTCTTAATACATTTGAGATGGACGGATGAGATTGATACTCTGTGGTAAATTGTGTTCTATGTTATCTTTGGTCATAAGTCTATTATTTGTCTATGAGAATCAGGTGATATTTTTTGGTTAACGAATGGAGGGTAAAAGTTTTATTCCAGCGGGACCTTTGAGATATTATATATAAAGCGGGCCCTGATTCCCCGGAGAAAGCACTCTTAGTTCTACTGCGGTCCTAGGCGAAACTCTGCTTGTTGTAATATTGGTTCGTGAAGAATTCCTGGTGTATAACCCGCTCTGCAAAGTGGTGAGAGATCTGCTTTCTTTATTTAAATTATATTTCCTTGTACCAGTCTGTTTGTGTGATTACGTACTTAGGATTGTGTCTCATCTTTTTTCCTAGGGTTCCAAGGATTGATTCCAAGGATTGATTCCAAGGATTGATTCCAAGATTTGGTTTGAGATCTACCTCAAGTAACAGACACGTACGTAACCAACGTTGGTCTACCTTCGGCATTACCTTCGGGCGAAGAAGGCGAATCCCATTGGCAGTGTGCTGGCTATCAAGCGTGCAGAGGCGATCGGGGTACAGGAGAGCCTCCTCTTGTACGACAAATCCCCAAGGACATAAGATGACGGACCTCAGGGACCACATCGGGGCTCCCGTATTAACTTCACTGACGTCTGCTCTTCCCGGTCGAGCCCCCAGAGATCCAGGGAAGCCTAAGTTATAGACTATTTGTATAGCAACCCTCTTATATAGGATTAGATTTATATTTAGATATAAGAATCTTAGTACTATAATGTTGAACAACCCACCTTTGTAACTTTGTGGATTATCTCTAGTGTGTAAGAGGTGGATCTATTTGTGCTTCATGTGTGTAATGAATAAATGTGTGTGAGACTGAACCCATGTTTTCTTGGGGAATACCTGGCTACCCAAATCGACATATGCACACATATGAACTCTGTCTGTTATTCTCTCAGCTTATAGATTCTTTTGTGAACAGGCGCCCTGGGATATTTCACATAGCTCTACTGACTGCGCACCGGTGAAGTGATTCCCCCTGGTAGGGCTAGGGCCGACTAAAACACCCCTTTACCGGGGCTAGGGGTTACAAACTAACCCGGTTTTTATTAGGATTTCCCGTTTCTTTCTCTTTACAGTGTTGTTGTTCTGTAAAGATTGCTCCCTTAGTCGTCTCTTACCACACTCACATACTAAATGGGAGCGGTTTTTTAGGGTTCCGTTGCCAAATGGCAAAAAACGGAACCCTTATAGATTCGTCATGTCTGTCTGTCCCCATACTTAGAACTAAAACTCAATTTTTTTTTTTATCAAAACCATAACTGTGGGGTATCTATGGATAGGTCTTCAAAAATGATATCGAGGTTTCTAATATCATTTTTTTCTAAACTGAATAGTTTGCGCAAGAGACACTTCCAAAGTGGTAAAATGTTGGTCCCCCCCCCTGTAACTTCTAAAATAAGAGAGTGATAAAACTAAAAAAAATTTATGATGTACATTACCATGCAAACTTACAACGAAAATTGGTTTGAACGAGATCTAGTAAGTAGTTTTTTTTAATACGTCACAAATCATAAACCGCAATTTACATTTCTTTCAATTAAAACAATATTAATAAAACATTGATGAAAGTTACAAAGAACTACAAAAACTCTTATATGATGCTACGGAACCCTTCATGGGCGAGTCCGACTCGCCCTTAGCCACTTTTTTATGTTTTTCATTATCGCTTAAAATTGTAATGCTGTGATGTCTGTACCCATAGGTTGAGTTCATAGAATTAATTATTATTTAATTAATTGAGTTCAATCACACTCACATTGCAATTCTAATGTATCTCTATAAGTGAAGACTTGTAGTCGGCATTCTACTGTCTGTCTAAGTTATTATATTGTAATCAAAAACCTAATTATTTGATTAAAAATAAAACAATATATTTTACACGGAACATGAAACTATATCTGTTTATTTAACTCTATACATAATTAAAATATAAAGGCTAGGTAATCAACAATACGTTACGTGAAACACGACACAGTAAACACAACCTAACACCGCGAGGTCACGAGCAAAAGAGAGTGAGCTTCACCGTGGGTTAAATGGTGTATATAGTGTATATAGTATGGTGTATATAGTCTCGTTATCACGTCACACGACGTGAGGTTAAGTACAAACTAAGTACATCGGTGTACTTCACTATCCTTGTATTTCGTATCTACTATATAATAATGTAAATAGATTTTAGTATTTCATGTATATAATTAAATAAAATATGAACAAATAAAATAATTTTCAAAATTTAAAGTCACAATTCACAAACTTTACCTAATATTCTACTGAGACTTGACAAGCATACACTAAATGGACGCAGAACACACAGACTCAGAGCAATTTTTGACGGATCATACAAGTATTGTTGTATGTGGGATCAAGCCATAACACTTACACCATTATTGTATTCGGCCATATTTGTTTCCATAAACTGAAAAGTTAGTTTTAGAAATTGGTACAGTAGATTCATCTTCTCTGAATCTACTGAACTGCTTTAGAAAATTTCAAAATGTAAAGTCACAAATTCACGAATTTTACCTCTTTATAATATTACTCGTAGTTTAAAATAGATAGTTGTCTTGTTCCCTCCTTTAGCAACAATTAGGTCATATGAAGCCAAGATATTTTTAAATAACATACTTTTAGCTCAGGTTATAGGTATAGAAAGTTTTAAAATTATAACTTATACAACTAGGTCGAGCCTTCGTTTAAAATAACATCTCTGTGTAGGCGTGCGGCTCGTCTTCCAGTTATTTTTAACGCTACTTAGTTATATTAAAAGCTTTAGAATATAACCCGTTTTAGAGCTTTAAGACATAATAAGTATGTGTTTATTTTTGTTTAAATACTATTTTGGTTTATATGATTGATAGTAATGATTTTATATGAGCATGTGACGTTATTTGACCATTTATTTTGTAACTACTGACATGATTGTTGTTGTGAGATAGTTTTTTGTTTTTTTGGAAGACGGTTTTCATTTCATCTCATCCACATTTTTTTATCATTGATTTCATTAAGACGATGATTTAAAGACTAGAAGACTTTACAGTAGAAGATGTTCATTACTTGACATTGGCAGAAATAGCTAATATTCGACTGGTAGCCATTTAATCACAAGGAGGAGGAGGATTGTGTTGTAAATTGTGTAGACAGATAAGTTCACGTAACGAAGCTAGTTTAAAAAAATATAAACAATAGTAACAGTTTAATGGAATTGCTCAAAGAATCGCAAAATTTAAATGGTAGTGAGCGATGCATACCAAAACGGCCGATGGGAAGAGAAAGTTTTACTTTGGTGACCACGGAGCGTGGGTAGGACCCCTACAAGATAGTCAATGAATACGAGCAACACAGGATCGGTTCTGGTTGGGAGGATTATTGAAAGCCTATCTATGTATAACAGTGGGAGCCTTTCGACTGAATGATTATCAATAGCTTTATAAAATAATTTTATGGAATTGTTCTTGTTATAAATTTCGTACATTGTTATCTTAGAGAATAGAGGTTCTCTAACCTATCTTAGGTTAGAGAACTTTTTGGTTTGCCAACAAATTAAAATAAAAATACACTAATTTTTCTTAAGAGTGTCTTAAGTGCGTTTCAATGTACCTTGGCTGAGAAAATATTTGTAGTAGAATTAAGTGAAAGAGATTGTTTATGAAAAAGTGTTACACGAATTCCCTCAGGCGTGGTTTGTTATGTTTCTAGAGAGTTGTGAGGAAAAACGGTAGCGAACAGGCGAGTAACTCTATATTTTGTAATAACGCCAGAGGGCCTAGTGTGAATTTATTTCACATTAACTCACTCCAGACGGCGACTGGATTTGAAGTTCCGATTGGTAAATGTTTCAGTGAAAAGCTTACTGGATTCTAATCATGTTCTCCAGCAAGTAGACTAGATTCACTTTGGTAGGATTAAATATAAAGAAAAACTCACTGTGCGTACTTTTTTATAGATAGGGATGAATACCAAACACCTGTCTATGTTACGTCGTTGGCCGAATTAATGAAAGATAGATGTAGCACATTCGTTAAGTGTTATTCAAAAATAACCTCCTTAGCCAAAATGAAAATGTCCCTCGTTGAATCTCTTTCTACAATCGCTAACGCCTTCATTCTCATGTATAATTGTACTTTTGTTAGTTTTCCACTAACTTTGGTAGAATGTTAAGTGGTTAGAGTGTGTGTGTGTAAGTGTGTGTATAAACAATGTGTTGCCACATAGGTAGCGTTTATAAGCTTACAGAAAAGCCATGTCTGGAATCTTTTTTTTCATTTATTAGGTAGGGATACCCAATTACCAATATGAGGGTATCCTCTATCTTTATCCTTATTGAAGTGAGAAGACTCCTCAAAAGCGGACAAAGCACTAATATAATAATAGACTTAAGTTAAAGTTAAAACTGTCATCCTTACTTAATATTATTAACGCGAAAGTAGTAACCATGTCTGTTTGTCATGCTTTTGTGGTGACTGCCGCATACAGCGCAAGCGAAAACATACAACAGCGCCATCTACCGATGAAACACTGAACCACGAAGAAAACACTAAAGATCTATACGGAGTAACTACTAATCCTGAATCGTGAAAGATAAATTCTCGCGCGATTAGCATATATACAACATCCCAACATCAACTGTTTGGCAGTAGCCTGCCAGGCACAATCACCTCGTCTGGTCGGAGGATCCTCCCTTTGTGTCGGAGGAACACGACACCCGTTTCTGTACACTTTTATGCGAAAATACTAAACCAATTTAAATAAAATTTGGTACACATATAGTCTAGAGCTTGAGAAAAGATTTAGACTTTTTACCGGGATAACCAACATACACGCGAGCGGAGCCGCAGGTGAAATCTAGTATAGCACAAAATCTACTTCACTTCAAATCAAATCATCAAACAAAATCGATTATTCATTAAAGTTAATGTTTTTATATTAAACTCTACACCACATTGTATGAGCAATATAAAAATATGCTTTTATATTTTCATCGTCATTCTCCATTCTCGTTACGAACCTGAAAATACCGTCGGAAAAACCCCCGCTGCATTAAGTCGGATTACTGAACATTGTCGCTCCAGTGGACAGAGGATTTCAATACTTTTAGCACTTATACCACATTAATCGGTCGCACGGAAATTATTGAAAGCTCACTTTACAGTACTTCATAATGATAAACATACATATAGACAGACTTCAATTGAAATGCTTATTTTGTGCTAAAGATAACATTATTAGCTGACTCCAACAGACCTCTTCTGCATCTTTTATTGCCCGTAGCGTTTTTTTTTATATTTAGCCTACCAAAGCGACGTAGCGTAAAGTATGGCGGCCCACACTATGGCGGCTTAGTGAGATGCTTTTTCACGTCCCGCTTAAAGGACCCGGGATCATAGTGGGAAGGAAACACGTGAGCTGGAGCGAGTTCCAGCTTTTGACTGCTCGGCATAAGAAGGAAGAGCCGAACCGTTTTGTTCTAGTGCGTATTTCATGCTGTGATGTTATACCGCGAGAACAATTTTTTGCCTTTTAAAGTGGCTATAGCAAGTCAACCTTAATAGATAGACATATGTTGTTCTGAACTTTTTTGAATTTTTTAAGAGGAAACAATATTTTATACGAATCTTTAACCATTTACGGCGCGCACGCAATGGAAGCTCTCAAAAGAAATAATTTTCTCTTGTTTTCAAAATATTTTTAAATAATACACCACTTCTATTGATCGTAGCGTGCTGTGTATAATCTATAGCCTTCCCCTTTAAAACAACTATCTAACATTAAAATATATTTTTTAATTTTGGAATAATATTTTCTGAGATTAGCTCACGAGAGCAACAAAATCTTTAGCTTCTGTAATATTCGGATGATAAGTACATACATATATTACGGTTTTTTTTTTTTTCTAAACTACTTAGCTTTTACTAGCTACTTTACCCGTACATAAGATTATCGTGGTAAAGAGTAGTCTATGCCTTTACACGAGAATCAAACTCCATTAAAATCAGTCCAGGAAAGCATAACAGACAAAGTTTGTGATCAATAATACAATAATTGTCCTGTGTGGATCGCTGCTATGTAAAAAATGCGAATGTGACCATCTTTGCCTCGACAAATACCATCTAAAGCGATTGCTATAATTCCTAGTAAATGAAATATCAACAGGTAGAAGGGATTCAAAAGAAATTCACAAAGCGTGGGAAATATCAACTCAAATATTTGTCTCCTATTGGACCGATAACACTCAATCGAGTGGCAAAGGATGGCACTTTAGACTTCGATAGCAAACGACTACTTTTTACGATGACTTCCATTCAAACTTTAGAAGGAAACTTACTCTTATTTTAAATTTAAACTTGAGTAGTTTTATTGTTTTGTTTATTTTTTTTTAAAAGCATTAGGAATATTATTTCCTATGTGGAGGGGGAGTTTACAAACATACATGAAACGGACACGTAAAGAATATTCAGACTCAGAACAACAAATTATGTATCACATAAAGTGTTATCCTACGTGGGATTTGAACCCAAGACACTTGAAAGGTAGGAAGTTGCAGTAGGAAGCGAAGGCCAACCATGCAGTCAGAGTTTTTAGTCATAGTTTTCAATACAAGTTATGTATAAGTCATATGCTAAATAAAAAGGTGTGTGTGCGATTCACACGCGATAGAAGTAAAACTTAAGTAAATAGACAAAAGAATGAGGTGATACAGTGTACAATATACATTTACACCGACATTTGCTGTCTCATTCTGGCTCACTAATTTTGTATTTGTGTATCTTACCTGTCGTTTTTCCGTTGCATCCGGCTTGAAATCACAACGATTCTGAAGAAGTTTCACTTCAAAAAACCGAAATATTTTATAAAGTTTTATATTATTAACGACCATGACTATTTGAAGAAAGTTATTTTTGCAAAATTTACGCTACGCTGCACATATAAAGAGCGTTATCTCGGAAATAAAATACTTTTATTTATTTATAAGAGTTTTTTACAGTTATTTCATTTTCAAGGGATACAATTAAAAATGTTTACGTGAACTACGCTCAAACGAAATTGAATACTTTATCATGAATTGAAAAAACTGTTTAGATTGATATCTATCTTCTTAAAGGATAAGCTTGAATGTTTTTTCAATTCCATTTTACTCGCCGAAATAAAATTTTTTCAAAAAACGATTACCGATGTAAAACATTTCCAATTTCGTCTCCACGTTCTTTTGTAGAATTTCTTGAGTGTTTCTTGATGCAAGGTATATTCAAGAGTGACTGTTATTGAACTAATAATAATGGTGAGACTTGTTATAGGGTATTGATTGAAAGATAATTCTTTTTGACACTGAGATACAGCAATATTTCTCAATGCTTCTCGTGACGCAGAGAGAACTTTAAACCTTCAATCCCAGCTACCATGCTTATCTATGGCAATCATTACTAGTCAGTCAGTGCCTTTAAATATACTGACAACTAGTTCAACGACAGAATTCAGTTCGCCCTCAAAAGCAAAAGTCCGATGTCAATCGCGCCGTGGTGAAATGATATTCAGACAAATTCAGTAGAACTCGTAGCTGACCTCAAATAATCTTAGGGATAATAAATGCTAGGAAGACAGGGCTACATAAAACGAAGTGTCTTTTAATGGCAAAGGTACTGAAAGACATCGCAGTACAACATCTCCCACCAGACTTATTCTCGCACGTATATTCTTTTTGTTTAAAGCCTACCAAAGGCCTGATGGAAAGCATTAATAGAATTCAAGAGTGCAACAATACAAATGCAGTCAATTCAATATGGTGACTCGCACTATGCTGATCTAGTGAGACAGATTCACGCCCCGTTTAAACTACCCTGGATCATACTGTTTTATATTTATCCTAATCCTACTAATATTATAAACGCGAAAGTTTGTGAGTATGTGTGTATGTTTGTTCCTCTTTCACGCAAAAACTAATAAACGGATTTGGATGAAACTTTACAGTAATATAGCTTATATATCAGAATAGCACATAGGCTACTTTGTAACCGACTTCAAAAAAAGGAGGAGGTTCTCAATTCGTCGGAATCTTTTTTTTATGAATGTTCAGTGAAAACTTCGTTGTTTAAGAACCGATTTCAAAAATTCTTTCTGCATTCGATTCGGCGTAGCTTACAGGTGCTCCCATGGTCATCATATCGAGATCTCATGATGGGATCCCAAGGAAATCGTGGGAACTCCTCAAATATCATAGGCACAATTGTCGCGATTTGGGTACTTGGAATAGTTTTTCTTAGAAGTCGGTTCCTTTTTGTTAAAATTATTACTGCAATAATCGAGATACACGGGCGAAAACTAGTTATTTATAAAAATACAGAAATCGTAGACAATGACCGTAGATGTCAAAATGAATTAGGCGATTTATACACGGCACCGCGCACCGCCGCGGTTGGCGGTGAAGCGGATCTCATGTTGTATTGAGATATACGAAAACCGTTGGAGCTTAACACACGAACACCGACCGACCGCGCGGTCGAGCTGTGTTTTCACCGCCACCGCCCACCTGCGCTGACGACCGCGCGGTTGGGCGGTGCCTCACACACGGGTGTGCCGCTTAACCGCGCGGTTCATTTATTTATTTATTGTAGACACGCCAATGATAGACATATATAACACAGAAAAAAAGCATTACAACACAATATAGTTCTTATATTGTGTTGTAATGCTTAATAATAAAAGGCATGCATAATGAACACCAATGAAATTGTGTTCTAAACGGTTTGAGCAGAACAATGTAGTACATATTAAAACACTGTATTTGTAATTATACAGAGTAGAAATACAGTGCTTTATTTTCAATTAAAAATCATCGTTGGTGCAGGACGTGTTGCAATTTAAAAATGAAATTTGCTAACAAATAATGAAATAAAGGAGTGGAAACAAAAAGGATATTCGCGTATAGTTAAAAAATGTAAGTTTATGTTGTATCGAACTTTTATAGAATAAAATTAATGCCCTATTTAGAGTTCTGCTTCGTAAAAATAGATGAACCCAATATCTTCTTTTTTTTTCTAAGAAATAAAATCGCATTAAGTACGCTGATGCATGTATTTGTGCGTAAAGTAAATAAAATAAAAGCCAGATTGCTGCCACCACTTCAGTCTATGATCAAAATGGTCAAAACCACGTTAAATCCAACCGCGCGGTAAGGCGCGAGAACCGCCTTACCGCGCGGTGCACCGCTACAAAATCCGCTCAATGTGTTAATCGCCTTACTGTTTATCTTCTGTCAAAACTTCACAGGTTGCTATGCTTAACAGACTTGCATAGCAACCATAATGATATACGCCGGAAATACCGCGGGGCGGAGCTAGTACATATATAAGCCATGGATGGTTTTCCATATATCCCTGAATATTTCATCCGTGTTTACTATTTTCTCGTGAATTACGCGTAGGACCCTTCAGTCCTTCGCGTAAATAGAAGAAGTGAGACGTGAAAAATCGTTTTGAAGGTACATAGAAAATGTTTTAACCCTTTCAGATATAACAGATTGAAGGTAGGTAAGTAGGAGAGAATATTATTCTTTAATACATGGTTAGATTATAATAATAAGCCTTCAAGTCTTTACGTTGCATTGACAAATATTTTAACCGACTTCAAAAAAAAAGGAGAAGGTTCTCAATTCGTCGGAATCTATTTATTTTTTTATGTATGTTTAGCGATAATTTAGTCGTTTATGAACCGATTACAAAAATTATTTTTGCATTGGAAATGGGCGTAGCTTACAGGTGGTCCCATCATATCGGAATCTGATGATGGGATCCCAAGGAAATCGAGAGAACTCTTCAAATATCATAGGCACAATTGTCGCGATTTGGATACTCGGAATAGTTTTTCATTGAAGTCGGTTCCTTTTTGTTAAAATTATAAATGATATAGTCTATGGTCGCCTCCAATTTTTTTTCAAAGACAGCGCCTGCATATGGAATATACATCCTGTGTCGTGGGAGACTTTATAAACACACATGAAACAAACAAAAACAAATAGATTTTAGATCATACAAAGTGTTGTCCCATGTAGGATATGAACCCACTCTATGCTTGACACAGTAGAAGGCAGCGTGGTGACCGTTTAAACCACTAGCCCAACCGTGCAATCAATACTGGTAGGATATCATCATCTTGATTATTAATTTATTGATATATCATGTATAAAATATCCTTGTCTCCTTATATTTTTTTCTTTGTCCGTCCGTATTACAAGTAAATTTTATATTTTCATTGAGGATATAAGATATATTACATATTACTCAAAGGAAATCTTCAAATATATTCATGAATAATTTGTCATTTCATCAGTAATCCTTTATAGAAAAATTATTATTATTTCCAAGTCGCTAATATACTAATCTCTCAACAGAAATATATATTACTAAACCCAGAATCATCAAACGATTTTGGGAAACCACTTCGCTATAAGACGTCTGTGTTACAAGGGATTTGGGTAATGCCTTTTTTCGTCCTTCAACTGAACTGGTAAAGGCTTTGCTTTGTCATCGATATTTGATATCGACTGTTTTATATAAAATGTAACAGAGGGACGGATTTTGATAAAGGTAAATTGTTTAAGGAAAAATATTGAAAATATTGTTTTAGGGAAAGGTCAGGTATTCGAAATCCGTAGTCCTCTATAAAAGAATATAATGGCAGTAGCGCAAAGGTTAGGAATTTACCTTTTTAATAATATCTATTATAAAAATTTGAATATCTGAAACAACAGATATAGTATGCGACAAAAATTATTTGTTATAAATTGAGAAAAGTATCACAATATAAATTAAATAACATATTACTTGAACCCTGTCAACTCAGAAGTCAGAACGACATTGGCGGCTTTAACAGCCATCTGGCATCAGCATACTCGGCGACTCTTCACCGCGTCTTGTCACCGTGACAAGACGCGGCGTCTTTGTTTCTTCGCCTAGTGTGCGCGTAGTATTAAAGTAGGTAGGAGACAGTCTATTTTATAGATTGAAACATCATCGTCCACAGATGGATATAAATTCTCTTACAAACGGAGTTTTTGGCCTACCTATAATACGCTGGCCATACGGATTAATATAGCGTTGGTTTCAAGTTTTCCTTCTTTTTGCAGGAATGCAGTCTGCAGTCTAACGAACAGTGGTCAGTGAATGAATAAGATTAACATTCATATGTACTTGGTCATTATATGATAACAAGTACCAGGTATACAGAAAAGGAGTGAAAGTCACATTCAAATACAACTGAGCCAAGAGTTTTGTTTAATTTATGAATCGACCAAAGTGACTCTACTCTGCCTGGTGTGAAGTAAGGGCGGCAACCTCGACACCCATTGCAAATGCAGACAGTGCATAGAGTGGTCCACACTATGGCGGCCTATTGACATAATTCTGCATCATCGAGTCTCCAGTATTACACTCACCAACGAAACACGACAACACGGAGGTTGATCTTCCTTGTGTGGGTAATATCGAACCGTTCATGATAAAATCAGCCTGACGCGACTATCTTCAAAAATTTCTCTTTACATAATATTATAGACACTATTTTACATTGAGTGCTTTCAGCGTATGAAAGCGTTCCATGTTTGAACTTAGTTAATCTGTCAAATGACTGTTGTAAACTGGAATAGCTATAAACAAGTCTAAAACTACATTTTGCGGTCTGGTTATAATAGCAAAGTTATGTAAGTGACATGTTCTACTAGTTTTGAATTATTAACCAGTACATGTACGTACGTTTGAGAAGATTCTACAAAACAAGGCCTCGCGTAAGCTGGATGTGCTTAACAAGGTGAGACGGCTCTTCTCGCTGGAGCATATGTGTCTTCTTTATAAGACTCAGGTCAGTTCCTGCTTGGAGTATTGTTCTCATCTTTGCGATGGATCCGCGCAGTACTTGCTTGACGCTCTCGATAGGTTGCAGAGGCGAGCAGTCCGCATAATTGATAGTCCCGAAGCCACCGAGTTCCTCGAGCCCTTGCAGTTGCGAAGAGATGTTGCCTCTATATCAGTCCTCTATCGCCTCTACAATGGGGAGTGTTCTGAAGAGCTCTTCCAACTGATCCCTCCTTCTCCTTTCCTCTACAGGACAACGCGGTGACTCCCAAGGCCAGTGCCTAGGGAGTCACCGCTTTAGAGTGTAATCAATACGCACTAGAACTAAGCGGTTCGGCTCTTTCTTCCTGTGCCGAGCAATCAAAAATTGGAACTCCCTACCAGCTCATGTGTTTCCTTCCTACTATGATCCCGGGTCCTCGGAGAAGCATCTCGCTAGACTGCTAGAGTCTACTACCATGCTGTATTGTCAGCATTCACATAGGTGTCATTCAGTAGTATCATTATGGTAGGCTTATATATTCATCATCAACAGCCTTTAACAGTCCACTACTGGACATAGGCCTCTCCTTAGAAAGGAGGTTTTGGTCTACTATACCACGCTGGCCAGACGGGTTGGTATAGGGTTTGGTTCAAGTTTTCCTTCTCTTTGCATTGATGTTGTCTTGCATAGTTTATCCCTTAGTCGCCTTTTACGACACCCGCGGGATGAATAGGGATGGTGACACTCTGTTATATATTATATATGTTACATATTATAAAAAAAGATTCTACTCCGAAGAGCTACACAAATTTTAATCACTTATTTCGGCAATATAATGCTGTATTAGACCTATTTCGCAGTCTGAACTTCAAAATTGAAACCATGGGTTTTATAGAAACGCACAGCATAATTCCGAAGTCCGTAAATTTTTGATATTCGCAAGGCTGGCGGTGTTATCACTTGGTTTTTATTAAAACCGGCTCAGAGTTTGGAGTTACTGCGACATTTATGACAAGTGTTAATTCCCCTGCTTTAAAATGTTCTTTTTAAAGTAGTTATTTATTTTGTCATAAAAGTTTACTGGCTTTCACTGGAGGCATCGTTAGCATTGTCGTCAAATCTGTGTTAAATTTTATCATAAACCTACAATAAAAACAGTTAAAAAATATTTTAATAATATATCCTGCGTTTCTTTATCCTGAAGCTGGTATCCAGTATATAAAATTGTAACGACAATCGACTCTTTAAAATTTTGAATTTGTTATATAGTGTTATCCCTACTAATATTATAAATGCGAAAGTAACTCTGTATGTCTGTCTGTTACGCTTTCACGCCTAAACCACTGAATCGATTTTAATGAAATTTGATATGAAGATAAAACTAATCATATAATATATAAAAGAGCTTTCTACTGATACCCCACACGAAAAATCATCCCCACTTTACATGAAGGGGAGGTACCCCAAATAATAATATTTTTCATAAATCGGTCCCAGTTGTCATGAGCTTCTATGACTGACAAACTAAGCAGAGCTTGTATTATGGGTAAAATCTGATTAACATAAACATACTTTTTTTTGTAAATACATACATATTATACATAGAAAACAATATATTAAAATATAAATATATTCAATTCAATGTTTTTAGAATACACAATGTAATTCGATAGCACTTTATTAAACTTATTTCATTTTAGTTTAGAGAGCTACGAACAACAGAATTAGCATCACTGTCATTTTTACATTTATTTTATTTTCTTTACACAAATGACAAACCCACAATCCTCTTTTTGAATAAGGTCGCTACTGACAACACAATACATTTGGCATTTCACGCCAGGAAACGGACGAATTTCAATAAAATCCCGTGCCTAAAAATGTTGACCTCATTTGGTTATATTCTTGGAGCAATACCTTTTTGTGGGCAATCGGATTGTTCTAGAATTATTTGATATTCACATTGCATTAAGGTCAAACCTTAGAATAAGGTCAAACAAAATATATGTGTAAAGTTCGTAATACAATTATGCTTTCGGAGCGCAGATCTATGTTCCACTCTTGAGAATGGAAACCACAATAGCATATTAATTAATCCTCGGACAAAATTATTAATAAGTTGTATTTAGATACAAATTCAAAAAAGTTTGCTCGGTTTTTATATAGATTAGCTACCAAAACTACTTTGACAAAATGAAAAACACGTTTTTTTGAAAGTAAAATAACTACGTGTTTTTTTATTTTTTTCTGCATTTCACTGCTGGACACTGGATTGCACACCATTGTGGTCGCTTTGGGCTTCTTGCATCTAGCTCCTGCAGTCATTTGTTGCAGTTTTCATGCAGTTCAGTAGTTTAGATGCAAAATCATACATCATAGATGACGAAGAAAATTTTGATGAACAAATTTACTGCAAATAGCGATATTTATGATTTGTTTGGGTGTCAAAAGAAAGGTAAAAAGTATAATAAAATAGTTATACCGCAAACAAGTCGATAAAAGTAAATAACAAAATTAGTATGGTGCAATACTTTTTATAGTTGGAAATATATAAATTCTTAACGCAAGATCAGTAATAAAAATATATTCTACAAATACCGTTATAAATATCTACTCCACATAGAAATATTGGATTTTTACTTACCGAGATGATTCTGGACACAATAGAGAAGGAACTCTAAAGGTTTATCAGAGGTCACATCTCAAATTATTTTTGTAGATATTTTTTCTAATACATTTGAGTTTATTGATTTTTGTTGGTTGATTTTAATGTTGCCTGAATACCATGTTTTCAAAATTTTACTAAGATAAAAGATATACAGAATAGCCGACATCAGTACATCGCACGGAGACTCAGTAAGCCGAGGTGAAAATGGGCTGGTCATGTCTCTAGAGGTTACTTGAGCTGAAATATATATTATTGTGAAGACCGCAATTAAACAAACATAATAGTATAGGACGTACTGACCTGAACATGTTTAAAAAAAGTGTCTGACAGCGGGTGGATATGAACTGCTTTGGAATGATTAGATGATAAGTGGAATTATTGACGCTCTTTGAGTAAGACCTTCGTTTAGCAGTGGACCACAATAATATGGTGGAGAAATCAGATTACCTGCAACTCTTGAGATGAGTAATCTTAATAAACTTTCGTCTATTTAACGCAACGGAATGTCTTTGTGACGACCTCGTATGACTTCAGTCAAGCTAGCAAATTTGTACCAAAGCTTATCTCGTAAAAAATATTCATGTATTTCAACATTTCAACAGTAACAAAAATATATTTAATATGAAAAGTAGTTGTTACTTTTAAAGCTGACTATAATCTGCCAGAAACAATAAGCAAAGTAGACATACTTCTACAAGTATACAGAAGGTGGCCCCAGCCTAATTCAGGGAGATGAAATTACTACAAAAACAAGATTTGCACCACATGGTACAAAGTTATAACACAAAAAGGTTATATTTAATGATTTTAGCGCAAGAACATAAAAAATGTATGCAAAGGTTTCGTGATAGGACGTTGTTTGTATTAGGCATACAATAAGCAGGATAGTGCTTTTCGCGACTTTGGTTTTGAAAATTTTTTTTTTTGAAAACTGCTAGTAACGTGCCCTTCTCGTAACGTCAAATTTAGTGACAGTGATGATTTAGGAAAAGTTGGATTACCTGTAATATATTATTATGATATCAATCAATTAACAACCCATAACGTCCCACAGCTGGGCTCGGGTCTCCTCTCAGGAGAGGGTTACGGCCATACGTCCCCACGCGCGCTGGTCGAGTGCGGGTTGGGGACTAGCAAGAGATGTTGCGGCTACGTAATCTTGCCGTTGGATGTTTTTCAGCCGCTCGAAGGCCTCCAACTAAGCTTCATGACTACTATCTTATGATAACAACCGGGACTGACTGCTTAACGTGACCTCCAAATCACGGAAACGCTCATAACATATAATGCCACAAACGGTCACCCATCTAGGTTTGACCACGCCGTTGTTGCTTACCCTCGATGATTGTTTCCAATCACCTAAGACTATGAGTGCTTCATTTTGATATCAATTCATCCATATATAATTTGTACTTAATGTAGTGTTGTGATTATTAAATTGCCTAACACGCATAACTTTGTCTAGGTGTCTCTCAAACAAACTCGTCTTTGTTGTAGATTGATATGTAATTTCAAAATAAAAGTACCGGGCTTAAAGGAATATACCAGAGAACGTCTCGGATCGAACTAAATTCATTCTCCGTCTTTTGTTTAGTTTGGCTAAATAAATAATCTATTCTTATATTTTAGGGACGCGTAATTTAGTCACTTGCAATTTTTTTGTGGTTTGGAGAACTTTTGAACAACAGAATTAGCATCAATGAATGAATAATGCAAAATCACTTCTTGTTTGCCTTGACACAAGCCACGAGCTTAGATATATAGATAGAAAACTCTTTATTTGTACACCGTTTTACAGATTTACAAGAGAGAATAAAAATAATGACAGCATTCTTGCTGTCGTATTTCGTTGGTGAGTGTGAGACCGGAGGCCCAATCATTCTGCATCATTCTCCCGCCCTTCGAAGGCCGGGAGAATGATGCAGAATAATCTAACCAGGCTGCCATGGTAAGGGTCACCATGCTACATTGCCTACCCTCACAATAAGCCTGGTGACCCCTACTCCTGGATTCTACTTATGCTTTCCATCAGGCAGAGTAGAGTCACTTTGGCAGGCTTAAATATAAAAAAAAAAAAAAAAAAAAAAAAAAAAATTAATGTACAAAGGGCGGCATTATTGTTAAAAGCAATCACTTTTATGCAACCTTAGAATGGAACAAAATGTTTCGAAGAGACAAATCCGTTGTAAAATTGTAAGTTGTATTGTTTTTGTAATTGTTTCAAAATTAAATATTTTTCCAAATCTATACCCTCAGAATGAGGATGGCGACCTCTACTCCAAGATGCTACTCAGGCAGAGTAGAGTATTAAATACATAACAAAATGCATACAGTTTGCGCAAATTATTTGCCAGTAGCAAACTCAACTAAAGTGATTCGGACCGATTTACTGAAAGTTTCGGTACTTAATTCTTGGAGAAAAATCGTGCGGGCAGCCATTATAAATTGAAGGGACCAGGGGAACAAAATATTTACTAAAGCTAAAAGATACCGTTCTTATTTATTGGGTTGTTTTCGAGATGTATTTTATATTTATTTTCGGTTTTAGTTATTCATGCTTAGCTATTTTTTGCGGTTTGTGGGATGTGAGGAGAATTTCATTAATACTTTATGTACACAAATAGGTACATAAAATTAAAGTGTCTGTTTGTAACATTAAAGGAACAGTTTCTCACTAAATGTATATGAAGGTATATACGGTATCATCATCATCATCATCATCAGCCTATCTCAACCCACTGCTGGACATAGGCCTCTCCCATTGCACACCACTCTGATCGCTTTAGGGCTTCTTATATACGGTACTTACACTACAATAGCAATTTTTAATATTTTTGTTATTATTATTATTTTAAAAGACAACTCCCGCATTAGGAATATAAATTCCTGTGTCGCGGGGGAGTTTACAAACACACATGAAACGGACACAAAGAACACCCAGACTCAGGACAACAAATTGTGAATCACACAAAATGTTATCCTACGTGGGATTTGAACCCACGACACTTGGCGCAGTAGGAACCGGTGTGGCGACCGCTTAAGCCACTAGGCCAACCGGGTAGTCAATTTTTGTCTGTATTGTTTCTCTGCCTGTCTATTTGTACCAGCTTATTTCGAGAACATCTATACCTATTTAGCTACGCTCCGCTCCGCGGCGTTACTCGTGAATTACAACAATAACTGCGGGTAACACGAGTCAGCTAGTTGTACACATATATTTAATGTGGCTAGGAATGGTTTGAAATTGTTTTGGTCAATACATGGTATTTTACGTTTTATGAGAGTCATACAAAGTAAATGCTTATAGGTTTCCTCATATAGACTATACCAGGATAGGTTATTTCAAACCTACATCTCGTGCATAGGAATGGTCCAATTTGAGATGAAGATCCCTCATACGGTTGGGAAGACACGTTCTCAAATAATAAATAAGTAATGCAGAATGTTATAAATTTTTAAAAACGTTTCGTAGTTCTAGCTTTACTTATCCACGCGACTTTGTCTGCATCAACGACACATACCACGAGCTTAGTGCGGAAACCGTTGTTAAGTTCCAAATGTAATCATCCTCGTAGCCATTATTCCCAAGTTTATTTGGGGTCGGCTACTAGTTCAACCGGTTTTACCTGAATTTCAGTTTTTCCACGGAGCGACTGGCATCGGACCTCCGCAACCCTAAGGGAGAACTGAAATTCGAAGATTCAACTAGTAGTCAGTATATTTGAGAACACTGACTTCCCAATAACGATTGCCATAGATGTTCATGACAACCGGGATCGACGGCTTTACGTGCTCTCCGAGGCACGGGCGTAAATCACCGCCAAACCTCCAAACTAAGAAAATCCCAAAAACACTTTTTGGCCCGACACGGGATTTGAACCCGAGACCTCTTGATAGTCGCATACGCTAACAACTAGACCAACGGGGCAGTTCCGAATGTAATGTCGTTAAATAAATAAATCCAACCCGGGAATCTGATACCTCAAGCACAGTAGTTGCATACGCTACCAGTGCGTGACCGAGTCAGACGCATGAACTAGCCATTCACTTCAAAGAAGTTATATTGACGTAATCAGATACTTGTTAGCAATTATCTGTCTTATGGTGATCGCACACTTATCCGCGATACTTACTTATACTTATACGAACGCGCAGAACGAACCGAAGTCAAGGAGTCCTCGCACACTCATCCGCAGCGAAAGAATCGACCGCGCCGAAAGCATAGACCGCGTCGAAGAAATCATTTCAAGAAATAGTACTCGTGCGTTGCTCTGTCATACGCAACTGATAGAATGCGGGCGCATCGACCGAGGCGACCGCATCATCCGCGCCGAATTTTATGACGTCATCCGAATTCGTCTAGGATTTCTGGGGTTCTTCCAGATGCGGACGATTTGACGCGGGTAAGTGTGCGAGGTTTCATGAGATTTCATATAAAGAATTCTAAAATTCGTTTCGTTCGGCTCGTTCGACGCGTTCGCCTCTGATAAGTGTGAGATTACCTTTAATGTGTAATTAAAATAGTATATCTTTGATTCTTAGATCTATGGAGTAAATTATTAAGTGAACTAGTAAGTAGTAGGCATCTGCGAGGCTATCACAAATGTAGAACTACGGCTCCTATTAGGATTCTTTATCATTTTCTATTCACATTTTTTGTAAAAATAAAAATAATTAATTAAAATATAAACCAGTCAGTAACAGGATCGTTTTCTATGAAATAAATAAGAATCTAAACAAAAGGGAAACGGGACAAAACCTTTTCCATTGATTCCATTTTCTATTTTAAGATATTTATAACAATGCGCTGGACTTTAGACAACTTTTTCTATGAAATCCTAAAATGCCAAAGGTTATTCTTTTATCAATCTAAATTAACTTTTTTCACGAAAGTGTAAAAACAGGAATACATTATTTTCAAGATTTTCATTCTAGTGGGTGACCATAATATATTTTCTGCATTCACGTTGAAGATGGTGACGCTACTCTTGGATTCATCTCATGCTTTCAGGTAGAGTAGAATCATTTTGGAAGGCTTATATAGAAAAAATAATCTTATATGATTTTTAGACTACAGAACAGAACATAAGAAATATGAGTATATTTCAATCTAAACGTATTCTATTCAGAAAATATTAATCGAGAAAAAATTCATTAACACCAAACTAAGCAGTAGGAAAAGCTACCAGTCCATATAATAAACCCATGTCGAGCCAAAAGTCGCACATCACTCGCAGCTCTCCCGTAATACATTCTCGAAATAGTAAATTGGTTCTGTACATGTCTGCCCTACGTTACCTTCAAGTGACAGATTATCTTTTGTCTGAACTCCGAAATATAACAAACATTACCTATATTTCAGAGAAGGTTCATTTTCCACTTCGTTTCACGTGGGTATTGGAGAGCCGCAGATACAATCACTGATGTCTGATTTAATTTCCTCTTTACAAGTAATTCTAAGTGCAATATTTTGTATTGCTAGCTATTACTTAATTTTTTAACTAAATTTTTTACTTTAGTAAAAGTAATCGTATCTCGAGCATCAAAGTAGCATGCATTTTTTTTTATTTTTTTTTTATTGTTGTAATGGAATAGGCGTTTGTCTTCCATCTCACCTGATGGAAAGCATTAATTGAGATGGGTGCAGCGGTTTAGCCGTGAAAGCATAACACACAGCAGTTTGCGAATTTATGATATAAATGGCTTTTGTCCGCGGCTCCGACTGTGTGTATGTCGGTTAAAGCTAATTCTACAAATAAAAGTAAATTGTTACATACCTACATGATATATAACTCTTTTAATATGTGTACTTCTCCCTAACCTTATCCCCAAGTTTTATTTGGGGTCAGCTACTAGTTCAACCGGTTTTACCTGAATTTCAGTTTTTCCACGGAGCGACTGGCATCAAACCTCCGCAACCCTAAGAATGAATGAATGAAATCCTTGTCAGTATATTTGAGGGCACTGCCTTCCCAAAAACGATTGCCATAGATGATGATGACAACCGGGACCGACGGTTTTACGTGCTCTCCGAGGCACGGGCGTGAATCACCGCCAAATTTCCAATTTGTGCTGCTATTAGGAATTTCCTAAGAAAAACCCAAAAACACTTTTGCGTCCGACCCGAGATTTGAAACCGAGACCTCTTGATTAGCAGTCGCATACGCTATTCACTACACCAACGAGGCAGTTTCTTTTAATATGTGTACAATGAAGAAATAAATAATAATATTAATAAATTTGTGTATATTATAAAAATTAAACTGTACAATTATTAAACCAACTTCGCCTTCTAACAAATTATACACTGTTTGAATGAATGTTGTGACTGCAAATTGGTACACATATACAGGTGACGGCACACAGTACAAACTGTTTTCAGTGTCCGTGCCAAACCAGTTTGTTTAAATCTCTACCCTGTGGCACTCTGACTCTGATTGTGTTAATCTCACCACTGCCAGTGTAGCAAGTCTACTGTTAGTTAGTTAAATGCTGGCACGATGCCCAATAAAATTGTGTCCCTGAATGTACATCAACAATATATAGAAGATTTTATTAAGTCAATTTTATTAATATAATATAACAGTTACAGTTATAGTAGTATTTCTCATAGTTACTTTTAAAAGGTTTATTTAGAACGATAAAACTAGAAGAAAGAATGATTTATCTTTGCAGTTACACACACAGACACTCAAATATACAAAAAAGAGTAAAAATAGCAAATAAGTAAAAAAATAAAAATTAAAAAACACACTTGCATATGTTGGTTAGAGATATAAAGGTTATAAAAGGGTGTTAGGAAAATAATAAAAACAGAAAATCATCTCTGGTGCTCATTATGTTATGTACAAAAAAGGTTTTTTTTAAAAACGACCTTTGTTTTTCGTGAATAATTCACCCATCAATTTTGTTAGTAAAGAGTTCCATAAAATAATCAATAAAAGTGACAATGTAAAATAGGAATGTTTTGAAAAAAGATTGTCCTCAAATCATTGTTCACTTCTGTCTTTATTTTTATTTTATTACCATCATCATCATCATCATCAGTCTATTGAAGTCTAGAATCAAGTCAACCGCTGGACATAGACCCATTGTAACAAATTTTCCGTTTTATTTAACTTACTTAATTTTTACGCACTAGAACTAAATGGTTTAGCTCTTCGTTCTTGTGCCGAGCGGTTAAAAACTGGACCTCGCTACCATCCCACGTGTTTCCTTCCCATTATGATTCCGGGTCCTTTAAGAGGGATGTGAAAAAGCATCTCACAAAGCCGCCATAGTTTGGATCGGCATCGCCATACTTCCTGCATCGCAGGCAGTCTGGTGGCCCCCACTCTTGGATTCTATTCATGCTTGCCATCGGGCAAAGTGGAGTCATGTTGATAAGCATCAAATAATTTAAAAAAAAACTTGTTTTTTACCTAAATTGGTTCTTTAATCAATTAACAACCCATAATTTCCCACTGCTGGGTTCGGATCTCCTCTCAAGAGAGTGTTAAGGCCATACGTCCCCCTCCTGGCCGAGTGCGGGTTGGGGACTGGCAAGACAAGTTGTGGCTACGTAATCTTTTTGTTCGATGTTTTTAAGGCCTCCAACTAAGCTTCACGACTGCTATCTTATGATAGCAACCAGGACCGACTGTTTAACGTTGAAGGTTACGTTCACAATCAATCTCGGAAACGCTTATAGCATCATCATCATCATTAACAGCCTTTATCAGTCCACTGCTGGACATAGGTATCTCATTAGAAAGGAGGTTTTGGCCTACTATACCACGCTGCCAGACGGGTTGGTATAGGTTTGGTTTCAAGTTTTTCTTCTCTTTCTCTTTCTCTAGATGTTGTCTTGCGTAGTTTATCCCTTAGTCGCCTTTTACGACACCCGCGGGATGAATAGGGGTGGTGACACTCTGTATTCTTAATCCGTCACCACACGGACAGCTTATAGGTTATAGCGTACCATGCCACAAACGGTCATCTAGGTACTGACCGCACCGTCGTTGCTTATCTTCGGTGATTTTTTCGGTTTCCAAGGGCACTTGGCCACTTCCTTAAGTAATCAAAATATTGGCAGTTTTCTTTAAGCTGAAATTTTTTGACCATAACTTTCGACACGTGTAAGAACATGTTAACATTAACTTATCACGCAAAGAACACACCAAAAATAGAATTTATATCAAAGTTATATTCGTCTAATTAAATGATGTAGAAACCAAGATTAATAGCCACACTAATTGTGGCAGAGACTGTATTGTATTTATCCCAAGCTGTACGCGACTGTGCAAAAACGGTAATTTGTACGCGTCGTTTACGAAAGAGACAGTATCTAAACTTTTTAACCAGAGAAAACAGGATGGGTATAGTAGAAAAATGGTCCCAGTACCTTTTATTAATTAGCCAGCAGACTGTTTGAATCATAAAGACTTTTGGGATACAAAGTCCAATTGTCGTTACTAGATTGAGATTATAGGCTGCGTAACATTCTACCTACTTGGTATAAGTCAGATTTGTTTCATAATTAATAAATAATTATGGAGGTACAGGTGTCGTTTCCCTCCAACACGGGTAGGGTCAACATATCTGACGACCCAACGATCGATGTTGAGCAGTTGTATATGCGCTCATCGGTGCGAAAACATATATATCGCGATTCAGGTTTAGTGATTAGTCCGTATAGTTTGTTACTCCATAAATCGGTGTTTCTACGATAGATGGTGCTGTGGTATGTTTTTCCGGCACTTTATGCGGAGGTTGCCACTATAGTTACATAATTTTACAGAAAAAATACTATAAACTAATTATATATATAATTCTCGTATCACGCTGTTGCTCACAGTAAACTCCGAAACTATTTAATCTATATTTACGCTTTTTTTCTTAAATGTGTGTTTTGCTGGTGAGTTTAAGATAGTTTACATTATGCTTCGACAAAAAGGCATGATTAAAAAAACCGTAAACGAAATTGCGTGGGTCAGCTTAAATATTTATATACGAGTACCTACTAGATTATGCACGCCTCCGCCCGTGTTTACATACTCGTATGTCTCGTACTGGATGAAAAACTTACTTTGTATCTATAAAACTACCTGCTAAATTTATTAAATAAAATCCTCCGCCAGGTCTGTCTATATGTCTGTTCGCGATAAACTCAAAAACCACTGCACCGATTTAAATGTTTTTGTTTTTATCCAGATTAGTCTTAAGCCTGAGAAAGGACATAGGCTTCTTTTTACCGCGATAGCCGACTAAGACGCGAGCGCAGACGCAGGCGAAAGCTCGTAGATTATAAAAAGTTTTAAGTTTAATAACAAACAGGTGTAAGATAACATTATGTGCAATGATCGATTTAAAATAAGTATACAAAATATTGACATTCACAAACTTCGACGTACATTTTTTTTATATATTATATTTAACAGAATCGCTAATCATTTGGTCTTGAAAATCCAGTCTTGCCTTCTAAGCACATTTCACATACATCTATTAAAATATGACGGGGAGAACAGTTACATTATAAAATGAAATTCCTATTGTCTAGGAAAATGAGAAAAAAGCTAGTTTTAAATTCCTTTACCACATATTAAATAGTTAAAAAACTTTGTGATGCAGTGAATCGCATGCAAGAAAAATTGTTGTTTATGATAGCATTAGGATTATGTTCTTGCATGTAGTTTATATGCTGTAAAATTGTTGTTTAAGAGAGCATTTAAACTATGTTCGTGCATTTAGTTTATTTGCTGTAAAATGTATAAGCTTCAAACTCAGTTTTAAATTTCATATGTAATGTATTTTTACTCGTATTTCTATATTTGTATCATATTCCTTGGTAATGCAACGAGAGTGTCCCGGGAATCAAGCTTGAAACAGCACAGCAGTGAAATCTGTAGATATTCCAGGGCCGAACCAAATGTTTGTAGATCTACAAATAATTTTGTTTCGTTGTTTTCTATATACAATATGTATTTACAAAGAAATATATAATGTGTTCTATCAGTCAGTTTAACTTTTATGGTACAAGCTCTGTTTAGTTTGAAACTAGATAGCGTTGTATATTAGACGGCCGAAAATTTATTGGTGTTATTATTCCAAGGACCCTTGCGGGATATTGCTTTATTAAAATAAGGATTTTTCAGTCTTATTATAGTGGTAGTTATATGTCATTTAGTCTAAAAGCACGTAAGACTCTAATGTCATCTGATAAGGTAGAGATATTAATTGACGTCGTAAGACTAATAATAAGGTATGTGATTTGAGTTTCGGAACGGACTTCAAAATAATAAATAAACTTAAGCAGATACACATTTTACATGTTTTATATTTTATTTTTTCTTTAACAGCTACTAAAAAGACTCTTCTCTGCCTGATTGAAAGCATGAGTAGAATCCAAGAATAATAATCATTTTCACTGCAAATTATAATACAACTGCAAAATAATGGTGTTATGCATGTTTTGGTGTCATTTTTATATATATCTCACTTATAATCTAATATATCACAGTGAATGAAATGTGAAATGAATGAAACGGAATTGTACCTACGACCTCTGGTGTATGAGTCAGAATTACCAATCATAAGACCAAAGGGCCAGTCAAACAAATAACTGCTGATTGTAGACCCAATCAATAAAATGTCTCTTTTTAGATTACAATTTAAATTGAAGCAAATTTCTGATCCCCTTCCTTGAATTTAATTGTCATTAGTTATGCCGAGAAACGAAGGAACGAAAACGACTTCCATCTCAAAAATTCATTTCATTCATTCATTCATATTATATCTTCGTATGAACTTTTATACAATTCCTAGCTTTCGCCCACGACTCCGCCCGCGTGTGTGTATATCGCGGTAAAGTGTAGCCTATGTTAATTAATATTATTTTTACGGGAATTAACGCGATCACTTATTTAGGGTATTACATACCTCTGATTTGCCTGACGTTTCGACCAGGTTACACCGGCCGTGGTCACAGGCTGATTAATTATCATGGAACGCGAAAGTTTAAAAGTTAGTGTAGCCTATGTTCTTCATTAGGAATTAAAATTTATTTGAAAAAAGGCACGGATATAAAATCTATTGCCTTTTTAAAGGTAGTTCTATTCTTAATGGATTTAAAAAAGTCTCATTGTTTAAAAATTCACAGTTGAAATAACATGCGATTGGAACGAGGTGTAGTGAATGACGTATATAGGTGCGCGTCCATTGGCCCGCGCCGGACGCACCGCACGCATTTTGCCTTGCTCATAAATGCCGGCGTTCGATGTGGGCGGCGCGGATAGTGGACGCAGCACTAAGTGAAATCATACAAAGCAAAATAAAATCCGTTGCGTGCTGTGCGTGCGGTGCGTCCGGCGCGGGCCAATGGACGCGTACCTTAAGCGGTACATTAAAGTGCAATTTGGTTTTAACTCAAAAGAGATCTAAAAATATGTTCATTTTTAGATCTCTTTTGAGTGTAGTGTTAAACCAGAATAGTGAACGTACTTCTCAGAATACATTTTCTATAATTATATAAAAAAAATCAGATTTTCAATTCCAGGTATAATTTAAACTTCAAATTAATCATTGTCAAGAGATTTTGGGTATTGTCTATATGTAATATGTATATTTTTACAAAAAAGTGTATATGCATTTATATCAATTAGTTATTTTTGTAGCTATCATCGTTACCGTTTTGTTTAATGTTGTATTGCCTCAGTTCCTATTAAAATATTTTTTTATTTATTGTTGTACCTATCTTGGTTGCGGAGGTCCAATGCTAGTCGCTCCGTCTAAAAACTGAAATTCAGGTAAAACAATAGCTTTAACTAGTAGCTGATAAAGGTTAGGAAGAAGAAAAGATTGTGTACACAAAGCAAATCAATATAAAAGATCAGTAACAAAGTATGTAAGTATGACAATTGGCGAGAGAAATTTGCTTGATTCATTTATTATCACACACAAACAAAAACTGCTTGAAAACTTCCACCTTATTGAGGTCGGTTAAAAGTATAAAGTACTCAAGTATTACTGAATCATTTTTAACAAAATAAGTAACACACAGTCATATTAAATTTCTAAATCACCATCATTAGCATCTCTCATCATACATTCCTAGACAGTGGATGCGGTCACCCCCGCCTCTAATTAGTACACTATAATAAACTACACCAGTAATTTGCCAGCGATCCCTTTTGGCAAAGGTATTAATGTAAGGTTAGATGTAATAGCCCTCAACTTTCACCATTAATTGCACGAGTTTATATCACAAAAGCTTCTAAATTGACTTCATAACAGCTTTATTAAGCTTAAGTTATGGTCCTAAAAGGCAATATATGTGTTTACAGGAGTAGAAATGACCATTTTCTTGTTAATATGTTGGAACACGCAACTTGATCTGCACGTATTTTGTAAAAGATTGTAGGCAACGATGAGAATGGTAATATTAACCAAGTAAGTTTAGGGATCAGCTTGCTGCGTCAGTTTGTTTGTTTAAACACGGGTGTGATACCCGAATGCTGACTTATTTGTGTTTTATATATCTTGCCGTTTTTTCAATTGACGAAAATATTATAAACAAAAGTGCATACTTGACAAATCGCACTCGGCCAGCGTGGGCCTTTAGTCCTTACGTCCCCACGCTGACCGAGTATAAACTCTTTCTTGAGAGGAGATCTCAGCCCGAGCACGCTTTTGATAATTTTAAATTCGTTTGACGATTATAAGCCGGTGCATTGATTTCAATGAAATTTGACAATAAGATACTTTGATTCTTGAGGAAGGACATAGGTTACTCTTTACCGTGATGACCGATATGTAATGCATGTACTTGAGTGAAGCCGCGAGCAACAGATAGTAATTCTTTTTTTTATATAACGCCTGCCAAGGTGACTTTACAATGCCTGATGGAAAGCATGAGTAAAATCCACAAGTGAGGGTCGCCATACTCACTGCAAATGCAAGCAGTATGACGAACCAGATTATGGCGGCTATACAATATACCAAATATACAATTAATATAAAGGTAATTACATATTTCTAAATTTACACCAATCAAAAACTAGACCAACGTTAAAAATAATTATCTGTGTTTAAACATTAAAACCCTATTAAATGGATATCTAAGTTCTACAACTATAATCTGAATTTATCAGATATCAGATTAAATATATATCAGCTTAATCTATTAGCAGAAATCTCTCACAGTCTGTTTTTTTATATATTTAAGCTTACCAAAGTGATTCTACTCAGTCTTATAAAAAACATGAATAGAATCCAGCAGTAGGGGCCACCATCTTGTTTCTGAGTGCATATAATGATGCATGGTAACCCACACCATGGCGGCTTAGTATGTGTGCGGTGTTTCTGCATAATTCTCAAGGTCTGCAGAATGATTGGGCCTCCGGCCATACACTCACCAACAAAAGATAGCAGCACTACTGCTGTTTTTATAGGTTGATCTTCTGTATGAGGGTAGTACTTCTTCGCTCGAGCTGGCACATTCTTGCTGAAATCAGCGTGGTCCTAATACCTATAGCTAATTTATATGTTTTATGTTTGTTTTAATTATCAAGAACTTTTACAAATGATTTAATTTTACAAGTTCATTTAATACAAATAATTTTACATGACTGACTTTACAACTAAAAGGTGCCGGTCGGTTTTACAGCCTACTACTGGACATAGATCCTCTCCCCTTAGAAAGGATACTTTGACTTACTATAAGATGCTGTGCAGGTGGGATGGTATTGGTGGGAAGTGTCTGGTTTTCCTTCTCTTTGCAGTGAAGTTGTTCTGCATAGTTTGCTCCCTAAGGGCCACAGCACACTAGCTACTTTTAACATCGACGATCGGCAACTAGCCGCATTTTAGAAGCTAAAAAAAGACGCACCAACACTGCCCATTATTTCGATTTTTTATCCATAATCTTTTTTCCATCCTAAGGTTGCCTGGAAGAAATTGCTTTTTAGCGATAAGGCCGCCAATTGTACATGGTCAGTATAATGATGTATTCTTGTATGTAAACTGTATTAACTGGTGTACAATAAAGTTTACTCTACTCTAAATACGGCGACCGAACGCTCCACACCGCACACTTAAAAAACGCCAAACGCTTAGATTGAGTCGCTTTTTAGAAATCTTTAGAAATCTATCGTACTAAAAAGTAGCTTGTGTACTTTTTCAAGAATCAAAAAATCTATATGCCATATTTCATTGAAATCGGTGTAATAGTATAGCGCGTACCAGACAGACAGAGTTATTTTCGAATTGAAGATATTAGTTTGGACGTTTCATATACCAAACTAAGCGAGTCCTGCGGCGTTATCCGCAGTTGTAAAACACGAGTAACACCGCGGAGTGAAACCTAGCCTAGTGTAGATTACTCCTTATATCATCGGATTGCTGCCAGTGAATATTTCGTCAACATAGGTCTAGCTGTTCCAGAGATTAGCCGGAACTAACAGACAGAATTGTTAAGTCACTATTTTGATGTAAGCACCGTATGTACTTTCATATGTAAAACTGTTTATTTAATATTACAAACATACATTTCAATGTTATTAACTGTTGGTTAAGTGGTTAGCGAATGCTACTGCTAATCAAGAGGTCACGGGTACAAATCCCGGGTCCGGCCAAAAAAAGTGTATTTGGGATTTTCTTAGGAAATTCCTAATAGCAGCCCGGTGTTTGGAAGTTTGGCGGTGATTCACGCCCATGCCTCGGAGAGCACGTAAAGCCGTCGGTCCCGGTTGTCATGAACATCTATGGCAATCGTTATTGAGAAGTCAGTGTCCTCAAATATACTGACGACTAGTTCAATCTTCGAATTTCAGTTCTTCCTTAGGGTTGCGGAGGTCCGATGCCAGTCGCTCCGTGGAAAAACTGAAATTCAGGTAAAACCGATTGAACTAGTAGCCGACCCCAAATAAACTTGGGAATAATGGCTAGGAGGATGACATTTCAATGTTATGTATTTCTATATATATACTTTCTAGATAGCTATCAAAATCTGGTTGTATACACGATTGTCTACCTATAAACATAAAGATATAATAATAACGTATTGCATAGTGTGCCATATATGTCACGCTGTAAACAGAGATTCACAAATTGCGCTACCTCTCTGAATAATGGTTTTATCGTGTTCGCTTTCAATTAATAATATATAGCACGGTGGTGCATTTGTATGGGTTACACTGAAAGCCACTACTTGTTACTAATTACCTTTTAATTTTTAACGAGTTGCTTTTGTTCGATGTTCTATTTATAAATGAAATTGTTTTTATTGGGGAATTACCCTTGCTTTTTTTACTTTGTGAATGGCAATGAAAGTATTATTTAACACCGATCGAGCCGATGATCCATATGCCCAAACACGACTATTTTGACTGCCTCGGTGGCACAGTGGTACCGTATGCGACTGTTGTGCTTGAGGTCTCGGGTCAGACAGACAAAAAAAATAAAAAAATACTTTTTTGAAGTAAGTATCGTGCATACTTTCATAAGCACTTATTAAAAACTGTTCGTTTTAAATTACATATAAACACATTATGACTGCCTCGTTGGTCTAGTGGTTAGCGTATGCGACTGCTAATCAAGAGGTCTCAGGTTCAAATCCCGGGTCGGGCCAAAAAATGCATATTATACATCCGTGCCTCGGAGAGCACGTTGAGCTGTGGGTCCCGGTTATCATAAACATCTATGGCAATAGTTGTTAAAAAAAGGAAAGTATTAGGAAGTCAGTGCCCTCAAATATGCTGACAACTCCCGTTCGTTCTCCCTTAGGGATCCAATGGCAGTTGCTCCGTGTAAAAACAGAAATTCAGGTAAAACTGGTTGAATTAGAAAGCCGACCTTAAATAATATTGGAGATAAAGGCTAGGGAGAAGAAGATGTATATGTATTACTATACACGTAAAGTATAACAGGTCTATCCTCTTTGTTGTCGTTAAGAACGCATTGTATACACTCGTTATATAATTTATATTAAACGTATGACGTCGGAAACCCACCTTCACCAAAGTGTAAATATTTATTAATTTATCATTTAAAACCTGAAGGAAAGCGAGTAAAACAGCCAGCAAAGACTATTCTTCTATTAAAATTTTATTCAACTCGAACAACAGCATATTCCAAAGCCTCATTTTAATATGATACTGAAGTAAATTACCTTGTGTAGATAGTAAGGGCCTTTACCAATGCGTTAACGTTTTTTTGGCTTTCAGTCGCAAAGCCTTTTGATGTAAATAAAATGATTGATTGATGATATACGAGTATAAAAATAGACTTGTGATATTTAAAAGTCCGATTTTATTGTTTATCGATCGAAGTAGAATCAGAGAAATAAATATATTCCTACTGTTAGTTTTTTTTTCTAGCCTTTATTTGGGGTCGGGTACTAGTTCAATCAGTTGTACCTGAATTTTAGTTTTCCACGGATCGACTGGCATCGGACCTTCGCAACCCTGAGGGAGAACTGAAATTCGAAGGTTGAACTTAATTACCTGTTAATATTTGTGGACACTGACTTCTCAATAACGATTGCCAAGATGTTCATGACAACCGGGACCGACGGCTCAACGTGCTCTCCGAAGTACGGGTGTGAATCACCGCCAAACTTTTATACTCCGGGCTGTTATCATAAATCTGTAAACCCAACAACACTTGAAACGACCCGGTATTTGAAATTTGATCTATGACTTTCACACGCGAACAAAAGGTAATCTTTTAAAAAGATTGCATAAAAATATACCTAGTATTAAACTATCTGACCCATACACTTCCTACTGGGTCTATTCAATCATGATGGGCTATTGAAGAAATAGATTTCTGGACAGATGAAGCGGATACGAGCATGTATTATTAGATTTATATGGAATGCTCATTTCCCTTCGATATGATATGAAGGAAGTCTCAACAATAAGGAAATACGTAGGTATTTACTAAACACATAAAAACTTATATGTGTACATAGTTTAATGGTATCTAATGGTACTATCTTCCGGTGGTTCAACGAGACATACTACAAATTACGAGACAAGATTAACGACGCCTCGACGAAAATGGAGGAGCAAAGTGCCGAGGTAGTCGAAAAGATCCACGGGAAGATAGAGTCCACCCAAGTCGAAATAGACGTGGCAACGGAGGGGATCGTGGTACGAGCGCAGTCCCAACTCGAAGACCTGGTAGGGACTGTCGCTCGGGACTTGGTTGTAGAGACCAAGTCCCACATCGGTGAGGCAATCGGCGAGGCCATCAAACTACAAAAGCCCGAGAGCCTCCCGACCCCGGTCCCCCCCATGACATATGCTAGGGCCGCGGCAGCCGGACCCGGGCGCCTACCGGCGCTTCACTCGGTGGCGGTCACCTCCACGAACAGTCTTGAGACTGCCGAGGAGGTGCTCGCCAAGGTGAAAAAGGCGGTCGACGCCAGGAGTACCGGCTTAAAGGTAAGTAAGGCCAGGAAAGCCAAAAACAGAACGGTTATTCTGGGTTGCGACACCGTGGGGGAACGCGACCGAGTGAGAGAGAGGATTGAAAACAGTGGGGGTGGGCTTGTGGTAGAGCCCATGAAGAACAAAGATCCGCTTGTCGTCCTCAAAGACGTCTTTGTTGATGGGGACGACGAGGACGTGATTCGGGCCCTATACACCCAGAACACGGAAATCTTCGTGGGACTACCACAAGAAGAAAAAGAGGTTAAAATAAAATATAAGAAGAGAACGAAAAATCCCCAGACGTCCCACCTGATACTCCAGGTGAGGCCGAAAGTGTGGCAGCGGATGACCGGGGCTGGAACCCTCTACCTCGACCTCCAAAGGGTCAGGGTGGAGGACCAGTCCCCGGTGGTCCAATGCACAAGGTGCCTGGCATTCGGCCACGGCCGAAAGTACTGCACCGCGAGTGTAGACAGTTGCAGTCACTGCGGAGGACCGCACCTTCGTGTGAAGTGCCCCGAGTATTCTGCGGGGGCCGGCCCACGATGCTGCAACTGCGCACACTCTGGGTTGGAGAACATAGGCCACAACGCCTATAGCGCCGAATGCCCAACCCGCCTTAAGTGGGACTACCTGGCCAGGTCCAACACGGCATACTTATGACTAGCCACCCACAGTACACACACACACACGACAATAACACATACACTCATACACATACATAGACACTGATGTATGAAATATATAATAATTATATAAATGATTACATCAAAAACATGCATACAACATATAACACGTACAAATACAATCGTTCATACAGAGGTGTCAACAGTTGTCTATATTCTAGAATATAAACACTCTGTTGACAAAGATAGGCAGAATATGAACTAACACAACATAAACACTAGTTAAACATACAAATACACAAATACACGAGTCATAAATATGGCGAGTTGGAGCAAATATCGGAGTGGGACGTCTCGGTGAGAAGAGACAACATACAGACAGACTTAGAATATAAGAACAGGAAAAACCACTCCCACTGGTATTATACAAACACGACAGACGTTTAGCTAACTACACTATTAAACACTTACACTTAAACATAAACCAAGCTCAGTAATTGAAATAGATACTATCATTATTTTAATTGTTTACTCTTAATCAATTATTCTATTTTAACTGTTTTACTTTTTAATTTATTATATATTAAATTATTATATTTTGTTAGTTACCGAAAGCAAATAATTGACAAAAAACTGACAATTTCAAAGGTAAACAACAAAGAAAGTTCCTAAATCCTTATTTTAATTATTTATTTATTTAAATTGTTTTCATTCAATTTAATTTATTCTATTTTAACCTATTTTGCAATTGTGAATGTAAATAATTTATTAATTGAGCTAAAAATTTTTTAATGTAAACAACAAATAAAGCTCTAAAAAATCTGAATAAAAATGGAAGTCAGATTGACAAACTAAGAGATTTTAAGAACATATATACTGTAAATAATGGAGATTTTAATTAATACAATAATGTAATATAAATGTAAATAGTGTAGACTAACCAATGTTAACAAATTGGGTAAACATACCCAATTACTTAATTAGAAATAAGTTAGCTTAAAAATATTATGGATATACAAGAGCCTGTCGATCCTACGGACGGGGAAAGTGGCGAGGTCAATATGACGACCTCAAAAAAAAAAAAAAAAAAAATAAATAAATGGTATTCTATTTATAGCATGCTAATGTATAATACTACTAACTAAATCCAGCTGTATTGCCCGTGGTTATTGTTGTAAACAGCGGGAAAACCACAGACCGAAACTAGTCTTCATTCACGACCGAAAGCATCATTCTCCCGGCCTCCATGACGATGCCTGTCATTTAAATACCCGTCAAATACTATTAATTAGCCGTAACAAAGGCAGACAAAAAAAAAACAAAAAAAAAATTTTAATATAAGTACCTACCATGCATACTTTCCCACGCATTTAGGAAAAAACTATTCATTTCTATTTTATTTATTTGTGTAGATTATTAGTTGTCTATTTATCCTCAGAGTTCATGCAGATTAATAACAAAGTTAGGTTACTATCATTCGTAAAAAAAATCTTACTGCAAATCTACTAATTGTGATACCATAAAGTCGAAAGCTACTCTTTCTGTGTGTGTGTTAACGGCGGTGCATATTTCGTAGCCAATTAGTTTAATTAGCCGTTCAATCAACAGCCTAGCCTCTACTGAGGCGTTTATTTATATACATAAAAATACTTATTTAAATTACCTAAAAGCCAAATTTTAGTGTGTGTAGTGATAGAAAGTGATTGCATAGCGTTGCTTAATACACAGGTATATATTATTTATATACTAAAAACCTAACCTAACCTAAAAACCAGAATTTAGTCTGAGTAGTGATATTAAGAGGGGGTATAAAGATAAATTGCTGATCTTAGATTTGATTTTTACACTCGAAAATAAGCCACAAATGATTTGTTTTTTTATATATTTATTACATTATATTTGAAAGAAGCTGTTCTGAGTGAAAACATAAAATTGTAATATTTTATCGATAGAAAATAATCACAAAGTTACGTCTAATTTTCCACTAAAATCAATTTATTATCATAAATATATATATTACTGAGTCAATATTTTAATACATTGTATAAAAATATATTACCATGGGACTCTATTAGTGTTTAAAAAAATAATATACAATTTACGAGTAATTACAATAAAATTAATTCGGCGCTTACTACATTCTTATTCCGTGCAGAACGCTCACTTTCTATCGCACCTTTTTTTTTTTTTTACGTGTGGAAATCCCCGCGGATCGTCACCCCGTCGGGGGTTACGGCGGGGTGGTGTGTCGGACTCGAACCGACTAAAACCACACGGTGTGACCCTCTCTGCGCCTTTGTATTGGAAGGAGTCCAGGGAACTTTCTATCGCACCTGACCCGAGGTAACGGTCATCTTTTGTTTCATCATTTGTGGCTTATTTACGAGTGTAAAAATCAAATCTAAGATCGGCAATACCTCCTCTTAATTGATAAGGCTAGGCTGTTGATTAAACGACTAATTCAGATAGTTGGCTGCGACATATGTACAGATACGAGTAGATTGGACCTTAGGAGATAGTCATGTTTTGTCGCGATAGCCCGTACCGATATGTAGGTTGAGCCGAGGGAATATTTTTGTCGTAGTTCTTCTGAACACGAAAGTTATTCTTGTCTATGAATTAAATATGTTAGTCCCGCTGCAATACAAAAGGTCACTGAACTCCTATTAAAATCCCTCTCTCCAAAAAGGGTAAGATCAAAAGGAACCACGCACTTTTCTAAAGATAACGTCCGTATTTTGAATAAACCCTGTGTCGCGGCGGACTTTACAAATATTAAGAGAACAAGAGAGAGAGAGAGATAGTGGAAAAGAACAATAATATTGGAATCACCCAAAATGATTGAACCCCTAACGCAGTAAAATACGCTACGGCGACCGTTTAAACTACTGTCAACTTCTTGTAACAGTCTTTAAACTCTTCAAACAAGATGATAGGCACTTAGAAAGATGTGAGCTATCTGCTAATTTACTCTCCTGTACCATAACAAATAATAATGATAACTTTATTGTACTCTAGGTACAAAGTACTAAAAACTAGGTATATAGGTACAATCGCCTGAAGGCAATCTCGTGTGAGTCCATACTGCGAGCCTAGCGCGGTTGCGACGGCGGGCGCGAAATATCAAACATATGAAAAGCGCCTTTGCGTCCATACTGAAGCGACTAAGGCGGGAGTCTAGTGCGGCGGTCTTGAGCGACACAGCGCGCGTAGTTTTCAAACACTCCTATCCGCGCGTTCTGGCCACACTACGGGCCTAGTCAGCGAGCGACCCAACGAGCGGTTGGCAGGGGTAACAAACCAGTTCAGTCTGATCGCTGGGCGTTTGGGCGTCTGTTAATTGTTTGTCGTAAAATGGCGGTAAATACTGAATTATTTATAAGTGCGATTCAATCAGTTATGGAGTGCAATAACAAGAACAATTTCAAATGGCAAATCCTCATCCATAGTTTGCGACACCTGATATAAGTCGAAACGCTAAAAGAGCTCGCGCGTCACTGTGGCCACTGCAAGCCCCCGCTCGTCGTGGCCGCCTAGGCTCCAGTCACCGCGCATTCAGTATGGACGCACGCTTTCAAGCAACCGTAGCAAAAAAGAAAAAACTTACAATAATAGGTTATAATAATTATTGCGTGTTTACCCAGGGAGCCAATTGAGACGACACGTTGATTGTAATGCTTTAATAATGACTACATTATCTCTGTAAGACTCCGCTTAATCTAACTTAAACTACAGCTTATATACAGTGTAATATGTAGACAGTTTTAGGTGGGGCTATTACTATGAAATATTATTTACTTAATTGCTTAATTGACAATATGTTGTTTATACTTCCTTATTTAATATTTTATAATATTGCTATTGTTTGAGGGCACGTACGTTAACTTTAGTAAAACAATTATTTAATCACGTAACCGTGTAAAGATCTAAACTACTATTTTGCTATGGCTTCGCCCATAGATATTCCCCCTCTAAAGAGAAGAAACATCCTTACATTACTATTATATACTATTGTTGTATAGTTCTGGTTTATATATTATAATTGGAATCTAACCGTCTGGTGGGAGACTCTACCAGAACGTGTCCTTTTTTCTGTTTGCTTATCTGCTTGTGAAGATTCTGTTTTCTTGTCTCCGATTGTTCGTTCGCTTATCTTGCTATTGTTCTTTTGATATTTTTCTACCTCGTGCCAATCGATTGCAGAGGGTAAGGTTATCGTCTCGATAACTCGAGATAAGGCATCGTCTACCACATTCTTGTGGCCACTGGTGTGCTGGATATCCGTACTGAATTGTGATATATAATCCAGATATCTGATTCGTCTAGGGGTATCATCCAATGATGGCTTCTTGTCGAAAGCATGCATTAGTGGTTTGTGATCCGTGTAGACTGTAAATTCTCGTCCTTCTATGAGTCTTCTGAAGTGTTTTATAGCCATATAGATTCCTAGCAGCTCTCTATCATAGGTAGAGTATTTTGTTTGGGCTTCACTAAATGATTTGGAGAAAAAAGCTATTGGTTCCCATTTTGTTTTTCTTCGCTGCTGTAGTACAGCGCCTGCGCATTTGAGACTAGCATCTGTCATTAACGCTATTTGTGCGTTGCTGTCCGGATATGCCAATGTAGTTAATTGTCGAATGTCCTGCTTGCAGCGTTCAAACGCGTGGTTTGATTCCGTATTCCACTGGATAACCGTCTTATCGTTTTTCTTACTATTAATTAAATATTTATTTAACGGTGCTTGATGCTTTGCTGCGTGTGGAATACTGCTTCTGTAGAAATTAATCATACCCAAAAAACGTCGTAACTCATTTACCGTTTGTGGTTTAGGGTAATTGTTTATAGCTTGAATCTTTTCCATAGTAGGAGTCAACCCTTGGCTCGTTATATGATAACCGAGGAAATCAATCTCCGACTTGGCGAATTCACATTTGCTTGTATTTATTGTTATGCCGTTTTTATGTAGGCGCTTAAACACCTCCTCTAAGTGTTCATAATGTTCCTTAACACGTTGCACGCTTTACGGCCCACCGGTGAGCCTAGTCTACTATTCCATTGGGGCCAAGGTAAAATCATGAAGTTGCTATTTTTTGTCAACTTGAAATTTTCATCTCTACGTTTATAAAATGCGTAATTTTGTACAGAAAATTAAAATTAGCAATTTCTACCGTCTAGTTTTAGAGATATAGCAAAAGGCTCACGGGTGGGTCGCGTGGCCTCCTACAAAGGAATAAAAATTTTCCGTCGGCGGGGGCCGCGGGGTCACGCTACGGCTCACCCGCGCGTACGCCACTTGTATATATGGTGTGGTATAAGAAGCTGGTTATAGATGTATTACTTAATAGTGCGATAGTAAATGTTCTTACTTTGTATAACTCAGTGACTAAAAAAATATATAAATAATTGATAACAGGAGGTTTATATTGATAAAACTTTGCGGAGTCTACCGCCGCTCCGACCGAAAAGAGTAAAACACACCTTGGAAAAGAAAGATGGTATGGCTAGAAAAGTTAGAAGTACATGTCGTAAATGTTACGCAGAAAACGTGTCATGGGTAGCAAACGTGGGTAGCAAACAGGCTAAGACAAAAACCAAAAAAGTATCTACTTATTGCGGAAGTTGTTCAAGTAACCCTTACTTTTTGCTTAAAGTGGTTTACAATTTTTTTTTTATTTAAATTTCTTTAGTTATATGATTATTACAGATGTACTATTATTCTGATAAAGAAGACAAATAGTGCCATTCAAATGTGATTATTAGATTTCATGAAATATGACATAAATTTGTTGTAATGTTCGTAAGCGATATTTTTATTTGGAGAATAAAAAGTTATGTTCCAGTATATTAAACACTATATATTGTTTAATTATATATAACATTTTTCCTGGTTTTATTGAATTTCATTATAATCTGTAAGAGCAACCCTAGTGTCGTCATTACAAGTCTTAAAATTACTACAAATTTCTGATGGATTTAAAAACCACGCCGTCCGGTTAGGCTACAGGGCCACGCGGCTCACTTTAATATGCGATTTGTTCGATAGCTACAATACTTGGCTTGTGAGAAACGTTTTCGTTGAACTTAACACTCGGCTCACCGGTGACCCCCGTGGCTTGAACGGTTCAGCAAGGGAAGGCTCACCGGTGAGTCCCGTGGCCTATACGGAAATACTCAATTTTTCGCGTGGCGTTTAACGTGTTAAGGTTATTTTTCTTGTCAGCGATAAATATGTCGTCCACATATACAAATACGTAGTCCAAGTCTCTGAATATAGAGTCCATAAATTTTTGGAAGGACTGTGCTGCATTTCGCAACCCGAATGGCATTCTGATGAATTCAAAAAGTCCAAAAGGGGTTATTATCGCTGTTTTCTCTGGTTCAGCAACGGGCAGTATGTGAAAAGCTTTCTTTATGTCTATCTTGCTGAATATTCCTTTTCCGCTTGCTACATACGTGAAATCGAGTAGCCTTGGCAGCGGGTACCTGTCTGGTACTGTTATTTTATTTAGTGCGCGGTAATCTCCGCATGCTCTCCATTCGCCATTCTTCTTCTTGACTAAATGGAGTGGCGATGCCCATTAACTGCTTGAAGGACGGCATATTCCCATGTCCATCATATCTTGGAATTCTTGTTTTGCAATCCTGTATTTGTCAGGAGGTAATGGACGTGCTCGCGTAAATACTGGGAAACCCTTTGTTATTATTTGATGCTGTACTCGGTGCTTAGTCTGTAGATTCATTGATCTAGGCTTTGTAATATCTTCATATTTCTCTAATAATCCCTTTATTGGTTCCTGTAGAGAAGCATTTATAGATCGCACGGATGCAATTGTTGTTCTTACTATTTTGGCAGGCGTTTTCAGACCTGTTTTTTTATCGATCAGTTTTTTTCCGTGTATATCCACTAATAACTGATAATGATTCAAAAAATCAGCTCCCAGGATTGGCATCTTGACATCGGCAATGGTAAATGTCCATTTAAAGCTTCGGCGCAGTCCTAGGTTAAGCGTTAAAGTGCGTTCCCCGTATGTATTTATAGGGGTCCCGTTTGCGGCGAATAATTGGTATTCGCATGCTTGGCTCTTCTTATTTGTGCTATTTATAACCGAAATGTTAGCACCCGTGTCGACTAAAAATCTATAACCACTGTTTGAGTCAGTTATAGTTAGACGGTTTGCTGGGTGGATAGCACAGAGGCCCGTCGTATTCTGTGCTAATTTTAGTTTTCCGATAGCCTGTTATTTTTCCATGAACAAGGCTTATTGCATCTATATGAATCCTGCTTGAACCGATTATGGTAATAACATAACCCATTATTTGAGTTTCTGTGGCGCGACCTTGACCGTGAATGTGGCGTATGTCGGGTTTGGTATTTGCTGCGTTGCATAGGTCGATTCTCGCGTATGCTGCGTAATGCATTTATTTCTATTCGCATGGCTTCAAGTTGTGACGTTATGTTTGTAACTAGGTTAATGTCAACCGCTGTTTCTTGAATATTTCTTTTGTTGTAGGTCAAGTTCTCGTAAATTTTATCGGCTAATTCGCTCAAGTTGTCTAACGACATATTGTTTGTGACCGATAATATCGCTGTTAGCGAAGCGGGGAGTTACCTTAGCCACAGCAGGCGAATAGTGTCGTCGTTTATTTTTCCACATCCAGCTTCTTTCATTTTTCTCAGGAGCTGGGAAGGCTTCTGGTCTCCAAGGTCCATTTCTGCTAGTAGTCTGTGGAAACGTCGGTGTTCGCTCTCTTCGTAGCAGTTTATTAGACGTTCCTTGATGGTGGAGTACTTGTTTTCGCTGGGTGGGCACCCGTGTCGCCTCTTGAAGGTGTTGTTGTTGGAGCCATTTTTGGGATGTGATAATTTCGTAATGCTATTGTTCTCTAGATTCACTGCTGAACACCATATAGGGTTCCGGTCGTCCCGGTATTATATCAGCACTAGAAACCAATAGATCACGTCGGGGTCACCAATTATTGCGTGTTTACCCAGGGAGCCAATTGAGACGACACGTTGATTGTAATGCTTTAATAATGACTACATTATCTCTGTAAGACTCCGCTTAATCTAACTTAAACTACAGCTTATATACAGTGTAATATGTAGACAGTTTTAGGTGGGGCTATTACTATGAAATATTATTTACTTAATTGCTTAATTGACAATATGTTGTTTATACTTCCTTATTTAATATTTTATAATATTGCTATTGTTTGAGGGCACGTACGTTAACTTTAGTAAAACAATTATTTAATCACGTAACCGTGTAAAGATCTAAACTACTATTTTGCTATGGCTTCGCCCATAATAATCATAGAAAAATACAGATGAAACTAGGTGTTAGAAATGTATGTGAACAATCGGAGCACTTATATCTCTTCACCTTTGACACAGGACACAAAGTGCACACTCATAATCTAAAGCTTCAAGAAAGAACCAGATAGTTTTAGATGATCGTAGTGACATGTCAATCGATCATGTCACACAGTACCACACACCAATAATGTGTTTACTTTCAAGACATCGATAAGTTATCATTTATCATTCATCAGAGTAAGGTTTCAAGAAAGCAGAAAAGGCGGGAAACTGGAACAGGAAAACGTATTTCAAAGTTTTTGGTGCGTTTAAATCTTGTTAGGTGAGAATTCACTTTTATTTCAATACATTTGATTATCCATCTCCTAACAGAAGATATTTAAGTTTACGTTCTCTTTGCAGTGATGTTGTTTAACACTCCGTACTAATTTTTTTTATTTTAAGCCTACCAAAGTGTCTCTACCCTGCCTGATGGAAAGCACGAGCAGAATCCAAGAGTAGGGGAAACCACACACTATTGCCGCGAATGCAGACAATAAAGTATGGCGGCCCACACTGTGGCGGCTGGCTATACTGAGATACTTTTTCCCGCCCCGCTTTAAGACCCGGGATCATAGTGGGAAGGAAACCTGGTAGTGAGTTCCAATTCTTGACTGCTCCGCATAAGAAGGAAGAGCCTCTTAATCTTTACCACTCAAAGAAGGAAGCGTGAACGTAGAATTAAGACCATTATAATATACTTTAGAGCAATTATTATGAAAATTTGTGAGATAGACTTCGCCGGATTGTACTTGCAATCCAAAAATCACAGGAACATTGCATGTAAGAGCGAGCTCAATTAGAAAGAAGAGATTAGTTTTACCTTCTCTTACTCAAATTTCTCTTAGTCACTCGATGAACTGGAAAAGAAAATACTATGATACCAATCTCCTATAAATCCTTAATATTACTTTGACTGAACCAGCCGATGCATGTTAAAGCATGCATCGGCTGGTTCCGACTTAAGTGTAATCAAGACTTCCATTAGTCGTTTAACAGAGATTTCTATATTATTGTAATGAACAAAAAGTAGATAGAATGTTTCAATAAATGATTACTATATCAGAAAGTTCCCAACTCGGTTGCAATTTCCGGTAAACTTTGGACATTGAGTTATTTAGGAGTCTCTCTTTTGCCCTGAATTCTTAATACTATCATTATGTAAAGATTTCTGCTTTCTGTGCGATGTGATACTTTGGTTGGATATTGATAGACATTTTGAAAGATATTTAATTGTCCCTAAAATGATAATGAGCGAAAGCTTTCTTTTTTACATTTATGCCTGCCTTGTTGGTCTAGTGGTTAGCGTATGCGGCTGCTGGTCAAGAGGTATCGGGTTCGATTCCCGGACGAACGATTGGTCGGACCAAATCTTTGCGTGATCCACAAATTTTTGTTTCGGAGTCTGGGTGTTTTATAAATATAATATGTATATAGGTACATATTTAGATAAAAAAAGGATGTTTATGTATTTATGTCAGTTATTTAGTATGGATACTAAATAACTGATATATGAATATATATATAATATAACTGTATTATGGGTAATTCAAGCTCTGCTTAGTTTGGGACTAGATGACGTTGTGAGTAAAAAAAAACAGGATGGTGGCCCATGGCAACCCAATGAAGTGTATTCTGCATTAGTATTCTAAAGACCTATGTCCAGAACCGGACAGTTAAAAACCATTGATTGATTGATCAGTTGATTGAAATGGATGTACTTATTATTTTTCTACCTCCTCCAGTTGCCTTCGCAATAATTTCGTTGCGGGTGCCAACATATTTAATTTATTCTGGGATTGCTCGAGTGTCATAACTTGGTATGTTCATGAGTCACTGCTGTTGATCCTGATATAAGGAATAGTTGAATGGGATTAGTCTCAACAAAAAATAAAAGAATGAACTATTGAATAAACTATTTATTAAAATAAATTTGTTGGAAAGGTGCTGACTATAAATTCAAAAGTCATAAGTTCAATACCTGACCAAGATAAATATTAAACGATGAGCACCGTTATTTGTTTTTTGTGGGTATAATTTTTCTTAATTATGTATGTATTCTAGAAATAAGTAAGTATATTTATTTAGAAATGATATTGCTTGGTCGGGCATACTATTTAATATATTTTAATGTAATGGGCAAAATGTGGGTTTAATTTACTAGTGTCTATAGCAAGTGTATTTGGGTATGAAACATCTGAGATACCACTATTGAAATAAAAAATAAATAAAATAATGTTACTCCGATTATAATTTTATTCTTCCTAGCCTTATTCCCAATATTATTTGGGGTCGGCTACTAGTTCAACCGGTTTTACTTGAATATCAGTTTTTCCACGGAGCGACTGGCATCGGACCTCCGCAACCCTAAGGGAGAACTGAAATTCGTAGGTTGAACTAGTTGACTTCCCAATAACGATTGCCATAGATGTGCATGACAACCTGGATCAACGGCTCTACGCGTTCTTCGAGGCACGAGCGTGAATCATCGCCAAACTTCCAAACTCCGAATTTCCTAAGAAAAAAACCAAAAATCTTTTTGGCCCGACCCGGGATTTGAACCCGAGACCTCTTGATTAGCAGTCGCATATGCCATCCACTAGACTAACGAGGCACTTAATAAATAAATAAATAAAATAATACTCTCCCTACTAATATTATAAATGCGAAAGTAACTCTGTCTGTCTGTCCGAAAATGTAGATGGAATCTTGGGAAAGGACATAGGCCACTTTTTACCGCGGTTCTATCTTCTATGAAAAAACTGTAACAGTGTGTTCGTAGCAGATACTTCCTATCATCAGCAAGTGCAAAAGGTCAGTAGTATATTCGTAGAAGATATTTATATCTTTTACAAACGATAGTGTGTTCGTAGCAGATATTTGTATTTTCTTCGACTGAAGTATTGGAAATCAAAGTATACCTTGGTCAGCTATCGGGGATGTATAAATAATGACTACACGTGCTAGACCTAGGTCTCTGAATGTTTGATACAGTTATCGATCCTCGCTTATCATGATTACTTTGTCATCAAGAGAAGGTTGTTGTAATATACAATCTGCAGTTTTTAATAATGTGGCGTATACTAAATCTGCGATATTTAGTTTAACTTTAAGTGTTATAATGTGATAATGTGTCTTGATATACATATACTGTTATAGATAACTCCATTATTATTCTTATATTTTTCTATAAAATTAACAGTAGTAACACTTTGATGCCTTTTTATTTATCAAATCAACAATCTATAATGTCCTACTGCTGGGTTCGGGGTCTCCTCTTAACAGAGGGTTAAGGCCATACGTCCCCGGGCTGCCCGAGTGAGGGTTGGGGCCTGGCTAGATGTTTTTAATCCGCCCCATGGCCTCCAACTAAGCTTCACGACTGCTATCTTACGATAAAAACCGGTACCGACTGTTTAACGTGAGATCCGAATCACAGAAACGCTTATGACATATCATGCCATTGTTTATATTTCAAGGAAATCAATTTTCTCACATTTCTCAAAGGTTTTTTTGTTGTTCAACTCCCATTAGTGATTCGTGATGTTATCCAACACCTGATAGTTGTTCATTTTGAATTAATAATTTATGAGATTAGCGCTCCACCAAACAAACAAAGTTTTCATCTTTCAACTAATACTTAACTGTCCCAATAGTGTAGGTTAAATAGGTTTAACCCGTCGCCATGCCGTTAGTTAGTTTGTTTGTGCGTGAAGAGTTATTTCCCATTCACTCCAGCCAGCCTAGGTTGGTCCAGAAGGAATGCAGCCTCCAAAGATTACTGCAGGCCTCCCGAAATGTTGCCGGTGACTGTAGAATTTGTGCCCGTTGCTCGGCCACACTGCTGCATTCCATTATGACATGTTGTGGCGTTTCTTCTGCTTCCATGCAACCCTTGCTAGAGGGCTATCTGTTACTCCTATGGTGTGTAGGTGTTTGTTTAGGAGACAATGTCCAGTTAGGGTTCCTATGATCTTGCAGAGTTTGTCACTGTTAAATCTGATGAGGGTGCGGGCAAGCCTTTTATTGGGAGCTGATACAGTGTTCATGGTTTGCCGACATCCCTCCTTATTTAGCCACTCTATCAAGTGAGTTTTCTGGGTTCTGGTTCCATGCCGTTGTTGGGGGTTCAAAACTTACATGGGATAACACCTGTGTGTGATCTACAAATCATTGTTCTAAGTCAAAATAATGTGAAACTTCTTAATCTTGTTTTGAGTATAGCTAAAATGACGAAACAATAAAATATATTCATGAAAATAACTGTAGATATATCTTAAGCATGGTAAATATTTACTAAAGTATTACAGTACACTCTGCGGCTAGGCAGTCTGACTGCGCAAAATGCCGGATCAAAAATTGATGAGGAGTGCCGACGATCGAACTCTGTGGAGCTTGTGGTTAAATATAGACCTCTTCCAGCTTATATATAACTGTAGACGAAGAAAGTCTTAGATATATGACAGAAAATGTATGAAAAGTAAAAAGAAAGCATTAAAGTATTTAGGTTCATTGTACATACAAAGTTCTACGAATATTCTGTTAGTTTGATATTCTATTTCTATATACGTTGAAAATTGCCGCGGAAATCTAGTCGAAAAAAAACAGCTATCTGCCAATAAAAACAATAAAAAAAAACAATAAAGGGTTTCTAAGACGATTTTTGATCTAGGTATCTGTTTGCGAGAAATTCCACTTTATTTATTTATTTATTTATAACTTTATGCACTTTTGTACATCGGCGGACTTAATGCCCAAGGCATTCTCTGCCAGTCAACCTTAGGGTGGTGTAGAAATCTTGTAAGGTAGGCGCACATGGGTTATAGGACTATATATACAAAAAAAATAAACATTCATTTTATACATAAATATATACCTGCAGACAAATACATACATACACACACAATATAAATATATATATATATATACTTATATATACATATGCATATATATATACATACACATACACTAATATATATACACTGTACCTATATAAATAAATTGACATTAA